>ML675626.1:7992244-8341040 GCA_007922155.1 Mesoclemmys tuberculata
TCCAGATCTTCCTGAATAGTATCCCGGTCCTTCTCCGTGTTAGCAATGTTATTTGAGATAAAAGTTAGAATTATTTCCTACTCCCTGCCTTCACTTCCATTTATAACACACGTGCTAGGAGGTACTCATCTGATGTTTTGGACTTGGTAAGTCAGTGATAAGTGCCATATAAATGCTTTTAAATAAATAAGCAAGCACCAGTAAGCAGCCAGGCCAGGTTCTCCAGGGACTGCAATTATAGCGTTATGACATTTGAGTCCTACTACAGTGAATCCTAGAGCAGTGTCTGAAAAAGCCCTGCTTGTCCACTTGATAAGAACCAATTATGTTCTAACCTATTCTACAAACTGCTGTAGTAAAAAACATCACAGATAGATAAACTTCAGTGCTTTATTGTAGAGGTTCCCAGTTGTATTCTGTGGACCATTTGGTGGCTGGCTGCAGTGAGCTGGCTCTGCTCCTGTTTCTAGCTGAAAGAAACCAGACAGATAGGCTGGGGAGGTAGAATAAAGAGGAAAAGTAGACAGTGTGATTCAATTGTTCCCATAAAAGGACAAAATATTTTTAAACTAAAGACAGTTAAAACCCAGAAGCCAGTACAATGAAGCTATGACAGTTTATACCAGCTGAGGAACAGGCCCCATAAATATTTTCTTAATACACTACTTGTCCATTTAAGCCATTTTTATAGCCATCAATGGTAAGTATGTCACTATGAAGTGGAGCAAAGAGTGTCGAGAAGCAAATCTCTTTATTAAGATGTGGTTCACACTATGAAAAAGTTTTAAGAACCTCTCCTACATGCTATCTGGAATCTTGCAAATGCATTATTACACCTCCCGTAGTTTAAAAACACTACACTTGCTTATATGACAAAATTAAAAGTAATTAAGCAATTGAAAGACATAATTCTAAAGCCGGAAACACATCTAATTATTTGTTTTCCATTCTTGGAATTTAAAACATTTTCTGGTGTTTCTTCAAATGTAGCGAAATTTCCATTTTTAACAGAGCTCAAAATGGAATTAATCTGTAAAAGGAAAATATACCTGAAAAACAAAATGAAGCTAGTTGGAAAAACTCCAGATTTTGAAGTCTTTTGATTGGAGAAAGAAATTTTTCTGTTTTTTGAGCTCTAAAACCAAGTCTGATATTTTCTTTACTGAATTTCACAGAGCTATTCTGGCTCTTCTTAATGCAAATTACAGAACTTTTTAGGATGGCGATAGAATGAGATTCCTAGAGGCTCCAAGAATTTATGTAATGACAGAATATGCACTTTTATTTAAAGTATCGTAAGCTCTTGAGACATTTTAGGATACATACATTCAATAACACAACAAACATTGTGGAGGGAGAAAAATCAATGAGTTACCTCTCCTTTAGAGACTTGAAGCAAGTTACTGGGTCCATTACGAATGCAATATGTAAATTTAAATTGGAAATCTATATTTCAACGCTTACTTTTGTAGTAGGCACAAAAATTGGGTTTAGAGTTATACTTCACAGATTAAGCACTAAATACAATCTCTTGGCTTGCATAAGCCCTTATGTGTTTTGATGGTTTGGGCTTATATATCCTGATCAGCCTGAGTAAACCTACAGATGATGCACATTTTATCAAATATGTGGGTTTTTTGCTAACTTTTTAATGCAGTACTTTGATTTGCTTTCATTCGAT
Source organism: Mesoclemmys tuberculata (assembly GCA_007922155.1). NCBI lineage: Eukaryota > Metazoa > Chordata > Testudines > Chelidae > Mesoclemmys > Mesoclemmys tuberculata. Next base: position 7,993,926 of record ML675626.1, read on the forward strand.
ATCTCACCATAACCCCCAATATCCTTTTGAGCTGTGCTCTGAGTTTGAAAACCTAGAACCTACACAAATAATGCTTACCATACATGTAATTAGTTCTACTGATTTTATATAAAACAAATTTTTATACAAATAGACAAAACTGCATCAAAAATGTGTTGTATTTTGAAAGACAGATTGCATGAAAATGTTTACATGTAAAATGTAACATGATGGGTATTGTTATGATTTGCTTATGGAGTACTCTTTCACACCTGTATGTGCTATTCAATCAATCAACGGAATTGAAGGAGAAAAGATTTAAGATGATGTGGATACCAACCAGATTATGTGGTGGTAACCATCCTATCTGATAAGTTATGGAATCATGTTAAATGTAGAAGTATGTGAGGAAATACATTTATCATTCACCTTTGGCCACTTTTCCTCCACTCTGTCCACTAAACCATTTCTCCTGAGACCTGTTCCTCATTTGTGAATAGTTTCAAACAGTTGCCATTTTATAAAATCAACCTGTCAATGAAATATATTTTTTGTCTTTCCCCAAAAATGTGGAGTTTCCCTCTAAAATTACATAGGCCTGTAGTCCACAACAGGCAATATTCAGTGGTGCACTGATTACAAGTTTAAGGGGGGCTATCTTATGACCCACTAAAAGTTAGAAACAGGTGCTTTATGCTAATAGGTAGCGGTGGCTCCGAGTTTTCTAGGCATGCAAAATATTTAGAAAAGGGACCTTAAAATGTTTTCATTAATATGTTGGACATCTAATATATGGGACATTGGAGAAGGAACTTGAGAGAGAGAGGGAATGCAAGGGAAAATATTTTGGGAGCAGTAACATTATTTTGTTTAGAAAGATAACTCAGACTAACCTTACAAACACTCTTATAAAATAACAATGTTATTAAAGGACAGACTGTATAATATTTGGTTTTAAACAGCTTCCAAGATTGGGAGCAACTGATTAATATTTAGAATTCTGTTTAAAAAAATCAGTCTGGTTTTTTCCCTTCTTTGTGTGACTTAAGACACTGAGGTGGTCTTCAGTTACAAGGAAGTTTGGGTGATAGCAATGCTGAAGAGAGTAATTTTGAGATCTGAAAGGAAATTGAACAAGGGACGAGGAAGATAAATTATAAGAAAGTTGAAGGCTGCCAAAAGTGAAGCTATGTAGGCTGAACTGCTCCCTGCAACAGACTTTAAGAAGAGATAGAGAATTTTTTTAACCCACAAACCAAATCTCAAATGTTGGACTTAATATATCTCACTGAGTACATTTAACTATTTCTTAGGGTTCCCCTCACCCCGATAAACTTATTTGCATGTCTCTCTGACAGTGAGGCAGATAAATATGGAAAAGTTCTTTGGACTGAAATGACTTACTAAGACAAAGATCATTTTCACTGAGAGCAGCAAAGAGTAGAATCCCATGTTCAGTTGTTCATAAGAGGATTTGATGAAGTATCCAGTGTCAGTTTTTCTCATTTCCATCTCCCTTTGGAAAGAGCTATGGAACAGAAAACTGACTCTGGATATGTTGTCTCTACTCTCTCACAGCAATGATGATTAGTGATGATGGCCTGCTAATTCTATCTACTCTTGTGGCATTTGACTGAGCAGCATCAACATGTAAGTAGTGAGGGTGAGTCTCATTAGAGTCACATACCAAAGTAGAGTAAGCAGTGGCATGGCCTGCTTTTCCATTGCTTTAAATAACCTATGAGCATTGGGGCAGCATTTTCTTCCCTCATTGGCCTTGTCATTTGGAGGGAATATTTGGGAGTGGACATCTCTATGCCAAGAAATACAAGATGGGTGATGTAATATCTTTTATTGGACCAATTTATTGGTGAGACATATGTTTTTGAGCTTACACAGAGCTCTTCTTCAGGACCTTCTTTCACCAACAGAAGTTGATACAAGAAAACATTACCTCACCCTTGAATATCCTGGGACCAACAAGGCTATAGTAACACTGCAAATTTCTGTGTGTTTCAGAAGTAGCCGAAAAAAGAGTTGTAAGTGGGCCAGCTCTATAGCAACAATAAGGGGAAGGAACCAGTCAGTGAATGGGATATGACAGCGACTTACTGGCAGTCAGAAAGTTTGCGATCCTTTCCCTTGACATTTGATCACTCCCAACCCTTGCTCATTGCCACAGCTTGGTGAGATTCTATCGTATGTGGAAAAGTAACTCCCTTATGATATAGAAAAGTGACCAAATGTGGTTCTGAAATAAGCCAGTGCATTTCCCATTGAAGCCAATGGGGTGATACACATGCTTATGTCAGGGCTGAATTCTGAATCAGTATTTGCCCTTTAATATCACAGTCTGTTTGATTTTTTTCTAGTGGAAACTGGACCTTGAAGTGGCTTCAGCTTTATAAAATGTTACTTTGCCTCTCACATAAAACTAGCATACTTCCACAATGTATCGTTTAGTGTAATTTCTCACTATAACCATACAGCGTGTAACTTTTTTATATGATTAGAATATAAGAACAGCTCTATTGGGTCAGACCTATGGTCCATGTAGCTCAGTAACTGTCTTCCAACAGTGACCATTGCCAGGTTTTTCAGAGGGAATGAATAGTACAGGTAAACATCAAGTGATCCATCCTCTGTAGCTCAGTGCCAGCTTCTCCACTTACTTCTTCCTTACACTTACTTCTTCCTTACACTTCCATAACAAGTGGATAATGAGTCCCAAACCCTAGTTGTTTTTTCTTTACCTACACACTCAAAACATTAGCTAGTTAATCAAAGTCATCTCTTCTTCACTGATATTTTATAAAAGCTAAATTGAAATGTGTTAGCTGCATATAAATTTGCAGTAACAATTAGTGCAAAAGTTCACCAGTTAGCCTTATACTCTAAACTGATAGACTGGCTTAAATGGAGGGTATATTAGAAGACTGTATGTAAAAAGACTCTACAGTGAGTGTTCAGTATACTGTTGTAATGTGTGTCAGTATAAAACCCTTTGAAGGGGGCTGGAGGCAGAGTAATTAGCATATGGTTTCCAGCTATAAATAAACAAAGGTGTCCCAGTCAACCACTCTGCCATTTTGGATATAAATTCCTGAGTTTCCTTGCAAACTCCATCAATTTTTTTGATTGCCCTGCCTTTCAAACTATAACTTCTGGGTGAAATTCTGACCCCATTACAATCAATAGAAGTTGATTGTATCCAGGTCAGGAAATGAGAAATCTTATTTTACTTCTATTTTATTATTTTGCTTTGAATTATGGTTTAGGGGACAGAGTAGCAAGAAGCTTTGCTTACTATTAAACCAGCTTATAGTTACATTCACTGGAATGCTATACTTTTAAAATAATTCTGGAAGGAACCAAAATTAATTAAATGATGTTTGACTACCTGATAATTCTGGAAAAATAAGTCCCTTATCTTGAAAAAGATATCCCCACCCAATGGATATCTTGTCTGCTATGTCTTGATTTGTTGTTCCATGAGGCAGCAATAACTGTTCAACATTGGAAAGGGGGTGGAATCTTGTCATGTTGCCCTATCCACATCATTTCATTCATAGGCCTCAAGGGAGAAGACCTCTCTTGTGTGTTTGGTATGTAGCTGTGATACCTACTCCATAAGCGTTGCAAGATGCCAGCACAGTTGCCAAATGGGAAGACTGTCAGGGGACTTACTGTCTTTCCATGTGATTTATATAACTTAATCCAAATGTATGCTGCTTTGATTTTTATCCATAGTTAGATATACAAAGTGAGAAGTAACCCATTACACCCAGTCCGTCTCTTCTTTTTCCTTTATATGCTTCTTTTGTATGTCCTGTTACTCTGTCCACCTGTCCTTTTGTCTATTTATTTCTTTTCCCTTCCTGTCTGGCCCCCACACTTCACATTTTATTAACATTGCCATCCCCAACCAGAATTGACGAAAAGAAAATACCAAAAAACCAAGATATATAATTGATCAAACAAATGAAACACAGAGTAATTCATAGCTCAGAATTATTTATCATTCAGAAGGTTGTTTCAACAGTAACATGTGCTTTCAATGGGGAGAGGATATAGAATTAAAGCTGGATATTTTTTTGCCTGGGTACACCTGTCACAAATTACTACCTCTCACCTTAGTCATCCTCTGGTCCAGGGGTAGGAAATTGTGACAGGGCATCAACCAACAGAATAAATTTGTGCTATAAAAATAAAAATTTAGAATTAAAAATTCTGTTGTGTGGTTTATGTCCTGCCTAAGTTGTTGCCATAGCAACAGAGCCTAGTGTGTTGCCATAACAACAGAGTAGATTATTATAGGATAGCTCCAACAGTTCTGGCTGTTCTTTAGAGTAGTTAAATAAACTCTGTCTGTATGTTTACATCCCTGTGTCCCTGTCTGCTAGTTTTCCCCTGAATACACATAATTTCCAAGGATTCAAACATAACAAATTCCAAATTAAAAATGACAGTAAAACCATAGGAAGTGCTATACTAGAAACACAGATGTCATTGTTAAAAGTACGAGCAACTATTTCCTTATGAATATTGTCAGTGATTGTTATTCAAATAAAATGAAATAACACAATTACATCCATCTGCACAACGTTAGCAAAGAGGAATGGTGAAGTGCTAAGAGTAATTCAAAAACATTTGAAAAAGTCCACAGTTAGAAGGAACAAAACATTCAGGGACTCATAACAGCAGCTAAGACAAATTTATGAACTCCCAGGAGACTTCATGCAGACATACAAACTGATAAGATACTCAAAATGTGTAATACATGGTTTTGGGGGGGGGTGTATGTAAAATATTTCACTGAATAAAGTCTCCCGTAGAACCTCAGGATGTCATATCAGATAAAGAAGAGCTTATGTATCTAGGCATTGGATGCCCTATGCCTTTAAGGACACATCCCTGGGAAGTGTGGGCTGTGACATACCGTCTTGTGAGAGGGGAAATAAATGAAAAAAGACCCTTTGCCCCCCAATGCCCTCATTTTGAAAACATTTTGAAAGTGGCTTACCCTATCTGGAGTAAATTTAATACCCTCTGCCCCTCCCTGTGCTGGAGTTTTGTCCCACCATCCGGCAGCACCTCATCCCTAGACTTAACCCTGGCTCCTAGCCCCCATCCCTGATTTTGCCCCTTAGCCCCTCTCCTTCGCTTGCCTCCAGTTGTTTGATCCCCCATAAAGTCAGTTCCTCCCCCTGCACAGACTCTGCCTATCCCCCTTCCGATTTGCCTCCTTTGACTTCCTGTGACCAGCAGGTTCTAATCTCAAGTGAGGGCAGGGGATTCAGCAAGTGCTATTGAGCATGCTCAATCTGTGTGCATACTCAGTACAAGCCAAGCAGCAGATTCTGTCTGGTAGCCGCTGCTGCGCTCTCCGCGCTGCCTTCAGAGCTGAGCGGCTGGAAAGCAGCAGCTGTTATGAGGGGAATAAGGCAAATTTTCTAATGAATAAAGCCCATCTGTCTATTCTATTTCTATATTAATTTTTCCATCTTAATTTTCATATCTTTGTACTTGGAAATATCATTTTTTCAGATATCTGGCCTGCTTTTGTATCTTTAGAAAGGATTGCATTGTAGTGTCTTTTTCTTGGACAATGAACTTCTAATATTATCTAGTAACTATGGGATTACATTATTTTAAATGGGTTTGGAATGGCTGTTCGTCATGGTAGAATTTTTAAAAGATGCAAGGTGGGGATGTGCAGCGCGCGTGCGCACACATACTCTTACAATTCTTATAAAATTGAAGTCAATGTCAAAACTCTCACTGCTCCGAATGCTGCTGTATCAGTCATATAACTGCAGATGTGAGTGGGGGGGGATAGGAAAAATTTTATTACATATTTTCCCTCCTGTTATCACTACAGAGCCAACCCAGCTACTAGAGATTGACATCAGTTATTTCCTGGGTCTTCAATTAGCATCAGAATTGTTAACTAAGTTCCATTTGCAGAATCTTTCGGGTTCTTTCTATTATTCCACTGTTCACAGGTGAAATCTGCAATAATGTTGACCAATCAGAGAGCATATGCAAATGAAGACATGGTGATTAGCTATAATGTACTTTCAACTACTCAGGAAGCAGAAATTGATATTTGATGCTGTTTTCTTTTTCTAATGTTCAATGGTTCCCAACCTGGGGTGCAGAACCTCCTTGGGGGGGCGTGCCAAAGATTCAAGGGGGTCCATGAGGCTTCAGTAATGTTGAGATCCTTTAGCAGCCCGCTTTCCCCCCCCTCCCGAGCTCCACATTGGCTGGAGCGGAGGAGCAGCTGCCCCCCAGCTGGGTGCCTGGCCAGAGAAGAGCAGCCCCATGCCAGTGGGGGCCTGGAGCAGCCCCGGCCAACCCACCACGGCCCACCTCCATTACCCTTAGACCATTAGGGACAGGAAGCGGTGAGGCCACACGGGCTGTGTGGTGGTTGCTGTGCCAGGCAAACCACAGTTTCTTACTCAGATAAGAGTAATTATTATTATTTATGTAATTTAGTGTTATTATTATTATCATTATATGTGTTTCATGGCTGGTAAGGAGGAGGAACATGTGTTTTACCTAGTGTTAACTAGTGGAGCTTTCACTCAGAATGGTTGGGAACCACTTTAAAATAATGAATAGTCACACTTTTGATATTGATGAGTGTAAAGGATAGATGCCATGATAATTTGGATGACTCTCGAAATGTAATAAACCATATATATGTTAACTTTACATTCCAGTGAACATAAACGTCCTTCCTGGCAATATATCCTGAAGAACAATCAACTAAGTTGTCAACTTTGGTTAATTATTCATTTTGGTTTTATTCTGATGCATGTTCTAGAACTTTTAAAAACATGACCAGAAGGAATGCATTTATCACTCAGTCCTTATACCAACATGCTAATTGTGTAGATGAGTGGGAGTTGAACAGGCAGACTGATAGGTTTCAGCATTGAAAGCCAGTCAGAAAGCAAGTGAACAATAATTTTATGCTGTATATCGTAGAGCTTCATATATCTGATGGGAGACTATGGGAAAAATTAAACACCTTGTACTGTTGCTGTGGTTAAATGTGTAAGTTGACTTTTCAGTTTGAAATTTATGCAACATGATGGTATGGCAAATCAGTTTAAAAGATGGGGGAAGGCAGAACGGGACCTCCATAACATTTAAATTGTCTCCCTATTATACTGTAAGTTTGGGGCCAGAAGACATTTTTCCTAAAATACTTTATTCTCTACATTATCCAACAAAGTGTGGCTCACATGTTGTGCATTTTATTATGCCTCTATTCTTGTCAAGTTTTCTGATATTATATATTAGAGACATGGTAGGTAAGTGAATATCTTTTATTTGGCCAAATTCTGGTGGTGGAGGGATATGGGGGAATATAAAGTCCAAAAGTATGAATATGGTGAAAAATTCATAATTATGTAGATTGTAGGGTTTGGTTTTTAATTGTACTGGGGAATAAACGAGAAAGAGGGGAAGAAGCAAAAGAGGAGACTAGTGAGAACTTGTCACCTACTTGGGCTGATCAGCAGGCTAATTCTAGCAATCTAGAATTCACAATTTGGTGTAAAAACTCCACCCACTCTGACTGATCAGTGCTTGATTCTATTGACCAACACTATGATTTTGACTTAGCATCATGAAAGAAATTCTGCACTTTACTTATTGAATAAAAATAGCAGTGAGCTTCCTGGAAAAAAAATCTGCCTTCTTGAAAGATCCTGTTGGCTCTTGAAGATTTTTTAAGACATTCTGAAGATAGCTCTGGAATCAATAAAATCTTTTTGACCAGTGATGCTTAACTAAGTTGTCTCACAAAGGAGCATAGCTCATGCAAGGCCAGCGATGGGAAATTTCAGAGAGAGAGAGAAAGAGAGTGTGTGTGCGCATGCGTGTGTGAGCATGAGCCCTTTAAATAGGTAAAGACAAAGTTGTATGATGATAATGGAACGAGTTATCCAGCCTGACTCTCTTCTGTCAGTGAGGGTATGTGAAAGTCTAAAAGAAGAAAATGACCTATCTGTGGGTAGGAAGCTTTTGTTTATAGAGAAAGAAAGCCCATTTTCAGCTCAACTTTTGTTTTTCAAAAGCAAGTTATCTGTTCCAGAAAACATTTTTGCCATGAAATGCAGAGTCAGTGAGCACAGGCTTTCAAAGACATGAACAGCTAGATAGATGTATTCAAGATACAAGCTTCAGATTCAAGCTCATAATGGTTTCAGGATTGGGGAAGACTTTTGACAGTACCCCACTATGATAATATCTCAGGCACTTCAAGATGGAATTGATGGTAGCATAATTGATGGGTACCTGTAGACAAGAAAAACGAACCAGTCTCTAACAAAACAAAATGACCACCACCACCACCCCCCGGTGAGCAATGCTGGTCAAAATTTTCCACACTGATATTTTCAGTGAAAGCTTTCATCATTGTTTTGGCACTGTTTTAGCATTTTTGTTTTGTTTTGTTAATTTTTGTTAACTGCCTTGAGAAATATCTAGTGGGGTAAAGGTAAATTGGGGGGGCGGAGGGAAGGTGTGAAAGTGTTGAGAAAGCACACTGCAGTGTCCAGGGGATTCGGAACTCTCACTTGGGATCAGATCCTGAGCTAGAGAGCTTGGAAAATCAGACTGTAGCTCATAAAAACTGGCTTTTGAGTTTGCAACGGGATAGTTCTACAATTTTGTCACAATTGGTGGAACTGTCTGATGAATATCTTACTGATGCCTTATCATCTGCATTTAGCTAATGAACCCAAGTCCAGACATTTTTAAAGGAAAAGAATTTGGGCAAAATAAGTTTCATGAAATGAAAGAAATGAAATAGTGTCCAAAACGCCTCCACAGATTGAGATGTCACAGGGCAACATTCATTTGCACATACTGCTACCTACAGACAACCCACGTGTAATTGAGAAGCATTGCAGCAGCAGCGGTTTCACTGTCAGAGTGGGACAAGATGCTAATAATACATAATAGAAAAAGTACTTTTTGGGCCCCATGCGTGTTATCAGTAGGAACAGTGCGTCTCACCAGGCCAGGGTGAGAAACGTCTTAAACTATTCTATGAACCTACTCTGTCCATGAACAAAACATGCTCTTTGAGGTGCTCTGTCAATTGTCTGATAAGACCCCCTATTGAAGTTGATTGTGAAACTCCTATTGACTTCAGTGAGAAGTGGTGCCAGTTGGTCCTGGTTGTGGGTCTAAAAGGTGCTCTTATATTTCCTTCTGGGTTCATGCTAAACTCCTGATTGGAATAATTTATGGAGAAACTTTAAATAATCAGGATGAGAGGAAAACTCATCAGAATTACAGCATCCTTGAAAAAATTAAATACATAAACAAACTGCTCTCTGCTTTTTAACAACTTTGTTCACTTAAAATTTATTAAATTAAAACATTTTGCTACAGTACTTAGATTAATTTCCATGCTGTAGTACTAGACTTGGTTTTTAAGTTTATTTTATTTTATTGGTAGGAGAGAGACTGTGTTAAAGTGGTGATATTATATTGCTCTCGGGGATAATTTAAAAAAAAAAGATACAAAACCTCTTTGTATCTTCTGAGAAATAGGTTGGAGAAGAAATTACACAGTGAAATAAGAAGGAGAAGGAAAGAATACTGAGAATGGGGTATGATTCAGTAACACTCCTAGATTGCTTTGTTGGCTAGCTAATGAAGCATGGCATGAAATTTCAATGCAAACATAAGTCAGCATATTGCTAGCTAATATTCACAATAACAGGGCGATGAGTCCAGGGAACAGAGATTGTTAGCTAGTAAATATCTTTGAGAACAGGGGAAGGATCAAGTGCATTAGTTTCTCCTTTCCATATACCTCAGATTTCAAAATCACTGCTGTATTTCATTGCGCACACACATTATATTGGTAGAAATATATTGTTTTCTAAATATCCATGAATATACACTTTACAAAAATAACATCTTACAAAAAAGTTACTCTTTCTTTTTATACCTTTCTTAAAATTTTTGTGCCATTTCACTGTTTATAAAAGCAGAATTTACTCCTACTTACTTATTTGAAATATTACTAATTTAAAATCTTCATGGTAAAATTCAGTTTGTTTGAAGTCTGTGATAATTATCTTGCTTGTCTTGCTGGTAGTCACATTTCTTTGTGGGAAATGTGTAGGGAGAAGAAAATCTGCATATCCATTTAATATAATTATCCATAATGACCACATATGGTCATTGTATCAGTTGCTAATTAATTCAAATGAGTAATGCATAAACATTTGGATTGACAGTCCTTGATTATTTTTTAACATGGCTCACACTCATGAAATGAACTAGTAAAATTATCTTTGAGTTTTGGGGTTGGGAAGGTGAGTATTATTAACCATGAAGATTTAAAATAATTGAATCTTTTGCAACTGAAACAGAAAAGTATCTGTCAAAAAAAAGGTTTCAGCTGACTGAATTTTTCCTTTTAGCTATGAGTAGTAGTTAAAGGATTGGAAAATAGAAATCTATCTCTGTCCACTTTGAAAGTGAATGGAATGTTTTGCTGCTTATCAAACTGTACTGGATAAAATATCTATCTATCTATCTATCTATCTATCTATCTATCTATCTATCTATCTTGATACCAATAACATGGCAGGTGCAAATACCTGAAATCATGCATATTCTTTGTGATGTATGCTGGACTCTTGAATATGCTGAAGTCAACGTCATACTGGACATGCAGGAGGAAAGACGAGACCCAAGGAGTGTAGCTTAAAGAGCCACAACATCATTATCTTGTCTAGGAACTGGCTGGCAATAACTTGTCTAGTGCCAGTCATTCTTTTTTTCTTCTATAAACTGATCTCTACCATCTTCCTTACATGATAGATCCCAGCATTTGAACCATGACTCAGTTACAGAGGAAAGCAAAACAAAAACAAAAAAATCCCAAAGCCCCCAGTGTTCTAGCCAGTTTAACCTTGGGAAAATTCCATCCTGACCCCTAATCTGGTGATCAGATTGCCTCTGAGCATGTGAGCAAGACACACTAGCCAGGCATCTAGAAAGAGGATTCTCTCTAACACCTCAGAGCACTGATCCACCCCATTCAGAGTCCTATCTCCAGCTCTAGGCAATCTTTGAGACTTCAGAGGAGGGCAACCCCATACCTCCCCCAATACACCTGACCCCGGCAGGTGAGTGGCTGAAACCTTGAAATGTGAGGTTTGACTATAGTCCTTATCTTAATACCGAGCTGTGAGTGTTATGAGGGCAATACAGGCAATATTATTCTCCCCTGAGCCCATGATTCCAATTCTGGCTCATCAGGAAACCTGACACCCTTATCAAACAATTATCTGCACTACACCTAGCAACTTGCAACAATTTGAACTTTACCTCCCCACTTACAGTAGGTCTTGAAGTTCGTGAGGGGATGATGAAAAACCCCTATCCTATTCTCCTAACAGGAGTGGAAAATTCTTTTCCGTTCCCAAAAAAAGATGACTAGCACAATGCCCACTGTAGACCTCAAAACCTGGTCCTACAATAATCCCAAGGCTGGGAGGGTAGAGTTGTATTTCTGGGCATGTAATGGCACCATCTCCTCGGAGAAAAAGGCTTTATGCCCACCCTTGAGTGTGCAGGAGCCAATGGATTTCCATTGCGCACCTCAGACCAGCTAGTCAGCTAGAATGCATCCTTTCTCCATAGCTTCCAAACTCACAGGGAAGCTGAGCACCCAGAAGGAGGAGAGAGCCCCCTTTCTCCTGCCTGCCCAAACAAAGTAGATCTGCTCTAAGCTATGGGGGGTGCATTATTGTTGATGTTGCTACACAGTGACATCAAACCGGTATTTTAACAATGAAGACAGTAAAATATGGTCCCATCATTTTGCAAACTTCTTAAAAGGGCAAAAAAGAAAAGAAAAATGTAGCTTTCCCCCCACTATTCTGCCTTAAAGAAAATGTCCTGTTCAAAATTACAAATAACTGTAGCTAATTTATAGTGCTGATTTACCTGACGAGCTATTACAAGTGAGTATATCTATGCTTCTATGAAGAATGATGCTTGTCTCTTTCTACAAATATACTTACTTTGGTTTCATTTAATAATTTTAACTAGAGTAATCGGATTTTCTAGGTGACCTAACATATTTGTATGGATAGAATGATGAAAATGATCAATGAAGAATGGAAAGAGTGGAGTAAAAATAAACTAGATTTACCGACACAATAGCTTATTGAGCTACTGAGATTAGATTGTATTCTCTACTACACTTGAGGGAATGTAATTCAATCTGTAGTTTGAGCGGATACCTCTACTTGCAGTATTTTAGAACACATTTCTGGTTCTTAATATCCCAGGTTTCTGTTAAAATTGCTAGTCTCCTAAATGCTGCGATGTGGGACTTTTGCTGAGAGGCATCTACAGCAGCTCCATTCCCTTGTCAGCTTTAAAATGAGTGCACTTTTTGTCAGTACCAAGTCCAGTTCTGACAAGGTATCTAATGAGATCCATTGAGTCAAACTGTAACATGAGTCTTTGTTACAAAGTCTTCTCAAAATTAGGCATTGTATAATCTATCACTTTCTGAGGAAAGAAAAACAACAAGCTAAACAATTTTGTCAAGAGACTGATTATTTATATGAAAGCTTGAAAATACTGTACCCATTTACAGTAGCTCTTTTACTGCTGTGGTTCCTGTCAAGTGTTAATGCAGGATACATGAGAAGGATTTAGAGCTACAGGCTTTTTGCATTAATCTGTAATATTAAATTAGTTGGCAAAGTGTTGCTGCCTTGGCAGAAATTCAGAAGATGTAAAAAGGATGTATGAGCTGATATCAACTTGCATAAAGCTGCTGGTCAGAACTGCCACAAAGGGATCTTTAATGAGAGAGACAAAAATAAGGAAATCGGGATTTTTTTCAGAGTACATTGGGTATGGGTATGTGTTTATACAGTATATGTATGCATATAAAATGAATAAGTGTGCATATGAATAGTCTTGGAAATCAAAATTTATTTTGAAAATTATTTCAATACACTGGAGACTATCTAGTAGTACAGTTTCTTTGGGGGAAAAACAAATTAAAATGAAAAGCCTCCTCTGCTCTGGGGGGCACAGAGGCAGTAAGGAAGTGTGACCGGGGTTTCTGAATGGAGATTGTGTTGTGTTTGGGATAGGTGGTGGGTTTTTTTGACAGGAGATTTCATATATCTGATTTCTGAAGCATATATGAAGAGAGTGATGGTGGCACATAGGGACTCGGTCCCTCTATGCTTTCCATCCAGGAGGTATGACATCTACAATTTTCCAATCTGGCTCATAGTACCCAGAGCTAGAAATTTTACACTCACTTAAACCCTGTACTGTTCATGAGCATCAGTGTCTTTTAGTATTAGATATTGTACTGGTGCTTTCTGTTTCTGAAGTTCTCCTTTATAGAAAGAGGAAGGCATGTAACATTATCATTCTTTCCCCTAATAACAAATACACTTTTCAGTCCAAATGGTATATGGTGAAGAAATAAAACCTCACTAGAAGTATAGAGTAAGGGTTATAGAGCAAAGTGAAAGAAGATGACTAATATTAGAGCATAAGTGTTCCTATTCTGAAGGATCTGAGTAATAGCCTTTTACAATTGGTTTATGCACTGCGAGGTATATGATCAAGGAAAGAATTCTAAAACTCATCTCCCACTGACTTTATTTATGCAAGTCACTTACTCTCTGGTTCTCCATCTGTTTAAACAGGGCTAATATTTTCTTAATGTATAAATCATCTAGGAGAATTATGAATATTAGTTGGTTAATATTTGTACGTTGCTTTGATCATGTGAAGTTTAATATAAAGTGATGACACATATAAACACACAAAACACTATGTTAAAATAACATTATTAAGGTTGTAAAATCAAGCACTCAAAAGGTAGGAAATGCCAGAATTAAGCTTGTCTGTGTAACATTAATTCAGACTCCTTGGGCATATGCATTATGATGCAGTCTTTAATTACGTGATCTCATGTTTATTAGTCAGACTTAAGTATGCCGTATTTACTGTGTACTGCTCAAATTCTGCTCTGAAGACAGGTTTATTGATTTCCTTGTGAGCTTTTCTATAGCACTCATCACTACAGTATCTGAGTGTTTCACAAATATTAATGAATATATTTTCACAAGACTCATGTGAGACATGGAGGTATTACTATTCCAGTTTTACAGATGGGCTGCCAAGGCACAGAGGGATTCAGATCAAAAGTGTCCACTACTATTCGAGTGCTGATTCCATGTGAACCATACACCCAAGTCCAGAAATTCTTCAAAGCAGTGTCCATTGACCCACACATGTGCAGTAGCTCTCCTTGTGCTCCTGATTGAGGGTATAAGAGATCTTACCATCACATGGCCTGAGTCAGAATCGTGTTCTCCTTCACTCCGTTGTATAACCTGTAAAGAAAGAAAATAGCTTAGTAGTTAGCTTAGAGTATTTCTTTCCCCTTGGTTGGGGAACCCCCTCTCTGACTCTGACTATGCCCAGAGTCCCAGGATTCAAGAATTGCATCTCCTACCCTCATTCCTTCTCCATTGGTGCCAAATACCAATGTGTTTGTGCCGTTTGGTAGGCACATAGCTCTGTAAAGTGTAATATCTCTCTTTCTTTCCCACCCAGAACATGAGAAGCCCTGGAGCTTCACCTATGAAAGTATCTGACGGAGAAAAATCTGAGGCCCCTCTCTTATCCAGGCCAGAGAAGCCCCTTTACATCAGCCTCAACTGATCAGCTTTGGCCCTTCAAATATGGGCCTTGGAGCAGAGCCTTCAACATTGGTCACAATTGCTCGGTATAACATGAAGAGCCACCCCTCTTTTCCCAGTGCGGGTTTCATATACCACATCACAAAATCATCAGGATTCCCTTCTGAGTTGAACAATCATGATTTGGGGACCCAGGACCTCTCATGGGGCCAAGTCACCAAGTAGTCGGTAGCTCCTGTGTGGGGTGCAGCAAACGCTCAGTCTAAACCTCTCAAGCCTCCTGGGGGCAGAAAATAGCATTTGGAGGACTCTTACCCACAGGGCAGGGCAGGGCAGAGCAGAGCAAACAGTCTGTATCCACTTAGGCAAGGCAGACCAAACGCTCAGTCTATAGTGGAGGCTTCCAGTAGCCATACCTAGTGGCTGGTGCTGTGGGGGGGCTTGTCCGCAGTGTAGTCTAGATCCCCAGTCCCAGTGGTCTGGAAAGTCACAGGTTCCTCTGAAGAAGTCTGCAGTACACATCTTTCCTCTTCCTCCTGATCTGGGTTTCCTCCTTTCATCTGTCTTCTCCGCCTGAAACATGCACAACAGAGGCAAGGGGCCATGATAGTCTGAGCCCACAGTGATTGGTCAGCCCATTTGCTCAGTGAGGAGTTGATATACCACGGCACAATCTAAGCCTGAGGATTCTTCTTCTGGGGCTCCCCGTCAGTGTAAAGGGCCCTCACATGGGTACAAAGACAGATTCCCTTTGAGGACTGTCCATAAGAAATGCATTTTCTTCCTGAACCTGCCCAGGTCAGGTGAGCCATCACATACTGAACCTAAGGAACCAGCTCCACTGAAGATCGCCAAGGTGTGAAAAAAGAATGATCCGCCAGTTCCGTTGTTCACCTCTGTACTGAAGTTTAAGGGCAGATGATTGCCAGTTCCGTCTACAAGTGCTGGTCCAGACTCATTGTCAGTACAAGTGTGTTCATCTAAAGACCATCCAGTGCTGCGGATGAATCGGGTCCTTCAGACTTGACTACTGGAACCCTTCATATACCAGGGTGAAAGAAGACTTACATAACACCAGAAGATATATTTCTCCCTTATCCACAGTTTCCACTTCTTTCTTGCCCTGCCCTTCTTGGGGCCGTTCTTACTCTGATGAGAGTCTATATCAGTGTTCTAGGAGCAGTCCCCTCTCCAACCATCTGGTAGGAGTGCCTTGGTACTGATAACACTGCCGCTAATGATTGACCAAGTCTTGGATGCAGATCAGTCAAAGAAGATGTATGCACGGGTATATCCACAGAGATGCTCAGGCCCTGACAGACAATTGAGGGCTTAGGCTTGCCATTCCCTCCAGTTATAACTCACCCAAGGACTGAGGTTACCAACTCCCTTGGGTCTCCCACAACTGATCAAAACTCTTTCTGGCCATATTGGGGTTTATAGGATCCTTATAGCAGGATTGAACCTCTCCTCTCCCCCTCACCAAATGGTTCTGTCAGAGTACAAGCAGCAAGAGCTGGAACTGAATCCAGTTTCTGCGGTTTTGTCAGGTGCCTCTTCATCATCCCCAGATGACATGGTGACTCCTCCTTCACCTTCTTTACTAGATAACCACTGGCAGTACGAAGAGCTGTTGCAAGGAGTTGCCAGTGACCTACAGATTCCATTAGAGAAGTCCAGGACCCTCACTACCAGCACCTGGACATCTTGCAACTGCAGAGACTGAGTAAGATGGCCCTTCTGGTCAATGAGGTCATAATGGAACTGGCGTGTATCCTGTGTCCCTGGACACAGAGAGGTGATATTTTGCTCAGCAAAGGAGCTTAGTTTTTATTCTCCCATGCTGCCCCAACTCACAGGTGGTACAGGCAACTACAAGAAGAGCTTGGTTGCACTATTGAATAGCTACTCTGGCAGGTGTAAAGGCTCTAAGAAACTGGACCTCCTCTGGAGGAAGATCCTTCTACTCCGTGGGCCTGCAATTTCATGTCGCTAACTACCAAGTTTTATTAGCAAAATATGACTTTAATAACTATTCCAGGCTTGCCTACTTCAGAGATAAATTTCCCACAAAGGATAGGGCCCAATTTCTCCTTTTTTAAATAAGGGGAAGCTAGTGGTAAGAGTAGCCCTCCAGGCTGCAGTGGATGCCAGAGACAGCTTCCAGAAATTTGGCCACTGTAGGCATGAGGCAGGACTCTTGGCTACCATTGTTCAGGTTTCCTGGTTGATTGATGGGCATCCTTTTGTCTCTGAAAGATGGTGGAAATTGCAGCCTATATGTAGATGGCTTGCAACGTCTTGTGACTACATTATGCAAATCTCAGATTGAACTATCTTTGGCAGTTGTTGCAAATATGTGTCTTGGTTGGGAACTGTTTGCTTCCTACAAGCTCTTTTCTCTTCAATCTGTAGGAGCCAGCTTCTATCGTGCACTTTAATGCCCTATGGAGACAATGGCACCACTTATTACAATCACGTGCCAAGGTTTCCCATTGGTCTGGATAAACTCAAAATCCTTTCATCTCTTGTTGTATGTATCTTGATAGAGAAGCTTAGGACAGCCTGTTCTTTTTGTTCCCTCTGGTAGTTCCCCAAAACCCCTTTGACAAGTCCAACCTCTTTAATCAGAAAATGGACGAGTCCTTGCGCTAACTAAAAGACTTGAGATTTACTCTGAGTTGCCTGGAAATTTATACTCCAGTCCCCAAGATGAAACACCAGAGACAGCCCTATAGACCAAGGCCAAGCCCTCCTCATGCATCTTATTACCAGCACACAGCCAAACCTCCATCCAAATGCCAGAGGATTCAGAGGTGTTGTTACTTGGTTCTCTTTATTGTCGCAGCCTCTACTCACTTTCAACTGCCAGCCAAGAGTAATTTTTGATATATTGGTTGAGGGCCACATACCACCATTGATGCCACCCACCTCTTTCCCTGTCACCTTTGGGGGCCATCTTATATTCTTCACCCACAACTGGAACAAGGGCGCTATGGACAGTTGGGTTCTGGAGGTTATCCATCAGGGATATTTCATAGAGTTTCTCTCCTCCTATCTCACAAATGCCCTTCCCAGTCCCCCTTCAAGGCCCACTCTGATGAGGTGATTCTTCAGTGAGCAGCAGAATCCCTTTTACAGTGAAGAGCAATAGATCATGTCCCTCCTCAGTACCATGAGAGGGGGTTCTACTCCCCGTATTTCCTAATTCCAAAAAAAGGCGGCGATTAAAGGCCCACCCTGGACCTTCAACAACTCAACATCTTCATTAGAAAGTTCTGAAATTCCAGATGGTTATGCTGACATCGATAATCCCCTCCCTTCAGGAAGGATGATGTTCACAGTTCTTGACATAAAGGACATGTATTTCCACATGGATCAGCACCCATCACATAGGAAATTCCTGTGCTTTACGGTTGGCCAGGAGCACTTCCAGTTTTGGGTCCTCCACTTTGGGCTTGCTACAGCACCCAGAATATTTACAAAGGTTTTCTTTGTTGTAGCAGCTTTGCCTGTTTCATAGATATTTGGTGACAGTAGAAGAATGTTGAGACTGTGTGAATCATTGAGACCCATTGGTGGCAGCTGGCAAAGGGTTCTGGAACAGCTACTCCTAACAGTCCTGACAAACTCACTATGCCTATCACCACTTTCCTGGTATTTATCCATAAAGAATGTCACGTGTATGTAGGAAGGAATTGAAAGAGTTGTGTATAGGTACTGAAAATACTTTTTAAAGTGTATGTGTAAGGCAGAGCTGACAATCAGGTTTTGGGTCACACAAAGGATGTTAATTCACCAGCTGTATAGATTAAGCAATGTAAGTAAACAAAATGGAAGTTCTATTTACATATGGAGTGAACAGGAAAGGGGCTTAAAATTAAAAAAAAAAAAAGGCACCTGAAGGTTAGCCTCGCCATGTGCTAAGACAATGAACTTTGGGAACATAAGGGGAAAGCAAAAGAACACCCTGTGCTGCTTCACTGAGGAAGGAAAAAGGACAGCCTTTTTTGCATTCATCCCAGTGGGATCTCCAGTGAGAGATTGTTTTAGGTGAAATAAACCAATTGACAAGGGTTTTAGCCTGGTAAAGTTAAATTCAGACTCTAGGAAGCATGTTACACTTTTTGTTTGAAATGTCACTGTTCTGTTCCCATCATTATCCTTATTCATGGTTTCTTAAACCTTAGCCTTTGATAAAAGAAACGGATAGTTCTTACTAATAATCTCTCTCAGTGCTGTGACATTATGAGAGAGCTGGCCCTTGGACAGTTTACCTAGTAATTTCTGTGACTCTCCAGTGGTTAAGGGCTGGGCACTCGAGGAATGTTTCAGGGGGACTATTGTTAACCTGCCAGGCAACATAAGGGCTGGCACAGCCCTGAGGAGATTGTTTGGGTATCTACCAGATGGATTGTCTGATGGAGCTGAGGCAGGTAAGCACAAGGAAATCTTTCTCTTGTTGAGGCACAGGGGTAATAACTCAATCCTGAGTATCCCAGGAAAGTGTCACACTCAGGAATCTCTATATTGGAATCAGGCAACTTCCTCTTCTACCCAAGCTTAGAAGGAGAGTCATTGAAATTGCAGAGAGCCAATCTCCCTGAGCTTAGATGAGGTTCCTGGACAGGCCACAACTTGCAGCAGCCTAGAGCTGCAGTTGCAGGGAAAGTCCTGTTCAACCCAAGGGCTAGAGCATGCCCAGTGTGGACAGAATCTTGAGGGAATTTAGCTGCTTAAATCAAAGAAGTGTGTACTAAGCAAGTGTGAATTGTGATTTTTAAGACTTTTAACTAGACCAAATATGGTCAGATTTGCACAGGGACAGCAAAAAGCTCATCCTCAAAAGACCATGCCCCTCTCAAATTTCCAGTCTTTGCTCCAGAGAATTTGGATGCTACAGCTTTCCAAAGAAGAGGTCTCTAAAATTTAACATGGACAAAACCATGGCCTCAATCTCAAAAATGGCTGAATCGTTTAGCTGAAATTTTCAAAAAACAAACACAATAAAAACCAACCAAAAAAGAATCAGCCTGAGGCAGTCCCCTGACATGGAAAATTTTAGCCTAAACAGCTAAACTTTTTCAGTTTTATAAGCAACTGAAAATGGCGGTTTATAGTGAAAAATTCAGGAAACATATGTAACGGGATTTTACCCAGCTCTGTCTAATATAGATATAAATTAAATGGAAAGAGAAGAATGATGTTAAAAGAATTTTGAACATTACAAGAACAACTTATACAAAAGCTACTATGGTCGTTGATGCATGCAAGTATGTCAGCATATCCTTAGGCAGCCTTTCTCAATAGGGATCCTTTTTTGAATTGGGCTCCATGAGACTTAGCTGGGTTCACTGATTGAATAAAAGGTTATTTCCAGACAGGAACTCTCCTGTGAGATATTTTTTGGGGGGGAAGTTTGTATCCAGCTTGGTTTTGACTAATCGAGTGGAGGTACATGTTATCAGGTGTGTACAACTAGCATTGTTAACTTTTTAAGTAAATATGGAAAATAGTAAGAGGTGGAAGTTGGCCTTTGTGATCTTGCTAATGGCTCTGTTAACAAGCTTAGGTCCCAGTCTTGTAAATGACTCACCACAGAGTCGGGGCAGCAAGGGTCTGTTCAAACACATTTGATTATAGACTTGATATCTTATGTGGCTGGTAACTTTGTTGTGTGCAATAGGATGTTGTTCCTAATTAAATGGTTTTTGCACTTAAGGATCTTTTCACAAGATCAGTTGATGAATGGCCTAGAATATGTATTGACTGAGGTGAGTTTGTTTTTCAAATATCTGGCTGACACCCTTTGTGAAGTCATTTCATATAGGTTTATTGCTTTTAGATTTCAAACAAACCTGCAGTCATGACCTATGTTCTTACAGCGGCCACTTAGAGCTGTGCCTGCTTTGTGTTCCTTAGCAGCCGAGATGTTTCAGGCTGACATGTAAAAGAATAATCTAAATGCTTTTCTTGTCAGAAATCCATCCATGCTACCAATGCTTAGGGTGACATTGCAATTCCTTAATCTTAAAAATGTATATTTAAAAAAGAGGAGATGTTTGTAAACGAAGGGTGATGGGAGAGTGCTTGTAGAGCTCCAGCTCAGAATGACAAGTTTTAATGTGTTAATATTACGTTTATAGACATCTAACCATATTCATTTAAAAATGGTATGGATTTCTACTGCCCTTAAAACTTAGACTTGGTCATATATAAATATGCTTGTCATTAATCAATAATGTCTGTGCTATGAAAGGTTAGAAATCACAGTATACCTACAGTTTGTTTACTGGACTCAGGTTTGTTACAGCTTGAAGAAAAATAATTATTGCTAAATCTGGGAAGGATCACAATTGAATCGTTTTGTCCCTATTTAATCAAGCAGAAGCCAATGTGGAAATAAAAGATTGCAAAACTGTTAATTATTGGTTTCGTGAAGCTGTGTTGGTTCCAGAATATTAGCAAGACAGAGTGGGTGAGGTTATGTCTTTTATTGGACCAGCTTCTGTTGGTAATAAAGACAAGTTTTCTTACAGTGTATGCTCAAAAGCTTGTCTCTCTCACCAACAGAAGTTGGTCGAATAAAAGATATTACTGCACCCAGCTTGTCTCTCTAATGACTGGTTAGCTATTTAGGCCTGAGTCTTGAATACTTGTTCAACTTTAAGATCATGATGTGAGTAGTCCAGTTGATCTGAACTGAGATTGTTCATAGGCTTGATCCTCTTTTCAGTGCAAAATTCTTATTGACTTGAATGGCAGAGGATCATGCTCCCATGTGCACCAAGTTAATCATGTCCATAAATCTTTACAGGATTGGCATTTTACATTGCAACTGTTCCAAATTCAATGTCACTCTCATCTGGGCTGGCAGTCAATTAAGCTATGCTTCTTCAAATACTTTTCCCAATTTAAAGAACCCCATATTATGATGCACATTAGACTTGCTTTTTCTGGATGCTAGTTGATGTAAATGTTATAATGAAGTGATCCTTTTGTTATGAATATTTTTGTATTCTTTGCTTGATAACAAAGGCCATTTTATATATTTGAAAGGTTTATTTCTCTTTACACTCAAGCTTAGTCATTCACAGATAAACATAACCTTATACTGACCCTGTCCAGTGGTTGCCTGTTGTAGATCAGACATTTAGTTAATTTACAGCCTTTAAAATCTGCATGCATCATTGCTTTTGGACATTTATTTCAACAATAGCTGTCGGCTTGGAGGAGGAATGTGGCAAAATTGGAAAGATTTTTACTCAGGAATTTATAATAGAATTGGGAATCAAAATAGCAGAAGCTTGCTAAAATCTGGAGACAGAAAAAAAAAGACAAACATTCTAAAAGGTATTGCTAGCAATAAAATGTAACGTTTGAAGACTTTTATCATTAGAGTTACGCTGTTCAGAATGTTTCCATTTCTTAAATATATGTGTAGCTAAAGAAAAAAAAGGACACGAGTTTTTCTGCAGCAGTTGCAAGCCTGTAAAAACAAATTCTATATTGATGACACGTTGGTAATACTGAACTGAGTAACCAAGACTTGCTTGTTTTCTTAAAGATTTAAGAATGAAATAGAATGTGGGTATATTCTTTAACCTCTTGTGATACTAGATTCTCTAGGGATGTTCTGTTTTGTTTTAATTAAGTCCAAAATATAACTCAACATTGCAATGTCTAACTGACTTAGGCTCCAAGTCTCACTTTCAAATGTGATTAAGATCTAACACTATGTCTGCACCACATAGTCTTAGCCTACCGTAGACGCTGCTACAGGAAAACCCCTCTCCAAATGACGTTAGTTATGCTGACAGAAGAATTGTTTTGTTGGCATAGTTGCATCTACATTGGGAGTCTTCTCAGCCTGGCTATGTTTCTCGGAGGTGTATATTTTTATTCACACCTTTAACCAACATAGCAATGCTGGTATAATTTTTAAGTGTAAACCAGGCCTAAGTCTCATTGAAAGTCATTGGGACTCAGGGTATACCTACACTGATGGCGGCAAATTAGTTGCCGTCAGATCAATCTATCCGGATTGATTGAACAGAAGTAAAGATCCACTTAATCAGTCCAGAAGTCAATATATTAAAATCACTTCCCAAAAAAGTGTAGCGCTGCATCGGCAGGTATGCATTTCCCCTCGGCACAGTGCAGTGGAGATGGCGTGCTAAACAGAAGTTATGAAGTCAATGGGAGTTAAGCAAGCTACTCTATGTAGCTTGCATATTACCCATGAATTGCCGCTGAATTTCGCCAGCAGTATAGACCAGGGCTTAGACTTCTGAGAGCCTTAAGTCACTTTTGAAAATGAGATTTAGGCTCTTGAGACCTGTCCTACACCTAATATTTAAGTTGATTAAATTATGCTGCTCAGGATAGTGAAAAAGTCCCACTCCAGAGGAGACAGTTTCACTGATGTAAGCCCCGGTATAGACACAGCTATGTCAACAGAAGAATTCTTCCATCAACCTAGCTACTGCTTCTTGAGGGACAGAAAGACCCCTTTTGTTGTTGCAGTAAATGTCTACACTACAGCGTTACAGTGGCATAGCTGAGCACTGCAGCTGTGTTGCTGTCACACTTACAGTGTAGCGGTGCCCTGAGTCACTTAGGTGCTTTTGAAAATGTTGCAGTAGATCACAACAGGTGTGACAATTTGCTGAGTGAGCTTTAATTTTTAAAATTCCTGAATTTATCATTTATTAACTAGAATGCTAGATACTATGGAAAATCCGAGTGTATATATGCTAACCACAACAGGCAAAGGAAGACCTGTCTATACTAATACCCTGTTACGTAATTGTTGGTTACTGATAATTTAGAAACTATTCTGACAATGGTTTAACTGCCAGTGCCAATATGGGGGGAACAAAACTGATTTCAGCACCAATCCAGAAAATTCTCTTGAGAGAAGTGTGAGATGACAAGATGCAAACTTTTTTCTGTAACTTGGCAAAAAACTGTCACCTTAGGCTATGGTAGCACCTAGTCTTTTTTCATCAATGCTGAAAGGCAGTGTCCATTGTTGATAAGTGTTGACAGCAACAAGATAACTTCCTAATACAGACTGAGCTGGTAAGTGGAATTATGAGATTAGTTTTGCCAATTTTTGTTGTACCTTGCTAGTTATAGAGTGGCTTTTTTCCTACAAAATCTGCAGTTGTACAATTTAAGTGAGATTTCTTTGGGCCATTAATTTCCTTGCAGAGTTTCTGCTTTTTGAAATTACATAATCAATTGAGCTGTCCATAAATCAGAAAATGAAGAACCACCACTGAGACTGACAGTAGTGCTATATATCTTAGTCAAGAGTGTTAAAGCAGTATGAAGTAGGTATAATAAAATAATCTGAGAAGATAAAACACAGAGAGCCCTTACCTTATTAAAACATGTCCCCAAATAATAGTTGTTTGCTACTGGCTTAAGTGGCAAAAGTTCCAAAGTACGTACTTCAACACTTAAGGGAATTAAGTGTGAAACTTATGTGCTGATCATTTCTTCAGTTAATAAAAATGTTAATTTATGTACAACACTGAAATGCATTTAAGTGATGTAAACTTCTTTCAATGACATAACCTAAATTCTTTATAGAAAACAGAGAACGATGGAGCAAGAAAAAAGTGATTTATTTTACTCGGGAATGTAGTGCCGCAATGTGCTTTCCCAGGAACTAGAAAACTGGATTGGAATTCCCAAAAGAAAAAAGTGGATGAGAGGTTGGATGGGGGAAAGACTTTTCTGTAACTGAGATAACTGACTTTCACATTTGAGACTGGAAGCAATGGCCATAAGTATAATTCTGTTTAAGCCGTGTCTACACAGGGAATTATTCTGGAGGATCTATCTCTGATTAACTTCATGCATGGCTGTTGTTATTCCAGAATAAGAGTGCTTTATTCCAAATTATCTTAATCTATTTCTGGACTAAGAGAATTTGTCACTTTTATTCTGGAATTAAACTAATTCAGAACAAGGCACTCACGGTCCAGAATAAAAGCATCCAAATATGAAGTTAAATAGGAATAGTTAATCTATTTGAAATTCACATTCTTTCTCATTCTGGATTAATCTGCGTGTGTCAACAAACCCTAAATTTAAATATCTCACAAAGGGAGAGTTGTAGTTCAGTTTACAGCCTGCTGTGATGACAAACAGAGAAAAATAAGGACTGATAATTCTAACTTTAAAAAAGGAAAGAAAAAGAAAAGCAATGTTGTGAGGAGAGCAGAAATTTGAGGCCCTCTTTATCCACCAGAAAAAAGAGAAACAGAAAGCTCAAAATCACCATCAAATGGTTTCTCTGGCATGACTGGCAACAGTATAGATTGAGAGACCCACAGGAACATACCCCTCCAACAGGTGATGTCCAATCAGGAGCAAGATTTACTGGGTCAAAGCTTCTCCACTGATTTTCCTGCAGACAGGGATCCAGTTATTTCCTGCCTAGAGTTTGATCAGCTGTTCGTGCTTCTAGCCAATTATCTGTATTTAGTTCACATCACCCTTTGCCTTGTGGAGAAGAACCAGAACAGGTACCAAAAGAATCCAAAGAAGGTACCAAGAGAATCCAAGAAGAATCCAAAGAGGAGTGTCCTGGCTGCTGCAACATCATTCTGCAGCATTTCATTGTGATTCCACCAGTACATGGTATCTTCATCCTCTACTCACTGCATTCTTCCCCTCTGAGTGGCTAACGGGCACAGGGCTGAACTGGGTGACCACATCAGGCTTCAGATTTCACCTGCAATGTTGATCCCAGTGGCTCAGCAAAGATATTTAAGAGGAAAGGTATAGTTGTGGGGAAAAGAGTATTTGTCTGTGGTTGCTGTAGATCCTAATGGGAGGGAAGAAATTCCTACTTTGTGTTTCCTATATCTCTAGTGTGTCCACCACAGTCTGATAAAGAGTCAGGCAGAGACATCTGTCTCACTAAGTGACTTCTTACAGATATAACTAAATGTTTGCTGGCTGGTAATTGCCTCAGTTATATTGTCTAGGACACCATCTGCCTCAAGATCAATATTTTAGGGCTTTCTGACTTATCATGTAGAGCTCTTGAATTTGATGATGTGTATTTGATCTTTTATTTAAGTTTTCAGTTATGACCTTCCTGGCAAGGCAGCAGAGCTTGTTTGGGAGATTGTTATGCAGCCTTCAACAGGTTCTCAGCAAGGAAAATCTCTCTTCCTCTCTCCTAATCACAACACAAGCTTGTTCTTCTTCGAGTAGTGTCCCTACGGGTGCTCTACTCCAGGTGTTGGTGTGTCCTTCATCGGACATTTTGTCAGCAGTGCCTGTCCGGGTCGCACACATGCTGTCCCTGTCTCATGGCACCATTGGCACCCTTTTCGGAGCACCTGTGACCCAACCCCCCAGTTCCTTCTCAACTGTCCATGACAGTCCTCAGCAACTCTTTATAGCCCGCTTCAAATATTCGTTAATAGGTTATTTTTTCCTCGTTACAGTTAGTTAGTTACCCAAAAAACTTTCTTCTCTCAGACTTACCCGGTAGTTAATGGTTAATAGGAATATTATACCAGGCTCTCCTGGCTTTAGATAGTGAGCCTCAAACAGGGACGCTATGCCAGCTATGGACGGGCACTCAGAATGCATTAGATACTTAAGTGAAGGTCATATCACTCAAAAAAGGGGCGTCCGCTGTAAGAACCTAAGAGCTAGAGGTATGACAGGTATCTCCGCCTGAAGCTAATACTTATGGAGAGGTCTTTAAGACCTGCCTCAGACCCTGGACAGAGTAACATCTCACCAGACAAGTCTCAAAAAAGGCACTCTACCCCACCCGTGAAGGAGCAGAGTAAGAGAAGGAGGTTACCGGGAAAGGACAAAGGAGTTGGTACCAAAGAGACTTTAGGTTCCTCCGGTACAGTGACTTCCACAATAATGAAGGACTCTCACTGCTCCACTGAACAGCTGAGAGATAAAACAAAACAACTCCAATCTGATTCAGCAGTGTTGAAAGTAACGGTTCGCAAAACGGCGGTAACCGTCACAACATCAGCACTGACACAGACCTCGGTGCCGATGAGTGGCACGGCACCAACACATACCGAGTCCATTATATCGGCACTGATTTCACGCATGGTGCCTTCAGCACCAACAACCTCTGAGGCACCAATGGCACTGACAACATCAACGGTGCTGATGGTGCCGACACAAATGTCTGCACCGAGAATTGCCACAGAGCAGACTGTGGCACTTATACTAATGACAGAGCTGACAATACCAGCCCCATGAAAGCATACTAAAAAATGCAGGTACCATGAGAAGGAGAAGGAATTCTTAGCATCCTCCCCACTGTCACCAATATATGGGACCGACACCTCCCCAGTACAATTCAGTCAGGAGGATCACATTTCCCCCATCTCCTTCTCCAGTGATGAGGACAATGAATGCGAATAAGCTACCTTTTCTCCTCAACAGCCATCACTTAGGAGACACCCAACTAAACACTGTCTACATTCTGGATATCCATCATACCCATGGTCTGAACCCCCATGGTTCACTCCACCAGTCTCATACTGCATGCACTGACCAAGATGGGACATCTGGTCTGTTTATTCCACACCACACAGTAGACCATCAACCTCCCAGAGATGCAGGGAAAGGGCACCCTATTGGCCTCCTCCAACAGGACCTAAAACAACTGGTCCTACACAAGAAGAGGAGGACACTGCAGAGCAAGAGAGAACTCCATCGGCTCACAACTCATCTTCACCAGATGAGCCCATAGTTCCTCCACCTACTGCCACTGCAGATGATTTTAAACAGTTTCAGGAGTTGTTTAAGAGGGTAGCTGACAGCTTGGAGATTCCACTCCAGGAGGTTGTAGCCTCATCACTCAAATTACTGAGAATGTTGCAAACCTCAGCTTCTTCTAAAATTGCCCATCCCATGGATGATGCCCTGATGAAGCCCACCAATCACATCTGGCAAACACCTGCCACTATTCCTCCTACTTGCAAAAGGTTTGATAAAAGGTATTATGTCCCCACTAAAGATATGGAGTTCCTCTTCATTCACCCAGCTCCTAGCTCACTGGTCATAGAAGCTGTTAACCAGAGGAACCAAGAAAAACATAACAGTTGAACACCACGTGATAAAGAGGACAAAAGACTAGATTTGCTTGGCAGGAAGGTCTACACCTTGGCTACATTACAACTGAGGGTAGCAAATTACGCTGTGTTGTTGTCAAATTATGATCATGGCAATTACGTGAGCATAGTCGCCACAGCCAGAACCCATAACATCCATCATCTTTTTTAGAAAACTGCCTATGCCCCTTTTACCATCACTGGGCGAGCTTAACAACAGACAAACGGTTACTAGAAATTATCTGCTCTGGGCATACTATCCTTTTTACCTCTATGCCTAAAATCCCCTTCCCCGTCCCTCTTCAGGGACCCATCTCTTGACCGTCTTCTGCAACAGGAAGTAGAAAATTTACTCCAAATAGGTGCCAAAGTGTATGTCCCCTACCAACACAGAGGCAGAGGCTTCTATTCCCATTAGTTCCCCACCCAAAAGAAAACCAGAGGTTGGAGACCCATTTTGGACTTAAGAAAACTGAACAAGTTCATACAGGTACAGAAATGCAGGATGGTCACTCTGGCTACTACATTACCAGTGCTGGAAAAGGGGGATTGGTTTGCAGCCCTCGACCTTCAGGATGCATCTTTCCATATTACCATTCACCCAGAAGATTCCGAAGAGTCACACTAGGCAACAACCACTATCAACATGCAGTGTTACCTTTCAGCCTTTATACTGCTCCAAGGGTTTTCTCCAAGATACTTGCCATACAGCCGCCTTCTTTTGCAGACTAGGGATTACTATATTCCCTTGTCTGGATGATTGCCTGATAAGGGCACGTACATACATAGGGAAGCATTCATACAACAAGAACATCATTTTATAACTTAGGGCTGAAGATAAACTACAAAAAATCTGTTTTACAGTCTTTGCAACATCTATAGTTTATAGGCGCGCACCTGTATTCTCTCACTACCAGTGCTTTCCTCCCAAAAAAACCGATTCAACACCATTGTGAACCTGTAATCTGTAATAGAAAACAGCCCGATATTGAACGTACACACGTACCTCCAAATGCTGGGGCACATGGCAGCCAACACATTTGTAGTACAGCACGCACGATTGCATATGTGAGCCCTCCAAATGTGGCTTGCCTCAGTTTATACGCCACACAGGCAATCATTATACAAAAATGTGGTAATGCCAGAAAAGATTAAGCAATTGTTAAAATGGTGGACAGAGCCCAACAACCTTCTATCAGGGATTCTATTCATAAGGGAAACACCCTCCATCATGATGACTATGGATGCATCACTAATCAGACGGGGAGCACTACAAGAACACACGGTTCAAGGAAAATGGTCAATACAGGAAAGCAAATTGCATATAAACTTGCTGGAGTGACATGCTGTCCGCAATGCCTGTTGACATTTCCTTCTTCTCATAGTAGGGAAAGCCATAAAA
Organism: Mesoclemmys tuberculata; assembly: GCA_007922155.1. NCBI lineage: Eukaryota > Metazoa > Chordata > Testudines > Chelidae > Mesoclemmys > Mesoclemmys tuberculata. Next base: position 8,023,166 of record ML675626.1, read on the forward strand.
ATAACGACGGACAACACAGCACGTATGTTCTGTCAATCGGCACGGGGGGCAACAGACAATTCCCTATGTTCATAAGCCATAAGGCTATGGAACTGGTGCCTAGGCCAAAAGATACACATATAAGCGGCATTCTTACCTGGTATCCAGGACAGCACTGCAGACAATCTGAGCAGGCAATTTGACAACAGTCAACAAAGTTCTGGAAAGCACATTCCAACAATGGGTTAACCCACACTCAATCTATTTGCAACAACAATGAATTGCAAGTGCTGTTACTTCTGCTCCTGAGTGGGTCTGGGCAGAGGATAGATAGGGCACGCATTCCTCAGCAATTGGAATACAGGTCTCCTTTCTGCATTCCCACCCATTCCCATGATTTCCAAAACCATACAGAAAGACAAAGCAAAGGTAGTGCTGATAGCACCAGTATGGCCTAGACAAACATGATTTACTTACCTGACACACATGTTGATTCACACGTCAATTTCTCTCCCACTATTCAAGAATATCTTCTCCCAGGACAAGGGATGCATTGCCCATCCACACCTGAAGAAGTTATATCTAACAGCATGTTCCCTATCTGGTTCCAACAAACGGAGGTACCTTGGGATCTCAATTTAGTCCTAAAGACCATCATCAAGCCACCATGCGAGCCCTTAGTAACTAGCTTGATAATACACATGTCAGGGAAGGTATCATTTCTAGTAGCAGTTATTTCGGCACAAGGTGTAATTGAGCTTGCAGCATTTATGGCCTACCCACCATACACAATATATCATAAAGATAAAGTAATGCTACAACCTCATCCTAAATTTATCCCCAAAGTGTCATCAGCATTCCATCTTTAACCAACGCATTCATTTACGTACGTTTTATCCAAAACCCCATGCTAATACATGGGATGCGGCCCTCCATACGCTGGATGTCAGACGAGCCATCACATTTTACCTAGGAAGAACAAAACCCTTTAGGAAATCTCCCAAACTTTTTGTGTCCATTGCAGAATGCTCCAAAGACGATGCCATATCTGCCCAAAGGTTATCAAAGTGGGTTTCCAGCACATCCTACACACAATCGGGGTAACGCCACCCTAAGTGGTCAGGACGCATTCAACTAGATGAGTGTCTACACCTGCAGCCTTCTTGCATAACATGCCAGTCACGGAAATCTGCAAAGCAGCTACCTGGGCTTCAACCCACACTTGCATAAATCATTACAGAATTGATCAGGCCTCAAGACATGATGCCGCAGTCGGACTTTCAGTACTCATATCCTTTCAGCCTAACATCTCTGAATTTCCCTCTGCCAGTATACTACTCGAAGAAGAAAAGAGGGTTGCAGCTCTTGGGTAGAGAAGGGGTTGGGTTGCATGTGCGCCAAAAAGGGCGCCGCCAATGGCCACACGAGACGAGGATGGTGCGTGTGTGACCCAGACAGGCACTGCTGTCAAAATCTCCAATCTAGGACATGAGGACGTGTCAACACCTGGAGTGGAGCACCTACAGGAGGACACATCTCAAAGAACATCAGTTTACTGCAAAAGGTGAGTGACCCTCTTTTCTGAACTCCTCTTCTGAGAGAGTGAACACCAGGGTTTGGAATCTCTGTCTCCAGTCAGCTGTTATTTCAGCAGGACAGTTACCTGCACTAGCAGCTCCTGTTCCATCGGAAGAATGACTTTAAATCCGAGTTTCCCCATACCATCCTAAATCCTTCTGGGATGAATTCTGACTGTTCTTCCCCGTGCTTAGGTTGTAGAGCTCAGCAATGAGAAGGACTTCCCAGTTCTGTCAAGATTTGTTCCCAGATCACCATAAACTCCCCATTTCGGTCCCTCATCAGCCAGAGAAGGGATTGCATAGATCAGCTCTGCCTCATCATGTCTCTCTCTCCTTTAACTGGGTTCCCTTAATAAGAAAAAATGTATTGACCACCCCCCACTACCTATTAGATCTCAGAGCCATTGTCCCAGTTCCACCAGAACAGGTATTGGACTCTTCAGGTACTCGGTGAATCTTAAGATTAATATTGGTTTCAGAATGACGGAATTCAGAATACCAGCAATTCGAGAGGCTTTCCATTCAGTGCTAGCAGCCATCCACCAAGGAGATTTTCTGATTTTTAGGGCACTGAAAGATGTGTGCCTTCACATTATGATTGCCCAGTCCATCAGAAGCTCCTCAAGTTTCCAGCTAGACATCTTCATTCCAATTACAAGGTCTTTCCCCTGAGTGTTGCTTTTATTTCAATTATTAAAAAAGAATGAGAGAGAGAGACTGCAGCAGCCTCTGGAAAAAGAGCATTTGTGTGAACCGATTCCTGGATCATTGGCCATAGCACAGGTGAAATTTCTACACAAAACAAGAAGGGCATTGGTTTGGACAATGGAAGTGTTCCAGATCCTTGGAATCCTGTCCCAGAATCTAATTCACTTGGAAGTAGAAACACACGCTGCAAAGGGGAGTTTTCCCTTCTCCCGAAAGGATTTCTGGACTCAAAGCTGTGACTTTAAGGATCTAACACAGCTAAGCAGTATTCAATCAGAGAAGCTGATGAGGATTTAATCTCTTGCTAGCATCTAGTTCTATGGGCTCTGTATCATTCTCACTCATTTCAACAATTATTCTGCTTTTCCCTTCAGTACGCAGGGAAGAACCTGAAAGCGATAGTTCAGATCCTCACTACAGCCATAAAGTATCTCCATATATAAATGGGACACTTCATTGACAGCACTAATTGGTGCATCCATTTGTTGTTAGTCAATTGATAATACAGAGAAGACCTTATAAAAGTTTTATGTCTGGCTCTAGAGTTTGAGCAAATCCTTCAGCATTCAGCTTGCATTTCTTGTAGAACTCCCCTGGCTTTGTCTGATGTTTAGTACTATAGTTCTTTACTCAGAGCTTGACACACATGTAAGCCATTGTGAATAATAGTGGACAAAAAGAGTGGAGTTACCTGGATCCCTTCCGTTCCCCACAAACATTGAGCATCTAGTAAAGACAGGATACATAAGATACTGTTATGAATACAATAATTCTCAGTGACTAAAATCATGGAGTATCCTACTGACTTGGCACTGTTTTGTTGAAGTTACCACATTTCATCAATATGTGATGAGGACTTGAATTGAAATGATGCAAACAACCATCATACCATAATTTTAGTGCATCACTCTCAATTATTCTGTTACTTCCTGCAACTCTTCTATCTAGACTTCCAAAGACATGCTTAAAATAAAGTAGTTTAAAACACAAATTTCATTAAAATGAAAACCAAAATTGGTTCCAGCGCCAATATTAGGGAAAATTAGTCATAATTTGCATGTTTTGTTTGTTCATTTTTGAGCATTTACCTTAATAGTTTAAATATAATATTGAACATGGATATTAGTGATTTATAAGTACTTATGTCCTTGCTTTAACTCAAAACTTGAAAATTAATTTATAAGAGATATATGAATATCTTTATTGATACTTCAGTGAAGAAACCTGTAAATTGGGTGTCTATAGTGAATGCTTGTTAAATAGAATTGTAAACATTGAGCAAGGTGCACAAAGCAGTTTTTTTAATACAAATCTTATAAAGAAAACCATTGTCCATTTTCATCTATGAAATGATGCAAAGTTAGGTTAACGAGCACATATGCCAATTAAATTTATTCCATATTTAATCTGTTGAATACTTTCAAATGCAAATATCTTTTTCTTAAATTATGATGGAGTAGGCAGTTATTCTTCATTTTTAAAAAAAGGTGTAGAAATGTTAACACGAGTTGGTCTTTAAATTCATCTTTTGATTCTTAGAAACAAAAGAAAATTTGTCTGATCAAATATATTAATTTGAAATGTACAGCAGAATGGCAAGATCTATTGGGATGGCAAAAAATAAAATCTGAACAAGATAAAACCACATTTTTAAACTGCCTAAAACATCTGTATGATTCTATGCTTATTAATTTCCATTTCCATTTTTGTATCAATGGCTAATCTGATAGGTGTGTGGCAGGGAGAAAATAATGGCTGGCTACACCCATTTAGAATGTCTCGTGTTACATGAGGTCTTGTGTTTACGAGACATGTGGACTGAATTCAAGTTTTTCACCAGGGCAGCAGGTATGAATGCAAGTAGGAGATGGAAGAAGGCAATTGCCATGACTGGACCCAAAATATTTAATATATATGTATTAAATTAAATTAATTATATATATTAAATTAAATTAATATATAAATATATATATATATTTAATATAATTAAATATACTCTTTGCAATGCACTGCCAATGCATTTTTCTTTTTTTGCCTTTTTTTTTTTTTACATGTACACCAGACCCTCACATACACACATGCAGACTGCAGCAATTATCTTACCACTTGGAATTTAAAGGAGTCAAAGCCTTTATTTTATTTTTCTCATATCAACCAGAGTGCATATAACTGGTATTACTAATAAGCAGCCACAGCATTGGCTAATTTCTTAATTGATTTTATTATTCAAGAATTATCCTTTGTGGGTGAAATTCATCTCTAAGTGGCCCAAAGGCCTTGAGTGATCCAGTTTAGGAGCTTAACATAGGAATTAAATGTTGTATAGGCCCGGTGGACCCTCTGCAGCAGGTTCAGTTTCACCTTATGTGAACAGAGTGATGGACATGTCAAAATGTACAGCCTTCCTATTTTACATTAATTGCATGCAATACAGGGAAGGGTGGAGTTGGGGAGCTGCTGTGTTAGTCACAAAAGAGCAGGGCTATAAATTATTTTAATGTAAAGGTATAATACATAAATGCAGTTATAGCAGATATGAAACTAACTATAGTATTTTGAGTCCAGTGCTCATCTAGGTCTAGCTCTTGTGCTGAGTTGAATGCAGGCAGATTTCTGCATCTGCACAGGTCAATCCCTAAATCAGGAATTCCACCCGTGCGAGTTCAGTATAGGATCCAAGTCTTGTCTTTTTCCTGAATATTCAGACCCATCCTCCCTTGACCCTGGTAAATACTACTTGTGAATAATATGGGGCTTTGAAAAAGACAAAATGCTTGGTTTAATAAATCAGTGACTTACTGCTTTGGACGTTTCTAGTTAACCCTCTGCAGTAAGCAGAGTCATGAGAATTTTTCAACTGTTACGTAAATAGAAAATATACACACAAATGAAAAACCTGTTTAAGAATGGTAGTTACATCATCTGTTGCACCCAGGAGATCCTATTTGAATCCTCATGATAGGATGGAGTATTTTTCTTAAGTGATAAAATGTAGCTCTCAATAAACACCAGGAATGTAGCTGTCATTAAAAGTACAAAAGGAGTGAGACAATGGAATAATCTTTCCTAACAAAGCCTTGTGAATTAGGTTAATCCAAACGGTGTCGTCAAAAAGCCAGGAAATGACATTAGCTCCTTTTCCCAAAAATTGGTTTGCATCCCACTTCCAGAATGTCTCAGAATTAAATTTCTCAAGTATTGCTTTCTATTTCCCAACATCTTTTTAAAAAATGTTGTGCCTGATTTTCCTTGGTTTGTGCAGGAAATGACAAACTGCACCTCCCGGTTCCAATGAAGTCATAGACACTAGACTAATGGATAATTCACTCCGAAGGGTAGTTTTGACACACTATCTCTAAACTGATGTTGTCTAGAAGGGTGGCTATGTATTGAAAGCAGATGTTTCAGCCCCTGTTCTCCTGAAGTTTCAAAGTCCATGCATAGCTTCCCGAGTATACAACAATCTGCCTCTGTGCAGCACCTGTGCACTATATTTTATGTGAGCTAAATAAAAGCATTTTCATCCTGAATCTCCAGAGTTCCTCTCAGCAAGAATTCCAGTAGTACAGAGTGCTGCCTGGCACCTCTTATTTATTGTTTGCTTTTACTCTGGATATGATCAGTTTGCCTTCTTCTTTCACAGATAAGCCTTTCTTCTATTGGCCACCAACATTGTGATTGGAGCAACCACCTCTGCAATTAGACTTTACACATTTTCATCTGCTTACGCTGCTGCTTCCTGACTAGAGTCCACTGTTATTATTATGTATTTTCTCCACCCCCCATTTCCTCTGAAATAGTGTCCTGGGTGTGCTTATAAGACTGTTACAGGACTGATGCAATACATGGGCTTTAGAAATCAAAGATTTAAAGCTTAGAAGTTCAGTTTGACAAGTTCTACTTACATAAAACAGTCATTTTTCTGTGTATTTATAATCACTGAAAAGTTTTGGATCTTAAAACTCCTTTCACTATCACTATTGCAGCTTCAAATAAGGAGTTGAAATTGCAATATATTGAAAAGAAACTGACTGAGTTTAGTTTTTTTCCAAGCTATATACAGTAGCATACATTTAGTATTAAATGGATACTTTCTATGCCATAGCTTTATATAGCTGAAACAAATATGCAAAATATTACATTGTTTTCTATAGAACCTAAAATCTGTACTGATGTTGTTGTCTAACACAATTTATTATCTCCATTTTAAAGATATTTTCATTCTTAACCACTTAAATAAACACAGTTCCTTGAGAATTGCAGCTGCACCTATTTTGTGGGAGTCAGTCACCCACATTTGATATTGCTGGGAACTGGAAATCACATGGTATAATATTTTAAGGGAAACTTTTAATTAGCAGTTGGTTTTACATGTGAGAAGGCAGTTAACTGTGTTGCAGTCTTTCATACTCAATGCCTTCACATTCCACCTCTATGACAAGGGAGAAGTTTTAAAAAACACACTCTTTTTAAATGGAACTCAGTTTGTAAGGACAAAATTTCCCCCACAGGGCAGTTGAGAGTAAAACCTACATGACCACAGAAAAACAAGTGGGGATGGAAGAGAGACCGTGCCAAGCACCATCAGCTGCTCTTGCACCATATGTGAATACACTGTGATTGATCCCTGAAAACGTCAGCTCCTTGTGCAGCACTGTTTGAGGCTCAGGAGTGGCTTAAAGAATTGAGATGAAGTGGACTCAGGCACAAATTTGCTACAGGAATACAGGGTGTGGAAGAAATGTAGGATCAGGCCCTAAGAGAAAAGAACAGGAGAAAACAAGCAGAAACCAAAAAAGAACCCTGAAGCCTTGATTATACATTTCAAGTTGTTTGCTGTGTTTAGCTGCAGAGGCTCTGCAGCAGCAGAATGTCACAGATGTCCTGGCTTACTCAGGTAGAATCCTTTCGGGACTGTTGGGACCACACACACCTGAACAAAGATAGTGACAAACACCCTCTTACTCAATGCAACCTGGACACTTCCCTTTCTTGCTTAGCTCCCCTGACGGATGCGAAAGAGGCTGGAAACCTGTGTGCCACTGCTGGTGTAAGACTCTCCTTGTTCTTGCCCAGGAGATTGAGAGTGCTTTCTTGCGCTTTCTCCCATCTGTGCATCCACAAAAGACAAGGCACAAACTGAACCCTCCTTTTTAAAATTGAAGGGTTTAGGGCATTGAATGAGACTACACATGGTCTGAATTGTAAGTCTAGTCCTTCAGAGGCGGATCATTACCATGAACTTATTTTCTCTTTACTTCTGGATTTAACAGAGAATAAATTACCCCTGGTGTTCCCTGTACAGACAACCAGCACTAGCCTGTTGGTTTAAGTGAGATTTAAGTGATGAATAAGCCTGCTGCTGGCCACCTGCACAGGGTGAGTTTTACTCCCACGAGAATAAGCATCAACACTGTGCCAAGATTTTGCACCCATTTAAATTAATGGCAAAGTTCCTTTTGACTTCCACAGTGCAGGATCGTAATCTTTTGAAATTTCACACATCTAGAACAAGCTCCTGCTTTCCCATAGCCAGCCATGTCTCATATCAGTAACCTGCTTTGTCCAATTATGTTTTCTATATCAATGGAGTTCCATTGCACGAGCTTCCAGTGCTCAATTTACATGTGAACTGAGACACCGGTGACTATACATTCCTTACCTGGCCGAAACCTATTCATCAGCCCTGCCTTTATATAGACTTTAGGATCATAGTCTTATTATACATACACACCTCCTTACATAGTGTCTGTACATACATTTCACAGTGATATCAGTTACCAATGTGATCCTGGTTTTCTTTTAAGACTTACCTGACACTTGTTGGTGAACCAGAATATACGTACCAGGATCAAGTTATTCGTGCAACCCTCTTGCTAGTTGGCATGAAGGTGTTTTAGGGGCACGGATTTCTATCCAGTTCTGCTAGAAAAGGCATCATAGACATGCATCATTTCTGTATTGTGCAGAAAGCTTGAAGCAGAACCAAAAGTTAGCTGTACTCTCATTTATAAATGTCAAAAAATGATGATAAAACAGTGAATTATAACTGGTACAGCTTAACTGGAGACAAATTGTGCTCAGTTACATCTATGCATTCCCTTAGAGTTATAGATCCAAAAGCAAGTGTAACGGTAAAAATAAATCCAAGGGTACCTCAACAGGTGCTTAAGTTTAGCCCTATTCAAGAAAAGGACTTAAATATATGCTTAAGGGCTTTCCTGAATTGGAGCCTGCAGAAGATGAGGGATTTATGTGTATTACTTCTTTGTAAATAGCACATGCCCCTGAGTATGCCTATGACGTTATCCTGCATGAATGCATGCAGTTACATAAAAGCAGGTTATGAAAGGGGAAGCAAACAGTAACTGAAACAATGAGATAAGGTGCTACTATAGGGGAATAACAAGGGCCCTTTTGGAAACTACTAAATGGGACATACCCCATCCTGGTACCTGCTAAACTGGCTAAGTTCATCCTTCTTGGGCCAAACTTGGGATCAAAGGGTATGCTAAATCTTAAAGATGATAGCCTAGGCAGGAAGCAAGTGAAGGGTGAATGGGCTGTCAGCATACTGATGGAGACACTGGAAGCAAATGACACACACAACATGCAGTAAAAGTCATTCTCTCTGGCCATTGGGGACACTCTCAAAAGCTAGAAGGGGAAGATTAAATTTTAGGTATGGGTAAATATGGGTCTAGGCCTTTACTGTTTTTAATTTTTACTGTGCATGCTATAACATTGGGTGAATAAATGCTTTCTTTTGAAGAAAGCTGTTTTTGAGACACTTTATTCAGCCGTTGTTACAGGCTCCCAGAGTGAAAGGGCTTACAGGTTCCAAACCCGGTTAGGCCTGTCACATTAGCATGGTTTGGGTCATGGGGGCTAGTGTCCAGAGATCCAGACCCCGAGTTGTTGAACCACACGGTTCCATCCCTGAGGCAGGGAAGGAAGCCAGGCCTCAGGTCACCTGAGGGATGCCTTGTAACTGTGACGGAGTCCAAGATAGGAATGGAACCCAAGAGCTCCTAACTGCCAATTTTCTTCAGCAGTGCCAAGACCCTCCTTTCTCATTCCTTTGTAAAGAAAAAGATTAGAAGGAAATTTGATTTATATGTCATGCCATTTAGCCACAAGAAAGTGTGTAAGGGGGGAAGTCAGTGTTATATAAAGCAACAATTTAGTCATACGTGGTGCCTAAGCAGACTGCAGCACCTACACAGAGATCCAGTGATTTGTTATGGTCCCACTCTGTTGAAGAAGTCCATCCACATGCTACACGTTACAGGAGTGGAGTCGTGTTTATCTAGCAGTCAACTTGAACATAAAAGTAAATGTAGCATAAGTAATAGTTTTGCAGGCACTGTAAAATTATGCTGTAGGTTAAGTTGATACCAAGTTACGTGCAATTACCAAGTGTTTTTGTTGAGTGTGTTATAAATTACTGCTGATTAAGGTAGTCAAAAATACGTAATATTTCTAAACTCATTAGACAAGTTAGATGCTTCCAGTAATATTGGCAGTTTGATCTATTATGGCTCAGGTGAGAGATTATTCCTTATTTGGCTGTGTTTATCTGCTCTAGTGTCAAAGCTACGTTTTGTTGTACTGATGCTTCTTCTGTCAGTGTCATTGTGGGGATGAAATGATATTCATTGTTATGTAGATATATTATAAAGAAAAGCAGAAATGATCTTAAGGGTTCTTAAAAAGAGACATGATACAAGATAATGGGCAGTCATTACCCAAATAGAAAGTTAAAATACATAAATACATATTCTGCACTTAGGATGGAAGAATCCCATGCACAGCTACAGACTGGGGACCGACGAGTTAGGCAGCAGTTGTGCAGAAAAGGACCTGGGGGTTACAGTGCACAAGAAGCTGGATATGAGTCAGCAGTGTGCCCTGGTTGCCAAGAAGGCTAATGGCATATTGGGCTGCATTAGTAAGAGCATTGCCAGCAGATCACGGAAAGTGATTATTCCCCTCTGTTTGGCCTTGGTGAGGCTGCATTTGGAGTATTGTGTCCAGTTTTGGACCTCCCACTACAAAAAGGATGTGGAAGTGTTGGAGAGAGTCCAGTGGGGGGGCACAAGACTTATGAGGAGAGGCTGAGGGAACTTGGCCTGTTTAGCCTGCAGAAGAGAAGAATGAGGGGGGATTTGATAGCAGCCTTTAACTACCTGACTGGGTTCCAGGAAGGATGGAGCTAGGCTGTTCTCAATGGTAGTAGATGACAGAACACGGAGCAAAGGTCTGAAGTTGCAGTGGGGGAGGTCTAGTTGGACATTAGGAAAACGATTTTCGCTAGGAGGGTGGTGAAGCACTGGAATGGGTTACCTAGAGAGGTGGTAGAATCTCCATCTTTAGAGGTTTTTAAGCTGCGGCTTGACAAAACCCTCACTGGGATGATTTAGCTGAGGTTAGTCCTGCTTTGAGCAGAGGGTTGGACTAGATGACCTCCTGAGGTCCCTCCCAACTCTAATATTCAATGATTCTATGATGTATTGAAGGCATTTTCTTATTGGAATAACACACTGGACCATATCCTCAGCTGGTAGACTACAGTGGAGTTGCACTGATTTACATTAGCTGAAGATCTGCCCCATTTGTTTTCTCCGCTACCAGGCTCTGTTGCTTCTTATAATAGTGGCATACATGGCACAGCTAATAAATCTGAATTCAGCACAGAACTCTACTGGGTATTTGAACTACAGTAGCTGAGTTCCATCAACAATCTCAAGCTGATTATTTGTTTGGACATGAACAACAGCTAACTCTTCTTATTAAAGGTTCCCTGTTCTCTATAGTAAGTTGTCTGTAGAACGTTTTGATCTGTTGTAATACATAAGAGAGCATATGCATGGTGTTTTCTTTGAGTGGTAGAAATAATTCAGTTGACTTCTCATGAAAAGTCTTCTCCACCTTTTCTCTTCTCTTTTTAATCTGCTACAGTCCATTAATGGATTTCTTAATCTTCTGGGCACAGTGCAAAGCCTTTTTTCATAGGTATTTGGCAATGGATTGATTTTGGGGGTGGAGAGTAGATGATGGTGGTAGGGGTGGTTTAAGATTATTTTTTGGCAGTTTGCTGTAGTGGGAAAGGTATTGAGGTTAACAGTCCTTCTAAAAAAGTACGTTTTAAGGAGGGCTTTGAAGGAGGAGAGGATAGAGACACAAAGAACCATGGCAGTTGTAAGTGCTCAGCCCCTGTGAAAATCAGGATATTAACAGGATTTAGATGCCTAGCTTTAGGGATTTAACTTTTAAAAATCTGGAATAAGTGACTTTTTTGAATTTCATCCAAAGTAGCAGAGCCAGGAGTAGAACCCAAAACTTCTGATTTCTAATTCTGGCCTTGAGCACTGAGCAGGTTACTTCCAAAAACTATCCCCAGGCTTCTTCAAGGTTCATTTTCTTTTCATTTTTAGGACAGGGCAAAGGTTCAAGATGTGGGGGAGGAGCAGGGTTCATCCAAAAAAAAAAAAAAAAGCATGCATTCAAACAAACAAATATTTTTTCCTTCAGTTTGTGCGTACTACAGTTATTAACTTTGAATACAACTATACGAGTGCCGGTAATTTTTCTCTGAACTCAGAGTATTTTAATTTACTTCAAAGGGAGTTGGATTTTGGCCTTATTGCATTACATCACTGTCCAACAGAATGGAGTAAAATTACACCAAATGGAAATGCTTTGCCAGCTCTGAGTAATTTATTCGGTGGTTGTTATTTTATTAAAAAGCACCTTTATTCTCCAAGCTCCCGTGCAGCTATGACTTTGATAAAGCTTGAGCCTGAATGAGCATTTTGGGTAGTAATTTGTTCAAGGTGTTGTGGGAATTTAGGTAAAAACAATGTGGGATTAGGATTCATTGCCATGTTTTGTATGTTAAGGTAAATTTGGATGACAAAAATGAACAGCATTTTCTACACTTTTCTTGCGCATTAGAAGATCTGTTCTAAAAGTTGTTAAAAGTATGTATTAAGTTGGGACCACTGGTAGTTCTTTTTACATCTTCGTCACAAACCTCTTATATCAGAACTGTAATGATTGATAAATTCTATGAAAAGGGGAGCCAAAATCATTGTTTTTGTTGTTTTGTTCTTACATTTCCAGGGGACTCTAACTTCATTTGCTGGCAATTTTGGCTAACCATTACAACATTGTAAAATAGACTTTAGGGACATCAGTGAGGGAGACATCAGTCCGTCCAGTCAAAGAACAGCATAGTTTAATGGTTTAAACTGTAATGTGTCTATATAAAAATATCAGTGTTTCTGAGTTTATTCCATACATTGTAAACCTGATACCTTACTTCTGTAGATGAAATTAGAATGTTGATATGAACTGGTACATCATGAATGCAAAGACATCAAGGATACAAAATTGTGTCAATGATGTATCTGTTGTTGTGATAAATGTCATGAATTTGTAAGGAGAACAAACATCTGAATCTATTCTTTGTTAATTATAATAATAATTATTTTTGTTAATATGGTTCTCAGAGACGTAATGTGTGAAAATTCTTGTTACCTAAGCAAAAAATGAGTCATTTATACTATTCAGTGGTGATCGTGTAGCCATGTTGATCCCAGGATATTAGAGAGGCAAGGTAGGTAAGGTCATATCTTTTATTGCACCAGCTTCTTTTTGTGAAAGAGACAAGATTTGGAGTTTACACAGAGCTCTCCTTCAGGTCTGGGAAATGTCACAGCCAAATACAAGGTGGAACAGATTGTTTAGCATAAGTAATTAACACATTTCAAGGGACCTTTCAATGTGAAGTGGCTCATTAACACCTCTCCAGTAATGAGGGGTTGGGGGTGGGAGAGGGAGAGGAGGAGAAGCTGGAGGTGGGGAGTGGGTTATGGATTGTTGTAATAAGTATTTATTGATTTATGGTTTATTACAACAATCTATAACCCACTAACCTACCCCCTCCCCCAGCTTCCTCCCTCCCTTTATGTCTAGAGAGGTGTTAACAGGCTACTTCACCTTGAATGATGCCTTGAAATATGGGTTAACTATTTAAGGTAAATAGTCTGTTCAATCTTGTAGTTAGCTGTGACACTCTGGATATGTCTTTGCTGCAACTAAACACTGGCAGATGGCCTGTGTCAGCCGACTCGGGCTCCTGGGGCTCAGGCTAGGGGTTGTTTAATTGCAGTATAGATGTTCAGGCTCGAAAGCTTCTCTCTCTCACTAATGGAAAGTGGTCCAGTAAAAGATATTACCTCACCCACCTTGGATTATTTACACTATGTTAATATGCTTAAGTGGTGCAAGTGTACCTAAGTCATAGAAGAGGCTTGCTTTGTTATTTTTCATAGTGCCAGTAAAATGGCAGTGATGTCCATCTGATAGAAAGATACGAATAATTGGTGTTTGATTCAGAATATTAGAGTGTTTGTAAATACTGCATAATTTGGGTAAAAATTCTTACAAACACCTCTTCATATATTGTGTGCCTTTTCTCTGTCAAGAAAATATGTTCAGGAAAGAGAGAAGCTACTTTATCTCTGGGTTTTTTCCCCCCATATACTATGTTCTTCTGCTGAACCCTTCCATTTTCTGTGTGTGCCGTGTAATTACATCAGAATATGGTTAAGAACTTAAAGTGTTTGCCTTTGACTCAGCTTCAGTATCTCACATATGCCTGTTCTATCTGGTATGCAGATCACACTAAGCTCCTCAGTATGTTTATATACGGGCGCAGTATCAAGCCTTCCTAGCCTCCACTAAGAGCTCTTCCCTGGCTGCTGTTATCTTCTCAGTATTAAGTTGGAGGTTGGAATGGAGGGTCACCTGCTTGATTTGCAAATCTTCCTTTTCAACCTCTTTCTACAATCATTGATTTAATGGTGTTATTGTCTGATGTTTATAAACATGGTGAAATTGATTCCTCACCTAGCAATGAGGCCTGACCTTTGCATATTTACTTAGTACTGGGCAGATATAATTATATTACCGAAAACTTATAGCATTTTTTATCCAATTATGGAACATTTATGAAACTTTTCTTAATCCTCAGAACGTCCTTGTTTGTTTGTAGATAAGTGAGTTAGTATCTTTGTTTTTTTGGATGTGGAAACTAAGATGTGGGTTAATTTCAAACCCAATACCAGAATTCTGGTATTCAGAAATTCTTGATTACTTGTGACAAGTTCCAGAGGGGTAGCCATGTTAGTCTGTATACAGCAAAAACAATGTGAGTCCTGTAGCACCTTAAAGACTAACAAATTTCTGTGGGCATAAGATTTCATGGGCTGCAACCCACTTTGTCAACTGCATTGGGTTGCAGCCCATGAAAGCTTATGCCCACAGAAATTTGTTAGTCTTTAAGGTGCTACAGGACTCTTGTTTTTGATTACTCATGTGCATACTATTAGGTCCTGCCTCTTTCATAGTTGAGACATTGACTCTCTGGGCTCTGCTGCTGTTTCTCATGTCAGTGGCCCTAAATAGAAGATTTAATACTATTAGAAAACAAAATGAATGAAGCATTTAACTTCCCAGCAGAGTAAAGTTGATAAACTCGTACATATGGCAAAGTGGGAGGTGTAGAGTGCAGGAGTCTTAGGGCATTGAACAGTAGAGGTAATAAAGAGATTAAGAGGAAAATAAATGTGTTGGAATATCCAGTGACCATACATATTGGTCAGTGTACAGTGCTCAGATCCAGCAAGTCATTACTTTTACAGAAGGGAAACATTCTCTTGAAATGTCTACTGTTTCACAATAACTCAGTGGCTCTTGCAGTAAAGCGGTTTCTAATCTTCCCTCTGATAGTCCATCCATATTCACCTTCATTCATTTAGTAAGGGTCATTTTCATCCTGTTATGTATGGTATGTGGTTGAATGTAGCTTTTTTATAATGCCTTGGAAACTCAAAATATTATATACACCCCATAACCCTGGAATGTCAGACCTCTCTGAGGTGAAGGGTGCCAGCTATTGGCACACATGTAGTGAAGGGGAATATTTAGCCAGGAAAATAAGGTTAAACCACTACTCTTGGAAAAAATGCTACAGTGTCTCTTTAATGTGAACTCTCAGCAAACAGACCCTCACTTCTTAATAATTAATTATCTGGCAGACCTCAACACAATGAGGAAACTTGATTGATGCATTGAATACGGGCACTGCTGGGATGTGGACTCCTGCTTCCAGGATGTCTTGCACATTCCAATTTGGACACTTAGAACCGCTAGCTGTCCCACAAATTGAAAACCTCCAAAACATGAGAAGCCTAGAAATGACCTAGAAATTTGGCTTCAGTCCAGTAGTGAGTTGTTTGTATGTTCCCTAAGATGGCTTTATTTTTGGTTTTGATTTGTTTTTTACAACGTGGGTAAAAGTGATTGTCCAAAGAGGAAGTGAGGTCAAATAGTTATAACAACTAACACTGGGAACTGAGAGATCAGGATTCAGTTTGGGGCTCTCACTCAGACTTTGTTTCACCTAGAACTCGGTGCCTCAGTGCTTTGGTTTCCTCCTCTGTAAATTGGGGATGATGACTAGCACTTACTTTATAGAGGCATTGTGAGGCTTAAATCACTAATGTTTGTACATCTCTCTAAGATCCTCTGATGTGCAGCAGTACAGACATACAAATTATTATTTTTATTTTATTTGTATCTTTTAAAATGGTACTGAGGTTTGTAAACCATTTAGAATAGAATCTCAAAGAGCCTACTGTGTCCAATTAGTCAGTATTGATGGAAGAAATCCATTGTTGAACCTTTAAGTGTAATCTAATAAAATTGATTAGCTGACTAAGAAGGGCAAAAGTGCTTGTTTAATTGTGTGTTTCTGTAGAAGAATTGTTCTCCTTAATTTATACAATGCTAAGGCAAGCTACAGGACAATTCAGGGAGTTCAGTTTATTTGAGAAGTAGTATGCGACTCATGATCCTGTTTATCCTTACCAATTATGCAGAAACCATGACAGTCAACAGTAGAGCCAGGTGGGAATTTGTAGAAATTTTAGTTCAGGTTCCACGTTTATTTTCATTCAGTGTTGTGATTTTTATTTTATTTTATTTTTTTTAATAAAAACCCTGAACTCTCCATTAAACTTGGGCCTGGCCTACACTTAAAAATTAGATTGACCTAGATATGTTGCTCAGGGCTGTGAAAAGTTTTGTGCCCTGAGCACCATAGTTAGATCTACCCCCTGGAGTAGATGCAGGTAGGTTGATAGAAGAATTCCCAAGAGGTGGATTAACTACATAAGCTTAAATGCAGGAAGTGTGCAGAACTGGAGCTCTGCTGCTATAGCATAGACATGGACTTGGTCAAGGCCAATGAAGTTAACTTGGTTTTTGCATTGAAATTCATGAAAAATTCTGAATTTCACTTGGTTTTGATGCAAGCCCATAAATCACTGTTGACTGTGCCTTACATAGAAAAGAGTCTAGTTCTCCATTGCCTTGCACCTTGGATAATCATATACAAGTGCCAAATACAGGCAGATAGGGATGATTCTGGAACCTTCTTATACAGATTACAGAAATGCCTATAAACACTGATTAGATCCAAGCATGTTGGGTGCTATGTTGACCTGAAGTTAAAGGACAGGCCCTTGTGGTGACAAGGGGTTAAAAAATTCCTGTTTTGGTTCGTTTGTATTCCTCGCTTCAGAGGGGGGTCTGGAGAAGAGAGGGCAAAGGAGGGAAGAAGGATTTCTTATCAGGTCTACTTGCGTTTATGGCTTCGTGACAGTTTTATGGCTTACTGTGCGGTTTTCTTTCTTTTCTTTTTATCCCTTGCTTGAGACAGTTGGGTTTTCCTAAAGGGATTAATTTCTCAAAACACAGTTACACATACAGTCATACACCTTGCTCAGGTTTGACTGATTGAGGGGTCCGCACCATTTCTATTCAGCCTGTGATACTGATGGGGTGAATGAATCCGATAACGGAATGCTTATTTAGCGGGAGGGGGGAGGAAAGGCAGACAGACAGACACAGAGGGAATCCTTTGAAGTCACAGGAGCTCTATAGAGCAACAGAGCTACAAAGGCTCATGAGTTAGGGAAGGGGAAAGGGCAGCCTTGTGGCTGCAGTCACTCTGCCTGTCCGTTGAGTTACTAGGTTCAGACAGGCCCCCCTTGCTATTCACCTGACCAACTTGTGGATGGATGAGGGCGGCTGAAACCTGTCTTAGTCCAAGACTTGGTCAACGGCTCATAAATCTATCATTCATTTGTACAATAACACACATTCTCTGTTCAATTCAAAACCCCTATTTATTGTGAGTTTTCCTCTTTATCACAAGTTGTGTCCCCTTGTCCTTTTACAATTCCTTAAACTTAAAACTTAACACTTAAAACTTATGATTTAAACAGCTAATCATACTAACACAAATACACTAAACATATACTTAAAGACTTAGTTACAACTAAACAAAATTTGATTAATACTTACCACATAGATGGATGAACTCAGCTGCAACAAAAACAATAAAAGTTTATGGCCAAATTTCCTTACTCTTTATGTTACATTCCCGGGTTTCATCTAGGTGGAACCTTTATCGCATTCACACCCAGGTTACTGGTTTTCATCCAGGTGGAACTCTATCGCATTCACACCCAGGTTACCAGCTCTAATGCCCTATACTTTTTTGAGCAGCGAGCTGGGGAGAGGCAATGATGGCTTATCAGGCCGTCTTTGCGATGCAGTTCTGGTGCAGCCCTTGTGATGCATGGCTCGTCCAATTTGTCTCTCTCCTGACAAGCTTATATATCTCCACTGCAGTGTATTGCTTGCTTAAACCAATTGTTACATTTTGGCTACTGTCCAACCAGCAAGTCCCACGCCTGTGAGGGAACTTTTTGCCCTCCAGTGGCTAGTTACAAGCCTTGGGGTGACCACTGTTGCTGGACAGTTTTTCTGTTTTTTGTCTGTCAACAGGCCTCATCCTGTTGACCAGCTTTGACTTCCTGATCACCAAACTTTTGGAAACAGCTTTTTTTTGGTGACATTTGCCATTGTTGCTTGAGCACCCTCTATGTTGATATGCAATTGCTCAAAAATGACCTCGGGGCACATATACATTACAGGCTCTATAGAAATCTGTTACAACAGCCCTATCCCACGCCCGGTCTACACTTACCTTCAGGATTCGGCAGCAGTTGACAGAAGATACACAAGTGACATAAATCACTTGCGTATCTTCCCTTCAACACAGCGCTGCATCACTTGCTAGATCAACTGAGCAGGTCTACACAGACTGCTCAGTTGATCCAGAGCAATCGATCTGACGGCAGCGTATTTGCTGCCGTCAGTGTAGACCCAGCCCCAGAGAGCACACAATCATGATTATGGCAGGGTGAGACAGACAGATGAAACACAGAGATGAAAGGGGACTATGAGGCAACATTGAAACAAACAAATTTTCATGGTAGGTGGTAATCACATAGCTTGCCTCCCTTATGAAGTTTGAGCCTTGCATCTGTCCCCAAGGCATCCCTGTGTCTGTGTGCTTTCACAGTCGTTCTTAATTCTACGGGGTAAGTGACTAAAATAGAACATTAGAACAGTCGGAGAGGAAAGGCAACACTGGGGTGACATCGTTAGAATAATCAAACTCTGCTTTTCCAGGTCTGCTCTTCTTAACTCCTATTTGTCTCCTCTGAATTTTGGATTTGTACCTGCTTTCATGCCGTTTCTAGTGTTTTTAACATGCTCTGAGTTCTTACCCGCCAAGTGTCTTCACTCTCTGGAGTAGGGATCTTGTCATAATCTATACTTTGTAAATTCTGTCTATGTTTATGACACCAAACACAGTCTCAATTATAATATTGGAAAGACCTAGAGATAGTCTTTGGAAGCTGTCACAGCAACACAAAGATTTGTGTAAATTTGTGTAAATCAGTGGCTGTCACCCAAGCACCTCTTTGTGGCCAAAGGTCCTTCTGTGCCACCCTACGACTGTTTTTTTTTTCCTCTTCACTGGGCACTGAAGATCCGCCTCACTCCTCATTTGTGTCATGGCCAATCCAAGTGTTTGCATTCTCCACCATTTGTGATATGGTAGTGCTTCTCCTCAGCTTAACAATCGTTCATTGCCATGCTCTGTCTCCTTTAAATAGGTTATATATTCAAATATAAGCACATAACAGACAAAAACAAAAAATTCCTCAGCTCATCCTTTGTCCTAGGGTTTCACATTTTCCCCTTCTCTGGTACTCTTGCTATAGCAACTTCTCAATTCCAGCCAGGTCTCTTAGTCAGTGCTGCTCTGAGCCAGCTCTGTTCCCCCCTCAGGAACACTGGCCCAGGGCTATCTCTATGAGCACCTGGCCCCTTGTTCCAGGGACCAACTACTAGAGATAGCTCTTCCCCTCTATGTTTCCTGTCCTCAGTCACAGCCTGCTCCAATGGCTCCTCCTTTTCCTGCCCTCTGACAGGTCTTTATAGCCACAGGAGTAGCCCTGACCTCTTCATTTGGCTCATTTGGGCCCATGTGCTCTGAAACAGGAGAGCTGGTCTACTCAGAGGGAGCAGCTACATTGTGACACCTGCTCATTGGCCCCATTCACTTTGTTGTCTCCCTAGTACTGTCTCAGCTCCCATGTTATCCTCCTCTCATCACACCATCTGCTGTCTTCTGCTTAAATCCATCACTGTAAGGCAAATGGAGAGAGTTCTTCCTCTGAAAAAAATCAGTTACAAAAACAGTGCAATGGCAAGTCTGCATCTTTCTTCATAGAGTCATCAAGAGTTTCTGACTTATTTTTAACGAGTAAATAACTGTGTGACACTCCGAACGTTGCACAGGAAGCACACATACCCTGGGGATGAAGGAGCTGTATGTGTCAGGTACAGTGATTGTGATCAACAACAGCCATGGTGATACCTCAGCTCATTCAAGACACTGTGAGTCCAACTTCTAGATGCAAATATTTTACCACACTATTCGCATTTTGATGAACTGATAATGAAATAAATAGATTTCCCCTTTATAATACTTAACATAGGACTAGTGCTGTGGAACAGGACCTCTCCAGTCTTGTGGTTTTGATTGTCCTCTTCTGGTCTCTATTGTTAAAATATTGCAACGTTTCTATTAATTTAAATATATGAGGAGGCATCAAAGCCTCTACTTGTCAACTGCAGTTTTCATTTGGAAATCCACTGAGATGTAATAATCATGGAACACTATCAATTTATAGAATCACTTAATAGAACACTTTCTATATCTCGATCTGCATATGTTGCTATAACTACCACCACCATTAACCAGTCTTCCTTTTCAGTCAGTTTATCTTGTTCATTCTGCTTTTCAGATGCATTATTTTAATTTACTCTGGTCAAAAAATGATATTGTATGTTTGCATTTTACTCTCAATATGTAAAGTTTACCTGAAGGAATTAAATATTACATTACAGTGAATATCAGAATATAGATTTGGTCTGTAAAAACTGTACCTCTGCCCCTTTGAGTGCAAGACTTCTCATGCAAATTCTTACCATTGAAACCTGTGAAACTTTGGTTTTCATGCAGTAGCATCAGGCTTTTCTTCTCTATATACTGTGGCCACTAGGGTACTGATGCACCCACACCCACACCTCAAACTACTTTTGTTTTTACACTGCACTGACCTCTATGCCTGCATTTCTCACCACTTTTACACTGTAATCTCCACAGGGCAGACACCGTCCTTTTCTGTATGTCTGGAAATTGTCTGGCACATTGTTGATTCTATAGAAAACTAATAATAATACATCAGATGGGAGGATAGAAAGACACAGTTTATGTACTTTATGTACACACACTTTATATACTTATTGAGGAGATTAAGGAGACATAAGCTTCCTCCTCACTCTCCTGGGCAGGAAGGTTGTGTCACAGTGCAGATGAACAGCATCCTCCAGAGAGCTGCTCCTTCCCCTCCACCAGGGGTTAGTGGGCAGGCGATAGGATTTTGCAGAATCTTTACTCCACCCTGGCCAATTTAGCTAAACTTGGACAGAGAGGAAGTCATCTGCACCAGGCCTAGGGCTAGCACAGATCACTTCTCCCTTGAACAAGGGCAGAAACAGGACCCATATTGCAACACCCCAGGGCAATATGTGGAAGCAAAACTGGCCATATTGTGACAGTGTGTGGCAAAATGAGTCACAGAATGGCCCCAGATATGCTCTGGGGCAGCATAACTGTGTACTGCCTCTTACTGAGGGTAGGTAGTAAAATTGCAATCTAGCCCAAAGCCAACAAGCATGATGATGTTGATGTTGCTATAACACAAAATATTAAGACATATGATGATAATAATGATATTATGTATATGGTGTACTGGTTAAAAAAAATGAAAACTGTTAGATTTCTTAAGCTAGAGAGATCCTCCTGGAGAATCACCTCCACTGTCTGTCCCAATTCCAAATCTATTAAAGTTAGTTTATTTCCATGCTTTAGAAATAAAGATAGTTTAATGTGATGCTTGGTTGGGTATGCTCCTCTTTTCCCCTTCTGCTCCAAACCCGATTGCACCTTCATTGTTTATTTCCTCTCCCCACAAAGGCATATGACCTCACCATTATTTCTACCAAATCTCTCCTAGTTGTGTGCCATCTTCATTGCTCTCATCTCTCCAGATCACCCTGCTTCCCCAACTTTGATCACAATTGAATTTGCAAGGAAGTAAGTAATAAAACTGTTCCATAGGATTCTGTGTGCTACTTTGGTTATTTTTAGTTTACTTTAATAAAAAAGTCTCTGGGGACTTTGAGGGCTCTGATTTGAGCTATAACTAGAAGGAAGCATCTTTGCCAGTAGACTGACAAATGCTTCCCAGATGTTTCATGTGCAGCTCCAGGGATCACTTATAAGTCCTCTGTAGAGCTTAGTTTGAAAACCACTACTGTATGCTAATTCTGTTATTCATTATGGTGTGTACCTCTGTATACTCTTTCAAACTTTTCTCGAAAGTGATAGTAAGGCTTGATAATTGGTGAGCTAGGAGGGGGAGAGCTTTAATTCCGTTACCTTGTTCTTGGAGAATTGTAGAAACTCAGTTAAAGTTGCAAGTGATGTGAGATCAGATGAATCATTTTACTTTTTTGTTTCATGATTCTTAAGTTTGTTGAGTTACGGGTGGGTCCCCTATACAGTTTCTGTAACCAAGTCACAATGAACAATTCTGTTTAACAAACAAGCATAATGGAAAAGAAATATCAAAACAGAACTGCTGAATTATTTTAGCTCCAACGTTAATACACGCTTTCAGCAATCATTATATGACTATCACCCTTTCAATTATATCATCATTCATAATAGTGACTTTTATGTCAGTGTACTTGTTAAACTATGAAAGAACCTTGCAAAAGTGAGCAGCAAAGTTGTCATTTTATGCAAATTTAGAGTAACAAAGTATTATCTAAACTATCTATTATATGTATCATACTCTCAAACTTTGACACAGCCCTCTTTGCTCCCAATTGCAACACTGTATAAATACTGTAGGGAGAGAGACTACACCAAACAGCCTACAAGTTATTTGCCTCAGGATCATTTCTGTTTTAATAATTACTGTATATCTATTCTGAATTTACTATGCTGTGAGAATGGCTTTATGTGAAATCTTATGAATTTAGAACATGAATGTAAGATAAATTACTTTTAAATTGAATTTCTAGAATGTAATTGAATGACTGAGGAATGGATAAGGAATTTTCCAAACTCTTATCTAAAACTCTGATCTGCTATTTCTGAACAAGTGAGAGGAGTATTTAGGAATATTTTGATAAGGTTCACTGTAGTTGGCTTGCCTTAGATTAGCTGAGAAACTGCAAAGCAATGTTTTGGCAAAGCATATATTTAAATAGATCTTTAATAAGTAAAGCAAAGGCTGAATTTCCAATTTATGATAAACAGATGCATCAGAAACTGTTTTCATTTATCTCTGAGGCCATTTTATTCCCGAAAAGCCTACATAGCTTTAAAATACTCAATTCATTTATTACAGGCTGTTTCTTTCTGTTGCAAGAAACTGTTCTTTTCTTTGGAGCATTGTTCCTGCTCCCTAACCAGATGAAAAGTGGTGTCCCATATTGAATTGCCCATCATTTTCCAGCAACCTTGCACATAAGTGTGATAACTGCATTAGGCCTTCCACATACAGTACGTGGATAGGCTACACCTCTTCACTCTGACTTGCAGGTTGTTTGGTTATAGCAGTTTTATTTCATTACTTGCCAAGGGGCAGAAGATGCTTCCCCCCTACTGTGGCTGCTGGAGTCCCATGTGACAACTAGGCTGTGTCCAGGAGGCGTATGAATGAAAGGTCTGCATCCCATTTGCAGTAGAGATAGATGATTCCTCTCTTTCAGTACAAGGGGAAATTTGGGGGCTGGGTAGATGTGGTCCAGAGAATATCACTGATTCACAGGCCAAGTACATGGACCAACTCCAAATATGACATTTGGCTTGTAGCAAGGATTTTTTTCTTCCCAGATAACATTGAGATCCCCTGTAAAGAGCCCATTTTAATTGGTCTGTACACTGAGGAAGAGATCTGGTCTGCCTATCTGAGAGACTGCCTCTCTCCCTGGTGGTGTTAGCTCAGCTGTAATCTGTTGTTGCCCTGGAGCTAGCTCTGTTCCTTTAGATGAGAGAGAGCTGCTGTTTGTTTTCTCCAGGAGGGCTCCTTGACTTTGGAGTTCATTTCCCCCAGTCCAAAACAACTCAACTCTGTGGATCTTTCGGGGCATGCTGTATGAAAACCTCCGTTTGTTCAGCACTTAGGGATGGGAAGGGTGGGTAAGAGATGAGGCTGAATATTCTGTGACAAGAATTAACAACATTAAATTACCTTAACTGTTTCCTCTCTCTCTCTTTCATTCTCTTTGTCTTTAAACGCACAACTTATGATCATCATTTTTATTTAGTCAGGAAATATTTTTAATACTACCCCTGAGTTCATAAAGATCTGGAAAGTTAAACAAATACCTAAGAGCCCGATCTTCAGCTGATATGAATGGAGTTCTATCAAAGTCAATGAAACTGCACCTATTTACATCAGCTGAGGATATAATAATAACTGGCTCTTCATATTGCCTGTGTACAGTGAAAGTGAGGAAACTGGTATTACGAACGGGAGAGCTTTTAATTAAACTTCATAGTTTATGCTTATAATTTACAGCTTATTAGCTTGTAACATAATATGCTTGAATTCACCTATCCATAGACAGAATATAATTCTATTTGAACAAATACACTTTGACTGCAAAAGAATATTTTCATTACTTTATAAGTCCCAAAGCTAACAATTAAACTCCTGTTTATGAAACAAGAATTCATTTCCAAACTAAGGAACTAGAGTAGTGAAGGGAGGAATCCAAGAGAATACAACAAATAAGAATTTCTGAAAGAAACAACACAGTTGGATTTGACTTGAAAGAGCAATAGCAGACATATGTCATGTGTCATTATGGGAGAAAACTGGTGACAGTATTATTCATTATATGGTTTCAGAGTGCCCTAAATTGGGGAATAAGATTATTGGAAATGGATGATTTCCCCAGATTACTACTTAATAGTGACTAAAGGGCCTACATTACTCATATTTGCAATGAAAATAGTGCCAAAAAACAGGAGTAGTTGACTGGAATGAAATGTGGATCCCTTAGGGTATTAGCGTCAGATGCTGCTTAATTCTGTGTCTCTTGCTTAATATAAATGTCCTGGGGTCCCTGAGGCTGGGGTGCTTGCAGCACTTGCAAATTGATCCAGCAGTTTCCAAATTATTTACTACTTTCTTTTTGCTGCCTTATAAACAAATCATCATAATTACTTTACAGACTAAAAATAGATTTCAGCCTTCTACCATCCATCAAAATAACCTACCCTTTCAGCTTTGCCTATTCCATTTGCCAGCACTACATTCTAAAATGACTGGATTTGCTGAAACAACTCTATGGACCACTTGTGGAAAACACCTGTGTATGAAATTTTTGTAAGCACTTGGGTGTGCAGTTGTTCATCTGACATTCTGTCAAAATGGGGTTTTGGCATGTGAATTCTAACAACTGTTCACACAAGTGTTACACTCTGTTATTTACACCCGCTGACGTTAATATTCAATGCTTAATTTGTAATGAAGAGATGCCAGGGCTGAGCAATTCGGTGCCAGGTCTTAAGCAATTTTTTTACCTTCATAATTGATGCAGCAAGCCCAAAGGTGCTGGGGATATGAACTGCGAAGCCTGGAGGTGCCAGGGCAAGTTAAGCACTGTTAGTACTTGAAAAGTGCATGTGGAACCATTTCATAGGCCCCCACAGAAAAACCAGTTTGAGGCCTCTATGGAAATCAGTCTTATACATACACTGCGTTGGACTTTTGATGGAAGTTATGCATTTTATCTGTAAGTCGAGGGAATCTAAATGTTGCGAATTATTGAAAAGCTGCTTTTGCACAAACCAAATATTAGGTTTCTAAGCAGATTTAATAAAGATTTAATTTTGGGATGGGGAAGTGATGAGGAACTGCTTCTTAGTGCAAGCTTTATTAAAGCTTTAGGAGTTTTTATTACCTCTATTAAAGTAAAAAGGGATTCATTCTGAGTTCATGTCCATAGAATGAGTGGACTAATTCAGATAAAAATAAGAGCCAGCCTGAACTTCACACAAATTTCACCCAAGACCAGAACTGATAGTAGTTTCTGAAAAATTGTTGCTCTGTTTGTTTCCTCCATGATGTCTGTAATTGGCATCTGCACTGTTAGGCTCTGAGATGAAGCTTGCAGTGCTGTGAGAAAAATAGTATTCTTATGGATAAGGCACTGCATTGGCAGATCAAGTTTCCGTTCTCAGCTTTGCTAGATACAACCTGTGAGACCTAGGGAAAACCATTTAATCCCTGTACCTCAGGTCTCCATATATAAAATGAAGATGGTAGTACTTTATATGGAAGGGAGGTCTCAAGTAGGATTCCACAGGGATCTGTTCTGTGTCCGGTGTTGTTTAGCATCTTTATTAGTGATCTGGATGTAGGAATAGAGAGCACTCTGATCAGATTTGCAGATGACAGAAAGCTGCAGGGGGGATATGCAAAAACCTCGGAGGATAGAACTAAAATTCAAAGGGATCTTGATAAATTTGAGAAATGGGCTGTAGACAACAAAATGGAA
Organism: Mesoclemmys tuberculata; assembly: GCA_007922155.1. Classification (NCBI taxonomy): domain Eukaryota; kingdom Metazoa; phylum Chordata; order Testudines; family Chelidae; genus Mesoclemmys; species Mesoclemmys tuberculata. The sequence continues at coordinate 8,049,577 of ML675626.1, forward strand.
TTCAACAAAGACAAACGTAAGGTACTATACTTAAGGGAGAAAAACCAAATGCACAATGGGTGATACAGAATGGGAGGTAACTGGCTTGGTAGCGGCACTGCTGAGAAAGATCCAGGAGTTGTGGTGGATCACAACCTCAACATGAGTCACCAATGTGATGCTTTTGCAAAATAAGGAAATGCAGTTGTGGGTTGCATTAACACAGTCAAAGCATTCAAGTCATGGGAGGTGATATTACTGTTCTACACAGGGTTGATTAGGCTTCAGCTAGAATACGGTGTCCAATTTTGATCACCAATGTATAGAAAGGAGGTAGAGAAACTGGAGGATCCAGAGAGAGGGTCAAAGATGACCAAAGGCATGCAATACAAACCGTATGAGCAAAATCTGAAGGAACTAGCTATGTTTAGTTTAGAAAAGAGGAGATTAAGGGGGTACATGAAAGGCTTCCATAAAAAAGATGGAGAAAAAATTGTTCTCTCTTGCCACAGAGGGCAGGACAAGAGGCAATGGGTTCAAACTACGGCATAGCAGATTTAGATTAAATCTCAGGAGAAACTTCTTAACTGTTGGTACAGTAGGACCATAGAACAGACTACCTAGGGAGGTTGTAAAAGGTCCTTCACTGCAGTTTTTCAAAAAGAGGCTGGATAGCCATCCGTCTTATATGGTTTAGACACAATAAATTTTACATCTTGGTAGAGGGTTAGATTAGATGACTCTTATGGTCCTCTCTAACCCTATGGTTCTGTGATTTCTTCCTATTTATAATGTAAATTCTTTAGGGCAGCGACTCCCTGTTCCTGTGTGTCTGTATAGTGCTGAATGCAATGGGGCACTTGACTAGACTGAAGCGTCTAGGTTGTACTCTAATGCAAATAAACAATAACAGGGAGAAAGGTTCTTTTCTTTATATATCCTGCCTGACCAAAACTAAAAAGGTACAGCATTTGGAGATCTCTTGAGAGTGTGTCGTCTCATATGGCTTCCAGCCTAATTTCAAGACAACAGAATTTTAAATAAGTTCATAAAGGCATCTTAATTAAAGCCAGGCTTCTGCAAGCACGTATTTGTAGTCCAGTGGAATTCAATGGGACTACTGACATGTAATTGTTTGTAGGACCAGTGCCTAAACAAGCATCCAAGCCAAACTGAACCTATGAGCCTTCTGAAGTTCACCTATTCATGGTGGTCATATCATTTTAAGCTGCCAGGTTGCTATGGTCTGCAAAGCGAAGACTCTGTGGCGTTTATTCCCCCTCCCCCAACTTTCGTTAACTTAAAAAGATTGAATGATATTTTATAGATCTCCACAGCATTTCCACCTAAGATGTAAAATTTGTATAGATCAATCCATCCTCTCTAAATATTCATCAAGAAGATTGCTGCCTGAATCCGAGCAGTTGAACAAATAAAGATTTTTATTACATCAGTTGTTGTAAATATCTGCCTTTCAATAAATTACTCCTATAATTAATTTGTTTATAATACACTAAAATATTAACTCTGCAGTAGGTAGCATTATCTGGGGAATGAGCCAGGCACTGTGCATTAAACTCTGAGCATGAAGCTCTACAAGATGTTTGGTTTTTGATAGTTGCAACATGATACACAGCCAGTTTTTGGGAGGACAAACGAGAAACATGAGCAATGTGAAAGTAAATATATTTACTCAATGCTGAAATTAGGATTTCAAGAGTGTTAAACCAAGGTACTTTCTGAACGAAAGGAATTTATAAGAGAAGAGTAAAAGCTAAGCTGTGAGAGAGAAAACAAACCTTCATTAAATAGTTATTAAAGCAACTACAAATTTGTGATCACATAGAGTAGTGATTTCTCAATGGCTTCTTTTAGTTTTGGTTATTTCATATTTCCTAACCTTTTCAACTGAGTGCTAACCAATTAAATCCCAAAATGTTGTCCTATTATTTACTCACTTTACTCTTCAGTTTGTCCATATATAATTTTTCTGCATTCCGCAGTGCCTTGAGAAATACTGTTTTCAGTTGGAGGAATTCCTTCCACTAAACTCTAGTGACTGTAATGAGATCAGAGAATACAATGTTTTGTTCATATATTCTAAATTCTGTTTTCTTTCTGCTTGTGGAAAAGATTCTGTCCTTGTAGTATATACATCACGTTCAATATTGGGGTTCTCTCTGAGCCCCAATCAGATTAGCATGCAACAACCTTGTAACATCTGTTCACGCATCTCAGTCCTCCCTTAGGTCAGCTGCACCATTTTTATAATTAAAGACAATATGGTTTAACATTTGGATTGGACCATGTTGCTTAATTCTGGTACCTACTCTACGAGCAGCCAGTTTTACAAGGTGGGTTTACTCTGGAGTCTAATTTAATACATTTTAAAATGTCATCAGTAACTGTATCATTTAATGATACAACCTGGAAGAGGGATAATCCTATAATGGAGAAGGGCTGTGGAAACTCTCTCTCTCTTTTTGCTGAGAGAAGTGTGAAGAACGTGTGTTGTGGGAAGAACCACGGCTATTTTTTCCCCAATCTCTCACTTACTTGCCTAAAAGTGTTGGTGTGGAACTGAGACTTAGCATTAAGGAGTTCAGCTCTGGCTCTTCCACTCACTCACTCTGTGACCTAGAGAAAGTCACTTACATGCTTCCTGCCTCAGTTTCCCCATCTGCAAAATTGGGATATTGTTTACCAACTTCAGATGTGTTATAAGGATGTATTACTTAACTTTTGTAACGTCCTTTGAAAATGCTAGATAATTAACATCTTAGTCTCAACAAAAGGTTTTGGGGATTGAGTCTTCCATATCCTGGGGCAAATCTGGAACTTGTTCCATATGTTAGCTGCTGTTCTAATGTTCCGTTCTGTTTCTTGAGTCATTAGTTACCTTTAATCATTGCAACACAGCAGTCAAGTCTTGCAGCTGTATAGGTTTGTTTCTCTTTGTCAGAGTCTTGAGTCATTGTGCTTCACCACCAGAGTTTCTCTAAACACCATATTAATAACCTTCAGAGCTAATAAATCAAATTTTCAGTCCCAAAACATGGCAAATACAAAGGAATGCAAATTGCTGATACTGAGGTTACTTGAGACTATTTGTCTTTGATGAAATTGGCTAATTTTTCAATTTTAACACAGGATAATGGCCCTTCTGTCCCAGTGATGTCTCATGATTGGTGATCTCAGAGCACCTTGAGGATGTCCATTTTGTGTTAGTTACAAAGGAGGTTCAGTAGGGAAGGCATCTCTTCTTTTCATCCCTGCGGACAAAATCTAACAAATCCCAAAGTCTTTAGTTATAAGAGAACCTTTCCAGTATTCAGGGACTGGATATTGAACTGTCTAGAAAGGCAAGACAGTGATTGTTGCATATATAAACAACCAGAAAAGTGCCCTGGGGGTAAATCTTGTAAAAGGAAGATAGAGTTTACTAATCAGAACAGGGACAGGTTTGTAAATTACTCAGGCATACGCTCACGTTTGTGTGTGCGTGCACCCACGCACATGGCACAGAACAACACCAGGATACGCAAAGGTTATACAATCTCAATGACAATTTGTGCATTTAAAGGGGATTTTCTTCTGTTTACTGCGCATGGTTCAGATGATTTTTCACTCTGAGTTCACACAATATCTTCAACCCTCATTCATTCATTCCGCAGCCTGAAAAATATTTACTAGCAAGAACTAGGAAATTTGCGCACTCTCTCTTCCCATCCCCATCCCACCTCATAATTGTTGTCTGCATTCATTAGTATGTCACTTTAATGAAATGGTGAGCCTGGCCTCGTGCACAGAGAAACACCTTTGTAAAGCTTTATTTTCATTTTCAAACTTATTAGAGCTACAGCACCGTACATTTAGAGTAGTTATAAACTAATTGCTTCATCATTTAATTATTTCAGCCTTAACAGCCATTTATTATAAAAGTTAACTTATTGTTATGGGTTTTATTCTTCCTAAAAAGTACAGTATGTACTGATATGCTTTTTCTATTAATCAGTGAGTCCTGTGTCCCTAGCATATAAATGGCAATAATTCTGCCTTGGAGGAAAAATTGAAAATAAAGTAGTCTGTCCTGCTCAAACATATACATTTTGGAGTTAAAAATAAAACCTCACACACACACACGTATGTACGTACATCAGCAGATACTTCAGAAACAATAATCTGAATATGCATTGCTTAACCACTCATTATTAAAGAATATATTTTTAGATACTGCGTTTTATTTTTTTAAAGCCACAAATGTAATTCTGGAGGTAAATGCCTTATTTGTCTGTTGAAGCCAATGCATCAAAATCATAAGTCCAAAGCAGTATTCGATTTGTGAGTCTGCATACACACATTCTTGCAATGCTTCTAGCAAAATGCCTTTTAAAAGTTTATATTAATTAGCAATATGTGAACTTCGCTAATATGCTTTAGTGAACTTGTGCCCGGAACATCATGATTTTGTTTGGTGATTCTTCTGTTCTTGAGCGAGAGAGAGATTATTAATTCTCAGTTGCAAACAAATCTTTCCAAAGCTCGATTTGCTTGTTGCTTTCCACCTTGTGTATTCAGTCACACCAATGCCAATGAACACAAAGTAGGTGTGAATTGCTACCAAATCTGAATACTTGGTATTCACTCAGCACTAATGTAAATATTTGTCTACACAAGACTCATGGTAATAGAAAATCTGTCTCCACTTGGTCTGGTTGTTTCTTGCTGTGTTTGCACACTACATTGCCAGGAACATGTCTCATTTTGCAGGGGAAGGCTTCGATCAGAGAAATCTCCAGGAAGATACGCTTGGTACAGATCTTCCCATATTGTACCATTAGGGGAAAGAAGATTCCCCTGTGACCTCATGGAATAGACTGTAATGGTCCAGCCTCTCAAACTTTCAGACTTCCAGATTCCAGCCACATTATACTAGCTTTGGCCTCCCTGAGAACCTGCCCCCTGGAGCTTTCTTTAGACTCAGATTAAGTTTAGTTTAAAATGGCATTGGAGTGTAGTGAAGTGTTTAAATCTGAATCACAGAAGCTGTTCTTGAGTTTCCTGGATTTTTCTACGAATAGATCAAAATGATGGGCCTCTCTTGTCCTCTTCTCTTTTGGTTTCATGTTAAATTGCTCACAGAACTGCCATTTTCAGTGAATAGTAATACACTTTTGGAAGGGTCCAATGAAGGAGATCCAAAATTTTTACTGCTCTGCATCATGCAATGATTATAGCTGCTTACTAAGATAAGTAAATTACACATAAAATTCACTGGGGATTTCCTAATACTAATATTCTACTTTCCCTTAGTTCTTAAACTTGTATTTCCTATTACAATTAGTTCCAGTTAAACTATTAAAAATTGTCTATATGTTTATCAATAACCATGAAGAGAAAATACATTTTGTGGATATAACTGTAACCTTATACCAAAAAAAAGGGGAAAAAATGCAGTGTTTTCTTATTGACCATTTGTACAATCAGCCTTAAAATAGGTACATCACTGCATTTTCTTCAGTTCAAATATTGGCTTGGTTTGTGAAATGTGCTCTCATATGTGAGCAGAAAAAATTATTGTAGAAACAGAGGGAAGGGTGTGTGAAAATTGAAAAAAGGCCCATTACTGTGAAAGGTAGAGAGACTCCTTGTATGTTAAAATTTAGCAAATATTGGACTTGAGTCAGAAAATAAAAAAAAATGTTGGTACTGGAAGGAACACAGACAAATGCCATGGTTGAGGGCCCTTATTTGATCTGCCTACTACTTCTGTAATATAAAAAGAAAAAACCTCTAGGTTCTACTTTTTTATCTCCTGCCTGATATAGCTCAACACTGAGAAGCTGAAAACAACAAAAAACAATCCCTTTAATATTTTTGTTTCCCTTCTCTGGAGTCAGCTTACTGTCAGAGGAAATATAATTTAATAAAACCTGTTCCGAGAGCTGTGTTGATATCATCAATGGTTCTTGCACACAAATGAAGAAGTAAATGAAGCAGAGAGATGCTGTAGTTCAACCACATGTTATTGGACCTGATAATGTTCACTTATTTAGTAGGAAAGAAAAGCTTCTTGTACTGCAGAAATTACTGGGTGAAATTCTGTGGCATATGTTGTGCAGAAGGCTAAATTAGATGATTATAGTGGTCTCTTCTGAACCTAAAATCAGTGAGTGAGACACATTTTGGTATGTGCCCAGGTAAAACAGAAGAAAAGTTAATACATTTTTTCCAAAATATGGAATAACATAGAGAAGCCATTTTTGGGCACATGTTCATCCTCAGGCACATAAATCTGTATATTCAGTTGTTAAGTTACTCAGCTCATTTTTCAAAGTCCTTGAAGGGAACTGCAGAGTTCTTTTTAAAAGAACCCAAATTATACACCTGTTTAAAAATGTGGTTGACAATGTCTCTTTCAACATATTTCCAAATGAGGGAAGAGTCTGATGCACGGAAGAACAGTATTAAAATCATAGAAACAGAGACTGTAATAATTACCAGATATGAAATAGTTTAGCCTTTTTTTCTCAGCCAACCATCTTACACTACATCTCTAACTGCCAAAAAATTTAAAATGCTAATCAGTTTAAGAAATTGTGATAATAGATTAACAGATGCTGCTTCTATGCCTCTTCGTGTTTCACCACTATGAAAAAACAAAACAAAAAAGCCCAAACAATAATAACAAAAACTCTCCTGGTATTTTTTTAGTTCTGTTGTGGAAAATATTTAAGAGGGTGATAATTTTTCTCTCTTCCATGTTTGTATATCCATCTTATTGTTCTTCCCAGATCATGCTCGTCATCCTTGGGGGACATTTTCTCTTGGTTAAACCAGATTTCTCTTCCTTGAAACAAGGATAATAGTGAAGTTCTACTGAATAGCTCTACCAGTTACACTTTACAAATGTACACATTTAAAGTACTTTAGTTCATTCTATCACATACATTCACATGCTGTATGTCCTAACTAGGTGCCCCACCACCAGCCCTGTTGTTTGTTTCTGTCAACTATTCCATTCTATTCTATTCAGGTTCTTATAGCCACCATCATGCCCATAATATCTGAGCTTTTTCAGAAGTACATTAAGTAACTTGACAAACATCAGTCATGTATGGTCCATTGTGTGTCTCATCCTCTCTACAGGATAGAGTTTTATTAATGGATATTTTTATGGTAGTGTAGAGTTTTATTTATGGATATTTTTTGAAAGCGTACACACTTCTGTATACTTAGCTTGGAGGAGACAAGATCAAAAAAGGGACGTTTGCGCTTGGTGTAGAGAGGATTGAAGTCCGTGATGGCCCTTCATTCCCATGGGAGTTGGTTTCACAGTCTCAGACTAGCGAGCAAGAGAACTCTGTTGCCTCCACAATTTCATTTTGTGCCTGTGAATCGAAGTTGTTGACTAATGTCTTCATCCTCCAGCTTTAGACAATTTTGTAGGCGTCTTGGACCCAGGACATTGAGCTCTTGGAAGATACGGTTGAAGACCTTGACACAATATTTTCTGGGAAGCCAATGTAGAAAACAGTGGAGTGCATAGCTTTTTATTAGCACATCAAGCTTCCCCCAAAAGACAAATTGGAGAAGGTGGGCCTGTGCTTTTGGGAGAGGGCTGTTTGTTGGAGAGAGGTCCTGAAGGCTGATGGGGAAAGGGATTCCATTTGTTCAATTAGAATTCAGTATTATTGTGGAGAAGGGAGTGAGCTAATGCTCAGATTTGGGTGAAATTCATTTGATGGAGTTCTAATATAATTTTATTATTAAAACCCAGAGTATATTAGCTGGTTATGGATATAATGTATATTTTGCCCATCCTTAATAGTTGATAAAATCACCACCCTATGTGGATTGCTTTCTCTTAGTAAAATAAAATACATTAGATCCAACAAGCGGCTAAAACAACTCCGTAGCTAAATGAAGCCATTTAGAAGCTTTATCTAAATAAAATGGCAAGCTGGAGCAGGATGGTTTTCATATACTCCATTCAGCATCTGTCTATATAAAGAGAATTTGAAAACAAAACAAAACAAAACAAATGTTGCAACAGGAACATTGCAAACATTGCAGAGGAAGGTGTGCTACAGAAACTTAAACACCTTTGAATTCTCTTTGACTGTGGTCACAAGTGATCTACCATCACTTCAACTGAAGATTATAGATCTGTTTTTCAAAAGGTTTTCTCTTTCTCTTTGTCCATGGGATCCAATTATTAGGTATAGTAAGTAATTTCTCCTGAAAATGATGTTACCCTTACAATTCTGGAGACAGATGCCAAAGTTTTCACATGGGGCACCTAAAGTTGTGCTCCTAAATCCATGTTTAATGACTACAGAAGTAACCTGATATTCATAGGTGCTGAGCAACCAAAAATATCTTTGGCAGCTTTTTGAGTTCCAGATAAGCAACACCTCTGAAAATCAGGCCACTGATTTTAGGTGTCAGAAGATTATTTGAGATGCCAAACTTTAGGGATCTTTAACTTGAGGTTCTTGGCCTGAAGCCCTTTTTATCCACATAACAGATAGTTTCCCCATACCAATGTGTCAGTGTGTCTCAACTTTGACTTGGAACAACCAACTTTAATGGTGAGAGCACGGCTCATTCCCCATGCCCATTTAGTTATTGCCCTTGCTACTGAGATTGACAACAAGTGTCCCCTCTTTTTAGAAGAAAGGCAACACAGACTGAAGACTAACTCAAGTGTTTTAAAGACATCTCTCTCTGCCACAAAGTGGTTCTATTCATTGCTGTCATTAACCCCATTGACTCCCTCACTGCATGACACTGTCTGGCTGAAACTGCACTTCTCAAACACTTTGCTACTGAAACATTGACAGACTCAATAAACACCTTGAAATGTAACATGCCGCTGCTGTCGACTGGACAGCTGTGGCTGCAAATAGCTTCCTGGTAATATAGACAGAAAGGCCAAGTGAAATTTGAATCAGACAGACAAGGCGACTTTCTGAGCATACTGAAATGACAAATCGTGCAGTATTTGTACAATATTGGATTGGGCTTTGCTGGGACTCTAACTATTTCAATTAGCTATTGTCCATGCTTTTCTCAGCTTTCTTTTTAAAATCAAGCTGGAATATTTTAAATGGTCCTTCTTTTAATATTCACACAAGTGATCTTTGCCAGCATCAAAGAGACAAGCTGTATTTTATTTGAGATGATATTTTGTGACATAAACTCATAACTACTACATTTAAGCCTTGTTGTTGGTTGTTTTTAATTTTAGAATTTAGCCAGAAAAGCATCACTCAGTTCTAAAACATGATACATGCAGTTTCAACAGAAGCATCCCCCCCACCCCCCGCAAACAAAACAAAACAAAAAACTATTGCATATGCACTTTCTACTCTCTGAAATTTCAGTTTTTATTTTGTTCCAATTCTATGGGAGTGGAGGTAAGCCACTTGCTAGACAGACAACTGATGTGCAATGCACTACACAAGTGTGTGGGTGGGATTTTGGTCCCAAAGGTTATGGGAGACTTTCTGAAATTGATCTCTCTGTGCCTCCGTTGATCCTTTCATGTGGTCAGGAGATGGAATCTCTGGTGTGGTTGATGTAACCGTAAGTTTACAAGACAGAAAAGTACTTTTTCTATTTTTTTATATGCTTAAAAACTACTATTAGGAATCAGATAACAAAACCAACATTAATGCAGACTAAAAGAATAATTTAAAATTATGAAAAAAACTCCAGAATTCCAAATGACAGCTTAATGTTGAGTGAAGGTAGATATTTCTGTGTTTTCCAATGCTTGGCCAGCATGGTGTAAATTACAGTGCTTGAGGTTAGGAAGATAGATTACTGCATTCCAATCATATTACAAACCTCTTGCTATATGTATATATTTTTTTTGCCATGTTCATTAGATGAGAAATTTTGAATTTTTCCAGCTTCATTCAATGAGAGGGATTTCTGTTCAAGTACAATTTAAAAAAAAAAAATACCAGTACAAAACTCCCAACAGAGCCTAGTCAACAAGGTTGAGAAAGTGGAAGGTGTCAAATGATTATAGACAGAATAATTGTACATATTCACTTTTAGAAGTAGGAGAGTAATATTCATTTCTCTCACGTGGGATGAAATGGAATTAGTTCGAAATACATAGCTAATGCTGGGATCAAATTGATGGCTGCTGTTGATGACTGTGTATGTATATTTTTAAATGAAAATGTATTATGCCAGATCAATTTCTCAATAAAGTTCCATACCTCTTCTATTTTCATTTCAGGCACCATTTAAAAAAAGGAAAGCAGTTCCAATGAAGGTTTTTATAGTTTAGTCCATGAATACAATTTATTTACCCTATTTGTTGTCAATTATGTTTTTGGAGTCTTGCTAACCCAAGAAATGAGGTGATGTTTGTAAAATATATTATATTATGTCAACAGCTGTTCGTATTCCTTAAACGTGTATCCTTATGTTGGTTGACTGGTGCGGCGGGGGACACAGGTTAACATGGAGAAGGCTTAGAAAGGAAGAATTTCACAAGCACTCAACTGAAGTCAGTAGAAAGAGGGGATGCTTAGTGCCTCTCACAGTCAGGCGTTTTGTTCTCAGTATATAGATGGATAAAAACAAAGCAAGAAGATTTTTCCAAATGAAATAATTAATTATCTTTTGTTGATTTAATTTAGAATTCCTTCTCTTTGGAAACCTAACGGTGATGAACTATCTATTTAAAACATAACCCCTCAGTAATGATATGAAAAAACCAAACAACTCCCCTCCTCCAGACTACTTGCTTTTTTGAGGGAGCGGAAAGGTGAGGTAGGCTTCAGTGAATTCCAACATTTCTAACTGTAATTAACCCCTCTTTTTGTAGTATAGAATTGTCAGCATAGATGTTACTTCTGGTTGGAAAAGAAACAAGCAAACAAAAAACAAAAATAATTGTGTGGGGCAATGGTGATGGAAGAACAGAATATGCATGCTTTGCTGGTAAACATCCCAGAGATATAACTCACTTTAATGTACTGTAATACTGGCCTCACTTCCACATCTTGTGAAAGATGTTATCAAGATATCATTAGTCATTGTGAGAGGAAAGTGAAGCTATTTCTCAGTCAATAGAAAAAGTGGTGACGTTCATGAGAGATTCCACTAACAGCCTAAATAAACATGTAGCACTTCCAAGTTACCAGTGTTGTTGTATATGAAATATACCTTAAGTACAGAAAAAAGGCTCCTTGCAAATTTTGTGGTTTAGCGTTGGGGATATGATGGGCTTATGATAATTGATGTTTTGATAGTTTAGGACCTGATATTAATAGCAAAGTGAGGTGTTAGTGCAGGGATAGGTCTATTTGAAAAGGTTTTTGGATGTTTACTGGGTTGTTTACCTTTTTGAAAAAGAAAGGGCAGGGTCAGGGAAATCAAACTCAGTCTTTTTGTAATGAGGTACTCTTAACATCTGACTAAATTCAGACAGAACAACTACATCATTTTGGGGCAGCATGTGAGCAAAGCTTGAATTATAATAGGGAAAGCTGCAAGGACTGCTGTAGGTAAGGGTTCATAACAGTGTTTGTTCTAGCCTCCTGCTCCTACTCCTGATTCCCCTGAATTACTCAGAAATGGCAAAGTGTATTTTCCAACTCCTTGGCGGATGGCAATGATGGGAGGGAAGGACCTACTTAAAATAATCCTTTTTTTGATACCACCAAAAAGGACCCATGCCTAAAAGATACGGCATAAATGGAGTCCTGGCCCATGACCGTGACTTCTGTGTGTTATGATATTATAAACAATAATTATAAGAAGGCTGGGATCGAGCAATCCTGACTATAGTGTCTACTGCACTAGAGTCCAGCCAATCGGTTATGAATCCAGCAGAGATTCACACTAAACTTGCTGGATGCAGACATTTTACAGATATGAAAATAGATAGAGTCTGAATTACTTTTCTGGGTGGTTCTGTGGGGCAGTGGATTGGCTTTGGTTGGTATGTAGGGGCAGGGGGCGGGGGCAGGGAGTTGGCATCCCTGCAAGGGCAATATCGTGGGGGCGGTGGAAGCTGGGAGGCAAGAGGAGGGACCCATGGGGCTGAATCAACTTCTGTGGCACCTGAGAACTGGCTAGGGAGCAGGACCTCGAATGGCCTGAGAGCTGGTAGGAACCTCAGAGATATTTTACCCGGCCTAGAACCGGCTGCCTCATGTCCATCCCCCAACTTCCTTGTTGGTAAGTTGCAATAGCTGCCATCTCTTTCCCTCCCTGCCTGGTTGAGTGGATCCCTTTGCAGCATTGGGGTAAATTTAAGACAGGCCGTGATTGGAGAAGGTTTTATTAAAAAAAACACAGTAGCAAAGTGGGTGGGAAGAAGGGAGTACGCGTCCTATCACAGTGAACAATACTGAAGAAAAATGTCATTAAAGCTGTCAAAGTAAACATCTCTGTTCATTATTCCCCCAAAATCTATCTGCTTTAGATTTCATCAGAGGAAGCTCTGGAATGATGCTGGGAAATACTTTGTCAAATTGTAACAAAACCTTTGGCGTTAGAATGTTCCAAGTGCTCTGTAGGATAGTTGACCCTCCCCCTTCCCCTAAAAAATAAAAATTGCAATCCTTTCTTCCAAATATAAGCAAGCTAATTGTGTTAGAAAACTACATAATGAGGTCAACCTTACTTTCCTGTGCCTCTGATAACATTACAATTCATGAAATGTTATTTGATAGATGTCAGTCCATAGAGTCTCAACTGGTTCTTCTATGCATGATTCATAAGACCAAAGGTTTCTCAAATTTCCACATGATATTGAACAGTTCTCTGCCTCTCATTTTGTGCTACTCTGCTTTCTCTCATATATGCCACACTCTTTTCCCTTGCATGGTATAGTACTCTGGTATTACAGTCCTTCATTTATTTTTCATGTTGCCTTTATTTTTCTGTTTCTTATTTTATCTGAATTATGTCTTTACGCAGTGGAGTGTAATATTCTTTCTTCTTTCCTGCACTCGGTATCTTGATTGTTGAATCAGAGACCAGTGGAATGTTACAAGATTAGGTATCAGAGACAAATATTGTTCAGTTTGTCTATCAGTGACTTTATAAGGAGAAGGGATTTATAGGGAAGTGGTGACATTTGCAGAGGGTACAAAACTGGAAGGGGCTAAGGGGCTAATCATTACAGAGGAAGAGGTCATAAAATTTAAAATGACATATATAGATGAAAGCCATTATGGACAGATATGGGGATTTCATATATTAATGTAGCAAGAATCTGGTAATGAGACTAAGGATAGGATGAAGAGCATGGTAATGGATGTTCTCAATCTACAGAGTGGTTATAGACCAATAAAGAGCAGTGCCAACCTTCCAGCCCCACCGTTCCTCAATCATAACTCTGTAAAACACTCAAAAACCAAAGCTTGATATCCTTATGGCGATAATACCCTTATAGTAAGTAAACATTAGGGGTGGGTCTGTGGAAGAGGTGCGTGGAGCCACGCTCATCTGCTCAATGTGCCATGATCCTCTAGTAATATGGTGGGGGAGTCTGAGTAAATGGAGCTCTGAACTTGCCGCAGACTGACTACATAGGTGCCTTAGGCATTAAGATAATTTGACTGAATTGATTTGTGCTTTTGATGTTTGAATGTATTCTGTTTAACTCTCCATTGATGGCTAATAGAGTGAAGCCATATAACTTTTCATTCTGAAGTTTAACCTGTTGTCTTTGAGACTATGAAGTTTTTTGGATCATGTGTCTTGATCGTACATTGAAAGAGGCTTACTCATCTTGATCCAACTGAATGAAATATGTGGAGTATTACGCTTTTCCACCACTCTGTTGTAGGATGATTGAGTAAGTAGGATTGTAAATAGTTAACTGCCCAACTAGCATGCTAGTGCTATCTATAAACATAATTTGTTGTTCCTTGAAAGCAACGAATATTCCTTTTGGCTTGGGGAAAATATCATGCAGCTGTTCTGAGCTCCCCCTAGAAAATCCTTGTTTATTTTAAACTAAGGCACTTGTTCAGTACTCCACTCTACTTCATACAACAGACCTTCTGTATATAGACATTACAATTCTATTTTTTCCAGTAAAATATATTCCGCTATAAATAGCAGATCCACCAACTCCATGAGGAGTAGTTATTAGATCTTATACTCATTTTTAAGACGGCCTCATTTTTAAGACGGCCTCATTTTATGTTATCTCACAGTTTAATGACAAGGAGCTAATTACTGATGGTCACAATCACATAGCAGACAGAACGTTCCATTGGCCAAACACCAAATTTTGAGGCTGGTTATTCTGACCGTTATTTTGCTCCTAATGTGAAGCGCATTATATGCAAGACTTCTTATTTGTTATTGAGGTAACAATTCTGAAAACAGCTTCATTATTCTCGCTGGAGCTGATAGCACTATTCATTAAGAATAATGTTCATTAAAGTTCTATTTTACATCATCAAAATGTCAGGCTATGGGCAGTTTCCTTCAGAATGTTAATCCTGGGTTTTTTTTAAACTGATTTCTTTTATATGTTTGGTAGTGATCTTTTAAGTGCTTATGAAAAATGACAAGTTTCCATCTCAGGAATGCCCCACTAATACATATAACAGGTGAGCACATGAAGTACCAGTGAAAGGTGCCCACTCACTGCCATGCCAAGATAATTCATCCTCACCTGGATGGGATTCCGTCCGGAGACAGGAAGGAATTTAATATTCTGTCCCTATTCAGTCACTGGCCTCTCTCCTGAGCTTGGCAATAATAACACAACAAAACTCAATATATCAAGTTTTTAATGACATGGAGTATAATTTTCAAATGCACCTAAGTCCCATTTGGAAAGGTAATTTAGGTGTTGCGAGCCTCAGTCCCCTTGACAGTCAACAGGATGTAGGATTCTGTGTATTATGTCATTTTGAAAATGGCACTTAGGTTCTTACGTCACTTAACTGCTTTTGAAGATGTTACCCTCAACAACTCAGAGGTGATATGAAACACCAAACTATACTGTGATGTACAGCTACTTCCAATGTCAACGTACAGGATGGCTCTTTTAGCATGGAGTGGCAGGCACTTAATGCACAGCAGGCTACTGCGCTGTAGAGTTACACCCTGGCTGTCCGATCGTTTGCTAAATTGCCACGTAGTCAAGCCTTAGCACATTTAGGGTGGGGTTTCACAAGCACATCATGCTTGTGCACATCTGCTCTTATTGAAGTCAATGGTAAAACTTGGGAAAATTTGGAAAAAACTGGGAGTCTGAAAACCTCACCCTTTGAAAGCAATAGTGATATGCACTTTGTATTTAGAGTAGTGATTGGTATCTCTTAAAAATAGGATTTTTCTTTCTGAAATAGGTCATAATTTGTTTGTCACCAAAGGAGATGCTGTTCCCGATGGACTGTTAAAAGCCTAGTACACAGGAAAAAATTCTGCAGGCCAATGAATGGTGAAGCTAGGGCTCTTAACATGTTTTTTCAATATAAATATTTCTGTAATTTTCAAAATAGGGCTGAATGTGAATATAATCTTATTTAATCAGTAAAATGATAATCTGAATAATTTACTACTGTGAAGTAATTATAAGGATTCATTTGAGAAAAAAATAATTTAGTTTTTCCCTGATTCAGAATTACTTAGAATACATTTCATGGTTTAGTAATCTAAGAAATCATAAAATGGTTACAATTAAGGAATTAGTTGATATATACCCTGTTTAGTAACATTATGGGAAACTGAATTAATTTCCATTTTAATTGTAAAAATGTTAGTTAAATAGTGTCTGGCAAATTATTTATTCAGGTACTAAGAGAATGTAGCAGCTTTTGCCTCTTGATTATGGCCTGTAACTACACTCGCATTTTCTTTAGGCAGGAAATTAGAATACATGCCTAGCTGGTTAGCTTAGCCTAGACTTTTAGTTGATTATTTAGTGGCCCTTTCCTCCTGATTTCCTTTCTTACCATCAGCAACTGCACACATGACACTGATTTGGATTTCAGCATGGAAGGTGGCTTGTTGCTTCATTGCTGCCCATTGGAACGTTCTGCATCTCTGGCCCGGTCTACGCTTACCTTCTGGATTCGGTGGCAGTCGACGGGAGATACGCAAGTGACATAAATGACTTGCGTATCTCCCGTCAACTTCGCTGAGTCTGCTCCATGCGCCGTCCACGCTGTGCTGTGCCACTTACCAGGGTGGTTTTCCTATGTCAATTGCTGGATCGACTGAGCGGGTCTACACAGACCGGTCAGTGGATCCAGAGCAATCGATCTGATGGCAGCAAATTTGCTGCGGTCAGTGTAGACCCAGCCAGAGTTGTAAAGTAATGGTTTTAGCCTGCCTTTGAAGACTTTAGGCAAGATTCTGCATTGCCTGAGAGGGCTCCGAAAGGAACCACATGTTGTTTCTCCTTCATGTGCACGTCACATGGTTGCCATTAACAATCATCAGTCGTGTGCTTGCGGTGCAAGGAGTACACAAGTATATTGCTACTGCTGGCGCTAGTTGCACCAAAAGGGACAATGAGCTGAAGGGGCCATGGGAACACTTGACCTCTACAAAGCAGGCCAGATACAACAGAGAGTGGGCACCAGACCCTCTGCCAGAGCTGGCCTGTGCATCCTGTAGCTCTGTCAGGCACTGTGGTTTTTTGGATTTAGGGGCTTTGCGTTACAGGCACAATAGAGTTCTGAGCAGGGAGGAGAGGGAGTCGTGTATAGATAAAAAAGGGAATCTCCTTGAACGTGGGGCTGCACTCAGCTCTGAGTCACCAACGCAATGTGCTTGGAACAGTCTGGAAATATTTAGCTTTACAAGCTTCGCCGGTGCTGTCATACCTGTCCACAAAACAACAAACTAGGAAAAGAGCTATTCCAGAAAGGAGAGCTTTCTCCTTTAGCGATGAGTTGTCTCAGGAGAAGTAACTGGGGAAAATAACCCTATTATTTTACTGAAACAAAGAAATCAAACACAAGAAAAGGGAGTGGTGTAAAAATACACTGAAGCTTCAGAGAGAAAGAGTTAAACCATTTTTCTATTTACATGGCTTATTTCACAAGTGTCTGACTCATTGGGCATAACCAGTGCAGTTAAATTACAAAATTACTGTTTGGTTCTTTTTTTATTGACTACAATTCAAGGCTGCTTCAAGCTTCCCAAATTTAATCCCCCCAGCTCTTTGCCAAGAACATTACCTTTTATTTTCAGTGTTAAACTGTATGAGATACCCCTAAGGCTACATGTGAGCTCACTCTCCATGATAGGAGCTAACAGAGTGTATCAGTTGTTCATGATTTCCTATTCTCCTGTAAATTGGGAGAGGCAGTGGAATGCGAATTTTGTTCTGTCAGCACTTCTCTCTCAGGCTCTGGCTCAGGCAGTGCATGTTTTGGTAATTAATTACGGAATATTTTCAGCTCTTCTTTCTGAGTTACCATTTAGCAACCTGTCAAATACTGAACTAATGAGCCTATCACATTGTGTTTAGATGTGCTTATTTTGCTTTAAGCATCAGGATCCTATTTTTCCCCTTTGGTACAAAGGAAGTTGAGGAATGCATATGAGATGGCTAACATAACAGGAATGACCCTTCTTCATATATACAGCAATTTTAAAGTTAAGTTTTCAGTCAGTATTTTTCCTAGCAAATCAAGGTGATTTTAAAACCTCAAAGATTTTTTAAAGAATGTATTTTGTAAATCTAACCTCCTTTGTACCCCAGCCACTACACCCAAATGGTGGTTCTCCTATTAGCTAATTGCTTGTAAGGTGTGAAATGATTAGCTGTGACTGTAATTGCCTCTGTCTATGTGGTGGTGTGATTAAATTGTGGGAAATAATTAAGGTTTCCAGTTTACGTTTAAACAAGTGCATCCTCATTAAATCCTGTTAAAGCAAAATTATGAGGAGAGCTTTTTAGCTAAGATTTAAAAAATATACCTCCAGATTTTTACACTTTTTTCAAAACTGTTCAGTAACAAATTGTAATAAAATATGAGGAAACAGTAAAACCATTCTTTTTTTATTTCTAAAATGAGCTATAATCTGTATAAAAATAAACATAAAATCAGGGAGGAGAATCCCCTGCTGCAAGAAACACTAAAAATAATCATTTTCCACCCCTTAGATATCCTTAAGAATAATGTGTTCTGTCTCTCTTATTCTGGTAGAACAATGAAGATAAGGATATATGTGCATGAATAATGCAGGCATCATGTGTATGTTCGTGTTTTATATATTAACCTTCAAAAATGTACACGGTCTGTGTGCATATGTATACAATCTGCGTGAATGATATATATCCCATACAAACTATATATTATTTATTCACAGTTTTGTTGAAGCCTTCATTTACATTTTAAAAACCCACCTTCTGTTTCCCTTTAAAAATCAATTTATCCTCTTGGTACCGTGTGCTAGTGTGAACAGAAAGACAGCACTCAGTTACATGAAGGGTATTTGTAATGCCTAGCAGGGCTGCAGTCAAAGACAATCATGGATGTGAGTGCAGAAAGCATTACAGGCGTCAGACATGCAGTGGCAGTAATTTGCACCATTTATTTACATATATGTTTGTGTGTGCACGCAGAGAGGCATTTAGCAGAATTAATCACATTCGTTCTTGCATCATACAGATATGAAGTGGTAGAATTTTGAGTATACCTTTCTTAATCTTTCCCAATATGTTAAATATTGATTGGGGCACAAACAAGGCTCTGCTTTTATGCATATGTAATTGTAATGATATATCTGAGAGTTGCTAGTGGCACCCTTTTGTCTTTTGGAAAAAAGAGAAGCATCCTGCCTGAGTTACATGTGACGGATTGGAACTTGTTAATGCTACCATTCACCAACATGAAGTGAAATTTAACTTTACTCCAGTTGTTACATACTCTTCATTGCACTGTGGTTTGCAGTGTTATTTTTGGTTATGCCAATGTGCATCTTACTGTTGACATCTTAGTTCCTCCACAATTTCAGGGAATTTTATTAGCTTACAATGCAGAAGAGCTAGATGCTGAATAATAATTTAAGAATCAAATTGTATTTAGCTAAATAAATACTTCCGTGTCAATGCAAGTATTATAAATACTGAGCAAGAAGAGCTGATTAACATGACATCCACAAGTAGTGACCTTGTTGAACGTCAGGATTTACTATGTTTTTTGGGGTGGGTAGTGTGGATTGGTTGGCTGGTTAGTTTTAATCATGCTTGCCAGAACACACATACCTCTACTTCCGTGGATCAAATTCAAATTAATCGTGAAAGAAAAGTAATACTGGCAGAAGGTGGTCGTCTCCAAATTTGTACTGGCTGTTTATTACATGTATTGTTTAATGGAGAAAATTTGGCAATAGGGGGTTGGTGAAATGGAAAAGGAGACTCAGCTTCAGAAGACTTGACATACTTTGGGAAGAGTAAAAGGCAAGACTTGTTAATATTGTATCATCTGTAGTTTTATTTTTCCTAGTTAAAGGCATTTAAAAGTACTTATTGGGAAAGGAATATTGGTTGAGTTTTAAAAATTAAGTATGTTCCCAAAGAAAAGAAAATACTGAAAAAAGACCAGCAGGAGTGGCTAATAGATCCTGAAAACAGTAATACTCTTAATTATAATATAAGTAAATATTGCATTAGAAGTAAAAGTAATTGCACATATATGTAGAATTGGACTCATCATTTCTCCTTTCCAGCAATGGAAAGTCAGTTTATAGCTGACTCCCTTCTTGTGTGTTGGTGTGTGTAATATTAATGCATACACCACCTCCCCACGCATACACAGGTATGTATATATAATTTGGAAAATGAAATAAAATATGATCCACCAATCTACACACACACTGTAACTGAGTAACCAGATGATCTTCATTGCAGTATGCTTATCTTTCCTCTCCATCCACAGCATATTATGTTGACTACTTTTGTTGTGTCATGGCTAAAATTATGCCCCAGTGCTGCAGATACTTACTCAAATGCTTACCTATAAGCACCTGAGTAGTGCCACTGATGCAACTAGGGATAACTATATATTTATGCCCGAGTAACTGTTTATAGGTTGAGTCATAAATTTCAAGCTTCTTTAGGCAGCATAGTGACTTTTATTATTCTGAATTGTGAGGTATCTAGCATAATTGTGGCTGCTGTGAAATAAAGATGATGCTAATTCAAGATTTAGCTACTAGGGTTTTCTGTCTTGCAAAGAAGCATTGCCAAACAGCTCATATCTAATGTCCTTAGCCTATTTGCCTGTAAATTTAAAGGCTCATATTAATTACTTTAGGAACAAAGCCCTTAATGTGTTCATGATTTCTGAATTTAGGAACAATCCCATGTGTAATTTTTCTACTGTTTCCTTTCCTCTTCCAGTTCCCATCATTAGATGAAGGTACATAAATATTTATTAATTGTAATGAGGTAGAAATTTCTTCTATTTATGGTATTTCTAATATCTGTGAAATTAATTGCATGTTTTGTCACAAAGCTAATTTGGTTTTAATTCAGAGGGGTAGCCGTGTTAGTTTGTACACTCATTGTTGTACCTTCCTCTTGACTGTATATATATATATATATGCACACATAAATATATATATACCACCTATTTGATTTCTATTCCCTGTATCTGACGAAGTGGGTTAAAGCCCACGAAAGCTTATGCCTGCAAAAAATAAATTTGTTAGTCTTTAAAGTGCTACAGAACTCTTGTTTTTGGTTTTAATTGTGTTTTAAAACCATTTGTTTTCAACTGCTCTTTTAAAAGTATGTTTGAGGGGGTTTCATTTTGTTTGTTTGTATTGTAAATATTACTTAGTGCTGAAATAATTTGCTGCTGTATAAAACGAAGTAGTAATACAGTTCTCTCACTGTGCCAGGTCTTTCCCAAGTCAACATAGTGACACTTAACCCGGTCTCCAAAAGTCTAATGGGTCTCTTAGAATCATCAAAATAAACATAAGCTACACACACATAGTAGAGAACATTATTTGATACCAACAGAAATCACCATGTTTACTGTTGATACTACATATGTATATATACCTACACACAGTGTTTGCAGAGAAACTTGTAAAATAAATAAATAAAAATTATATCTGGATGTGAACAGCAGTAATTGTAGACTATTTGCCAGTATTGAGATTCAGACTATAGGCAAACATGGGACTGGGCGAGCGACATGCATATTTATTTTAAGTACTGCTAAGAGAGTACTTCACAGGATTATAAGAGAGAATTGAAAATATAAACGTTCTTTGAATTCATAAGCTTTAAGGGGTTTGATTCACTATCCAAATACAAACTGTTGTTATGGAGGAAAGTCTAATAAAATAAGAATCCTTTGGCTGATATGCTTAAGTGAAGCTCATGAGGTTTGAGATTAATCCCCTTTTATAAGACAGAATTCCTGTGTGATTTGGGGTCTTTTTTTTTTTTACCCTCAGAGGTGCTCAGCACACATCTCTCATTTTTATGAATTTGTGCATGATAAGCACCTCTGGAAATAAAATTATGTGATTTCTTTGCCACGCTTCTGCATTTGTGAGATGGGCTTGGTGATACTCCCCTCTCTGACAGGGGAGACATTATGAGGATGAATTCATTAAATTATGTGAGGCACACAGATGATAGGGTGATGGTGACTACATAGAATCTTAAACAGATAGTGGTAATGGCAGAGATGGTTTTTTTAATTTGCTTTTGTTTTGTTTGATGACCTACAAATACTCAGATACCTCTCTTTTCCACTTCTCTAGAAGGCATTTGAAGATTCAAATCACTGTTTGGTCCACTGGATACAACTATCACATAGGTGTTAAAACTATGTTTGATTATTTATATATGCCATCATAAGTTAGGAAACTGTTCTCATTTGTTCGTAGCTGTTACAACGCATTGCTTGGCTTAATCAGTTTTAATTATTATCATCACCCTCTTCTCTTTGTTTTTCTTCCTAAGTGTAAAAGGAAGCCCTGCAAAGTATGAGAAATTTTACAAAAATTTATTCCTGGGAATGGAAATAGTTAATATTTTCAATGTTTTGTAGATCTTTACAACTGATACCAATATCACCCACAAAATGAATAGGTACTCTAGGTAAACAACCATCAGGTAGGCATGTCCAACACTGTACATTTTGCTAAATCCAGCCCCTGTCAACTTCTGCATTTCAGTAAAACAGAAAACTTCCTTTTGTTCCTTATTAAAGTATTTGTGCACTACCGTGTTCTTCCGATTTTTTTGTTAAACCCTTATTCTTTCCAAATGTTTCACACAATATGTTAATTGTACCTTTGGTCTGATATTGTTTCTTCTGTAACACTTTGACATAGCCAAAGGCTTCTCGTGTTCCAGTCACTTGTTGACACTATGCAACTAAATTATGCATGCTGATAAGCTCTTGATTAAGTAACCAAACTGCAATATGGCACACTTGGTACATATACTGTACTATGCTTCATATATTGACAGGAATAAAGGTGCTTTTTAGGGGTATAATCTTCTTTTGAATCTTGGGGCATACAAATAATTCAAAATAAAAATCCTATGATGATGGGACTTCAAGGAGAAATTCTTCTCTTTGACTCACACTGTGATATAATGAAGCCTCTCAATGGTTCTCTGGTGCATAGCTAAATAAAATAAAGCCAGTATTTTTGCTTCGCAGTGCACTTCTACCAAAACCAGTGATGTAATGCAGTAGATTTCAAAACTAAAGGATCATAGTGTTATACAATTTGTATACATTAGTTTCTCTCCTACCCTTTTATTTTTGCATAATGAGTCTGATTTATCAGATTAGTAGTTCATGATGATAAATTCATAACAGCTGATGACAGACTTCCTGGTAAAACCTAATAAATCTGAAGCAATTATGTGGTTATTTGGCACATTTTGTCATTTCCTATCATTTCATTAATATGATAACTTGCCAGTGCTTGAAAGCCTGCAAATAGCCATTTCCTATTTTTGTATTTCTCACTGACAGATGATCCTCTTTTCCCAATGTAAGCTCAGATTCAACAGATGTAAAATAATGAATGAATACTAAGATTAGTAGTATGTAGATCAAATTAATGCTTCTGATCCTAGTAAACGTGATTCTGGTAGACTATGTGCCAGCTCATGCCAAGGTCCCCATGTCTCAAATGGACATTGACAAATGCATAGCTGGAATCAGTATGGCTCACTTGTGTGTTAGTATTATTAAAATAGCTAATAAATTATAAGAATGCTTTTTAGTGTTTAGACTTTTAAAGACTTGAGCTTCTGCATGCGTTAATCTCACTTATAACATCTGTATCTAGATTGTAAAGTAATATATGAACAGTTTTTTTGTAAGCCTTCGTGATTGTGTAAATTTTCAGACAGAAGAAAGACATTAATAACGGTGAAATGACGATCTCCAATAGAAGATATGTCCTGCCCAACAGGAAAGGTCCGTCAATGCCTGTCAGACTTTTGGACAAAAGACTTTGTTGTTCTGCTCTTCCCCTCATGTAGAAGAGTCATGCAAGTGGATTCCTCCCCTCACCTGAGTTTGCAGCTCAGACCACAAGGGTGGAGGGGGATAAAAACCCCAAGCAGAAGGAATTGTTTATGTCTATGCTGCTTGGACTCTGAAGGACAAGGTTTACTAGACATAAGCGAGAAATCCTCAGTGTTTGGCATGGATTAGCCTTAAAAGTCATATAGAGCTTGCTTTTATAGAAGCATCTATAATTTTTTGAATTTTAAGATTGTAACTCATTCATACTTATAAATTTACCTGTTTTAACCTTTTAAATAACTCTCTTGTTTCTTTTTCCTATGCAATAAAACTTTATGTAGTTTGTTATAGGATTTATCACAAGTATTGTCTTTGCTGTGAGATCTAAGGTGCAATTGACATGGGGTAAGTGACTGATCCTTTGGGACTTGGAGTAATCATCTGAATATTGCTGTAGTGCTTGGTGTTTTTGTTCTGTGATGAAACAGTAACCAACATCATAGTGTCTTGGTCTTCAAGCTTCTAGAAACCGTTGTAATGCAAATAAATAATAAGACGTATGGTCTCTGAATTCATTTTATCTGTCCTCGTCAATCTGAAATAATTTCTATAAAACTCTATTGGTTATATCCTTACTAAATTCTGCACGTCTTTAATATCAGGGCAAAGTGCCTCTTTTGTCTACAAACATGAACTGAATTCAAATTCAGCTTAGTGACTCTATTGGACATTTTCATTTACAACTCAGGGAATAGGACTTTCGGGGAAAAATTGCATCTTGGAAATGAAAAAAAGCCTTTGTTCACTTTACCTCTGATAATTGCAGATAGCTTTTTATGCTTGTAAAGTATGTAAACAGTTGCTATTAATTATCACCATTATTCACTATTTCTATTACGGTACAGCTGAGAGGCCCCAATCAGGCTACAGTGCCATTTTACTGGATGCCAGACAAGCACCTAGGACGATCATTATACCTCTCCCAAAGACTTTGCAATCAAATAATTTTGAACTGCGTAATCTGCCTATACATTTCTGCCACTCTTTATTACTATGGAGTTTGTGTGCCAGAGATTGTTGATAAACTAGATGGTGAAACCTTACAAGCTGTTATGTGGCAATGAGAATGCAATAAGGAAGCTATTGTTATTCTGACAGGAATCCATTTGTGGGTCTTGGAGGGGGAGGAAAAAATCACACACAGAACTCAGATCGTAGTTAACATATATTTTAAAGGTTTAGCTTTATCTCCTGTTGATTTGAGCATGATAGATCTAATGTAGTTGTACTCTGAAAAGTAACCATTTAAAAATGATAATTTGATTAATTGATAAATTGATTTGTTTTGTTTTTCTTATTTGATGGGGGAAGAAAGCATGTGTTTGTTTAGGGAAGGTGTGTTAAGAATTGTATCTGCTGTTTAGTAAGAAAAATGCTTTTTTGTTTTTGTTTTTAAATAGTGTTTTACTTCTATTAGTTGGGCAGAACTCTGTGTGAATGAGCAGAATTTTATTCCTTCTCTCTGTGACCCCATTTTGAGACTTACTTTTTCCTGTAACACCATACATCATCAAACCAACAGAGATCAAGGAATCTTAGGAGTTCATACATTAAGTATGTTGTATAATACTCTGCAATGAGACATGAGGGCTTGCATGTTGCAACACAGGTTCTTGAAGTGTGGCTGCATTGTAAAAATAGCACATCTAATCTCTGATGTGACATAAAAAGTAGATTGATACTGAGACTTAATAGATATAGGTGTACTGAATCCCGCACAGATATGTGCTCGTGAATTACACCATCAGATTCAAGGCACATGTTGAGAATGCAAGATATTCATTCTTGACAGTGAACCAGAACTCCAGGAGAGAAAGCTGGGTGTATATTCCTCCCAAGAATCAATCACAGGAAATTTCAATGAGCTGTTTGATTTCAGCTGCTGGCAAATCCCTGGCATCAGGTTTGTACTGAAAAGGGTTTCACACCCAATCATACTTCGTCACATCCAAGTTGGGGGAAAAAGGATGCAAATTGTTCCTCCAGGTGGCTGAGATTCTCAGCCGTCACCTGTATGGGTGGCTTTAAATAATTTCATTGTCAGCCAGGAATTTATAAAGCTGTGGGAATGAGTCAGAGTTTGTCTTCAATAGATTATTCTTCCAAAAAACAATTTTCTTCATGAATCCTGTGATTCAATCCCTCAGCTGAAGAATGAGGATGTTGTTTTCTTGCAGAACTGTATTCAATTCAGTCAATTTCCCACATATATCTGTAACATAAGTAAAAAGGCACATCTTCCTTTGGTCACATAGAAAATAAACGAATTCACTCTTTGTGCTCTATTTCATAGACACGCAGCTTGTCTCAGTTAAAAAAATCTTACCAGTGCTTTTCCTTTCAGGGTGGAACAACAGCTCATCATGATCAAAGCCCATTTCTTCAGACAGTTTTGCAAACAGATGCACATGAAGAGGCTGTCTGGATGTAGCTCGCAGTAGAGGAGACCTGCTAAAGAGCTTCACCTAGGAAGTTCTATAGAGCTTCAGATGCCAGTTGCCCACTAGACTCACTGCTGAAAGTTGAAGCAGATACTCTGTGTAAAAATGAGTCTAATTTGCTTCTTATCACAAATCAGAAAGAGGAATTCACTGTTAAGCAAATGAGGTCAGGACTGAAGAAGGCCTTATGCAGAGATACTAAGGCAGCAAAGAGAGAGTGACTTACTATGTTTCTTTTTCCTTGAGTGCCAGTGGGATACTCAGGGTCACAGGCACTGACTTGATTTTTGCCGGTTGGTGTTCCTCTCTGCCCCTTCCCTGTGGTGCCGCCCACCCACTGCTTGCTCCTTTATGCTCCTTCCTGCCTTAAGAGTGAGCAAGAGGAGGGAGAGGGGTGGGAGAGGCCTCGGGAAAGGGACAGAGCAAGGATGGAGCCTCAGTGCGGAGCATGGGCAAGGTCACAGTCCAGGCAACGGTGGCCCCTGAATTCTCAGCAGCTTTTGCTGGAAGAAGGAAGGATCTACAAGTAACAGTTACCGAGGCCCGGTCTACACTTACCTTCCGGATTTGGCAGCAGCGGATGGGAGATACACAAGTGACGTAAATCACTTGCATATCTCCTGTCAAGTTCGCGTTGTCTCCTCTACATGGCGTCCACACTGCGCTGCATTGAAAGGAACAGATTTCCCTTCGACGCAGCGCTACGCCACTTACTGGGGTGGCATTCCTGCGTAGTTTGCTTGATTGACTGAGCGTGTCTACACAGACCATTCAGTTGATCCAGAGCAATCGATTTGATTGCGGCAAATTTCCCGCTGTCAGTGTAGACCCAACCTTAAGGAGGACCTAAAAGTAACACAGTTCTCCATTATAAAATTAACTAATTAGGCTCTTTTGGATTTATATAATGAACTAAGCTGTGTAGTTTGAAATGGGATCCATGAGCTTTCCTCATAGTCCAGGGTGGTAATACTGAGGATTTAATTTCAGCTCATTATAGAGGACAGGAACCATCTTGAAAGTGGATGCAGATCTGAACTTCTCCAAAGTTTTGGAATGGGATTTGACGTGATCCTAACTCTCCATATAAAGGACATGTTGTACACCTCTGATCCCTGGGCTAGGTGTAAGTGGCCTCAGTAAAGTATTGTGGAAGGAGACATATATAACTGTATTTTCCTCCACAGTCCTAATAGTGTCTTTTTATTGGAATTATATATCTTCATTTTAGGACAACATACCACCAGATCAAGGTCTTCCATGTTCATGTTGGCTTAAGGGAAGACCAAATCTCATTATAGGAAGTAATTGTCACTGTTCACACATTCTCATCCTTCTAATCAATGGTTGTGAATAGGCCTCAGCTACTCTAACTGTATGGAGTTGGCTATTACTTACCCCCCATTGTTGTTGCTTCCCCTTGGCTGTGTGTGTGTGTGTATATAAATATATCTATATATATATAGATATCTATCTCTCTCTCTCTCTATATATATATATATATAGATATAAAAAACCTCTATCTGATTTCCCTTCCCTGCATCTGACAAAGTGGGTTACAGCCCACCAAATCTTATGCCTGCAGAAATTAAATTTGTTAGACTTTAAAGTGCTACAGGACTCTCATTGTTTTTACAAATCATTTGTATTTCATACAAATACGCCCTCTATTACTATAAAGGCCTGCATGCTTATACTATCGATTAAGTTCATTATATGTAATTTGAACATACTCTGGAGGATATACAGTCAATAAAAATAACCTTTGTCAGATTACGTCATATATTCAGTAATTCTGCTCTGTATGACTGAATACAAAGGGAAGCTGATAACCATTTGCTCTACCTTTATGAAAATACTTTAAAATATTATTGTTAATTTACTAAGGATAAAGTCCCTTTAACACTACTCATATGAGTAATCATTACACAACTAAAAAGTCTTATTGAAAGATACCTCACTTGAGGAAGGCTTTCTAATATTGTGGCTTGACTTTGATTTTTAATCCAGAACCAGAGCATTCAGGGAAGAACAGTATTACAGAATCATTTCTAGGTTATTAGACACATAGTTCTGAATATTTCTAACAAACTGAGATTCACCATCGTGAGTTTATTTCTTTTTATTGTGAGGGCAGAAGGGGAGGAGATACAGGTGAACAGTGAAAGGTTCAAGAGGTAAGGGTCTGTAATGCCAAAGAGTAGTTTTAGGTCAAATTCTGAGATATGTTCTTATGTCTAGATTCGAGCAACACTTATGCATGACACTTATGCTAAACATTACTGATATGAATAGTGTTGTTGAGTTCAAGTGGGCTACTCATGTGCATACGTGCCTTACTCAAGCCAACTCCTGTTATTTTTAATGAGAGTTGAGGAAAGTCCTCCGAATCGACCTAGCATTATTGCTGAGTGTAGTTTTGATGTAAAATCATCACACAAAGATCATAAAAGCCTTCGTGCAATTATTCCTTAAAAAAAAAAAGCTTAAAATGAACAAAGTGTTTTGTAATATTACTTTTTTTGAACAGCAGTTAGTTTATTCCATTCCTTTCAGAATGATGCTTCTAACCAGTACAAAAGTTGGTTTACTTTGGTGATTCCTTGTAAAACTATCCAATTTTAACCCAGAGGCTCCAAGAGAACACAAATAGCATTCCTGCTAATTTTCATCTAGAGTTTGTGTTGGCTTGTACATTAACTTCTACTTTATCAACATGAAAAAACCTCTTATCACATCAAATCAGATCTTATTTCATGCTAACAGATGGGGAAATTCTTTCCATTTTTCTATGACAAGAATTCCCCAAAGAATTATGTATTCAAAGTGATGTCTTCAAATATTAGCAAAGGGGGATTAATTTTAAGGATTTAAAGAGATGGGAGTTACTTTTTAAGTGAAAAGAGCGTTCTTTGATGAAGCCTTTAGAGTAAACAAGTGGATTTCTGTTCAGAAAAGAAGCTATTTTTCCCTGATGTATTGGAGTAAAATTCTTTAACTTGGATTCTTTTGGTGCCAGCTTGTTGCTCATTCCTGGCCTTCCTTTAGTTAAAAAGATAGGCATTTGATTTTGAGAATTTTATTAATAAAATAGTATCAGAGACACAGAACTTATTGGTATCTTTGTTCATGATATTCCTTAGATCATTTAAAGTAAATGTTTGAATGTTTATTTTATTACTCTTTGTCTGCTGACACTTCCATTACATGTTAAATCAATATATAAATATGACTTCTTTGAATAAATGTGGTTTATGTTCCAAATAACATATATTGCAAGTTTTTATAATAAACCTTCCCAGTTATTTTTAGAAGTTATATTATTGATGTACTTTCAACATTAGATGGGAAAATGTAAACCAACAGATTTGATTGGGGAAAACAATAACTTTGAAATTAATAAAGGGAAGGAAATTACATTTTCTCAGTATATGAACTAAAGAATGGATATAGCAAACCCTTAGCCATGTGATTGTTCTTCACACACACAAGTAGACCAGCTCTATCAGTAATATTACTCAAATAAGTGTACTGCTGTAGGAGGGGAGCATGTCTCCTTGGGTAGGTCATGGTGCAGGGATTGAAGAGTAGATCAAGGAATAAAGACACGAGACACCTAATTAGAGGTGGGTGTTTCTAGTGAGGCAGGAGCATGTATGCTTTTCTTATAGAACATATTATTCAGAGGACAAGCACCCTTTCCATCAGTGCATTTCATAGAGTCAATGACACCTGGTGTCCCCAGCTACAAATCTCCTAAACACTGAAATAGCAAATCTCCATTCAGTGAGTCCTTTCCATTGATAACCATCTGCCTGCCATTCATGGGGGCATAAACTATTTCATTGTTATTTTTGGTTTAAGAGGTTTGAGATGTCGGCATCACTAAAGATTTTGAGCTTCTTACCTCACCTCTCTGAAGCTACGAATTAACATAGTGGATCAGTCCAGTGTCCCATTTAGTTCAGTGTCCTCTCTCTGACCGTGGCCGGTACCACATGCTTCGGAAGTAGGTGCAAGAAACCCCATAGTGGACAACTATGGGATGACCTGTCAATAGGGAAAGATTTGTCTGAGTCCCTCACTACCTACACCCATCACTTGGTTGACTTGTGCCTTGTATAACTATCTAATATTGTGGTGGGTGTTTTCATTATGCATATAAATGGCTAATCCTTTTGAATCCTGCCAAGATCAGGGACTCAATTGTATCTTGTCACTGAATTCTTCAGGTAAATTGTGTTGTGTAAAATATATTTCCTATCTTCAATGATAATGAATTGTCTTTCAGTGTTAGTGTCCCTTTGGCCTTGTATTATGAGAGGGTCAAAAGAAGCCCCAATTGATTGTCTTTGTCTTATTTTATATGCAGCTATCAGGGCCTTTCTTATACATCTCTTTTCTAAACTTAAAATAAAAGCAAAAAAAAAAGAAAGAAAACACCTTCATACCCATTCTTATTGTGCCCCTGTTCTCTGTTAAAATATCTCTGGGCCTTCTCTATTTTTGCTTGGAGCAAAATCATGTTAATATTAAGGAGAACTCCATCATCAGACCATTAGGATTGGCTCTATAAACCATGATTGATTTTTGCATCCATTTGGTGGATGTGAAGTATGAAAATAGGAATGTGCTATTTAGGGTCTGATAGGCACGCATGTGTGTAATTTTCTCTACCATTCCTTTGAACTGTATTGAAAGATTCTTCTGAGCTTTGGTAAAACTCATGACATAGTACACCACAAACATTTACTAAACTCCTTAATATTTATAATATACGGATTATTTCAACATTTTTAGTTTTCTCAGAACAGAACTATACATTTCCAGGAAAAATAATCTGGGCTTGATTCTCGTCACAGACAAGGTGCTCAGATAACACATTGGTTAGTGTGGTATAAGAACCTAGGCAGACACCATGTTACATTGGGTAATGCTGATTTCAGTGGTGGTGGTCCTCATTTACACTTGTGCAAAATCATATTCAGGCCTTTACTGTAGAAATAATCCAAAATCTTTTGGGTGGAAATATTCAGCATGAAGCAAGCCTTTTTCAGTCTTATCCAAATAAGTAAATACATAACATAAAAAAAACCTTTGAGAGGATGGAGTCACTGAATAATATTTTTTCCACATTAGCTGTACGCTTATCATCTCTCTCTGCCAGCGTTGATAAGACAAACATTAGTCAGAAACCGAAGTCTGATATGCAATGGCACTGATAGAGTATCTGATATATCTTTGAATTTTGATTATTGCAGCTATTCGAAGTTCAATTTTATATCTATGAATATCTAAGTTCTATAAAGTGCACTGTGTGCAAGTAGCTTTAAAACTCTGAAATGTGAGATGTTTGGTAAATTACAAGGTGATTGTAAATTGCTGCTAGATACTATGCTACATCTTTTATATAACTTTAAAACAATGAGTTTAATGTTAGCCATGGTGATTATATTTGTAGCGCCACATAACAATAACAAGCATCATAATTTAGGTTTTTAAAAAAGAGCAGGAAACAAATGATGTGACTATTACCATAAGAGCAATTTTACAGCACAGTTTAATTATTTGGTTCAGTAATGTTCAATAATTATTTCAACATTGAAATCCCTCGCAATCCAGTCCCTTCAACAAACTAAACAACTGTTTCATTACCAGTAACTACTTTACAAGGCAATTTCAAAATCTGACGACTTCTTGCCTGTCTGAGATTCAGTCGCTAAATAAAAGGCCATGACTAGGAGACATGAATTAACAACTCATTAAAAGGAGAGCACAGATTCAGTATTCTCTTTTTTGTTCTCTGTCTGTTGTTGCCTAACAGCTCCGTTGATTCACCCACAATTTGTGGGTAACATTTGTAAATTCAGTGTTTCATCCCCATACCTTCTAAAACACTCATGTCACCCCTTGTTATAATGTTTCAGAGGGCAGCGTTTTATCCTGAATAAGTCCTCCTTCCAATGCCATTCTGAGTTCAGGGAGATAGAGAAAAGGTTAGATCTTTCCTGTTTGACTGACTTGTCAGAGCTGGGGACAAAGCTATTCTCTCCTTCCCAGCCATTACAGTTGTCCTAATCTCTTACACCCTTCTTCCATCTGGTCCTAACTCCAGCTAACTCGTTCACATCAACAGTATTTGTAGAACAAGAGGAACTATTGAATCCAGACGTTGCTGTACTTGCCTTACCCTTGCTGGTGACACCATGCGTATGGGAGACCATGAGCACTTGTCTCTTCTTCTTTCTCCCAGATGGATCTCCTTTTCACTGCAGTAACCAGCAGAAAAAGTAGAACAGGGAGACTAGGAGAAGAGAGAAGATTAAAGGGAGATGAAGGAAGGAATAATATTAGGGACCCTTCCCATTGGATCACTGACTCCATCCAAATAATTCTCAATATTTTTGATCCACAACCTATAAAATGGACACGTTTCACCCAGCAACTCAGCAACTCCTCTAGCATTTGAGTCATTTGGGCCATTTCGTGGGCTGTGAATCAAAAACGAAGTGAGTGTGTTTAGGGGTGGGGTCAGGATAGATGTTAAATAAAAGGGAACTTCAGTTATGTGACGCGAAGAAGAACTAGAAGTGCTGGCTGTGAGGGTGAGAACTAGGATGACTGTCTTTTTCCATCTCATACCCATTCTGATGGGAAACAGGCCCTCTTCTGGATAGCACGATAGCAAGATAACACAGGATTCCTAACTGGATTTTGCAGTTCAAGCGGGTGTGGTAAGCTTTAGATAAGCATACAGACTTTCAGGTCTCTATCTGAGCCGAAGTTTGAAACTTTTTGAGGTTCACCCATCATTAACTTTCATTCTGTTAACACTTTTTCCAAAGCGTAAATACTTCAGCTCTTCTTCTGACCCATGAAGAGATTTCAAGACTCCAGGAATGTAGTGTTGAGAAAATAGAAGTCCATGTGGTGGATAATTGATTTCTTTGACGGTTTAATTAATTCCGAGGCATAGAACATTGACTAATTCTTTTCCTTTTTTTCTTCCGACTCTGCAGTGTACAACAATATCTCAAAGGTATCTATAGGCTATGTGGTGAGGCAATTGATTATTTGAAGAAAGAACAACCTTTGTGTGTGTGTGAGTTTTTTGGGTTTTTTTTAAGGTTTCTAGTGTGTGTCAGCAAAATGTGAACTACTCTTTTAGTTCAAAGTCTCTCA
The DNA here is from genome assembly GCA_007922155.1 of Mesoclemmys tuberculata. Classification (NCBI taxonomy): domain Eukaryota; kingdom Metazoa; phylum Chordata; order Testudines; family Chelidae; genus Mesoclemmys; species Mesoclemmys tuberculata. Next base: position 8,082,716 of record ML675626.1, read on the forward strand.
CAAATCCACGTTTCTATTCCTGAAGATTACTTTTTTGATGAACTGTGGAAGGAACTATAAACATAAAATATCCAGTAAAGGATAACAAAACCTGACAAGAAAGGGAGCACAGAGCAGAAAATGTTGGGATTATAAATTATAATATCAGTTTAATAAAAAGATCGGGACATACTGGGTCTGAATTAATTTCATAAAGGAGCATTAACAAAACATACAGAGCTTTATATCACACTGAATGTAACTATTGTCACTGGTTGATTCTGGGAGGGAGTGAAGTTGCTTGAGGATTTTATTTTTTTTTAGCTGTGCTTTTCTGTTTGCAGTAAGAAGCATAATCCTAAATTTGATCCAGGATGGTCTGTCATGCATTACACTCTTTCCCTCACAAAACAAAAATAAAACTTCAAAAATATTCGACTCTCAGCAGTAGAATAAGCTAAAACTATCACGTAGCTTGAAAAGACAGAAGTATGATGCTTGAAACCACAAGCCTCATTGAAATTATCCTATGAAAGGTGCTCTTTAGATTACAGTAAATCTGACATGAAATTGCTCCCTAGAAAAGAGAATGCTGGGACGGACACATGTGCATGTTCATAGACCCTCCCTTCCCTCCCCCAAGAATAACAACAAAAACCATCCTTATTTTAGGAATTTTGCATAATGCATTTTGTCCCTCTATTGAAGTGGGAAAATGCAATTTTTTCTAATTAACACTTCCTTTTTTAAAAAAAGTGTGAATATAATTTCCCAAAGGATATGCAAATATATTTTCAATATATTAAGATTTAGTTTTGCCTAAGTAACCAGATGTGAGTGAAGGATTTCATGCAATATTTATTCATTCTTTAAACCTGACCATTTTGCTTTTGTGAGAACTAGAGGACTGATGACAGACGAGAGAGCATGGACGCTGTGAGAAAAGCTGACTGCATATGGCAATATCATCAGACGAGGAGATGAGCATCTTCCATACCAGTTATGGTGTTTGACAGGAGGTTCACACACTGTAGGCGACTTTAGCCATAAAGGCTTGATCCTGGGAGCATGTATGCAAATACTTAATTTAACACACATAAGTAGGCGTGGCAGAATTTGATTTTCATCTTTGCACAGCTTTGCTGGATAATATTCATCTTATTTTAAGCATTTCTATAGTTTTTTATTAATTTAAACTTTCATAGTTGCAAAACTGGCTTTTAATTTTTTAAAGTTTGTTTTGTTTGTTTACATTTTCACAGTTATGGGAAATTATGGGGAGGAGTCAGACTAATTTAGTGACAGTAGACTTGGCAATTAAAAAAGTTAAAGCTTTATATGGCTGTTAAAATGCAAATTGTCAACATCACATGTTAGAAAATACAAAGTAAATAGCCTTAAATCAACTCTAAAAAGTTCTCAAGCAGCATTTGGCTTACCTTGTCTATCTGATCATTATTAATTAAAATATTTTGTCCATTTGTGTGTTGATGGTGAAATCAACGTTGACTGACATTTGTCAATAAAATCGAATGCTTCCATGCCTACGCATAAGTAATCACATTGAGTTCAGGCCCCAGCCCTGCAGCAGAATCCAGTTGAATGGACACACCATCACACGGTCAGAATCTCACTGACACTCGTGGACTCTGCACCGTTGTGGGAGCCTGAAATAACAAATCCTGATGCAGTGTTGTAACTAAAAAAATGTCTGAGATTAGAAAGTAACTTTCTTCTCTTCAGTGAGTAGAGAGAACTCTGTGGAGCCCAGGGAACCATTTCTTGCCTCAGGCATAACTTATTTACATAATTAATTGTTTCATCTTTCAAATGTGAGATAAAACCAAACTTCTGACTGTGTGTGATCATTAAAGATTCTATGGCACATGTTTTTTTTCTAAGAGCTAAAATGTTAACCCTACTGCCCTGGCCATATTTCAATTTAGTAATTATGTTCTCCCATCCTACATTCCCTGAGCAATTCCAACTGGGTTTAGGATATGTCCACATTTTTAGCTGGATGTAGCAAAAACAACAAGAGTCCTGTAGCACCTTAAAGATGAACGAATTTCTGCGGGCCTAAGCTTTCGTGGGCTGCAACCCACTTTGTCGGATGCAGTGGGTTGCAGCCCACGAAAGCTTAGGCCCGCAGAAATTTGTCAGCCTTTAAGGTGCTACAGGACTCTCGTTTTTGCTGTACACAGACTAACATGGCTACTTCTCTGGAACTTTTAGCTGGATGTGTAATTTCCAGCTTAATAGACATACCCGCACTAGTCTGATAGAACAAGGGTCCTAAAAATAGTGTCACCACAGCACTGTTAATGGCAGGAGGCACTTGCCACTGCATCTACATACCTAGCATCTCAGATGGACAGCTAGCCCCTCCCATTGCAGCTATTGCAGCTGGTTTTTAGTGCACTAACTGGATCAGAGCTAGCAACAGGTATGTCTCCCCACCTGAGAATCAGACTCTCTGCTCAGTGTAGACATACCCAGAGTGTTCTCCACTGAATGCCAAAGTGGTGTCTTGCAGTTGTTTCATTCCATCTTGGAGTTGGATGAAGAAAATCCTATCTGTACCTTTCCCTTCTCACAGGAACTGTTTGTTAATTTTTTTAAAAGCATTTGAGGTATATGGAAGTAAAAAGTACTACAGAATGGAAATGCTTGGTTCAGATGTCCATTGTCTGAAAACATCTCACCCCCCTTTCTGCAAAACTGTTTCATTCTTCTCCTTCCCTCAGTTTGTTACCTCCCTTCGAAAACTATCTCACTATTTTGTCCAACCGATATATAGGCCAGTCTCATCTGCTTCTTACGAAAACCTGTCTCACATTTTTCTGTCCCAGTATCCCTTAGGGCTTTCAATAGTGCCCATCACTGTAGTGTCAAAATCCTTCCCAGGCATATGTCTGCTGAAATACATAGTGGACTTCACAAGTGGTTCTGCTCTTGTCCTTTCCATGGTAGAAGGAAGCTCTTCCTTGGATATTGCACTTGGTTTTTTTGTTGTTTGCTTTCCTTTTCTTCATTCCATCTCCAAATATTCTTCCCTGGGAATTGCAGGAAAGCTTTATCAAAGACTGCAGCAAGCTGTGAAGGTGGTCAAGCTCTCTGGATAGTCCAGAGTCCTATGTGAGTTCATCCCAGTACTGGACTTGTTTGCTCAAGAATTATGGTGGTTTAGAGGGGGAGAATTGTTTTGTTTAAATTTCATCTTTCACTGTGCTTTATTCTGACATTTGATTTTTTTTTTAAAATGCCTGTAGCTGGTAGTATTGGGGAAGAGAGTTTGCTGTACAGAACATCTACAGCATCACAGTCTTAGGTGGCTCAGCTCTTATTCTGCTGCCTGCCTTGCCCCCTCTTCATAGCCATTAGGGCCTTTGGACACTGTTCACTTGGAAGTATGCCTGAGCTCTGGAGAGACAGCATTAACACAAACCAACAAAGAGTCTGTATTTAATGCAGATATGCTTACAGACCTGCACAAATCAACCTAAGATATGTGGTGATGAAGGAATAATGAGTTTATTTCTCAACTAACTCTTCCTGATTCGTTCCACCCTGTATGTGTATGAAAGATCAGCAATTGGTTTGCTTTATTTTTCAGAAGACCAAATTTGAGAGCATGCTTGGAAATTTGTTCCTACTACCCCCATAACCCATTAAATTGTTACATTTATATGGAGGTGTATGGAATAATAATAAAAGTTCCACAGCTCTCTATACATACTAATGGGAGACTTCTTTTAACTTATTTGTGCGCCCTGACAAAATATAAAATAGTTTCGTCCTCTCAAACTAACCAAAAGATTAATTTCAACCTATAATGGCATTAAAATGCATCGGAAATGAAAACAATGTAAGAATTCATCATAAGACAGAAAACAAAAGTGCTTTTAAACCATCAAAAGCATGGTGTATGCTATTCTATTTTTCCTTGTACACATTTCTGAAATATTTATTAAAGAATAATCGGTATAATAATGAATATAGCTTTTCTATATGCATCCTATATTTCTGTTACTCTTCTTATTAAATATTTATGTAGTTATGTGTTTCTGTTCACTTTGGGACTGGCCACTGTCAGCTCTTCCTCTTAGCAAACACAGATAGTCCAGTCAAGGTGAAAAGCAAGGCCACTCTTTTAGTGATGGTTACTCTGAAAAAAAAAGTGCTTTTCAATGTTTTAAGGGTTTCAGAACATTAGAAAGTTAAATATTTGACAAGGCAGTTATAGTTTTTAGTACTGTATATACCTCACAAATTTAACATGTTACAGTGCCCAAATGAGAGATGGGATAAATGATTTGGAAATATAAAGTGCTCTAACAGAGCAATCTTGTTCCTTTTAACTGAAAAGAAAATGTTATTTCCCCCTGTACTGTTGTGGCCACCCCACAGAATGCCTTGAAGGGGTTAAGGTGGATAGGTGATCCAATTAACCACCTAGGCTGGAGCTGGAAGAGGAGTCAGGGAGCTAGGAGGACTAATTAGAGATGAAATTCAGCTGGAGAGGAACAGGAAGGGCTTGTATAAAGCCCAGTAGTTGAGCACAGAAGGGAGCCACAGAGAGAGAAATTGCACTCACTCTCAGGGTGAGAGAAAGTATCCAGCAATAAGGTTTAGAACTCTGCAGGCCCTGTCTGCTTGTCATAGGGTCCCAGCTGGAACCCAGTGTAAAGGTTCCCTCACTAGCCACTGGGGAAGTGGCACTGTTGAAGGGGCAGAGAAAGAAAAGACTGCCTTGGAAAGTGGATCCAGAGAGACTTAGATGCACATGATTTCCCCAGAAGGTGTGACCAGATTTGCCCGTCACCTTGAGGTATGCTCATTTATTAGGGTTACCTTCCTGGAAGGGGGTGTGTGATTCTATTAATGTGCTGCTTGTGTTACTTGTGTGTTCATATGGCTACAAGTCCCCTCCCAAGGGAGCTATCCTGCAGGACCTACGGTTTTCAGGGCTGGGTTCCTCCAGCCCCAGATTCAAATAAACCCCCCACATATGCACACACGCATTCCAGATTAACCCAGTGCATCTGAGCGAACCGGGCTATCAGCACTCTCAGCTGACCCCTTATATGTCCCTGAACTCAGCAGGCCGGGTGACGCAGCACTTTCAGCGGCCACCCTTATATGCCCCTGAACTCCATAGGCTAGGCAGAGCAGCACTTCTCAGCTGCCTCCCCACTGTACAATTGTTCTAGCAGTAACCCCCTTGATGAGCAAACCCCACAGGATTTTTGGGCACTCCAGGGATCTTTGGCTTAGGTAAAAGAAGTGTTGTTGAAGAGCAAGACAGGGAAGCCAAGAACACAAAGGACTAAGTGAAGTTTGGAGAGAGAGAGACTGGCACCCAGTGTGAGTCTAAGAGTTATTTTATTGCCAGGTCCATAAAACTTACGATAGTAATAGTAATACCTTACATGGAGAGGAAAATAATCAAACGCTTACAGTACTACACAATTACAGTGGGGGCATTGGAGACAGCCAGCCCAGGTTTGATTACAAAAGTAGAAAGTTGTACTTGGACTAAGAGAGAGAGAGAGTGTGTTGGGGGAAGATGGGGAGGGGCCCCCACTCCATGTAGGTCAGAAGTTCCCAGGAGACAAGCTGTCAGCTTAGGGTCCAGAGCACTTGAGGCAGGCAGAGCCCCCAACATGATCAGTCAGGAAAAGGGGATGTTCCAGTGGGGCTGATGCCACATTTGGATACAGGCAGCAGAACAGGAGTTTGAACTTGGCTAGGGGGGTTTGTAGAGCCAGGTTTGTTTTTGGTTAAACACTGACTCAAGGGAGTATCCCAGAGTGGTTTTCTTTGTGTTGGACAACAGGAGCTGATCACTCCTGGCTATGGGCACTGTTCCTTGAGGGAGCTCACAATGCAATGGTCTGATAACTGCGAAGCTGGGTGTGTGCAGGTATGGGTTCATTTACATCAGGAGCAGAGATCTCCCACCATGCAGTGCATCCCTGCTTTTCCAATCCCTGAGTTCAGTGCGGTTCCTGCTTTGGAGCTTGGTTCTCCATTCACTGTGCTAATTCTTGTTCCATCTTCGATGTAGATGAGGCTTCTGTTCTCCATTCGATGCGCTAATTCAGATGCCTCCTTTTTACATCTTCGATGTAGATGAGGCTAGGGGGGTTGTCTTAATCCTATCACCCTTGTTTGGAGGGCTTTAGGTGTGTCTCACTGTCTTTTCATTGCTTTTCGTTTCTGGTTCAAGCAGAGGCGGGGGGGGGGAGGATTCAGGTAAGCCAAAGAGAGTAGGGGTTTGGCGCCCTGGTTCCCCAAGAACACAGAGCTACCAGGTAACAAAGGGGAGAAAACTGCAGTGATCTGGCCAGGGGGCAAGGCCACACAGTGGAAATGGTTGAGTCCTGGAAGAGAGTGTGACAGAGAGTGTGAACAGAGTGCAACCACAGGAGGGGGTGTCAACCATGCAGAGCTAATCCCCAGACACGGCCAGAAATAGCCACACCGGTGGTAAGTAGAACACCCTGTGGCACCTGCTAATAATGAACTTAACTGTATCATTGCCCAATATAGAAAGAGTTACATTACAAACAATATGGCAGACTTTTGGATAGAGTTTGGAATTATGAAAGTAACGCCTACTTATAAAGCCGAGGTAAAAATTCAGTGCTATTGTACATCTAACAAAGTTACGAGGACATTAATTTCTGAATAAAAGAAATAGTGGAGATTTGTAGCATAGGAGAATATGGTTGTGTTCTCAAAGTGAAAGAAAAGAGCATTAATTATCTACATACAATTAAAAATATGTAAGAAATTAAATAATTTATACATTAACCAGCCACTATTCGCTATTTCACATATCGTATCTATCGCATTAATCGGGTCTGTGGATTTCTAATGTGCCCATCACCTGATGTGTGCCAGATAGTAGTGATAATGTTTATTTAGAATGTCTATATCACCTTGTAAATCCATGAAAGGTTAGGAGTTCGTGATTTACAGTCAGTTGTGGTTTTTTTAAAAATCTGTGGTTAATTGAGTGTCTTTTCCAGGTCAGGTCAGGACAGTCAAGAGTCCGGTTAAAGGGGACATGACATCCTTCAGCGGTTGTTACTCCCAAAACAGGCCTGACCACATCATAGCTGATTTACTAGGTTGCACCTATAGCATCATGTTAGTCAGTTAGTAGCTGATGGGGACCAGCCAGCAGGCTGTAAATACGGCAGAATGAATTAGTGAATTTATTTAACTTTATCCTGAAAGAAATATCCCATGAATAAAAGAAGAGGTTATTGAAAATATTATTTCCTATCTGAGTGGACAGTGTTGGGGGTGCTTTGTCCTGTCCTTTCGGGGGCTGACAGAAAGGTTCTCCTCACTTCCATGTCCATGGTTGGCATGGATCAGTGATTTGATGCAGACAAACTGACCCGTGAGTGAGATTAGCTAGCATTACTTTGTGAAAGGAAAGCACAAAGTCTGTTATCAAGGGATGGGGATCATTCTTGCTCTGCTACCGCACATCAAGAGCTTCTCCCAACCAAGTACCATCCCTTTTCACATTTCTGGCTAAGAAAGTGTTAAACTTTGGCTGAGCAGCACATAGCACATATTGAAGATGATCTGTTAGTTGTTAAGGCTCCTCATCAAAGATTATTAAGCAAAGCAAGCCATCGTGGGTTAAGAAGAAAGGTTCTCTCATGGATTGGTGACTGATTAAAAGAGAGGAAACAAAGGGAAGGAATAATAGTCAGTTAGCAGTGTCTGCCAGGGGTCTGTACTGGGACCAACTGTACTGTGCTGATCAACATATTGTGACAGGATCAGGCCGGACAGCTATGAGAAAGTACTAGAAGGCATGTATATTAGCTCCAGGCTCAACAAAGCCCTATTCCCTGGGAAATTCAGCTGGGGCTGATTAGGCAATTAGGCCACCTGGGGCTGTTTAACTAATTAGACCACCTGGGGCAGTTTAGGCAATTAGGACACCTGAGGCCAAATAAGGAGCCCCGCCCCAAACACTTAAAAGCCTGCAGGGGCAGGCAGGCAGTGTGGGTTGTGGAGTTTGGAGAGAGGAGGTGTGGAGGACGGAGGTTGGAGTTATAGTTTGGAGTCACAGTTACAGTATACAGCTTTGGAGGTTTGCAGCTCGAAAGCCTGCAGTTGGAGTTGGCGGCTTGGAGCTGGCAGGCTGCAGCCTGCAGCCTACAGAGGCTTACAGCTTCCACGGTTGCTACCGCAGCCCCGGAGGGCAGAACACCTGGCTGGGGAAGCAGGGAGCGGACCACGGACTACCCCGAAGGGAAGGTAGCAGTACACAGGGGCAGAGCGGGTCCCAGCCCCTCCCTTGACCCTTCCCCAGCTGCACCAGCGGCCAGGCTGGGAAAGCGCGAGACCCACGAGGGCGGAATATCTCCCCCCTCCCCTCCCCCGGCCCCACCTTGTCACAATATTCATACATTTTCTGGGAAAAGTTGTAGACAGTGAGATGGCAAAGTTTGCACACAATACAAAATTACTCAAATCCAAAGCTGACTGCAAAGAGTTACAAAGGAATCTTACAAACCTGGGTGACAGGGCAACTAAGTGGCAGATGAAATTCAATGTTGAAAAATGCAAAGTAATGCACATTGGAAAATATAATCCCAGCTATACATGAAAAATGATGAGGTCTAAATTAAGAGATCGTGGAGTCATGGGGGTTAATTCTCTGAAAACATCCACTCAGTGTACAGTGGAAGTAAAAAACCTATTAGGAACCATTAGAAAAAGGGATAGCTAATAAAACAGAAAATATCGTAATGTCTCTATATAAATCCATGGTATGTCCACACCTTGAATATTGCTGCAGTGCTGATCACCCCATCTCAAGAAAGATATATTAGAATTGGAAAAAGTACAGAGAGGGGAAATACAAATGATTAGGGGACTGGAGCAGCTTCCTTATGCGGAGAGATTAAAAAAGATTCGGACTGTTCAGTTTAGAAAATAGATGGCGAAGGGGGGATGTGATAGAGGTCTGTAAAATCATAAACAGTGTGAAGAAAGTGAATAAGGTAGTGTTGTTTACCCCTGTGCATAACACAAGAACCAGCAGTCATCCAATGAGATTAATAGGCGGCAGGTTTAAAACAAATAGAAGGAAGTATTTTATGCAATGCACAGTCAACCTGTGGAACACATTGCCAGGGCATGTTGTGAAGGCCAAAATTATAATGGGTTAAAAAAAGAAGTAGATAAATTCATAGAGGATAGGTCCATCAATGGCTATTAGCCAGGATGGTCAGGGAGGCAACCCTATGCTCAGAGTGTCCCTAAAGCCCTGACGGCCAGAAGCTGGGTCTGGACGAAAGGGGATGGATCACTCAATAGTTGTCCTGTTTTGTTCATTCCCTCTGAAACATCTGACACCAGCCACTCTTGGAAGACAGGATGTTGGGAAAGATGGACCATTGCTTTTCTTATCTAAATGGGGCTGGTTCAGGCCACAGCCTCAACATGTGACTCATTCAGGGCTTATTTACAATGGGATTCAACCAGAATAGCTATAGCAGAATAATTATTCTATTGTAACTGTGCCAGTCAGTTTCCCTTTGCAGACGAACCCCTAACTGGGCTGATTCTCTTCTCCTCCCCCCCAGTTTGCACTTGACAAACCTGATCACCCTGTTTGGATTCAAGAAGGAATTGGCTGGCATATTTGTAAATATCACTGTTACTTGTTGCATGTTTACCATTCTCAAAGGGCTTTAAGAAATTGCATTGCTATTACAAGTTGTATAATTTTGTTTTCAATTTCTACAATCCACAGGTAACAGACTTAATTAAGATTGTTGCTTCATTATGTTGATAGCTTATTATTTTTTCTTTGTCTCCTTTATGGTTTCTGACTTGAAAACAAGTACCATCAACGATAAAAATGAGAACCGAAATAAGTTACCTTCTCAAAACAAATACAAGTGTTGGGGTCAGATTCTCATTGCCCCTCAGGCAGCTTTTTAAGTACGCAAAGAAGCAGTGCAAGATCCAGGTGATTCTAGTGTCCACATTAAGGCTAAACTTTTCAAAGGGGGGAAGGCCCAAACATGATTTCTCATTAGTCAGATGATCTGGCACATAGGAAAGCACTTGCTCTATTCCACTAAAGGCTGTTAAAGCTATTTGTCCTTGGTACCCTGCATAGGACCTCTGACTGAGTTAGACAGAAAATGCTCCCAAGTTTTCTGGTGAAGCAAAACACTGTTTCACCCATTCCAATAAAGCTGATGTCTCAAGAAGACGCAGTTATAACTCAGTGCAATGATGTGTAAAATACAGAAAATACTAGTTTGTCACATAATCGAATAGTTACAGTCTTTGAACTTTTCGTTGAGCCTATTCCCATGCCTCCATCACGTTATATGAATTGAGGTTTAAAATCAGCAAACAAATTTTCAATTCCAGATATGATTTAAGCTCTTCATGGTCAAATGTACAGCCCCTTCTTCTAAAAGATGATTTGCTGAAGGGAGAGGGAAGAGATTACAAATACATCTCCTGATAGTCTTATATAACAGAACAGGCTTCAAAGAAAGTATTATTAATGATGCAATTAATATAGATAGATACAATATACATCAAACAGGTCATTACTGTGGAGGTGGGGATGTTGCAATTTGTATTAAAGATTCATTTCAGGCTCTGTAAAAATGTGCTTTGCTAAACTGTGGAAATATGTATTTAAAGTAGTTGTAGACCCCCTTGTGTTTTTACAGAAGCTACATTATTTGATGGCTTTGCCTCTGTTCTTGGGGAAATCTGAATTAATTGTTTTGGTTGATTTGATGATACTGTGGATATCCCTTAATCATTTTGTGGTTCTGATGACAAACACAGTTAGAGGGCCGTCTTGTATCAGTGGAGAATCTTTATTAAGTGGTGTTGTTTAAGATATTCTTATAAACTGTCTTCATAAATACCTCAGTAAGAATTTTAGCAAGTAAGCCTAAGTGTGATTTATGGTACAGGGCAACTTCCAAAAACCACCTCATACATAATATTTAAACTTCGCTATAAATAATTTTATGAACTGGTTTTCCTGCATTATATTTACAGCATTAACTGATAATTTTTGGATTCACGGGCTGTGAAAGAAACCTGATATACTCCCCACATGGTTTTATAAATATCAATCAGTTCTGCTTTCTAAAGAAGAACTACGGTTCAGAGGTGTGGGGAATCCTTAGTTTTCACAAAGCCTTAAAGGTATGTTGCGTGAAAGAGATATGTTAAGGCTAAGGCATATCAAACAAAATTCACAGGAGATTAGATACTTTAATACTATTAGAAATTAATACACAGTCTTGTTTAAAAGCTTTAGAACTTGGATACCTCAGTAGTTACATTTTCTCTGGCATTTTGCATTATGCTCCTCTTTTTTCCTGCTGTTTGTTGTATCTGAATACTGGCTGTTTGCTCATTTTTGGCACTAGTTTTCTGGAACTGACTGTCGTCTTAAACCAGTGCTCATTTCAGAAATTAGGGACATAGACATTCAAATAGCAGTCTGTATAGCTGCAAAAATCTTTGTTTACAAAATTGTGCCCACACAAGAGGAGGAGGCCAGGTTTTGTATATTCTTGATCTGTTGCTATAAGCATAACTTTTTAAAACATAATTTCATAATTGTGGAATAAAAAGACTTTTGTATTTTCCTGTTTGCTGTAAGATGTTCCAGGACAACCCACTTTATCTGAAGGTGGAACACGTGAAAGCTTCAGATACATGGAGTTATGGACCAGCAGGGGAATTGGCCAATCACTTTGGATACTAATGTAGCACAGCACAGATATCGTTGGGAGCAATCTTTGCAAAGCCTGGAGAGGGAGCTGATGCTTAGCATCTCAGGCTATGTACTCACAGATGGTGGCAGATTCGCCACTGTCAGATCGATTTTTCCAGTTCAATTGAGGAGCAGTGAAGACATGCTCAATTGATCTGGAAGTCGATCTAATAAAACCACCTCCCCTAGAAGTGGAGCACCACATCGAGCAGAACGCATTTTCCGTCGGTGCAGCGCAGTGGAGACAGTGCACTAAAGGGAAGTTATGAAGTCGACGGGAGTTACACAAGCTATTGTGTGTAGCTTGCATAACTCCCATCAACTGCCGCTGAATTTTGCCGGCAGTGAAGACCTGCCCTGAGTGATTGAAAGGGGCAACAAATAAACAGATCTGCTTGACTAGGCATAAAGAGGCTTTATTACATGTTCCCCACATTGAAGTGCAGTAAAATCTTGCCAGCAGGGCAGTCTTTAAATCTCTGGGAAACATAATCAGACTCAAGCATTTTGATTAACAAGATGTGGTAAATAAGCTTGTAATGTATTTGTTTCTTTGTTTAGAGGTCTAATTTTCTATTTTGTGGCAAAGCACTTTTGTGTTTATACAACAGAGACTGTCCTGAGTTGTAAATCTGAATCTGAACAGTAGTGAATTTGGGAGCATTTGAAATAAAAACTTCTTGACTAGGGTCTTTTTCTGTTGAGTTGGATTTATATGATTTCTCCTATACTCTAGTTCTGTGTTTAAGTTTTAGCACAATTACTGCTGCTGTAAAGGTTGTAGATGGCAATGTGACAGCTTTAGATAAGGGTCATATCTAGAGAGCTCTATTTATTGATGTAACAAAGGTTTTTGGTGCAGTTGACCGTAAATTATTGTTACCATGTCTCGATGACACAGGTTGAGTGCAAAAGCTGTAGGTTGGTTTGGTAACTATCTTGAAAATAGATCCCAACAGAATAAAGTGAAGGGTCTGTTTTCCAATACAATAGCAAAAGGGTAAAACTTTTATAATGGTCCATTTTCAGTCAGAGTTGTTCATGATTTATATGTTAAGACAATAGAACGAAAAGCTCAAATAGGCACTTGTATGTATATTGTGATTTTCTTTGTGCTTGTGGTTTTTTAATTAACAAAGTTCACAAAAGACTTTTGCTGAAATCCAGTTTACAAATGTTGTATTGCTAAAATATAATCTAAAAATAAACTAACTACATGGTTTTTAGGCAATATCCTTATAAAATAGATGGATGCTAATAAGTGTAATGAATTATGGATGGACATTGAACTGAACTTTTCAAATCATATTGAACTTCCTGGATTCAATAGTCCAGGATTAAGCATAGAGGAACAATCATCGCTTGCCATTTTGAGAAATCAATGGTTAAATTTTTACCTCTGATAAGATATAAGCCAATTAAGCTTCCCCAGTATATTTGAAGACTTTGTCAAATCTTAAAAAGCAAATATAATGTGGAGTTTGTGCCTAAAGACCATCTACATCTTATTGTGCTCTCTACTTAATGGAGAGCTGGATCGCAAGAGACACTCCTTGATTATAACATTTGTGTTTGTCTGTAAGGCAGCTTAAAGTTTTTTTTCCAAATTACATGAATCTGCATTTTCAAAGACTCTTTAAAAAAGGGCATATAGATTCAGATCACAAAATTCTCTGCTGTATAATGTTCCAAAGATTATGACAGTTTGGCAAAACATCATTTAGTTATTGGCTTCTTGTGTATGGAATTTCTTATTGAGGGATTGGTAGTTAGAGAGCATTTTCAGAATGAGATTTGAAGTCAGTGATGGATTATTTCCTTCCTGAGGATGCTACTTGCTGACTACAGAGACTTTTTTAATCTCGAAAAAGGCTTGCTTTAATTCTTTGATTTTCATTGCAATGTTATCACTTTGTATAATACAGTGTTGAGACTGTTAGGATGACATGAAACCCATGCATAACTTGACCAGGACTCCCTAGGAAAGGCAAATGAATGAATGATTCTACCTACTGTTTGTAAAATTGACCTGCATCCGTGAAACACTGTCCATCTGTTTCAGTCCTTTGGGCAGTCAGTCAGTTCTATTAGGGATCTTGTTTGTACCAGTGATGATCTGTTTCAAATTCAAAGTGTGCAAAATATGGAAACTGATTGAAAAGCTATGTTGAAATATTGATGAAGAATGAGTTTCCTTTTCTTACATTTCATTTCTGGATATCTGGGGAGATTAATATACCTGCCTGGGGCTCATACATTACTTGTATTCCTCGCTATCCAAGAATGAAACTTCATGAGCAGCGTGCCTTTCTTCTTTCCATAATTGAAAAAGAACATATGATAACATTACTTCACCTCGGTTAAGGAAAAACTTTTTAGTACTACTTAAGCAAACTGAATAGTTAATAAGTTTATTTCCTTCAACATCAGACAAAATTATGTCCTTTTAAAATTATGACTTATCCGCACTGGGCCATCCCAATTACAAATCAATTAACTGCATCTTATTTTTAACTCCTACTTCTGCGAAATTATACCATGGATGAATTTGGCCCATATGTTGTTGGTGCATGGGGGCTCTCTGGCCTGTACAGTCTGTTATGTCTTTTATGTCTGTTAATAAATGGTAAGCCAGATGTGATACAGTGATATTGGAGGGAACATATAACTCTACGTGCATACACATTTACTGTGTGCAGAATACGGCTGGACGCCTTCTCTGTGGAGTTTCTTTCATAGAGCATCAGTGATTCAGAAACTGCACTTACTTGAGTACAATTCCAGGCGCAATTCAAGTTGTTGCTTATCATCTATATAAAGCATTCCATGAGTTAATTTCCATGTATTTCAGAAACCTTTCCTTCCTTCCTTCCTTCAACCTTCAGAGTACATTGCAGTACTTGTCTATTTACCCAGATTTTTAATAAGGGGGAGTTGAATAAGGAGGATCTTAATTTTTGCAGGTTGGGGAGTTTTCATTGTGTCATCTTAGATGCATTTGTAAAATGTGTTTTTATTATGAATTGTGCATGTGCACTGGGACTTTGGAACAATTTTTATAGTGTGGGGTGCTGAAAGCCATTGAACAAAACTGTAAACCCTAGATATGATGGTAACAATGTATTGGATGGTTATTACTTCGTCAAGCCAGGGGATGCTACGGCAGCCCAGCACACCTAGTTCCAGTGGCCCTGCATGTACCTATGGTAGAGCATATTGATAGGTGCCTTACAAAAAACAAATAAATTAATAAATCATCTTTTCAAGGGTTAATGTTTTGGTTGAAAAAATTCTGCATTGTCTCAACCAAAGAATATGATACGTGCAGTACATGGGAAGCTTTAGGATGGAGGAAAGCTGGTCTTATAAAGAAGCTGGTCTCTTATTTAGAGTTAGAAATAGCTTTTTAAGGTACTGTAAGCTTCTCTGTACAGTTATCTTTCAAAATACACCGAAGTATTTTCTAAACTTATTGATGTTATTATTTGTTCTGTATATAAAGTGTGTAATGTGATTTTAAAATTCCAGAACTGTGTATGTTTGGAGACAATATATATCCAAATAAAAGCATACAGTCATGCAATACAAAATGTATATCTAGCGTTTTGTTTTGCATGACTGAATGGTTTTATTTGTGTGTATATATATATTTATTTCTCGATAGATAGATAGATGGAAATATAAATATAACCCTTTTGCCACACAGAGCTGGTAGCAGCAAAGGGTTGGATTCCTGTCAATGATACAACACCAAACTGGCTCAAGCCCCCACCCAATCACCTGGGCACCCCCAAAAGGTAATACTTCCCCTCTCGCAAGCAGGGAGTCTGGGTGTAGAAAGTAAACCTTTTAATAAAAGGAAGGACGTAACAGAACACAGGCTTGGGAAAAGAGTGCAAACAGAATTTAACAACACAATGAGCTGAGCCGACCCCACCCCAGAGTACATGGGGCATGTCCTTCGCATCTCCCTTCTCGTTTTCTCCTGCTGCTTTTACAATGTTCGAGAATCCATCCACCACTCTTGTCGAGCTCTGCTTAGATGGGAGTGAATTTTTCATCAAAAGAGGCTAAACACAATTCTGCTGCCATGTATTCATACAATTGAAGGACAACCTTTCATTACCATTGCAGTTAACATAAAAGTGATTTGTAATCCAACACCAGCTATACTAACCATTTCCCATCATGCTCAGCACCTAGTTGTGCTTATTCAGATACAGTGAAATCATGCCAAGTACTTAATTGTACTCATGCAAATACAAAGCCCATGGAAATAAAGTGCCCCCCTTTCACCTGACTGAGCAGGGGGAGTGCCACTCAGACCTTGCTTACATCAAGATACCATAGATAAGTAAAGTACATTTGGAAGGGGCTGAGAATAGCTTTAGCTCTTTCTTTCCCCAGTTTGAGTCTAGTCTAGTGCAGTTCTCTTTCAGGGAATTTCAAGACACACAGACTCCTAAGTTGATTGTAGCCTCTATATCCCTGTATGTGTTTTTTTCCCATTCTAGCTGACCATCTAGCTCTACAAAGGCCACCAGGAAGTCCATCATGAGCCAGTGTTTGGAAAATCACTGCTCGATAACGTCATATATGTCAAATGATGCTTTGAAAAGTTACTCTAATTATTCTCTGTGATGTTTCAATATGCTAAGATTCTAAAATTTAACCCTTGGTAATCACTTCCATTTCTCTTCCCAACTTGCCTCAGAGAGGGGGATTGTGTGGAGGGGTTCAGTCGGGCGTATTGAAGACAGGATGGCTTGGAAGCATGGTAACAGGAATGAGAAGTCTTCACTTCAGTGGTGTTGTCTAATCCAGCCAAGATTGATAGTCTCCAAAAGACATTATCATCTAATGGCTATTCTGTAGTCTGTGTGACACTAGTTTAGTGGTTTTAATATGGTTCCCTCTTGGAAAGTGTACATATCACAATCCCTGCCACCAAATTAGATACGGATTCTTTGCAGTGTGTGCTGTTAGCTTTGAATGGCCCTAGAGACTGGCCCATTCCCTCATTTTGAGAGATGCTTATCCTACTGTGTGGAAGCTTGCCTGTTGATAGCCAGCCTGAACCTGATATATGCATACACCGGGGACGTCCACCTGGCACTTTTCACAAGTATTAGATGCACATTGTTTTTTAATCTATGAAAATAAACAAAATAAGCATGTTAAAGTCTTAGAACATTGGCCACATCTGTTCTACACTTTGCTTTAGTGCAAAACTCCTGCACAAAGTTGTCATGCAACATACAGTAAAAGGCTGACAACAAGAGTTGTAATAGCTTTAGATAGCTCCTGTTATGACTATAGGAACTTGAAATTATAAATGGGAGTCAATTTATCATTTGCCAGTGTCATTGTTGAGGAAATCAAATTCATTTTGTGTAATGCTGTTACTTCATTATGTTTCCTTTTCTGCTGCAGATAATGGTTATTTTCAAATTTCACTTCTAATGCTCTTCCTTCTAAAACAATTTTGTCACTGTACAGATTCTATTTGTGTTACATATCCCTGGTATAAAGTATAAAGCCTCTCTCACTAGTTAATTTATTTTCACAAAGAGATTTATTTTATCAGGCTATAGTTTGAGTATCTAGCTAGCGTTGTTAAATTAAGTCTCTTTCTTACCCTGAAAGAAAATATAAAAAATCAAATAGTGCCATCTCCCACACCGCACTCCTTGATTAGCACAAAATTTATAGCTTGCCCCCTACCCCCTGCTGTTTCCTTGCAATAACACTCTAAAGTGATTGTCACTTGGGATAATGCACATGAAAACCTTATATATCAAGAAACTAGATTGTTCTGTGCTGTAGATTGTTCTACTTGCAGTAGAATGTCAGTTTGTACTTCATACTCTTGGGAAACAAAGGCATAAATGTCACATTGATGACTAAATAGTCAGTAGTATCTCTGTATGGGGAAACGCCTGTCATTGTCCTTTCTTGATTATTGTTCATTTGATTCAATTTTTCTCAGTGCAAATCTGCTGAGATTAAGAAACAGTAATTCGGTGTCTGGTTGAATTAAAGATTCTTATTTAGATTTTCATCTAGCCTGGAAGAGGGAGATGTAATACAAACATCCCTGCATGTGCTGTGTATCCTGAAAGTATTAATCCACAGGCAGCGCAGGTGGAGATACGACTCAAATTCATGGAGTTAACACTTGGGAAGGGCAGCTTTAAAATGATGCGGGCTCTAGGGAATCAGTATATCCCATTCCTCTCTGCCCACGTTGCCCTGCACTGTGCTTGACCCGTTTGTAGGACAGATGGCAGCTAGCTTTCTGCTGCGGCAGCCTCCTCTAGCAGCCTTTCTCCCACTGGAGCCTCTGCCAGGGTCCTTGCCACAGTAGAACTTGGAATGAATATAACCCACAGGGAATTAAAATAGAGGCTTGAGACAATAGTTTTGAATATTAAAGGTGTATCATGTCTTCGGAAATGAATAATACCCAATTTTCTGATGAGTGGTAAGTATCAAAAGAACATGGAAAAATGAAATAGGGCAGAAAGTGATTAATGCAAGGAAGTCTATTTTTTGTTGTGATCACGCATATGGTAAATTTCCTCTTACCCCAATATTCAGCCCATCGTTGTGATGTAAGCAACTCAGGATGGGCTAACATGACCATAAGTAGGAAGAAGAGCTTTCAATTATCTCCTCGTTGAACTCCAACTCCCATCCCCTCCTCTTAAGGCGTCATATATGGGACTGTTTATCTGTCTACAGAGAACAATATAAGCAGGAAGAAGTGAACTTCAGAAGGCTCATAGGCTTGTTTTAGATAAACATTCAAAAGTTTTGATGCTTATCTGCAACTTATCTTCACTATTCATGTTGAATAGGAGTGGTGAGGGATTTCCCTGCTTCTGAGTGAGTTCATTTGCATCTCTGCCAAGGGTGGCTTTTATTTCTGGCTCCTAGAAATATTTCAGAAGAGCAAATTTAGCAGAGTAAAGAGAATTTAACACTTAAACAGAAACACAAGGAAACTCACTTGATTACAAATAGGAATGGATAAGTGATTTCAATTAAAATGAGGACTGGCTGGAGTCTTCACCTCTCCCTTAAACTAAATCTGAACCTTGTTTACAGTTTGAAATGGTTAGTTTAAGAGCCTTTAGTATGATTGAACCAGCCTCCGTATGTCCCTGTGGGCCTCCATGGTCATCCTTACATATCTTGGGTTATGTCAGAAGAATCATCGATTCTCTTAACCTCTTTGCTCAGTCCTAAATGCTGTTTTAATATATTGTAGGGCACAAAATTCACTTGGGACCTATGGGGTGAAATCCTGGTCTCACTAAAGTTGGTGGGAGTTTTGACATTCTAAGAGTGAAATTCTGTCCCCACTAATATCAATGTCAAAATCATTTGCATATCTCCCATTGACTACGCTGTGTCTGCTCTGTGCGCTGTTCACGCTGTGCTGCGCTGCAGCGCTATACCACTTACCAGGGTGGTTTTTCTATGTCAGTTGCTGGATGGACTGAGCGGGTCTACACAGACCACTTCGTTGATCCAGAGCAATTGATATGACAGTGGCGAATTTGCCACCATCAGTGTAGACCCAACCTAAAGATGTTAAGACAGAGTTGGAGGATTTCTTGATTTCACGTCTGTAAAGTAGAAGATGTGGGGTGCTCCCACAAAGGCATGAAGCTGGGACTGTAGCAGTATGAATAATAAGCACAGTCAAAATGCCTAGATAATATAAAAATTAGAATTACATGGGTCGGAATTTTCTTTTTTTTTTTGAATAACTGCCATTTGATGCAATTTGAAACAATCCAAAGGGGAAAAATATTATGAAAGTTACATTATTACAATGCATTTGAAAAGCTTTGCTTTTTGAGTTGAGACATTGGTAGATGGGCATGAACTCATCGCTTATTACTTTAGGGACTCCCACTTCAGATCAGCATTAAAGCATCAACAATTATTTTGTTTTTTTTATGTAGTGAACTGCACAGACTGAGATTATAGTCTGTGATGACCCATTCTGAGGCATCAAACCAGGTGCAAGGACAGCCTGGTCTTTTCCAGTTTCAGTGGAAACAGTGATATCTTCTACATGACATTTCCACTTCTCTCTAGAATTAAAAGTTAGGGGTCTTTTAAGTCTGCAGTCTGTTTACTGTATGGTAGTGTTTTGCACTAAAACTGAATCCCTGGAGTAGCTCAGAACAAGAAGGCTTGGGGGCATACTTTCCCACAGAATATGTTAATTTTTGTTTTACACCCTAGTTACCTTAGAGCTAATCAAATCTTATGCTTCAGAGAGTTAAAAGACCAGGTGCCAGAAAGAGTTCTACCTTCCCACCTTATACAACATTGTACAATTAGACAACTACATTATGGATTTCTTTTTTTCTTTTCGCTTTTCTCTCAGCATCTGGCATTGACCAATTCCAAGGCTGGATATCGAATTGAATGGGCCAGTAATCTGAACTGTCGTCACAGTCCTATGCTTCTTGTTTATGTGATGCCTATGATGCAAGACATTTTAGGATCTTGAAATCAGTGTGCCTATTGGTGATTTATTGCTGTTAATATATGTCATGGTTAAAAATAGTAATTTTTACCAACACATTTTTAAAGATTGTATGAACTTGGATGTGGTTTCTTGCTTTGCAAAGAGAACTCCTTTATAATAGAAAATTTTAATGCAATCTTTTATTTAATATATATAATCTCTACTTTTTATTAATCGGAACATGAAAGGCAGCGTTCTATGAAAAAGCAATCTGTCCTTAATCTCCAGTTTCAGCAAGTTGCTGGCTCTGAAGATATATAGAGAAACGTTGAACCAGTCTACCTACAGTACTGTTACTGTTCTTTCACTGACAGCACTGTTGGGGGTACCATTAATACCTATATTACTGGCTGTGCATTTGTTCCAGCAGGCTTACTTCCTAAGGTGTATGGAACCATGGCAAACAGAGATGGTCATTTTCCTCATTTGCATGTTGATGCCGCTTCCTGCTGCACACTGGGAGTGACTTAGAGTCTCTGGTAAAAGCTGAATTTAAACTTGGTTCCTGCAGAATTAATCTTACTGAAATTCTGCAGTCATTGAATGCATTTCTGAACAACTTGCTTAAAATACTGTAGGTAATGGCTTTCTATCTGTGTCTGGTTAAGACAGTACTCTTCTTGCTACTTGTTCTCATTGTCTTAAGTGTTGATGGAAATCATGTGTTTTCCTGGCAGCACTATTACCTCTGTCGTTACACATAGTTCCTTGGATATGTGCAAAGTAGGCAACCAAGCTAAACAGAACATCTTGCTGGCTCCTAAAAACATTTCATTCATGCATCTATTTAAAAAAAATGCAAAATGGAGTCTCCAAATTCAAGATCGTGATGGCATATATTTTAAAAAAGACTCCAAATTGATTATTTTCTTTCCTTTTTATTTTAAAGAGCTATGACACTCTCCTTCTGAGGATACATGATACTGTACTTTGGTTTTAATATTACAACATTTAGCTGCCATGGGCGGGGGGGTAAGGGGGGTTGTGGTGGCTTTTTTTGGGGGGGGGGACTGTTTCTTTTTTGAAGGGCTTATTTATATTCTCTGTGATCAATATCTGAATAGGTGCTTCCCCCTTTATTGTTAGAAGTTTAATGCTGTTAGACATGTCTTAATGTTAGGGTAAAAAGGGAATAATTTGAATTAGGTAGGGCACATAGGGCAACCCGTAGAAGTAGCAGCCAGTATGTAGACCTTAGACTTGAGATATGGCTGCAGAGGCAAGGTACTGCAGCCTGTGGCCTGCCACTGGTTCAGAGAGGGCTTTCCTTCTGGCTTTTCTGAATGTCCTGGTACCACTCTTGGTGATTTTGGAATGGTTGTAAAGCATTTCTGAAAATGAAAATAGCGAAGGATTCCTGTTTGTTAGCCTAAAAGGGCATAACCATGCAGTTCCATATGCTAATGTACATTCCCTTTTTACTGTTTTCCTGGTTTTAAATATTTTGCCATTTATAATAACTGGGGGCAGCTGCAGAAGACCCATATATATCTTTAAGAACCATTTAATGGATTAGGACACCCAATTCTCGCTTAAGGTGTCTGGAAATCCAGTTGCCTTAGGTGTGATTTTAAAAATCTCATCTGTGTGTAACAAGTTTGTATAATCACAATATACATTATTATAAAAACAAATACATTATGCGTATTTCTCTTGTATAGTTCTAGGAACAAAGATCAATTCCCACAAGAGATTTACTAAGACTACCATTCCTACATAATATTCTGCTACATTCAGTCCTTCCTCAAATTTCCATTTTTTAAGTTTTTTACTCTTGACATATACTAATTCTGTATATACAATTTGATTGTGATGTCTACAAGTGATGTATAATTGGGTACCTAAACTGCAAAATTGCATATTCTGGTGGATAAGGAAAAACTAATGAAAGAAAAAAATACATTAGCAATTGATTCCTCCTCTCATAAATTGATGTGAATATTATGGCATATTTCTAGTGTCAAATTTTAATTAGCAGCCTTGGTGCACAATTAAAATATAGATACTTTCATAAATCATATATGCTCAGTGAGACAAAATAGGTTCACAAAATATTCACCATCAAAAACTACACTTCAGTTGGGTATTGAAGGAAAAGCCTTGTTATTGGGAGGCTAAATAAAATAACATTTTAAAATTGCTGCACTGTGATCTTTAAATAGATGCTTCAGTTTAAAGACTTGGTCCCAACAAGTGTTTGAAATCAATGTAAGTTACAAGTACCTAGGACCATGCTGTTTAAAAAACAAACAAAGCAACCAAACAAAAACTGTGTGATTTGTTTAAATGTGGTTTAGGTGTAATTACATATTTATATGTGTGTGCATTGTGCTTCACTTATGTTTAGACCTGATTCAAAGCCCACTGATGTCAACAGAATGGTATCTTGTGATTTCAATGGGCCTTGAATCGGACCTTTTTCTGCAGCAGGAATTATGTAGGCAGAAACTCTAATTATGAAAATGTGTTTTATATGATTTATTTAATAAAAAAACAGACGCAGAAGAGATAGTGATGACCAATGGTACATAAGTAAGCTGACAAATGACTCATTCACATAATAGTTAATGTAGTATAAACTCTGGGGCTTTTTAACCACCAAGAAATCTCTGCCAAAAAGATGGTTCTCCTGGAAATGTTTTGCTTTTGTTGTTATATTGTCTGTTTCAGGTATCTGTGCATTGTTTCTTTTTGGCCCAAACTGAACAAAGGACTATATACTGAGATGTTTTTGTTTGTTTGATTGATTTCATGTCTCCAAGGGTTCAGCTATTCAAACTATTACTCACATGAGTAAGCTCGTGCGGGATTGGACTCCAGTCTGCAATTTATGATCATCTAGGCCAACGCAAAAGGGTCTGTGAAATCGTAACATCCACCTTCGTTCAGAATCACTAATTGTCACCTTTAAAACACAGGCAACTGAGGGAGCATATTACTTCCTTGCAAGATGTAGAACTATGATGTAGTGTAGAACTGATATCTCCATGTCTGTGTGTTAATAGGCCTCTGTGTGGGTCAAGGCACTTATTTAAGTAAACTATACAATAAGGCTCAGAATGTATACTTCACATTTTAAGGAGCATTATTAGATCATTGCTCGTTGACAAATGAGGAAAGAATGACTATAAAAATAATGTAGACACTTCACTTCAAGAAGGGTATGCGTATTTTCTTTATGTCAGGCAAATCACTTGTCAGTGCTGTCGGCACTGTCTACACTGGATATTAAATCGATTTAAGGGCCACACCTAACTTTTCACACCCCCGAGTGACTTATTTATACCAACTTCAGTTTCTAGTGTAGACCAGGCTTACTCAGTGTGTCACAACTAAATACAAGATGGAACGGATTGTTTAGCATACGTAGTTAACAAATATTTCAAGGGATCATTCGGTGTGAGGTGGCCCATTAACACCCCTCCATTGATAGGGGAGGAAAGGAAGCAGGGGAGAAGCAGAGGAGGGGAGAGAGGAGGGCAGAGCGCGGTTGTGCATGGGTTATAGATTGTTGTAATAAGCCATAAATCCAGTGTCTCTATTTAGTCCATGTATCTAGCAAAGTTATGAATTTAAGCTCCCAGGTACATCTTTCGAAAGTGTCATGCAGGTTTTCTTTGAGGATGAAGATGGAGAGGTTAGATATAGAGTGATCGCTTTGAGGCTTAATGGGCCATATCACCTTGAATGGTCCCTTGAAATATGCGTCAAATATTTATACTAAACAATCTATTCCTTCTTATATTTATCTGTGACACTCTGAGGCCTTGTCTACACTATAAAGATAAGTTGACCTATGTTAGATTGACTTACAGACACCACATTAATTACTGCGGTGGTTGGTGCTGCGCATCCTCACCAAGAGCACTTCCACCGACCTAGGAGGGGTGGTGTGGAGAGCAGTTTCTCAGCTCCATTGGCAGCTCCCTGCTGAGAGCCCGGCTGCTCCACAGGTTTTCAGCGGGCTGTTCCCCTCACCCCCATTCCTCTCCGGGAGCCAGGGGAAGCCGCCCAGGGCTGGAAGCAGGGTCCACCTTCTCAAGCTTCTTGCTCCCACTCCCTGCCGGGAGCCAGGGGAAGTCGCCCAGTGCATCTCACCCTGCTCCCAGTCGAGAGCAGGGCCCAGCTCTCCAGGGAAGTCGGGGCTTTAGCTGAATGACAGGCAACAGCCGATGTAAGGAAAGCAGGGTCTACTTTGACACTGCATCACCCTAGCAACGCCAACATGAGCCCGACACCTCTTGCTGAGGTAGTTTTATTATGTCGGCAGAGCAGGGGAGTTATATCGGCAGGAGGAGCATTTCAATGTGTGCGTCTCCCGTATTTTGTCGACAAAACCAGCCCTTAGTAAGGCCATGTCTACACTACAAAATTATGTTGACCTAACTTAAATTGGCATAAGTCCACCACAGTTATGAAATCACTTGTGTGTGCGCACACTTGGCTCTGTGAGTTGGGGGGGGTGTCTCCTCAGTGGGAGCACTTGTGTCGGTTGTATTGTCAATGTGTAAACTCAAAAGCTTGTATCTCTCTCAAACAGGAGTCAGTCCAATAAAAGACATTACCTCATCCGCTTTGTGTCTCTAATGTTCTGGGACCGACATGGCTGCAGCAAAACTGTGTACATGTTTGATCTATGGTGGAAAAAGTATTAATGCAAGTGAAAACTCTCAGAAGTCTGTGCTACGTAAGGAAAATTAACCACAGTTTTGTTGTTGCTACAAAGTGATAATTTGTTACATAGCAACTCTTTGGCCTATTAGAAGTAATTACGGTTTCAGATACAGGAGTGATTAACATTCATGGACTAGATTGATAGTCTGAGAAAGAGGAATGTAATGCTTCACTGTTGTCTCCTGCATGCAAAGTATAAACTAGATATTCATGAAGAATGTGAGGTAGTGCAGTGTATGAACTTAAGTGATGAACTGTAGTTTTTTTACCATTTGGCTTTTAGGCATTCTTCCCCCCTTCATGTAATGAAAATTGCATGTTCAATACCCAAGTATTATAAAAATATACGTCTAAAACTGTTGTCTAAAAAAGTTAATGACAATTTGAAACTATTTCCTTTTATATGATATATCTAAAAGCAATGGAATTATTCTTTAATCCCTGGAAAATATTGAACCATATTAACACATAATAGATGCAAATCCATGCAGGTTAATTGGGAGCTATATCTAAAGTACCTTTTTAAAAAAAATCATGCAATTTGCAAATTTTAGGGTCCATAATGTGTAGTTCTTACAAGAGATGAAGAACTTTGGGCCACATCCGAGGTGGTGTAAAGTGGCATAATTTTATTGAATTCAATGAAGCAATGCCAATTTACGACAGCTGAGAATCTGGTCACTTTTGTCTTCATGGTACTGTCCACATACGCACAGAGTCCATAGTTATGAGGTAGTTATGTGGGTATTTGTGCCTTGTTAAACAAAGAGAAATAAAAGTGACTGTGTTTAACTTGTGTATTGTACAGTGAATATATTGCCTATGAAAGTGCTGCCAGGTCGACAGCATTGGAGAATGCAATCCTTATTTCAAGTACAGGCAATGGCAGGGCAAGCTTTTCTCTCATTGGTCTCCCAATAAAGATCAACCCTATTCTGCTAGGGCAGTGGGTCCCAACCTTTTGTCTGCCGCGGCACACCTCAAGCTCCAGGGACCTCTTCTTCCCACCCCCAGCCGGTGGCTGCACGAGGGGAGCAGAGGAACCAACCCACTGTTCACACAGGAGGGAAGAGAGGGAGATTGAACTCTGATTGATTGCTCTGCCCCTGGAGGCAGTGCAGCAATGAGGTAGCTGGCCAATTAGAAGGCCCCAACCTTGTTCTCACATGGACTTCTTCAAAAATTCCACGGCACACGTGTTTGGGCCTGAAGGCACACCAGTGTTATGTGGCACACCGGTTGGGAAACGCTGTGCTAGGGGACACTCGCCCCTAACGGTAGTTGTTCAATCTCTAGGACTATTCAGTCCTTGGTCTAATGGCTGAGACTGCAAATGAGTGTGTCATTACCAAAGCATCATGTACACAGATGGTGCCGTGTAATGAATAATAGCTGTAGTGGTGAGGTGAGGAATTGGGTCACTTTCAGGTTAGACAGGCCAACAGTCATTTGATAGCAACAGATTTTGATGAAGACTGACCCTGGTCAGATTCAGGTTGTCAATGTAGAGTCCCCTGAAATGTTAACTCTCCTAATAACTGCATTTATTATCCCAGCAGATTGTTCTAGACTCTGCAGTTTTTGTTACAAGTGATTAGGAACACAAAAGATGTTTAATCACCCATTCGATGCATTAAGCACAGGATAAGTGTTGCTGTTTTGTGAGGACTTTTGGACAACCTAGCATGAGTGTACACTCCCTGAAGTGTCTTCTAATGGCTACAAAACAGAATTTTTCCATGTCAGGTGATAAACTACTACAGACACAAAGGGGGCGGGGAGGCATGATCAGATAAGTTTGGGAACCACTGGTATAGGGTGGGGTGGGTGGAACCAGAAGGGGGAAGAGGTTGGCAGTGAGCCACCTATTGCTTGCTTGGTTTGTTTAATATAAGTACTTACATGCCACAGTGATAGCCATGGTGTATATACCTGTGTATATACATGGTGTATATACCTGTGTAGATTGTCCAGTGCCAAAGGGTATTGTCCATTTCAGTTTCCATAATAAGGAGAAACATCACTGAACCAGTCAGTGGCACAGGAATGCTTCTGGTGCAAATTGCCCCCAGACAAGTTCCTTCCTCACTGCAGGGAAGCTTAAAGGATAGCTGGATCCCCCTGAAGCCTGGAGCACATGATGGTGCATTACCTTGTTTGCAGAGGAAGGTCAAATAACCTCTCAAAGAGGAAAAAAAGAAAAGAAAATATGTAGGAAAGAATGTTATCAGGAGATTTTCTTCCAAACTGACAAATGGCTTGAGGGAAGTTCCAGGGAGAGTTACATGGGAGCTCAAACCTTTATAAAATGTATGAGACTTCTGTTTGTATTGTGCTTAAAGTCAAAGTCAAGTGCTTTGCTGAACCTGGACCCTGATCTCTTTCTGCCTGTTTTCACCTTTTAAAGGGTGGTAACATAGGATGATTGTCAAATAGTTAATGTTTGTAAAGCTCTTCAAGATCCTTGAATGGCAGGTGCTATGCCCATTGAAGTCTATGTGCGTCTTTCAATTTTTTTAAGTTAATGCTGGATCGGGCTACTTGTTGTTAGTCACACATTGCTGCAGAGCCAGCAATAGAACCCAAGATTTCTTGGCTGCCAGCGTTCCACTCAGTCCAATAGGCCCTTCTTCCCCCACATTGTCTCCTATACCTTCTTCCCTGGCAGATTTTAGCATTTTTTTCATGCACTGAAATGCCAGGTTCTAGATATACCCCCAAATCTTGACACAGTGTACAGTCAAAGGCTTTGGTGTTGAGAAGCAATATCCCAGTAAATGTAAGGAAAACTCTCATATCTAATAAACTTGTCTAATCCTCTAATGTTTATTTTATTTGTTTAACTAAAAATCTGGTGAAATAAAGCTCTTGAGAAAGTCAGTCAGATAAGCTGAGTTTTGTCCCAATCTTAGTGGTAAGGAAGGGAAAAAATCTGATTTATACGTGAAAGCTACTGACATCCTTAACTATGGAGAGATACTTTCTTGCTCCATATACTCGTGCGAATAATAGTCTGACTGATTTTCTTCTGTAATGTACATCCCCTAAAGTAGGCTAAACACTGTTTAATAAAGCAGAAGGTTAAACTTCTTTTGCAAATAACCAATCTGAGATGTTTAAATAGTAGTGGTGTGGTCTTCATGTGGTATGTGAGAGAATCACAAGTTAGAACATGGTATTTTAAGCCTGATCTGTCTGTTTTGTTTTATGCAGTGTGACTGTAGATGGGTTGGTCCCAGGATGTTAGAGAGAGAGGTTGGGTGAGGTAATATCTTTTATTTAATCAATTTCCATTGGTGTGTGAAACAAGCTTTCCACCTCCTGTAGAGCTCTTCTTCAGACCTGAGGTTGACGAAACCTCAGATTTGAAGAAGAGCTCTCTCTAAGCTTGAAAGCTTGACTCTCACTAACAAAAGTTGGTCCAATAAAAGATATTACCTCACCCATCCTGTGTCTCTCTAGTGTTCCATTTTTCTATAAACTTTTTCAATTTTACATTTTTTTTAATGGAAATGACAGAGTGGTAATTTCATTAAATTTGCTTTGCAGATTGAAAGCCTTCCTTTCTCTCTCTAAATTAGCATTTTGTTATATTAGCCAAGAAGCATGCTTCAAAGACTGTTGTGAGAGTACATGTTGAATTATAAGTCTGCTTGCTATGATTCCATGTTGAGTTTGAACATATACAAATTAGAGTTGTTAATTCTGTGAGTAGTTTTATCTATATTAGACTTTCCTTCAAACTCACACTTTCAAATTCCCTCAGACGACAAAACAATAATTTGCTGTATAAATAATAACCATTGGGACTAAATCTGTCCCAGTGCCCCCATCTGGCACAGGAAATCTGGTTGATCGCATATCAAAAAGCTTGGTGAATTTCCATAGTTTAAATATAGATTTAAATTAATATAACTCAGTAAAACTTTCTGTACTGTTTATAGCCTCTAGTATCATAATTATCAATAGTATTAGGAATCTTACACTAACATTGTTTTTGTAACATATTTATCACGTCTAATATTATTTCTGCATTAGACAAGAGTAAAGAGGTGATATCTATCCAACCACTTCCTTACTTTTAGAATTGCTTAACTTCTGTTATGGTTCTCCCTGCCCTCAAGTCACTATTTGCTCCATAAAGGTGAATACTGTAGCTGAATGGTGATTTCTTGCAGCAGCAAAAAGAATATAGATCCCTACTGATGATTTTTTAAGCTAAACTATTTTTACCAAAATAGAATTTATACAATTCATTTTTAGTGTATAATATAGTTTACCAAAATACAATTAGCTTATTATATAGTTTATCAAATTTAGCAAATACATAATATGGTTTACCAAAATACAGTTTATTTCTAAATATACTAAAAGCTGATACTATCTGTGTATTCTATATATTCAAATCTTTTTATGTTCCCGAACTATGGCAACTATAAGGTTAATCATCCATAACAGCTTCACATATGCCTTAGGCATGAACTGGTATCTTTCTACAAACTATGAGATGGCATGTACCTTTATGACATGTTAATAAAAATGATGTGGAAATAACAGCTTCAGGCTACATGTACATTCCCTCAGCCCCCTAGGCCTGATTAGGTTGCTATTCCCTGAAAATGAGGTCAATTCCAACATATGTTCTCTTCTGTCACCCCGGCTTCATTTTACCTAGGGAATACCTCTTCAAGGAAGGTTGCTCCTGGAAGCAGCAGGGTTAAGTTTTAAACTCTGCTTACTCCATTTTTTTTTTATTAATTCATCCATCTATTTCCTTGGATGTAAGGGGAAAAAACAAATAAACAAAAAGCCCTCATCTAACCGCTTTTGTATTTTGGAAGTAACAGCATACTTTTAAGTAAAAATGATCCACAAAGGATTTGAGGTTGAATGGATGTATCTGATAGCACCTTTCATGCAAATATTTCTATGTCTTAGCAGCAGGTACGTACTGCATGAGGAAAACAATAAAAATATTTATTGTTTTTGAAAGAATTCTCATTGTCATATGGTGCACAAAAATTAAATATTTATTCCTGCTCACTAGGGTAAATAACACTGTAGTCAATTATGTTGTAGACACCTCCTAATGGCTGTTGAAACCTTTAATAACATTGCAACTCATAAAACAGTTGGAACAGGAGGAAAACATCATGGGAAAAGAGCCTCTGGTCTACAGAAAATCTGCCTTATTAAAATAAAATAAAAAGAACTTGTAATAATAAGATAGACAGTAAAGACCAGAACAGCCACAGCTTCTTAATGTGGGCTGCAGAGAGCACCGCAGAGGACACTGAGGGGCAGAATGACTTTGAGGTTGCTCTTTGAAGTAGCCATTGCAGTGTTATTTTTATCTTTGGTAGCTTCCAAGTGAGGGTACAGAGCAGCCATTGCAGGGGCAGGTAATTTCCAGCGTTTTTGCTAGTCCCTTCATGTGGGGAATCTCTCCGCTATCTTTCCTTGTCCCCTCTCACTGACACTTGCACAAGTGTATTGCTGACTATTCATTCTATTATAAATACCTAAGCACTTGAGGACTCCATAAAGGTTTGTGTTTATTTCATTTTCTCATCTTGAATCTTGTGGTGAGGCACATATTATTTTAACCTTTGGAGTCAGCGCCTACATTCATTTGGAAGAAAGATCAGCGATGCTTCAAAGAAAACATAGACTGGAAGACTCTTGGGGCAGCAACTTGATATTTAATATGAGTCATTTAGCACATTTTTGGATACCATATTGTGGTCTAGACCCCTGTTGAGCAAGGTACTTAAACACATGGCCAGCTTCAAGCATGTGAGTAGTCTCATTGACTTCAACGCAGACCTTACCCTATACATTTCTCAGTCTGAGTCATCCTGGGATACAGAGCAGAAGTAGCCTCTTCTGCAAGCCACCTTCCTTTGTGACTTCCGGGTCCCTCTTAACCCCTTTCAATGTAGGGATTTCCTTGTAGGACTTTTTTGTCTCTGTTTTGAGTGGGACTGGCCCTTCTAAATTTGTCAGTCAAAACAATTCCAGCTCTGTAGTGGCCATTTTGCATCTAGCTGCTGTTTGCTCCATCTCCTTCACTTCCACACAGTGAGTATTCTCACCTCATGTTATGTTCCTCTACCCTCAGCTTTCTCTTTTTCAGCCCTAAAGAAATGGCACATTCTTCTTGTGCAACAACAACTATTAATCATCAGAATTCACAAAGCACAGCATTTGAAAGAAACATCTCATAATTTTTTCCCCAACACTAATGATATAAATAAATGGACTGCTGTGTGAGTAACTTAAAAAAGCTCTCTCCAAAGGGTCTGGAATTATTTTCTCACTCACATGATGTTATTTCTTCACAAACTTTGTCAGATATAATGTGATTCTCATAATTGCACACTGAAGATCAGATTTAACCCCCCCCACCTAACATTACCAGTTAGCTGTTTCTCTGTGTGTGTCATGTGCATCAATATGCAGTTTGAATCTCCCCCCAGGACTTTGGCAATTGACATGTAATCCATTTCTCTTACAACATTTCCCTACTTGTGAGGGCTGTGGCTAAGAGCACATGGAGAGCAAAACAGAGAAGTCACAGCATTTCCATTGTCTATACTACTATGATTCAGTGCTGTTAAAAATAGATTATAAGAGAAAATTTAAAAACACAAAACCAAGAACAAAAGACAAAACGAAGCAGGACAGCCTTGTAGTAGGAACAGTAAACAGAAAGTATGGTGTAAGGATGTTGTTTTTATCTTTGGTAGCTTCCAAGTGAGGGTACAGAGCAGGTACCTGATTTGAGGCACTGCCTCTTGTCGGATTTCAGTTTGTTATACTGATGAATTAGTAGGGGGCATAATGTAGCATTTATTAGAAGGAACTGTGTGTGTACTGCATCTATTCAGCTGTAGAAATATGCACGTGAAGTTCATTGGTTACAGCCAGAGGCTTGGGTAGTTCTTTTCTCCTAGGTTCTGTTCCTGGCTCTGCTGTTGCCTTTCTGCGTGGCCTTTAGCAACCCACTTAATCTCTTTTCTCTGCAATGTCTTCATTTATATTTAGAAAATAGAGCTCACTATACTTACTTTCCTCACGGGTGATACGAGGCTTTTGTAAGACTCGTGGAGTGCTTTGAGGTTGTTAGTTGGAAGGTGCCTATTGTTGTAAATAGCTGAAGAGGCATGGATTGCAACCGGATCTGAATTAGGTTCAATCTTGTGTTCTGGTTAAAGGGGAAAAAATAGATTTAAAGTTCTGTTAACTGTTTTCTGTTAGAAAATGTTTGCTTAAGGAAATTTATCTAAAATTTCTAATGCCTTTTATAGATTTGTTGACAGACATAGGAGAGAGATGTATTCATGAAGTAAGCCAGTAAGGAGTGGGTTGGCATTTTATACAATATTTATGGATTTAATTTATACATAAGTACTTTAAATTCATGATTTATACACACAATTTTGGATTTATATTGCATGCCACTGATTTCTAATTCATGCCCATCATTTATAAACATCGGAATAAATTATAAATATGGTCATTTGTAGAAAATACAACTGATTAGTAAATCAGTACTTTTTTCTTTAGATATAGCATTTTGCCTATCAATTCAGATGTGTGCGTATATGCATATATATTTAAGAAACATGCCTGAGACTTCAGACTAACCAACTGTTCTGATTAAAGGCTTTTTACTCAGATTTTTTTTTCTATGCAGAAGGCAGTTCTTAAATTAAATCAATATCAGAATGGGGGGGAGGGGACAGGTGTGTTTCTGGGAAAAGCGAGAGATGACGTTAAATAGATTAAAGGTGGCATAAGAAATTCATAAAATTATTTATTATATTTTATTCTCTAGCATTTATAATAGAACTTTCCATGTCAGAAGATCCTAAACCATACAAACAGGAATAATTTCATCCCCCGCAGGAAATGCGGTCACCTGTGGGGTGGATGAAGGCAGCTATTTAGTAATGCATAACATCACCACACTACATTTTAGGTAAAGAGACAGCTATTAACACTTTATCCATTTGAAAGTACACTGCAGGTAGAAAGTTAGGTATAACACTATTATTCGAGTGAGAAATCAGACGCAGGTCCTGCAAGGTCCCAAAATGTTTGATGAATTATGGCCCTAATCCTGCAAATCTTTACCCGTGTGTTGTTTTAATATGATGATTATTATTTATTTGTATTGCCGTGGTGCTTGAAAGTTCCAGTTATGCACTGTGGGGCATAACTTAACCAGTGTAAACTATCATCGCTCCAGGGAAGTCAATGGAGTTATAACAGTTTATGCCAGCTGAGGAGTGGCCACTCTGAGTAGTTCAATTGACTTTAATGAGACTATAAAGTTAAGCACCAGCGTATATCTGAGACTTGGATGGCTAAGAACTCCCCTCCACCTTCCCTTCCAAACCAATTTAAATAGATACATAAATGAATAAACACAAAGAGACACGATCTTTAATGGCTGCAAGTGATGAGGAAAAATTCAGGTGTGAAAATGAAAGAGGAAAGATTGTCCTTTGAAAAATGGATTATATCTGTCATTCGAGGTGAATAACTTTCTTTATGTGCTCTAGAACTAACACCAGCAGTGGGGATGAGGTAAAGACGTCAAAAGCTGACATATTTTCCTATCTCTCTGTGAATTATACCTGCCCCACCTGCCTATTTACCTATAATGTAATAGAAGTAATCTGTCCATAAAGCCAATACAAATAAAAGTTATGAAAACTGCAATGCAAGTGAGTTGGAGACACATCCTCTTTGCAAATATTCTCATGTAAAAATATAAAAAGGTTCTACTTTTCAGTCTAGAAATAAAAGTTAAGTTTTCCTCACTTTCAGTGAATGAACATTTAAAAACTCTTTAACACATTGGTATTTATTTGACTCAGGTGGGAGGTTTAGCACCCATTTATTTGTCTGTTTAATTTAATTTAATTTCAACACCTAGATACTTTAGTAATTAGCACTCTATGTAGACAGACCTCCAAGTTGAAAGTGCTTGGGTAACCAGTGGTTAAGTACAGTACAACACATTGCAGAGTCCGTGATTGAAAAACGAGACTGCAGCATGCATGCAAAAACCACTTGCAGTCACTGCATGTGGCATAATTGTATTTCGGTAAGGACTGTGCTATTAGTGCTGTGCAGTTTTTAATGGTATAACTTTTGTAATGGAAACACTAAAGACCTCTTAAGGTGTGGTTTATTATATTTTTGAATAATTTACTATATGCTGACTAGCTAATGTGTACATTACAGTTAAAGAATGTTATGCCTCAAATGGCTGGAAACATTAAGCAAAAAATATTCTTGCAGCATGAATAGGAATCTAACTTTTGTAACACTGCCGAAATGCTTAGAATTACATTTTTACATGGCACTGTGATGGAAATAAGAATGCAATAAAACCATTTCAGATTTTACCCTAGGTCATGGTTGGTTTTTTTAACTAAATATATATTTAACATATTTATATCAAGATAGTATTACAAGCATTACTTTTTCAGGTTTTATTTTTCCAAAGGTATAAAGGTTGCTGTTATACTGAAAGACAAAAATAAGAACATGCAGCATTTTGTGTCGACTCTTAGGGTCTATGCACTGTAGATAGTTGACCATGTGGTTTCAGTGATGAATGTACTAATATAGATATAGATTAGAGCTATAGCTATAGATTAAAACATTTTTGCCAAACTTTTTGTGAAGACATTGGTTTCCATTGAACTTTCATTAGGAAGGATTTTGGGCTCAGGGTACTCTGAGAGAGAGGTAGAAAGACTATGATTGGGTGGGTAGTTACACAGTATAGCCTGGTGGTTGGGGCACTTGGCCTGGGATGTGGAAAATCCAGGTTCAAGTCCCTGCTTCATCTTATTTTGGAGTGACTGAATGTGGGTCTTCCACATCCCAGGCCCATACTCTAACCACTGGCGCCCCATCTGTTTTTACAATATCATTTTAAAGGATTTGCTTTCATTCTGGTGCAGAACAAAAACAAATTTTGAAACCTCAAAAGTGCCACTCTTCAGCCAGCTCCTGTGATATCCTCAGAGAGATATCCAGTGTTGGTGGTAGCCGGGTCAGTCTCAGGATGTTAGAGAGACAAGATGGGTGAGTAATATCACCACATCTACCTTGATAGATCCAGTAACCACTCCAAACACACCAAGAAATTTATCATCTACAGCCAGCCACTAAGATACCACAGAATATGATCTGAGGAGAAAGTCCAGGATATACACCTTAACACGCTCAAAACCACCTTCACCAAACAAAGACACTGCTTCAGAAAAGTTGATCTCATCATGGAATAGACCACCCAGATACCCCGAGAGACCCTGCTTCAATACAGAAATAAAACCTCCCCCAACAGCGCAGTCCTAGTTGTCACCTACCACCCCAAATTAGAACTTCTACAGGGGATCATCAAACATCTACAACCCATACTCGATGGCGATCCCATCCTGAAAGAAGTCTTTCTTGAACCCCCCTCTTCTGGCCTTCAAACATCCCCCAACCTGTGCAAGTTCATCATCAAAAGCGAGCTCCACACACACCAGGACACACCAACTCAAGGCAGCACCAGACCCTGCCAAACAACGGATGCAAAACCTGGGGACATACCTCCACTGCTACAATGATCAACAGCCCCCGCAACACACCTTGAATCTGTAAAAGCCCTAATTCCTCATCTCTCTCTTTATAAATGCACAGAGTATGTGGGTGAACCATTATGCTATTCAGAACTCCGGGGTGGGGGGGTCTGCCCACACAGATCAGAGAACAGCATGATTTGGGCCAGTGTTTGTAAATTGCTTTGGGGTCCTTCAGGATGAATGTCACTCCATAAATGTGAAATATTTAGATGATACCTTAAGGATCCTTCCTGTATATGAGGCAATAATCTTCAGTTAAATGAAGTCCAAGGCTGAAGATTATCATCTCAGGATATGGCTTAAAAATGTCTCTATGCTTAAAATTAATTAGCCCCCACTCTTAAAGACATTTATAATACAATTTAAAATTCTTCTTAAATTTAAATTTTTGCCTCCTCTCCTATTTTTCCTCAAAGATAATAAGTCTCCCTAATTGGAGTTGTTAAAAAAAAATGAATCTGGGGGGCGAAGGATATTTGGTTTCTTTATGTGTGTATGCATGTTGATTATGTCTCAGACATAATCAGGGCAATGGGGTGGGGTGTTACTTGCAAAAAGGGAAAGTGAGGATGTGGTTCTTCAGCCCTTAGTCACATGAGCTGCCCCCTTGGCTTCATTAAATCCTGTTTCCCTCCCTCACCCCCCCCCAACTGATTAGGATTGATTGTTTACCATTACTTCAAATTCTCTAAAAATGTAGTGCCAGTAAAAGGAATAAATGCAGCAACACCTTAATCCAATTTGAATACGGAATTAAAACATCTAGTCGTCTCTAAGGTCTAAATTAAAACAAGCTGTGAACAATCTTTTAAAATGAGCTGGATGAGAAGCCTAGTATGTTCCAACATAAAGAAAAAGGGATAAATGCGAATAGAAACGTGTTGTCAAAATACTAATTAGATCTGATACCTGAGTTCTTGTTGTGAGAACAGAGATAGTGTTCTGAGGATTTAACAGGTCCATAAGACATAGAAGTTACCACACCAGATCTGATTAGTTAGCTCTCTAGTCCAGCATCCTGTCTCCAGCAGTAGCAGTCACTTCAGGGGAAAGTAAAAAAAAGCCCCAAAGAGAGTGATTATGAAATAACCTACCCATGAGAAAAGTTTCTTCCTAATCGCTTAGAAATTATTTTATCCCCTAAACATGAGGGTTTCTGTCCCTTCCGTACAACCCCATATCCGAATCCTTATTAACGTATATCTGGATGCCGTAGAAAATGGGGGGGCCAGACAATGGCTTACCCTCTAGTTCAAACAGAGCCAAAGTTTGATCTTGGTTACACTGGGGCAAATGTGAAGGAACTCCAGCAAAGTTGGAGTGAATCTGAAGTGTTAATGAAAAGCAAAATTTGGTCCAGCAGGACCACAGTTTGAATTAGCAGTATTTAATTGATTTTGGGTTATTAATAGGTTTCTGTTTAAGACATCTCTTTCCAATTCAGGGTCAAAATGTTTTCTTTGTAGAAATCTAGCTGGGAAAATTTTCACAGATGTTTCCTCATCTCAGGATGATTCCAAAATCTATTTTATGTTTTTTAAATCAGGCTTGTTATATCCATCGCAGATCCATGTCTCTGGAAACAGGGACTGCGGTCTTCTTTTCTCACAGTGAAATGTGTGAAAATGCATTCTTCTGATGCCTGGCTTGAATTAAGTAGGAAATTAATCATTTTATCTTGCACTCTAAGGCTGCCACTTCCATAACCTAACCATTAGCTAAAAGAAATAAAATTATCCTCTTACTATCACAAATTATTATTATTTATTTATATTACTGTACTGCCTAGAGGCTATAACAAATATCAGAGTCATTGTGCTAGGCACTGTGCATACATACAGCAAAAACACCAGGGAATTAGTTTTTCTTTCTAGCAATAGAAAAGAACAAATTTAAAGAAACTGGTTAAAATCAAGTCGTACACTTTTAAAGGAATACCAAAAGGATTACTTTTGAAACCTACTATCTAGATGAAGATTATCTAAATCAGAGATTTGTGGCTATGCCGGAACCATGTACAGTTAGATGTTTCAGTGAGTATGTCTTTACTGCCATTTCCCCACCACAACATCCAGTCTCTGACCAAACTATATAATGCTTCCACAGTGCAGGGCCCACAGTAAGGGAAGAGAGAGATTAAGAACCCATGAGTTTCTACACAAAAGTTTCAGAATCAGACCAACAAAACCAGAGCTCTCTTCCTCACACTTTGTTTTTTCTTCTTATATTTTAGACTTTTATAAGCTCCCTGGGGTTTTCCAGTCTTTGTTCCTGCAGGCTGATTGGTCTTCCTTCATTGTCTCTTCCTTCTGCTATGCTTTTCATACTTCTGCTAATTCATTCTCCACTCTGCCA
Organism: Mesoclemmys tuberculata; assembly: GCA_007922155.1. NCBI lineage: Eukaryota > Metazoa > Chordata > Testudines > Chelidae > Mesoclemmys > Mesoclemmys tuberculata. The sequence goes on from ML675626.1 coordinate 8,120,736, forward strand.
ATTAATACTTAATTATCTGATTACCTGCCAGAAAATTCAAATCTCCCCACAGTTAGAAATTTACAGTAGAAACTTACTTTAACTCTTTCCGCCAACAGCACTAATAAAGTCAACTTACAAAACCCAAAGAAGTTCATGGCTGTTAAAAGTAACATTATACTATAAACGTACTCCAGTAATGAATTGTGCCACTTTACTGTTTTCAAATAAATTTATAGACAGCTGTAGGCAAACTTAAATTATCCCAATATTCATGGAATCAGTACTCTGTAAATCTACTTTTACTGTACCATTGTATAGTTTCAACAAATAAATAATTTTTATATGATAGGATATAATTCTTTGTCTCTGAAAATAAATATGTATTTTTCATTATTTATAAATATTGGTACTTCCTATTTGCAAGCTTATAGAAAGTCTCATTTGAGCAAAAAACAAGATGTCGGTGGGTAGACTGCATAGGCTACAGATACGTGGCTCCTGACATTGTCCAACATAATCCTGAGTCAAGTATCTTGTACTGCACCTAGCACAACAGGGCCATGGGACATGAGTATGGCTCCTAGGTATTGTGACAGTAATAATAACAACAAATAGTAATAAAAAGTTGGCATATCCTGATGTCTGAACTTGCTCTCCACAAGTGCAGGAACAGTGGGAACTTTGGTCAGGTCTAGACAATGCACTGGGAACTGGGGTGTATTTAGCACCATACCGTCTAGATGTGCTGTGCGCTCCCACCGGTGGGCCTGTATTGGTGTTAGTCGCCATGCCGGATGACCTATCCAGGTCCCTTCCAGTCCTACATTTCTATGATATTATGATTGAAAAAGTGAAGAAAATCTTCCGTGAAGGCCAGACTTACCAGGCTGATGCACAGATTTACTACTAGTTAATCATGGAGTCTGAACACTTGAAAACATGGATGATAAAGGCATGGTACACCTGATGAGACCCTGAGTCAGGGAGCTAGAATATGTTAGCTGTCTACAGTAATAAAGGATGTAGACTTCAAGTGGTGTTAGCTTTTTATCTGGGGATGATGTAGTGCCATCTTCAGATTGGAACACCGCATACTGCTGATGCTGTTTCTCTTAACTATTGTCCTGATTGTTTACATCTAAACTTTTATGGTTGTATTATATCAATATTTATTTTTAGCATTTTTTCTATTTATGGCTTTCAGCCTCAATGTATGAGTAGAATTTATTTATACTTTTTTGGTGGTGTTTATTTGGTTACCATTATTGTCATTTTGAAGCTAAAATCTATTTAATAACATTTCAATTCCATACAGACATCATGGCCCCTTTTCTTTGGTCACTCTGATTATCTTGCCAGCTGGGAGCAGAGTGGGGACTCTTACACCATCTGTAGATCATATCAGGTCTGATTACACTGGAGTTTGGGGTTGTTTGCATTGGCAAAGAGGTCCAGTCCATCCTTAACTCAGGGAAGGACTAGGCCTCAAAGGGTTTTGTGACTTCTTCAATGGTGTGGTAATAAATAATTTAGTTCTTTGACCCAATCTGACTGGTAGTCTAAAATGCTGCCTTAGGGAGTCTCTACATTTAGCTTCCAGGGTTGTTCCCTCACTTTTTAGGTCAACATGATTGGGAGAACTGCAGAAGCACAACATTCAGCCCCTGTTTGGAGGAGAGATGTGACGGAGTGCCTGGCATCTCACTCTTTCAATTGCCTCTGCTGACTTGCTCCTGCGCGGGATCTATCTAAACTATCATCATTCTGACCTGACCCCAGTTACTGTAGAACGTGAGCACCTCACAATATTTAATGTATTTATCCTGTTAACATCTCTGTGAGGTAGGACAGTACTATTCACTCCTTTTACAGAAGGGCAACTGAGCTACAGATGTAGTGGCTTGCCCAATATCACAGAGGAAGATTATTGCAGAACAACTTGAGGTTCCTGAGTCCCAGGAAGTTCGTTGTAGAACAATTGAGTTTCCTGGGTTCCAGGATAACACACCAATGATTGTATCTGATTCTTGTCAAAAAGGTACCTTGACTAAGCAGAACAACTGGCATAATTTGTGGGAGTAGGAAAACATGAATAGTTCGAAAAATCCAGCCCACCAAAACATAAAAAGTCTCCTTTGAAATGGATCAAGCATGGATATAGGTTAAAGGCATCATTTTATAAGGTGGGGTTGGTGAAGTGACTAGATTGTCAGTAGAAATAATGGACAGTAACTGATTTTAATTTTTGGCCTGCAAAATAGAGATTTACTTTCTGTAGAATAATAAAAGCTGAATTCCTGGTAAGAATACTGAAAGCAGTGAAGTTGTAAGGGGAGTATACAATATATTGAGCATCAAAATGAGGCAGAAACATCAAAATTAGGCAACAATGATCTGGAGGACAGGGTGGTTTTCACCCTCAGCAAATTTGCCAATGACACTAAGCTGGGGGGAGCGGCAGCTAAGCTGGAGGGCAGGGATAGGATACAGAGTGACTTAGAAAAAGTAAGGATTGGGCCAAAAGAAATCTTATGAGGTTCAGCAAAGACAAGTGCAGAGTCCTGAATTTAGGACAGAAGAATCCCAGGCACTGCTACAGACTGGGGACTGCCCGGCTGGGCAGCAGTTCAGCAGAAAAGGACCTGGGAGTTACAGTGGACAAGAAGTTGGATATGAGTCAACAGCGTGCCCTTGTTACCAACAAGGTTAATGGTATATTGGGCTGCATTAGTATGAGCATTGTCAGCAGATCGAGGGAAGTGATTATTTCCCTGTATTCAGCACTGGTGAGTCCTCATTTGGAATATTGTGTCCAGTTTTTGGTCCCCCCACTACAGAAAGGATGTAGTGATTAGGGGGCTGGAAATGAAATGAAAATGATTAGGGGGCTGGAGCACATGACTTAGGAGGAGAGGTTGAGGGATATTTCATTGTGCATTACGACTGAGATAATAAGCTTGCAGCTGCATCCACATTAGATGGTTTACCTTCCAGATGCTTGGAAACCTGATGCCTCTTTTGAGATTTTGAAGAAATGCCTTTTGATTAGTTGTTTGACTTCTTTTTGTACTTCAGTAAATGCTTTATTTAGCGTTCTAACTTTTTCATCATTCACAATGTTAATCTTCAGATTAGTGGTGAAGGGCTTAGCTTTATTCTTAGCCTTCAGGAGTTTGGGGCTGGCCACATGGAACACGCTCTTCGGCTTTGGCCCTTTTGCTTTGTTCTTGCCCATGGCCTACAGATGGGATAAGACAATGATGTTTGCCTGGTGCATAGCTGGCGGGCTGAGCGCTTGCCCCAGTTCCCCACCCCCACAATTCTCCCTGTGAACTAGGCATGTTTAGTCTGCAGAAGAGAAGAGTGAGGGGGGATTTGATAGCAGCCTTCAACTACCTGAAAGGGGGTTCCAGGGAGGATGTAGCTAGACTATTCTCGGTAGTAGTAGATGGCAGAATTAGGAATAATGGTCTCAAGTTTCAGTGGGGGAGGTCTAGATTGGATATTAAAAAAAGCTTTTTCACTAGGCGGGTGGTAATGCACTGGAATAGGTTACCTGGGGAGGTGGTGGAACCTCCATCCTTAAAGTTTTTAAGGTGTGGCTTGACGTACCCTGGCTGGCTGGTTTAGTTGGGGTTGGTCCTGCTTTGAGCAGGGCGTTGGACTAGATGACCTCCTGAGGTCCCTTCCAACTCTCATCTTCTATGACTCTGTGAAGAAGTTCGGAGGAGTCCTGGATAGTAACTAAGACCTCACCCTTGGTAGTCGGAGAAGGTGTTCTTCATAGTCCACGTGTTTTGTTTTGTTTTGTTCTTTTCACCACTATATCTGTGTGTTCAGTCTGAGACACTGAACATGCTAAATTCTCTGTTTTCTGCAAAAGGTCTTGACTTGTATTGACCTTAAAATCGAAGTGATAGGCACTGAGAACCTCAGAATACCATTCTAAAAAAATATACTGCAAATGCATTTGCTCCATAATCATGGGCCACCAATACCCAGTCATACTCATTTGTAATCTTCACTGACGTTTGTCTGTTTCTACGGTAGTAATTCTTTAATGTGCTGCAAAATACAGACTTCAGTGTTGAAACATTTAGCATTAGTGGGTCAATGTGTTTCTGAATTAATTTGCAAATCTTTGCCGGCAAAAATGTGGATTTAACTGAGAGTCAGCCTTCTTCTTGGCAGAGTAAGGAGGATTATTTAAGTTAGAATTAGATTAATGTATCTGTTTACCAAGGCTAATGATGGTCATATATGTCTAGATTCCTGTAGCCATTGTGTGAGAATACTGGAATAACATTTTGTTTTTATTCTATAAAACATAGTAATTACATTTAAAATGTTCTGGAACAAAGTATTCTGAGTAATTTCACCTTAAAACATAACTTCAAACTCCTCAGTATCTTATTAAATAGCTAATTTTTAAACAATTTAAAGTATTTTTGCTCTTGTTTTAGTAAAATATCTTCCATGGCCTACCATGGTTTGTTTATATAGTGCACATTTGAGTAGTGATAGCATAAAAGGAAAGGTGTGATCTTTTGGCTCTGCAATTCTTGTTTACAATCTCTTTTTGAACCCGTAATGTGATAGGCTATTATCAGTTTTCATGAGTATCAGGACTGACACTGAAGTCCATGGATAGAGTGTCATGGATAGACTGTGTTCCCTCACAGTGAGTTTTGGAATGGCATAGCATGGCTTTCAGACAGGGCACAGTACAGCTGAAGTATAGCTTTTAGACTAGATTTGACAATTAAGGCTGCAGGCATAAAGTTTCCATGACAATTTTCACAAATGGAGTGGTTTGAATCTCAGTATAGTGGCCAAATTCCACCAGGATAATTGTATTCTGCCTGCTCTCACCATAGTTAAAATTGGATAAAATATGTTTTTCTTCCTGTTCTAATCTTTAGTGTAATTTTGGTGTGGTCTGTTTCACACCTGAACTGACTGGTTTTCATTAGTTGCAATTGTGATTCCTATTTATAGGTATTATAAAGGAATTTGCAATCTTTTCTGGTGTAATTCCATTATGATTATTGAAAATGTTATTGAAATTACCTATTAAGTGAACGTGAAGTGTAGAGCAAACATACTTCATAGTTTTAAACTCATTTCCTTAAATGACCTTGTTTCTAAGTGCATTGGAAATTTTCTGTGAGAAATAGACGGAATAATGATTAAAAATAATGATTTTTCGCATAGGAGCAACAAACTCTGTCTTTTGTGACTTAGCATGTCACATACTTGATTCTTTAAAATACCATTTTAAAAATACCATTTTAAATTATCTGGACAGTGTGAGTAACCTTTGTACAGAAAACTATATAGGTAGAAAGAAACAGATAATTCCTTGTGATGAGAAGTATTCTTATGATGGATTTCAAGCACAACATCTTTGTATTCTAAGCAGTTTTGGACACAGTGCTTCACTTTATTGCAAAACACATTGTTTTCATAAGGTTTAAAAATCCAGTTATGTCTATAGCTGGGCTGGGGGAAATGACAGCATGGTGCCAAGTAAATTTAATTTTTAGCTAAAAAAAAGTACTACTAAATTCAATTTTTCTCACATTTTGAGAATCTCATAGTTATAGCCAGCTTGCATAACTAGTGTATTGGAGAATGTGTTACTAGTGGGTATTTTTTAACCATTCATTATTTATGAAGTGCAAAGGAAAAATAGTTAGAAATGATTGTTTCAGGGGATTTCCTGTAGCTATTTTATTGTGTTCAAAGGACTTGCACATACTGATTTAATTTCAACATTAAAAGTTAAATCTTTTTATTCTGACCTACATTTAAAAATAAAAGAAGTTCAGGTCTTATATGTAGGACATGAAGTATTGGTTGAAAATTTTCCTTTTAAAAAAATCATTCTCTTACGATGTACACAAAATGATCTATGTTATCTATGCAATATTTTCTTACATCATTATTATTACCACAGCAGATATTAATTGGACATGCTACAGTATTTGGAGATAATGTTTAAATATGTATACAGCATAAGGCCTTGATCCAGCAAACAGTTGTGCATAGGAGCATATGCATGCATGTAATAGTCTCAAACACGTGAGTTGTCCCATTGACAGAGATGTATGTGGAAATGTCTGTCACTTCTGTGCCTGTCTGTATATTTTTGTGTATACATATATATGTATATATGTTTTCAAAATGAGATGTCTAAAGACAGACTTCTAAATCCCTATTTAGGCATCCAAGTAAGAGCCCTGATTTTCAGAGCTTAGTAGGACTCGGTTGGTTTTTGTAGATTCTCAGCACCTTTGAAAATCAGGCCACTTTTATTTATATTCCCAAATATGGATTTAGGATCCTAATTTCAGGCATCCAAGTTGGAAAATGTTGGTCATATTACATAATTATAACCCTGCATATATATAATATGTTATTCATACTGTCATATAGTAGATAGCTACCAAATACAAATATATTACTTATTTTTCTGTAATCATATCTCTAAGCAATTATGTGAAAATGTGCATTACTGTTTGTGTTTTATATAAGTAAAATTAGTTAGAAATGATTATTTCAGGGGATTTCCCATAGCTATCTATAACTGTGTTCAAAGAACTTCATATACTGGTTTAGTTCTGTTCTTTAAAGTGAAATCTCTCTATGTTTAGAAAACTATATAATTAGTCCTACCATAGCTAATATTTATTTACTCGTTCTAATTTTCATTTACAATATGTTGATGATAATGACCTAGTACACTGTTCATTGTGTTTCCGATCAAAGGCCACTGAAGTCAATCTGCTTTGGATCAGGCACGATATGATATTCTCTCACAAAAATGGTTTAAGTGGAGCCAAGGTTAAGATTAAATATCAGTAACTGAGGGTAAATGCATTATAGGAAACTTGTTGTTATCCTAAAGAAAACCCCAAGCATCATAAATCCTGAAAATTTAGAGTTGGAGTTAAACATAAAAGAAATTCAAACATTTTGAAGTATGGAAATGCAGTTGAGGCACCCAACACAACTTAACTCTGCCCTAAAATGACACCATGCAATAGCTATACCATTATATTTAATGAATATTAGTGTTTGTAGTTCCAAATTACACAACATTGCTAACTCTTGCAGTTTGTTTGCAAGTGATGTGATTTTGGCTGTGGCTGGTGCCAGTCTCGCAACACAAGATGCTCCAGCCTCTAGGAAATTTCAGCCCTCTGTTTGGCTGCCTACCCCCCTTGTCCACCTCCTGAGGAAAAATAACCTCTCTCCTGCTTTCTCTTCCCTCAGCAACCTAAAGCCGTCCCAGGAGAGGACTTCCCTGCTGCCCCCCACTTCCACCAAGGCATGGAAGTAGGGGAGTGAAGTACCCCCGGAGGAGCAGAAGTGAGGCTTGGGATGGGTAGAACTAAGGAGCTTGGAGTTGGGGGCCTGAGCTGATGAGGGCAGAACTGAAGGGTGGGGGCTGAGACGATGAGGGACAGGAACTGTGAGAGTAGCTGAACTGTTGGGAAGAGGAACCTGAACTGACGGATGCTGGACTGAATTGATGGAGTGTGGTCTTAGGGAGCCAAACTGAGAGAGTGGGGGCTGGGTGGGGACAGAATTAATTGTTGGTCAGGGAATGGGCAGATGTGGGGGTGAGAGCTCCTTCAGCAAGGGCCAAAATCTCCTTCCTCAATAAATTTGGACGTGTGGGCAACACTAATTCTCTGTCTCAACACACACTCTTGCGCTCTCTCTCTCTCACACAGAATTCATAAATCAAAAATCTAAAATATCACGTTAGTCTTTGGCCCCAAAAACCATGAGGTATTTTTTTATCTCAGGATTTTGTGGCTGGGGCTCGGGGTGGGAGGAGAAACATGATTTTTTGAGCTCTTGACGTTGGCAGTACTAATTACATGAAACTGATTTTAGAGACACATTATTTTGTTGGAGTTCACCTCCTACACCTTCATCTCCCAGTGTCATCTCAGCATTTACTCACCATGTATGCCTACACTGCACCAAGGAGAGAGTTTCCCAGCCAGGTAGACAGACTCGTGCTAGCGGGGCTGAAGCTAGTGTGCTAAAAATAGCTGTGTGAACATGGTGGCCCCAGTAGGAACTCAGACTAGCCAGCCGAGCTCCAGCCAACCTGATGTCCTCAGCTAGAGCTCAAATGGCGAGACCAACAGATCTTCAACTGCACTTCCCCGCAGGTATTTTTAGAGCACTACCATGAGCCCCGCTAACATGAGTGTCTCTGCTCAAGCTGGGAAACTTGCTTCCAGCTGACGTGTAAACATTCCCAATGAGGCTGTCTCTAGAGTTGTGTTCAGTTCAGCTGTGCTCCTGAGGGCAGGGATGGGCATGACGTGCTTGCCGTGGAGAGTGTGGCACCCAGAAGGAAAACTGCACTTGCTATTCAGGTGCAAAGAGTTCAGTCACCACGTTGTTACAAGGCTGAGATGTGAGAAGGCTTGAAATCAAGTCATATGGTTCATGGGCACCACAGGGATTGAAAGGGACCAAGATTCAAGGGGTGACTTTTCCGATTAGCCAAGGGATGGGAACAGAGGTATGAGAGAGGCATGCGAGAAAAAATCTCTCTCTCAATTTTTTCTCTTTCCATTTGTATCACAATAAGAAGAAATAGAAAAACGCACTAAAATGCCAACAGAAATGTGCATCAGCTAAGTGTCTAATGTCAATCAAGCTCTCACTTACTAAGAATATTGCCCCTAGAAAATATTTCTCCATTTTTTCATGTGTGCATTGGGGAAGTGCAAAAGGAGATCAAAACAAGGAAGTAGATTATACTGGGCCATGAAATCATGAAGAGGTTGAATTTTCTTCTTTAAGAAAACATGAAGTTCCTTTTTTAGCTGGCAATCAACAGGTGTTTTCCTAGAGGTGGAAGAAACTACGTGTTTTTGGAACTGTAGGACAAAGGTTCCACTCCCAGTTTTGTAGGTGTTTGTGGTTTACATGCAGCAATGGATTTGATGAAGGATGGCTCCCAACTTTGTTGGGGTTTTGGATCTGATTTCATTTAAAGAGATTTGGTTTAAGAGTTTTTGAGTTCCATGTCATTCAAAAGTACCCAGATGTGTGTCTAATAAGTGCTGTGATGGCCAAGAGTCTGAGTGTGTGTGTGTATTAAAAAAGGAAAGAAAAGTGTGTTGTGGTGGTAGTGGTATTTGAAAGATTGCTTTGTTTTGTATGGTTAGCTGAAAAATGAGCAAAAAAAAAAGTGCAAATCCTTCTCCAAAGTCTTTCAATTGCCTACTTTTTAATTCTAAAAAGAAATAGGATTACTAATACAGGTCATCTATTATGTTTCATGCAAAGCACATGCTAATATAATTGGTTCCATTTAAGGATTAAGAGAATTAGTATTTGCATAGGAAAGCTTTCAGCCTTACTGAACTTCGTAGACCACAAGGTGCTTTAAAACTCGATTTGAGCTGGCATGAAGGTCTAATGAATGCATGCATTATAGGCTCTGCAGAAGAGAATCTGGTTTATTTCTTAGATCTATCCAATTATGGATCAGAAATGAAAATCCATGACAAAAGCATTTCTTATGTAATCAGACGTCTGATTAAAGGAGGATGTGAATGGATAGCTTCTTTTCTTTACGTAGCAACCAGCAAGGATTGTTTATATATCTATATATTTTAAACTATTTAAAAGCTATTTGTTTAATAAATATATCTAGAAGTATCTCCTGCACTTTGTAAGCTTGTAAATAGGCTTCACAAGAGCAGCCAATTAAATAGTCTTTGCAAATTTACATTAAATTTAGCTGATTCTTTGTGTACTCCAGTGATTAATTCTAAGCCCTTGAGAAAAATGTTCAGACTTACTCAAATAAATAGAACAAGATGGGGAGATATTGTAAGTTTTACTTTGTATACTGTAAATGAGAGCATATCTCTTGAAGCTTTGTGCCAAACCAGCTCAACATAATTGGGTAGTCTGTCAACAGGGTGCCTGCCAATTTGAGAACTGCAGGTATTTACAGCTAGGCGTTTTTCTGAAACTAGTATAGGGACAGTTCTCCAGGTTTTAGAATAGTTGGCAGGAACTTAGTCATCTGTGTAATTACTGTGGATCTAGCTTTCCAGTGATCAAGGGCTCTTTTCATTTGATTGTGAGACCCCAGTAATAAAGAAACACAATTTCTGATAATTGAAGCGTCAACACAAAACTGATTTAAACAGTAGCACTTGCTATGATGTAACATTGAGATTAGCAGATAGCTATCACCCAACATAATAGAAGAATTTTGTTTTACATACTTCAAAATACACTTGTATATAAATAGAACAAAGTACCTTTTTGGTTGGAAGAAGTAAGATGAACATTATAACTATATAAATCAGGTACTTTTTAAAATGTATGCTTAGTTTGCCACAGCAGGCAGTTGAAACCTGGCACATCTTTAAATACAAGGTTTGCTTTCAGCTCTGGAAGCTTTAACACCTCTGTACTTGATAAATGACTGAATTAATTTTTGTGTGTTGCAATCATTTTGTGCTGTGGAAGGGTATTACGTTAAGGATACTCTCTTCTGAATTATAAATTAGAATAAATTAAACTACAGTACGTATTACACGTGAAATAGTGCAGTGCAATTGCTTTCTCTCTGTGGGTGTGTTTTGGGGAGGAGATGGGTTAAGCAAAGTTTATGGGATTTGTAAAATATTTTAGTAATCAGTTTTCTAAAGTGAATGCAGTCCAACTGAACTGTAGAGCACACCAAAAAGTCTCTGTACATCCCCTCTCAACAGAAATGCTGTTTAAATTAGTTAATTCCAATGCTTCTGATGCATTTTGTTAGTCATCATTTATAGCATGATGAATTACTTGAACCTTGCCATTAATTTAGCATACATTCAAAAAACACCACTTTTAATATCCTGTTTCTATGCACTAGCTCAGTTACATGAAGATCTATTAGACGTGGAAACAACCTCACAATAACAAACTTCCCCACGCATGCGGTTTGATTTCCAAGGACAACCTTATAGAAAAGACACAATGTATCATCCACATTTTAATGCACTCTATAAAGTTTTATTTACTTGGTACTATTGTTTTGTAAAGGTAAGCACCTTGTAAAGGTAGTCAAGAATGCTGCAATGTACAGGGACAGCGTAGAGTAGCAATAATATTTTACTAGAGATGTCTGGATGCCTGAGCAACCGGACATGTTTGTAACCAAAATGACTTAGTTAATATTCAAGTTTTTTTTTATTATCTGATTAATGCAGCCTACATTTCCTACAGACAAGTGTGCACCGAATTTTGATCCTACGAATAAAACCCCCAAGAGATTTCTCTGCAACATGTGTAGGTTCACAAAGCACAGAAATTCCTCAAAAGGCATTGAAAGTCTTGGTCATTCAAGAGAATAATGCAGCCCCAAATAACCCATTAGCAGCAAATCCATGTGGCAGACTGTGTAGTATATCCAAGTTGCCAAGGCAGTGTGTTTGAGAAGTATACCAGGGATACAGATATTACTCCAGAAAAACATCATCTTTGGTTTTGCAGTCAATACGTCAGCATTCAAAAAATATAATAGTGCAGACATTCACAAACCCTAATGTAAAGAGACTCAAACATTTATTGCCGGTGGTTGTTCACGCTATGATCATCCAGGAGTGAACTATTACAAGGAGCAAGCATTTGTCTCCTGGACCACACATTTGTGGAGTGTCTACACTAGAATTACATTTGCGTTACTTAACCCGGATTAATTAGCTTGAGCTATGACACAACTAAAAACTATAATGTAGACATTTGTGGAACCTGAACTATAAAACCTGGTTATTACTGGGTGGACCCTGAAGTTATTGTGTTGTTTTGAAGGTTGTAAAGCAGGGATCTCAAACTCAATTGCTGTGGCGGGCCGCATTTACATTGAGTGGAGTTCAGGGGGGCCGCACATGACACACACTACTCTACTGTACCTTTCATGCTCTACTCTCCGCCGAAAAAATCTCCACGCAGGGTAAAATTCGGCGGCACAGTTGGAGAGAGAGGCTCTCACAGGGACTTGCAGGCTCCACTGTCCGCCGTCAAATCTCTCTGTGGGGCCCACATTCGGCGGCCGTTTCCTTTTTAAAGCAGCACAGTAGAGCACAGAGAGAGGCTCACACAGGGACTTGCAGACTCCACTGTCCGCCGTCAAATCTCCCTGTGGGGCCCACATTCGGCGGCCATTTCCTTTTTAAGACGGCCACAGCTTCCCGGAGCTCCGCTCAAAAAAAAATGCCAGCACAAGCCTGCAGCCGGATTCGGACTGCGGGCCGCATGACACAAGCCCGCGGGCCGCAGTTGGCCCGCGGGCCGCGAGTTTGAGACCCCTGTTGTAAAGGAAATGCAAATTGCTTCTTGAGATTTTGAGTTGGATTCCCCGGTGTGCATGCTGCAGTGCCAGCCTAAGTATTACGCCAGCACCTAGCAGGGCTACAGGGACTGAGCAAGGTTTCCCTCATGCTGAGTTCTCCCAGTTACTGGAAGTTACATGCTGTAGCACTACAGCTAAAGGCAGGGAAATTGCCTCCTCTTCTCTGCTCTCAATGTTCTCATTCCTGGTGCTCAGCCAGGATACGCACCTAAGAAAAGAAAGAGAGAGGAGGAGAAAGGAAGAGAGTGTGAGGTGCGGGTTTCAGGGAGGTATTAATTTCAGCATTCTGGTATTTCAGTAATAGATCGTATGTATGAATATAGTCCCTTACACACAAAAATAGCTCATTTGCTTTGATAGAAGTTGGGATGGGATGATGGTAATGAGAACCCACTCCCTAGAGCATGAGAACCATTAGGGCTTGTGTGCACAGTAGGGTAATGCACTATTGGGGTGTGATTTCTAAAGAGCACTTACATGTTGCACACAAATTGCTCTATGTAGACCCCACCATTGCGCACTAAAGTAAGCGCATTAGGAAACTTTCAGTGCACACCAGCAGGTCAATGAATGTACATCACAGTAGTAGGCATTAGAAATGAGCCCCCATAGAGTGTGGTACCTAGACAACTCTATAGTGTCATGGAGCTGGCCTGAGACTTACCATCTGGCCATGCCACCTCACCTATACTTTCTCAATCAACGTCAATGAGATTGCTTCTCCTCCCATATAATTCCATATGTAGATCATACTAGAAAGCATATGTTGTAAAACAAATGAGGTACCTTTACTTAAAAATATGAAATCTGATATCAATTGGTACTGTACAATCCCATAAAATCTGTTTAGGTTCCTATTTTAAAGTGGAAAAGGTTTATTAATTTTATTAAATATGTCCGCCAAATCAGTTCATCTTCAAAAAAGGAATGCAAAAACTAGATTCCAGATAGAAAGAAAGAAAGAAAGAAAGAAAGAAAGTGTAACACTTAGAAGTACTTTATAGAGAATTCTGATCAGTTTGTGCCCAAGTTTGACCTGGAAGTTGAAGGTGCTCAGCACTTTTCGGGATTGAGTCATTTAGGCATATGCTCATTCATGTAAAAGTTACATTCAGACAACAGAGAAACTTATTTCAGATACTATTCTAAAAATTCATTAAGCCTCGAAGCAAGGTAATGTGTTTTGTGAAAATGCTCCTTAGTGACTTCAGTAGAGCCAAGCTGTGCCCTGAAAGGCACATTTATAGCTTCCGTTGAAATGAGGGGGAGCAGTGTGCCACATCCAAGGGCTAAATTTGGCCTTATATTTAACTAAAATATAACTGTGGCAAGTAACTAAAATACTACAAAATGACTGGTACTTATACGTGCATGCACATTGAGAAAAGGTATTTAATTAGGTGATGACAGCTGTCGAAAAGTAATAGTACACGAGTTAATGTTAAAAATCCATTGGTGTATGTGGAATATTATATAAACTGCTGTTAAGTCAGTAAGGCAGACTTCTTAGCAGCAGTAATAGGAACTCAACTTTGAGTTGCCATTGTGTTAAGGGAATCTTTTTTTTTTTTTCCTGGTGCCTTGTGGCAATACTAAAAATCTAAAAGTCAAGATTTCTGCTATGACATTTCAATATGATTCACACAGCATTAACTGTAAAGCTTTGCAGTATAAGGTTTTCATTAACGCTAGGAGGGAGAGTGAAATTTGCTTCTGCCTTACCAGGAGGATACTCGCATTTTTAATGTTTGACTAGGAATAAATAGAGACAATCCAACCTCTTGTGAAGGTTAATATATTTTGGCATGCGTTCTTCTGAAGCAACTTATTTGACTTGTTTAAACTACAGGTATCTGGGTTTTTTGGTTTTGCTTTTTCGGTTTTTAAACAATTAGTTGTTCTTTGGGTCGGATTTATTCACTGACATTTCAAAAGTATTGGGTATTGCAATTTTAAACACAGTATAGCATGTTGCATTGTATTCTTGGTTGCATTCGTATTGACAGCGTTGAGTGTCATCAGCTAAACTGCCCTCTGCTGCTTGAAGGACAGAACCTACAAGTTTAGGACAAGCCACTTTAGAATTTCCATGAACTCTCAGTAGTAGCAGGGCTTTTATAAGCACTGGAGTTCCAAATTAAACACTTAAGTGGGATTTGAATTGATATTCATTCACTAGAGGGCAGTAGATTGAGAGTGGTTGTGTGTATGGGAATGTGCTGATAGATTTTAATGTCAGAAGGGACTTGTGTGATGATTGAATCTGACCTTCAAAACCCAGTGATTCCTATATAATCCCATAATTTCAGATTAAGATAAAGTACGTATTTTAGAAGGACATCCAGGATTAATTTAAAGACTTCAAGAGACGGAGAATCTGCCATGTCATTGATAAATTGTTCCACTGGATAATTATCCTCATTGTTAAAAACTTGTGCCTATTTGTAGTCTGAATTTATCTAGCTTCAGCTTCCTGGTATTGCGTCTTGCTGTACGTCTTCCTGCTCAGATAAAGAACCCTATGTTATCAGAAAGCTTCTCCCTCTATATTTATAATCTGTGACCAAGTCGCCTCTTAACCTTCTCTTGGATATAAACTAAATAGTTTGACTCTCCCAGTGTAAAGCAGGTTTTACAGACCTCAAATCATACTTGGAGTGTACACCAGCAATGTTTCCACTAATGTTATATACATTCCCACATCTCTGCTATTCCTTGATATTCCCCAATTTATACAACCAAGGATTGCATTAACCCTCTTTGCCACAGCTCTGCACTGGAGCTCATGTCAATTGGTTATCCACCATGACTCCTATATCCTTTACAAAGCTACTGCTCTCCAGGATACAGTCTCTTATCTTGTGTGATCTACATTCTTTGTTCCTAGATGTATGATTTGGCTATATCAAAATACACGCTCATATGAATCCAGTTTATCAAACAATCCATATAATTTTGTATAACAGACTTGAATTTATCATGGCTTGTCACTCCCCCCTGCCACACACTTAGTTTGTACTCTGTAAACTTTACCAGCAAAGATTTTGTTTTCTTCTAGATCACTGGTAGATAACAAATAGAACTGAGCCAAGAATAGATCCCTGGGGGATATAATTAGAAACGTTCTCTGTAGATGGTAATTCCCCATTTACAATTGTTTTTTTAAATCTATCAGTTTTTAATGTATTCGATATGTGCTACATTGATTATATATACAGACACGTAACTATATATATATATATATATATATATACACACACACACACACACCATTTTATAAATATATATTACATTTTAAAAAATATGTAAAAAGAACATAAAAACTTGCAATACTCCAGAAACGTTTATCCAGGCAATCTTAATTCTGCCTCCTACCGTGTATGCATTATCATACAGTCTTTAATTATATGATCATGTACTAATTTTTCCAGATGACTCCTGCCTTATTCAGTGCACAGGATAGATGCTTATTGAATTGATAGTTATCAATATGTGTCTGTATCCTTATAATTCAGTATGTGATCCTAGGCCTTATTTATCCATAACCTACACTGAACACAGAATTTCCTTGTGGACTTTTCTATAGAGCGCTTATCATGATATTTTAGGGATTTACAAATATTAGTGAATTTATTTTCACAGCATCTTTGTGAGTTGAGGGCACACACACACATGCTATTTAAAAGCTGCTCTCTCACCACTTCCTGTCACGTAAATTTGTGAGACCAATAATCGGCATCCAAAGATAAAAGGAAGGAGTTCCAGGACCCATTAGTCCTGTTTCTTGAATCATCTAACAACAGGTATGTAGGTCCTGTGGTATTTAAATGTAAGATGCAGGGATTACCTTCAGTTAGCTGTCATTACAGGAAGATAAATCCTAATAAAAATAAAGTCCAAGGCGCCATACTTCTAGTAGTTGTGTACATAATTTAGGCAGATGCTCACATATACTTGAGTATAAAATCTATCCCTAAAATACATATTTACATAATGAGTAAGTAAGAAGTGCTTTAAGATTTTGTCAGAAGGAGATGGTGAAAGGATGCCAAGTGATAGGCACTAATAGCTTGCTGTTTATTTCATAATACTACACAGATGAAGGTTTGTTTGTTTGTGTATTATTATGGCAATGCCTAGGGACCAAGCAGAATGGGGGCCCTATGTAATAAGCAATGAGCAATCATAAAGTAAGTTTGGTATCTAAGTAAAAGCCAAACACCAATCGAGATGCACAACAAATTTTTAAGGTCACATATTCAGAAAACATTACAAATGTAATGTTTTATTTTACAGTTGGTTTTGTTTGGGTGGGTGGGGAGAAAGGGAATTAAAAATTAAGACCATATAAACTTTAATTTCTTTTGAAACAAACACATACATGATTTCCCTTGATACAAAAAAATATTTCTCTGCACAAGTAATATTCTTAGCTTGTAAACTCCAAGTCGACTGTGTTAGCCTCATTCAAACAGCATCAGCATTAATCATAGCACGCTGGAAATGTGAACTGCTAATGAAAAATAAATTAAAAAGAAAAAGCCAAAATATCAATTAGACACAAAGGCAAAATGGTGGCAGTCTAAGCCCACAATATACGTCTTTAGAAATGCACACAGTATGTGGACTCACAGATGTTTACCTTGTTTTTTGGACTAGTGCAACCATTACTTCTGTATGTGTAAGCTATCACGTTGTCCAATATAATGATGAGCATATGTTGCTGAGCTGAATTCTGCTTTCTGTTGAAATATATTAAAGAAAGTTCTGCAGTAACTAAAGGACAGCTGCGGCCCTTCACTCTGTCATACTTCATCTGTGTTTGAACTATTTATACTTGGCTCCCTCAGAATCAATTTCACGGAATATAATGGAACTGTTAAACCTGCAACGTTGGCTTATCTTAGTCTACTTAGGCAAATGTAAAACAAAGTTTTAAATGATAAAGTTTTGGGTTAAGGTTATGAAGTATTTAAGGCCAAATCTTGAGACATGAATGTTGCTGGAGCTCAGCACTTTTCAGGATTTGACTCTACGAGCTTTTGTTTGCTTAGTTTTGGTTTTGGTTTTTCCTATGAGAATCAAGCAGCTTTTAATATTTTAATTAATATTTTAATTACCTGTTCTGCATTTTTATTTTTAAGTTTCAAGTGCAAGATATTAAGCAAATGTAACTGAAAACTGCCAAGTCAGGCAAATAAATGTCTTTCAGTTACAGAAATTCCTATTTTACCAAGTCTTCATTTGAAATGAAACAAAATAAAATGAGTGATGAGCCAAAATGGTAGCCACATCACTGGTTTGATCTTGTAGTCATTATGAAATCAAAATACGCATTCAAGTCAAGGGAAATTTGATTTGTACAATTATTTAGCATTCAGTCTGTGTGGCTTTGCACTGTTACCTCCAGCTAAACAGGGTAATCTAGGTTAATAGAATTTGCATGGAGACCAGAAAACTGGTGCTGCAGGAATGGAGTGTGAAGAAGTTAGAGGCTCCTTTGAATCAGTATGGCCTAAAGGGGCACCCTGGTACAGGTGTTGCTATAGTTTTGATGAGACTTAAAGAACCAAGGCCTTGACCCCTTGGTCATTAAAAAATTGCCTGTCACTTTTCATACGTAGATTTCCTAACTGCATCTTTATTGACCAATTTGAATTGTGTCTTTATGTTCTGCCTACTCATATTCCCTTTTGCTTTCAAAAGGGTATGTTGATGCTCACTTGCTGGTCTCAACTTTTGTCTAGCAATTCTGTGCACTGTTAAATTGCTGCCACATTTCATCCCAGAAGACACTGGTTTCCTTTGTTGGAGTAAGTGATGCCTATATCAAATTTGTATATCGGAGTTGGTTTAAGTGAATTGTTATTCTTTAGGAAGAAAAGAGCTATACAAACATTAGGAGATGATACGATGGTGCTGCTGTTACGCATAAAATTTCACATAATCGATGAAATACAATGAAACTAGTTAACAAAAATGCAGGCCCAATGGGTGGCCATTATTTGGATTTCAGACAAAAATCATTCTTCAGCTATTTCCCCCTACAGAGATGGTGTGCCGCATCTAGTAGGACTCTCTCAACCCTTAGGCAGTAGATGCATCCACTGAATTACTTGTGGGGGAGAAGATTCTTTTCCTTCTGTTATTATGGATGAGCACAGCACAGTGTTGAGGCAGGCTACTTTCTGAGGCTGGCTACATACATTTTTCCCTAGCTTCACTTGGCCGGTCATAAATCATAACTCATGTTGTATTATAGATAGAATGCACCTGGCCAACTATCTAACCGTGCACATAATTTTGTAGAGTAACGGGGAATATAATTATCAATCTGTGTTATTCTATGGTATGTAATCTTAAGTAAAAAGCTAGTTTTCTTTTAGTGTCTGCGTGAGTCCAGATAGGCCCAAATTTTAAACAAAGAAAACTACACTGTGCACACTCTCACACATTCCTAAGAGATAACCAGGAGGCCCTAAATCTTAGATAAAGAAAACCAAACTGCACATACTCTCCCACAAAATCTCAGACAAAGAAAACCACACTGCGCATCCTCACCCACCTTATCTATGTAAAATGTAGTGATGTTATGTATGAATATTCATGTAATCCTAGAAATGTATATAAGGCAACGCCCCAGTATAATCGGGGTTCAGCCTTTGGAAATTATTCCGCTGGGCCTGTTGCCGGCAATAATAATAAAATGCTGTTTTCCTCACGTCGGTGTCCATCTCATTATAAGTGCCATAAATCTTGCTACAATGTGATGGTGTTCTGGCTCTTTGCTGAGAAGAGGATTTTGATCCCTTATAAACCTGCACTTTTATGTAGGTCATCGCACTTTCCTAGGCACTGTTGAAACGAGATTATTCACTTCTCACAAAGAAAATAATTTATCCTAAATCGTTTGCTTAAGTGAGACTGTTGTTCTATTTTGTAATGTAGCAACATTGAAACAGAGATCATTTCAGTTCTGATATGAGCAGAAATCACTGAATTCTCCCAGCATACTCATTCACTGGCACTCTAGGTTTTAATCTGGCTTTCTGTAGTACATACAGCACCCTCTTCTTTCTACACATTTGGATCATCTGTTTAACTTTACTTTTGGGACTGTAGGTGTAAGGAGTTCTTTTCTTCCTGGCCTTCTCTTAGCTTCCTAACAAAGAGGTGGGATCACCTTCAGCTCTTGCAAAATTGGTAGCCAGGTCTTCCAGTGTTTCTGTGGCTGATCTGTTCATCAGCTTGCTGCAGCGTAGATGTCCCCACTGTTATCTGTGAAAGCAGGCTTCTGTGCATTCAACTGAAATAACTTAAAGGTTATTTATTTGGTTGCAAGTCTTTTGTTGTTTTGTTTTATTTTTAAGATAGTATAGTTCTCTGTGACAGGGAATGTTATTTACTATGTCTGTAAAGTACCCAGCATAATGGGGTCCTCTCCTGGTTGAGATTTCTAGGCACCACTGTACCCAATAGTGCTTCCCTTCTGAATCTGCAGCAGACTTCCTGTGAGAGTAAAGAAGTGCGAACTGTCTAAGACTCAAGTCTGGCATGAATATACAGCCTAAGTACCTGAGTTGGGCACTGAGGAGTTCTTCTGGGCTGGAGGAGAAATCCTTCTCCCAGTACCTGACGACTCAGTGGCAGTGGATCTGATCTGTGTTCACTGTTTCTCCATGTAATTTGCACTCACGCTACCTCGAGGGAATGGCCAGAGGACAATGCAAATGTCTACTCCGCTGGCTTTCTTACCAATTTTTTATTGTGCCCTGGAGTGTGGAGAGCTTCTGCCAAGAGGGGCCCTGCAGCACCGAGAAGGTGTACCTCTCCTCAGAGAACTGCTCAAGGTGAGTAAGGGTGACAATCTTGAGCTAAAATCTCTAGTGCCTTTGTTTTAAATTAAAAGCAATTTGAAATGTATATATTATGCCAAATGTCACCCATTTCTTCTTGTACCCCCACGTAAATAGCAGATTGGGATTTGAAGGGTTACTTCATGATCCACATTTCATGGCTTTTGCAATTAACAACAACTTTTCTTCCTCATCACTCATGCTGATGGATTTCTGCTGTGTTTAGCAAACTACCCAACCTGGCTTTTTCTACAGCTTGCTCAAATGACTATATGAGTAAACAGAGTAGGAAAACAATACAGTTTCATCATTCAGTTTAGGTGGAGAAGACCTCAGGTAGTCTTAGTTTCCAATAAATTATGATAAAATCTCAGAATAAGTTGAGATTCAGCCTTGATAATCATTAGAGTGTGATAGTTTTATTTATGCTTTCTGATATTTGAGGACACGATGATGGTTTGGGAGGTTTGGTGTTGTAATGTACATCATATGTTAAATAATGATACCTGTCCTAGAAATGCAGTTGGCGTGCATTTCATGATGGAAATGAAATGAATGACTTATTTTGGTTTGTTTTCCTATAGATATTCTAGGTGTTTATTACTAGATATCAGATACAATCAATGTGAAGGACTTTGTGTCATCCTGTGATCAATTCTTTACTAGATGGACAGATGTTGGTAACATCACTGCAGGCACCACAATATCCCATGTATTGCAGGTTTAACAGAGACATTAGTTTGTTTCTGGCGGTTCAGATTTGAAGCAGAGCATGAATGATCAATGTTTCAACCATGTTTCCATCATTAAAGCCATTTACATTTAAGAAGAGAATCTCTCCCTCAGCTATTAAAAATTTATCACAAGAAGGCAGTATACTGGAGTATTGATTATATATCTACTAGCTTTCCTGTGGTAATATCCCTGTGGATTTGGCTGAAAAATCTTGCCATGAACTTTTTCACAGAAAGTTTGACAGTTTTCCTCCCACCTCTCTAAGCATAGGAGTCCTGTGAAGAAAAGACACTTTTTTTTAAAACAGCCTTCACAAACGATCCACATTGCTGTATAGCAGGAGCCGTTACTTTTATGCAGTTTGGTTCAAATGATTACTACATAAATTTTCGGCAGGCAGAAATAATGAACTCTTGGATCCAAAGTTTTATTTAACTTTTTAAAAAACATAGATCAGGAATTTATCTATATTGGGGTTAATAAAATATGACACACAGAATTTGAACAAAATTGTTGAAATCTTCATAAGAAGACATTGGGTAGGTGGTGAGATATAAATGTCAAGACATAGTAATTTACTGGCTATTACTGAGTTCTACTTCATAAATATATTATTTAATCAAAAGTCCTGTTGAAGGGAGGCAGTAAAAACTGCATGTGTCATATTTAAAATGTATTTAATTTATACCTTACAATTGGCATGGGCCTATTGCTATTCCTTATCTCCTGATTTCAGTGATTCCTATTAGAATTTTTTTAATTATAATCTATACTATGTCATTATTATTTGACACAAATAATGAGGCTCCCTAAATTTATTTAAATAGCTCTTTTTATTATAGTGGGTGCAGATAACTCCTGCTTTAGTTAAATTGTGGGCTTGTCTGTACAAACACTGGGGTGTAAATCTGCTGTGCTGTAGTCTGGTGTGTACCATGCTCTTGCACGCAAAAAGGTACATAGTGTTATCTAACCTGCTTCCATCTTAACCTTCCTTTTTCATTGCTCATAACATCAACACATTGTTTTGGGGCTGCAGTTTTTGATGTTTAGTGTTCACCCCCAAGAGGAGTTATTTTCTGAAGTCAAAGCATAATGAGATGTAACCTTGTGGGTGAGGGGGAATACTTTATTCATATATTCTGATAAGTGAGCCACGGGGTTGGATAATATGAACATAGTTGAAGTTAGAACTTCAAAACCATCTTATGTTCTAGAGATGATTAAATACAATGCAAAGTTTGAAGAGAGTCTTTCAGTAATTTGTATTTTATGTACACCTTAACCTCTCACTTGAAACTGTCTTTTGTATCATAAAATCATAAATTAGAGCAGATGAGGATATCTGAACCACTTTAGCTTTGAATATTCTGTTTGCGGTGTTTGAGTTAAGGAGGTCTTGTTGACCACCTGCTAGGCAAATAAGTCTTGGACTCCTTATCATTATATCTGAAAAAAAACCTCATAATGAAAAATTACTTCAGCAAATCTAGTTGCTCTTTTCTGCTTGCACAATATCAGTAAAAAAAGAGTAATGTCCTCATATTTATCTGTTGTTTGTATATTTTTAATAAACCTCTTTTTCAATGTTTTGTTCTGTGGCTAACTATTCTAAATAAGAGTAGTGTTAAACTGATCTGTCAGAAGTTCTGTGGCATAGCACGTTTTCTTTGATTGGATGAACATGCAAACAATTTTAGTATGAATGCCGATGTTCACTTGGATATTCAATGTATGTGAACACAGTGCCGGTGAAGAGGGTCACTCAAATGTTCATAGAAGGTGAATATAAAAGGAAAAATAAGCAAGACTGAAGTAAATTGGTTTTAAACTCGGAATGGATATTCACTGAATCGTTTGCCCAGCATTATCCATAATGCCCATTGCTTTCACTTCAACCATAAATGAGCATCACCTATCCGTTATCTGGTAGCGTTTTTTCACAAAACAAGGAGTGGCACAGAGTTTTTGTTTTTAATCATTGCTTGCATTTTGCCATGTGCTACAGCAAGCTATGTACGATGAAGCAGATATAATTCAGCTAGCGTCCTTTTGACTGCATAGGCCCAGTTTTGGACTTGGTTGAATTGGCCGTTCATCCAAGCCTGACTCTGATTGACTCTCATCATCTCAGCTAGACTTATGCTTTACAGACACAACCAGAACATACCCACTACCTTGTCTCCTGAGCAGCAGTGATTCCAGAAGGAGGGATATAGCTAAAGAGCTCCTATGTATTTTGTTGAGAAAATGAATCCACATCTCTGTTTTCTCCTATAACAAGCATATTTTTTCATCATGATACTAGGAGCATCCAGCCACTCAATGTGAAGTCTCTAAAAGATTGATTTTTGAATATTTTCATGGAATGGATAGAAGTGCTAGAGGAGTCTTAAGCCCTAATTCTGAAAACTCTTCTGAGTGAGGCTTCTGCCCCTGTTGAGGTTGATGGGCTTCACAAGGGCTTAGTGGGGTGCTGGCACAGAGCAACTTGCAGGATCAAGGCCTTAGTTTGTTCCTCATTTCACTGTTGAAGCTTTCCATTGGCTTTGCTCTCTAGTCTCGCTACCCATTCTTCATAGAGCTTAAACTTAGGGGGTAGAAGCCAGGATGTGATCTTTCCTGAACTGGTATTTTTAGTCCTTTTTAAAAAAAAATGCTATCTTTGTAATTCTGGTCCCTTCAATATTGATTTTAAAAGGAAGAAAGTTCAAGGTTCTCTCCATTAATGTTCCCTATTGCGTTCTCAGATGGGGTAATGAGAATAATATTGTGTATTGAAAAAGAGAGAGAGAGACAGAAGTACTTGGCACTATCCCTTTCCGTCATGCAGTTGCCACCATTAGGTATATTGCGCGTCTTCTCTTCTGTCAGTGAGGCAAGTGGCAACCAATCTTGTGCCAGAACTGTGCATATTTTAAAACATCCAAAGCTAGAGAAAACTGTGATTAGGCTGCCCTGTGCTTCCGAACGTGTCATGTTGTCTGAGCCTCATCTCCTGGTTCAGCACTGTGGTCATTCTGGAAAACATTTAGCAGGTCAGATAAATTTGTTTGTCCAGATCCTCAGAACTGTGTCTGTGCCATATGCCTTGAATTTATTTTTCTCCTGGCAGGTTGTATGTGGCATAGCACAATGTATAAAGGTGCAAAGAGGGGAGGCTCCTTCCTCAGTTTAGAGGTCAATAGAAATGTAACTGGAAAAGGCTCTGGTCATTATTGCATACCTTCATTACCCATTGTAGACCTGTACACTTCTGTAGATGCTATCGTTGAATAAAAGATCATTTGATCTGTTCTTCCTGGTAGTAGATTGCTCCTCCAGGTCCTTTTTAATCATCACCTAAAGCGATGTAAGTTATTTGCTCATGAATTGGTGAGAGGAGTCATAAAAAATGACCAAGTACTTACTGGTCATAGAGGTAAGTATTTTTAAGTTGTTCTTTGTCCTTCCCACTCATCTTCATATTAATTTGGCTGTTTTTTGTGAAGGTACTCAAATTTTCAGAGTAGGGAGTTGCTGGATTAAATACACTAATCTGCCTTGTGCAGTTCTTAACATGTTTTTGTCTATTCGTGGTCTTAGTGGAAGTGAAACTCTCTTTGTAAATGGTTAACTAACTGGTCACTGGTCTGATTTGAAAACAAATACCACTTGTGTTTGGAAAACAGTCCCCTCCTCTGACAAATACTTCCATGTCTAGTTTTGTATATTTGATCCTAAGCCTGCTGCCTCCTTAAAGCATTCTTATACTCAGTGATGCATACTAATGGTGGATTAGGAATGGTTTGGGAAAGTACATGGTTTTAAATACTGTTTTAGTCATCACTTTTCTGTCATTAAGAGAACTTATTTTCTTGTTACAGGCATTAGAATAACTACAGTAGTGGAAACTTACTTGTTTCTGTTTAGCGGAATGAGCTGCAAAACATACATTAGGACAGTGTTCTGTTTTTGTTGTTGAAGTCCGTATTAACATTTTAATACTACACTGTCGTCTTATATATTTTCTCCTACTGATATAATGCAACAATTGCTTTGTTGTAATTCTATGAAAAGCAAATACGTTGTAGTTGAAATGAATATAATAAATTGTATTCAATTCAATGGGGAAAATGTTTGCTGATGATCAGAACAAATTTTCATGTAAGCAACTGAAAATCTGTAAGAAATGTCAGTTTCTTTCTGTAAAGGCCAATAACTATTCTGAGTCCCTAAATGAACTCCTTTGTCACAGATACACAGAAGTGTACATGATTCTGTGTCACTCTAGTTGGCCATGTTACAGCCTGTATCCAGGAGCATAATCCTCACTTGTAGATGATTGAATTCCTCAAATTCTTCATCCTCAGTAATAGCAGGTTTGGAATAAGGATATTCATGACCACAAATGTAAAAGTCTGACCTATGGTTTGAATGGTAAACCTTCAAATAATAGCTGCTTAAAAAGAGTTGTTAGACATTAGTTGTGTTGGTTTTTCAAGTCAGAATATTGTCAGTAAATGTATCTAGCTAAATTTTTGAAGAAATGGATTTCTGCCATAGCAAATTGCTATAAATATCTGAGCATAAAGGGATACTAGTAAAAGCACATAAGATTACAAAGCAACTTCCAGCCAAGGTTCATAAGGTATTCCTCAAATATTAATAAAGTACAGCTGAAATGTATCAAAAAATGGAGCGATAGTGAAACTGAATTGTTTTGTGAGGGGTGGGGGGGAGAATAGAGGTTTTCGGTTTTATTTTTTTTCTGTACAGCTTCAGCTAGCTTGTGAATTAACTTTCTATTCAACATTGTGTCATGTACATTAGGTGTTATAGTGCATGAAATGAATACATAGTCACATACCAGTAGTTGCAGTTGCAAGTGGAGATCGACAATACTGCCTCTAGCTAGCTAACACTTTTCCTATGAAATATTTTCTGCATGACCACATCACAAGTCAGCAGACAGCAATGGAATTTATGAACTGGTGGTAGCAATCAGTGATATCGAGATACTAGCAGAGAAAGAAGTGTTGTAAACACATTGAGCTAAACGCACATTTGTTTTTTTAGAAAGAGAAAAAAAGCCAACTTAAATATTGTCATTATCTGACAGTTTTTTAACTTGCCACTTAATGACAAAATGTCATTTATATTCTGTTTTATATCAAACATATTTTCTACAATCCTTTCTTATACCCATCACTAGATGTAATCTCTTCAATGTAATGTACCTTTGTTGAAGTAAAGTGATGGAAAGAATTGAGAAATATGACATAAAATAATTATTTGAATGTTATCTTAAGTACATGTAGATGTGTCCGGTTTTGAGGCACCGTTTTATGATTTGTTTACAGGATGGAGAGTCAGGACCTCCCAAGTTCTTATCAGAGCTATTTCTCTGCTGGTCCAAATGAACATAGCTCTGTTGAACT
This sequence comes from Mesoclemmys tuberculata, assembly GCA_007922155.1. Classification (NCBI taxonomy): domain Eukaryota; kingdom Metazoa; phylum Chordata; order Testudines; family Chelidae; genus Mesoclemmys; species Mesoclemmys tuberculata. Next base: position 8,147,123 of record ML675626.1, read on the forward strand.
CTCTGGAATTTTGCTCATTTACTCCAGCAGAGAATTTTGCCCTTTTTCTCTGATGTTCAGAGTGAATTGACATTGGGCAAGTCTCTTAACTCCTCTGCCTCAGTTTATCTCTTTGTAAAATGGAAGACTTTTAACAGCCGTCTAGCCCACGTGGGTATGTACTTGAACAAGACTGCTCATGTACTTAAATGTAAAAACATGCATTTGTTTTTCAAACTTCACTGATGTTGGTAAAGTGCTTTGAAGATAAAAAGCATTACGGAAGTTCGTAGCATTTTTTATAACTCTAGACCTGTGTTCCAGCCACGGACTTTGAATCCAGGGTTCTTCAAAGCAAGTAAAATCAAAAGACCTTAATGTGGCTTTAGTTGTTGTCACCCTTCACCTCCCCTTTCCCCCTTCCCCAGTTTTGTAGAACACATTGTAATTTACTGGATTACATACTAGTGGATAAAGTCAAAATTCCTTAATATATTTGAGTAAATTTGCATGTCGGAATCTGGCACTTACAAATTGTTGGAAATTACCCTGTTCAGTCCATCTGACAATATGTATTGACTATTACAATTCCGTGTGTTAAAAATAAGTACGTGTTTAAAATTATTTAAAATATGATGTTTAAAAGAGAAATGGTAAAATACATTACAGAATATTACATCTTTGCATGGTTACTCAAACATTAAGTACAATTATCCTGCACTATATATATCCTGTGAACACTGTTGAGTGACTTCATCTGATGTTCTCTGTTTTAGGGCATGTCTACACATGGAGTTGAGGAATAGTGAGTTAAGGTAAACAGCATAGAATATGCCTTATTTCAGCATAGAAATGTCACACAGAGTTATTCAGGAATAACTGTAGACAAGCCCTAAGATATGCTCCCCTTGACTGTAATATCAGAGTGCTTTGTGGTTTTTTTAATGTATTTATCCTCACAATATCCTGTGAGGAAGGCAAATGCTATTATCCTCATTTTACAGTTAGGGAGCTGGGACCCGGAAACATGAAGTTATTTCCCCAAGGGTACACAAGAAATCTGTCACTGTGAAGCAGAGAACTGAATTTGGGCCTCCCAACGCCTAAGCCAATTCCCTAACTAGCTTCCCCTCTTGTTATTTAGACCAGTGTAAGTCAGTTCAGAATGTGGCCACCAGTCTCTTTCTTTCCTTAATTTTTCCTTGTGTTTTATTTAAATTGATTTTAGGCCCTGATCACATAACTTCAATGCTATTGACTTCTGTGGGACTACTTACATACTTAAAGTTGCAGATGTGCTTAAGTGCTTTGATAAATTGGGTTCTTAACCTCTCTGAGTCTGGCACCCTCTCTGAAAATTGAGGATAATGATACTTATATTAGAGGATGTTGTGAGGATTAATTAGTTGATGTCTGTAAAAGTGCTTTGACTATATAAAGCACATATGTAAATGCTAATGCTAAGAAAAAAACCCAAGTTTTCCTTTAAATATCTTCACAAAATAATTCCTATTGCTTTACCATTTGGGAAATACTTTCTTTGCCTGGAAGAGTCCTTTGTATTTTGTTGCAGTGTAACAGTTTAATTAATGGGGAAAAATAAGTCCTGTCTCACTCCTGCATTTTATAAGTTACAATTAATAATGGAAGCACGTGTCGCCAAGGCTCATTTGTTGGACAGCATAAGTATTATATCATTGTACTGCCAGGGACTGTTGTAGCATGAGCACTTCTGCTATATGCCTTATGTTTGTCATTCTAAATTGAACATTTGATTTTAAATATGCAATGGTGCTAATGTATGAATAATGAAAATATGTTTCGTGGGTTTAGCCAAACAACTTGGTGGATAGTGTTAACTGATATGGTAGGACTGGGCTGAATAGAAGCCTGCTGTGGTACTTCTAATCATTAGTGTTGATTGCACAATAGCATCAAGGTAAAGATAACGGGTCATAGATGTATTTTCCCTCTGATGCATTCCCCCTAAATTCATGTGTGGAGCACACCATGCATAATGGTAGTCAGTTACCTCTGCGACATCTTCCCATCCAGCCCCATCTCAAGATCCCACAGAAGTTCTTCCTCTGTACACCCAGAGCATTTTTGCACAAAAGGCCACAGAGGCCTTTTTCTACTTGTGGAGAGCTCTTCCATACTGTAAAAACCTCGCCTTTAAATAGGGCTTTCCAGAGACAGCTGCCTGTGCACGATTCCCTGGAAGAATTATCCCAGTAGAGATGGGTCAAGGGACCCTGGAGGTGTTGGGAAAGTTACAGGGCTTCTCTGAGGACAATAGGACTCTGTTGTGTGTTCAGAAACTGTGTGGTTCAGGGTCTGATATTCTTGAATCTAAAACTTTGGTCGAGGGGAAATTCAAGTTTTCTTATTCCCAGGAAACCTCTTTCCCTCCAAGTTTTTTGGTTCAGTTATATATAACTTTTCACTCAGCTTCAATAAATATATTGTTAAAAGTACCACTGTGCACTATATTCTTAGGCTTTACAGTAGTGCAGTACGCTAAAGCAGGGCTGTCAAGCTTATTCATAGTAGGAGTCTGGGCCATAATCTAAATTCAGGATTTCATACTGCTTCAGTGTACAGCAGATCTCACACTGCTGATAACTGGAGTTTTTTGCTCAGAGATTAAGGGAAGAACATAGCCTTTTAGTAGTAACTAAACTTTAATTTATGATTTATTAGCATCTTATTGTCACCCCAAGTATCACCCAGTGATAAAATCTGATCCCCATTAAGTGCCCACTAGTTCTGTCCTGTGTTTGTCTTCTCTACTCTCCGCCTCAGCGCTCCCCCTTGCCCCCCCCCCCGGTTTGTTCTTTCTTTCCTGTCTTTGTAAGTCTCTGCTGATCTTACCTGCACCAACTCACATTTCCTATATTGCCAGCCCCAAGCATTATAAAATCAGGAGTCAGACCCCAAAAAATCATGATTGGCTTTAAAAGGAGATTTTTTTAAATAATAAATGTTGGTTTCCTTTTTTATTATGTTCTGGTTTTGGAGCCCCTAGATTACACTTGCTTCCAATATTCAGGCTTTTCTCTGCAACCAAAACAACTAGACACATCCTATAAAAATCCCTGAGATCCTCACATAATCAGATGCCTCCTGAAACTGGGACTTCAAGAAAAACACTAGATATCATAAGACTCATAAAATAAAATGGCAAGAGTTGGCAGTACTGCAGGTCACATCCTTGAGGGCTCCTCTCCCACTCCTTTTCTGATTCCTGCTTGCACGATCAGTAGTGGAGTACTTAAAGTTGACGTTTAAATCTCACTTTTGAGCTTTAAAGCTGAGATACCAGTACAATTAATAAGGGCATGGGAGTTCATACCTCGGAGTCATCATTGCAGGCTGTCTGCAGACCAGGGCCAGCCATAGACCAAATGGCATCCCAGGCGAGGAGTGTCTTTGCCCCCCTCCCATTTGTTAAACTGTTGAATACCGGGTTTGGTTTTATTTATTGCATTAGTAGCCTATTTCATGACTTTGATTCATGATTTGCATGCATGATTTATCCCCTGTCATGTAGGATGATAAGTTTGCATGCTAGGATCTGTAAATCTCTCTTTATTCATGCCATATACAAGCAAATAAAAAGAAATCATTTCCTCTGTGCTTATAGAAACTTCTTAATTTTTAGAATAACTGATATGTACTGGAAGGTTGAGAAAAATGAATCCACATACAGAATGCCTGGAACATTTTACTTCAAACTCTCTATTTTCCCCTTTGTCGCTAACAACAAAAACAGCACCCTGAGCGCCATGCTCCCCATTCCCCCCCAAGCCCAGCACTCCCGGTGGTTACCTGCCCCTAAATCCAGCTCTGTTGCAGACTCAGGCAGACATCGTCGTCCTCATAAACTTTGTTCATGTTTGGAAGGTTAATTCTGCAGCCATAGAACCTAGAAACATACCTTTTTAAAATTGAAAAAGTTAGATTCTGAACAGTCTGTATATACAGGCCACACCAATACATCATGTTGGCCAGATCAGACCCACACGCTGTATGTTTCATACCATCCCTGCTTTTGGCCCTTATCCAAAAAAGAGGATGTCTAATCCTACTCCCACTGAAGTAGGTGACAAAACTCCGGTTGACTTCAGTGGAAGAAGATGGGCCCTTCGGTGTACAGACAAAAAATACCTGTTACAAAATGGTAACTATGAATACATAAAAATAAGCAAGAAAGCTTCAGCCTTGATGTTGCTTTCTGAAGTACAAGGGATATGAAAGTAAAGCTTTCTGCTTTTACAAATTGTTCTTGAATAAGATCACCTGGAGTGGATCATGGAACTCCCCTTCTTTCGTCCTAGTTTACTAGTAGGAGGCTGTATTGACACTGGTTTTGTTTGTGTTGGTTTTCCTTTTGTGGCGGTTTCAATTGCTGCTCAGGGCAACTTTTGCACCAGCCCTCCTCCTCCTCTGAACTTCTACTGCATCTTCCCACAGCCACTGAACTTCATGTATCCATGGTGGTTTTGTTAAACTATCACCACTGAAATAAATCCAGAATCCCCGGAAGAAAAACCTTGTGTTTAAATGTGAGCATTCTGGAACCTCTCTTCCATTTCAGCACTCGGCCTATCACAGCACGGGTCTTATGTCCAAGTTAACTCTTCTATTTAAGATAAGCATGTTCTCCAGTCATTTTTATGATAATATAAATTATAGTTCAATGTTCTCAATTCTTTTTTCTGGGAAATACTAGAAAAGAGCTATCACTTTTTACCGTAGCTTATGGTTGAAATCCTGTCAAAGGACAATTTTGATTGATTGATTGTTTTTTAATAAAAATAAGACAGCCGTCGTATTTATATGACACACAGTTGCTGTATGAAATGTTATTTGGGAAAATCAGTGTTTTTTAATCAACGTTCGTTGGAACAAACACATTAAAGCTATACAATCAAAAGTCAGTTCAGCTCTACATGGGCTATGGTAGTGCTGTGACCCACCTGAAGGTTTCGTTTTGGTATCATTTGGCTGACTCTGCCAAAGCAGTCACACACAAATGCTTCTTTATATATTGGGGTCATAGCTTTTGTGGGGGGAAGGGAGGGTTGACTGCTTATAAGAAGCCTAGTTAGGGCTAGTTATTTAAATTGTGTTTTCACTAAGTTGTTATATGTAAATCACAGCTACAGTGAATAACCTTCAAATTAAATTTTAAAAATAACCTTTTACAGATAGCTGCTAAGAATATTATAGATATTTTTTGGGGGGAAACATATTACTGTTGCATGATTAAATAGATGTGCCCTGAAATGAGTAGAGTCAGCAGAGTCCTCCTCCTTCCATTATGTTATCTAAAATGGGGGGGAAGGGTTGTTTTAACTCTGAATTAATTCAGATTGAGATGTCACCATTACAACATACTGACTATTAAAGCAAGATTCAAGATACCAGATTGAACATGGAGAACCATGTAGATTTGCACATGTGAAAAAATAAGTTTCTGATATACATTAATGATCAAACTGTTGAGGAGTTTGTTTTGACCGATGGAGAAAATCTTACTTATCTATGGAAACCATGAAGCATGGTTAAAGGGCTTCTTTGGGAAAATGGGCTGTTTAATGAAGAGTAAGTGTTGAAATAATCTCACTAGCCAATTAACTTATCTCTTGTACTCCTAGCACATACAGTACTATTCTTCCTCCTCCACTTTGTGCACAGATATCTTACCTTGAATATTAAGGACTTTCCCCTTCATAAAGTTCCAATAAACATTCTATGTGCAAGCATGTATGTGGTAGATAGGGAGGATGTGAAAAGAAGCTGCAGCCTCAGAACATGGTTCTGGACCTAACTAACAGTCACATGCCCCTGTGCTATCCCCAAAAAGTAGACATTTTCTTGAGCATGGGTTGTATGACCAGAAACAATGGATGCAGGATATAAAGGTCTAATTGCATTACTCACTAGTAGAGAGGCAAGTAATCTAGTGTGAGTGCTGATCAAATATTTATACCAAGCCATACCATCTTATATTCTTTGTGCACTATCTAAGCTTTCAGAGGGTTTTGTTTGATTTAATTGTTGCTATTTTTGTTGTTTCCCACCTGTAAAGCTAATCTCTGTGTGCAGCATAGTGGCTGCATTTAAGTCCATGAACGTTTTGCTCTTTAGCTTAAATGGAGCCAGGGCTTCGTCCCATGGTTCAAACGGTATGGTCCTCAAAAGGAGAGTAAAAAATATAACCCCATTTAGAATTTTTTTTTAAATAGCCCAGACTAACACTTCCTTCAGTAATAATAATAAACATCTTATTAATGACCAATATGTCTTTATCTACCAGCAGTAAAAACAAGTGCTTTATGACTTATTGGAAAAAAGGGACTGTCTTCTGTCGATTGGAACAGAATTTTCATTTCTATTCCTGTCGGGTCACAAGAAAACAGACTTTAAACTGGTCACTTTCTCAGGCCTGCGTACTGCTGAATCTGTCCTGCGGACCGTGTACTTTTGGGATGGTAGTAGGGTAGTGTTTTGAGAACAGGTTCTCATTATACTGTACTCTGTACACTCACAAAGTCAGAAGGCAAGTGGCAACAGGGCCAGGGCAAGAGCAAATAGGCAAGACAGACAAATGGTAGAAGAAAGGAAATATTATTTACAGGAATATGAGAGACAGAGAGATCAAGTGATTTCCCAATCTCACACACCAGGTCCGTGGCAGAGCCAGAAACTAAACACCCAACTCTTGATGACTACTCCAGTCTAGTCCTTCCTTTCTTTCTGAAATGTTGTTTTAGAAAGTGGGTGGAGCATGCATCATCATTAAAGTGCCAAATAATAAAATAATGTAACAATTCCACATTTGAATATAGGGACTATTTTTGCTATTAGTGGAAGATTTCAAGCCTGCCAAACATATATTGTTGTGTGATCCATTTTGGATGGGCACACACTGAATATCTGTATCAAGCAGAAACTGGAGCACCTCATAATAAAGTAAATGTGCATTCAGTTACACATGCAAACCAGGTACTTGCACAGACAAATATTAATTTGCAAATTAGTACTTGTCTGTGCAAATACCTGGTTTGCATGTGTAATTGAATGCACATTTGCTTCCGTTGGTTTTGTTTTTTTGTAGAGGGTTTTTTTTTGTTCTGTTTTGTTGAGGAGGGATTATGTTTTAGGTGGCTATGGGCATCCAGTTTTCAGGAAGTTAGACCTTTAATTTTCTTTTTAGTGGTTATTTGAGAAATATGTGTGGATGAAACTTATTGATTTACATCACACTCAAAGAGCTTTTAATATTTTTGCATAAAAGATAATGCATGGAAAAAAGGAGGCAAAGTGATTACAAAGCTAGCAATAAATCAATCAGATGATCCTCATAATACCACATATTGTGAGAATGAGGCATGTTTAGTATGACATTTTAAGATCTCAGAAGTTGATTTATACTTCCAGTAATCAGTGTCCCAATCCATTAGTTTTTATAACATATAGAGATGTCACTAGTTTTTCATTTAATAATTGGTATTTTTAAATTACACAGCTGTAGATCAAGATAAAATAAGATTTTTTTAAAATTAATAACTTCACTGTAGAACTATCATTATATGTTGGAGTTGGTACATTTTATTATGCAACACAATTTTACATCACTTCAGTAGGTAGGTTTTTTCCTCGTGTATCTGATGTCAGTTATAGTTTATAACTCTTATGATTCTACTCTTTGCTTTAATTTTATGTGCTGATGTTTCCACATAACAACAAATAGTCATGCATGTACCACTCAAATAAAATATTCCATCCCTGAGACAGAAAACGTTTTGCAAGTAGGCATTCATTTAAATGTATTTATAAAATGCACTGAATTATCAAAAATGGCCATGTAAAAAAAGTTAAACACAGAGAATCAAATTCTGGCCCCACCAAAGTCAATGAGAGTTATACTAATGACTTCAGTTGGGGCCAGTATTTCACCCATCATTTCAACAATTACAATTTTTAGTCATCAAACAGTTTTTAATTCCCACAAAACCTCTTACATGTCCACCTATCAGTCCTGTACTCCCACAGTCCACTTACACATATGCTTCAGGCAAAAATCTGAAGATACATGCTTTGTACCATACTCTAAAGTTCATCAGAGCCAGGCTTTTTCAGTCCAGCATGGAAAGTGAATTCTAGAATTGAGGGCCTTCTGCCAAAATTGCCTGGCTTAGCTCCCTAATGTTGGCTCCCTAAATCTAGGCACTGTAAACTTGAGTTTCTTAGCTAATATTAACTGTTTTGGTCATATATGGAGGCTAGATCGTTTCTGAACTCCATGTGTTCACAAAGATAATTGATAATGGTGTGGAGATTGCTTCAGCTAGTTCCTTACGATTCACCTTAGGATGAATTTCATTAGGTCCTGCTGACTTGAATACACCCTCATGCATCTAAATATTCTTTAATCTATTTTGGCTTGTGTTTCTTCTCCCATGTTGTTAATATTAATTGTGTTGAATATATGGCCACTAGTAACCTTTTTAGTAAAAGTGAAGCAAATTAGGCGTTAAATACCTCAGCCTTCTTGATATCATTAGTTATTAGCTCTCCTTTCCCATGAAGTAGAGGACCTACACTTTCCTTTGTCTTTCTCTTGCTTCTAATGTATTTAAGGAACCTCTTCTTATTCTCTTTTGTGACTCTTGCTACATGTAACTCAATTTGTGCTTGAGCATTTCTGATTTTGTTCCTACATGGTTGTGCTATTATTTTCTACTCCTGTTTAGCAATTTGTCCACGTGTCCACTATTTGTAGGATATCTTACTGATTTCAGGTCATTAAGGCCTTCCTGATGGAGCCTCCATATTGGCCTCTTATTATTCTTCCTATCTTTCCTTTGCATTGGGATAGTTTGCAATTGTGCCTTGAATATTGTCTGAAGAAACTGCCAGCTCTCCTGAACTTTTTTTCCCCTTCGATTTTCTTCCCAGGGAGCATTAGCTACCAATTCTCTGATTTTGTTAAAGTCTGCTTTTTTTAAATCCGTTGTCCTTATTCTGTTTCTCACTTAAACATAGGTATAAGTTTAAAGACTTGGCTGTCTTGGGGCCTACTTTCACAGCTGTAGTATGTGAAGTTTACTCATTACTCTTAGTATTTATGTGTAGTTCTTAAATCAGAATATAGTTCACATTCTAAAGCTATACATATATGTCTGCATTAGATACACTGTCTGCTATTACTGTACTAAGAAATTGAATTGAAGCTTTTGTTGGTGGAAGCAGAAACTAGAAGAAATAAGATACTGTGCTAATGCAAGTGATATATAGTTTGTGATAAGTTATTTTTATTCTGAGTTGTTTTTTTAATTCTGCACTGGAGATTAGCTCTTTGATCCTTCAGTGTTATCTCCCAAACTGACCTAGAACTATCCATTCAGAGGGAGTGATCGCTCGGTCAGGTTTGAGAATGTTTTAGTGATACTTTCTTTACACATTTTTAAAAAAAATGGGTGAGGGGAGTTAATTTCATATGGAAAGCTACAAAAGTAGTGCCACAGCATTTTTTCCAGTAAGCTTGGCAGTCTTTGCTGAGTTTTGCACTATGCAGCCATTAGCAGGCTGGTCAATGCATTGCTTTATGAGGCAATTATTTCAGCACACTCCATTCAAAATACACATTAGAACTTAACCTTCTGAATCCTGAAGTAGCATTTTTATCACCCAACATTAGAAAAGAGTTGGAGTCAGCAATTTTCTCCCCTCTTTTTATGATCTGGTATCATTAATAAAGCATTGTGCTGGTAGCTTTTCACAATTCCCCAAGATAATTTGTGACACAAAAGGCGCTGCTGTGATACAATTGTCTGTTGACTTATTCAATAGCGGGGGAAACAGAGATTGTTTAAAAATAAAAAAGTAGTAACGGGAAAAAAGAGCTCTTACAACGAATGTAAGTCTGATACACAGGATATTAGAGCTGCTGTTATTGGATATGCACAAGTAGAAATGGGAAGTTAATATGGAATTTCTAATTAGAGTCACATGCTAATGAACTCCCTCTTCATGTTAGTTTTATGCCGCTTCAGAAATATTTTATCATATGCTTAAAAATTTATGGCTAGAAACATTAATGAAAATGAGGCGTGAATTGGAAATAGTGCTATTATGGAGATGAGTGTGGCCGTGACTAGCTTGATTTCTAAGGAGGGATCCTTTTATTGCCTTTTTTTGAGAGCTGAGGAGTGATACAAGTAAAATTAATGACTAGACATATTCTTTGCCCTTACATGGCCAGCATTATTATATTTAAAGTTATAAAAGTTGGATTGTAATAAAATTTTGAATTAATTATAAGGGGGAATATTAATCATAATTGACAATCTTTTTAGGACAAAAATTCATAACATAGTAAAACTGTAAATGTAATATAGTCAAAAATATATATTAGAATACATATTTTTCTGTTGACTTAGAGTATTTCAGGTTGATGTCTTTGTAGGACTTTCTATCTTTTCTGCTATTTAAATACACACTTGCCCTTAAATTGTGTAACAGAATATGTTTATCTGTAAAATTTGGAGGATTAGAGGATTTGTCTCCCTGTAAAACAGGATCTTACAAGTAAGAAGGTGAACTCAGCTGTCTAGTCAAAAATAATACTAAGAGGTGATGGGAGAGGTTGTACATCTAGTATTCTGTCTAATTTCTGAGCTGCCTTTAGAAATATTCTAGTAAATTTTGACAGCTTGGATTTTCAAGGATATTTATTGCATTGTAACTTCATCATGAAAAGCTGATGACTGCCAAAAACTGAAAATGATATAAATCATTTTTATACTGATGATATGAAATATATGTGATACAATGAAAGACATTTCTATAAAATACAAAGATGTGACAAGGTAAAAACATTAGTGTTAAGGGGAGACTTACAGCATCTTTATGAATGTTGATGTGGATTTTTCCTGGACCAGAGCCACAAGACAAGTTTCTAGATTTAGAAGAGATCATCAAAGGAAGACTTTTCATTAAAAATAATAGCATGTGTTGGTCTCATTTATGTAATATTAGTGAGAAGACAGGTTCAGATGGAGCTCTGCTTTATAGCTATATTTTACCCAGTGAAATAAGCTATTGCTCCAGGATAGAATGGGGCTATCTCAGTCACCAAGGCAGGAGAAGGCTAAACCAGGAACAAGATAGACAAGACAAATACAAACTGAAGTGACATGTAGGATGGGACACAGGAATTGCAATTTGGATGGAGGAATATCCTTTCTGCTGAGTGACAGTAGTGAATAATAGCAAGAATCAGAGGCTATAGTGGCTCACAGTGTTCTAAGTACTGCAATAAAGAAAAGTAATGAAAAAAAAAAGAAATGAAATCAATTCCCTTTTGGAGAAAGTAATTATATTGATGGGAAATAAAATATAAACACAATGAGAAGGTGTTAAAGTAGAAACACTTGCATCAATTCTGCAAAGCCGTGCTCTGCTGTCACTGTAGAAATCCCACAAAGACTCGTGAGGTGCATATCAATCTGGAGTCCAGATGAGTAACATTAGCAGGAATAGGATATTTCTTGTCCCTGCTGAAGAATGGAGAGAGGGCCTTCTCACCATCAAAAGCCTCCTTTGTGGATTGGAGGAAGAGCTGCAGAAATGAAGAGGCAAGAAAAGAGAGATTACCAGTCCCTTTTTTGAAGACTTGGTGTACGTTGGCCAAACTCCCCCAGGACTTGTGTGAGACAGAACAAAAAGTATTAGGTGGTGCCCCTTCAAAAACCTTCATTACTTGGACCCATTGGAGACAGTAGCTGGGAAAAGTGTGAAGAGGAATTTGTACCAACAAAACTCTAAATCTCAGCCCATTGAATTCATCAAACTAAACCGGAGAACTGGCTAGTTTGGATTTTATAACAGAAGCTCTTTCTCCACACAGGGTGCTCTAGTACTGCATACAAAACAAAAGGAGATGGGGGGGGAAAGGAGGAAAGAAGGTCCGCTGCAAATGGCCAAACAGACAAGTAGTTTTCTTTTGATTTTATATTTATTTATTTTAAGGCATCTTAAAACTGTAAACAAGGGTACTGATTGCATTTTCCCCCCCAATATTACTACACGCTTATAGGACCATCCTTGAGCAGAACTCTAACTCTCCATGTGCCAGTTAGAAAATGGGCCATGCCAGGCATATGAGGAGGAAGACTGAATACCACGGGGCAGGGGGAAAGGGGAAGGTGGCTTGCCTAACAAAATTTTGCATGTTTGAGAATAAATGAGTGTGATTTTTAAAAACCACAAATATTATCGGAGGCACTGAAGGTGTACTTGAGAAGTGCTGGGACTGTGTGTGACTGCCCAGATTTTTTGAATAATAAGGAAGCTCAAGTGAAGGTTATACTAGAAGATTTCCACTGGCTTCAGTGGGAGCAGTCAGGCCAGTGCTGAATGCTTGTGAAAATACCCCATAGAATATATAGCCCCATAATTAGCTCTGAGATGTAAAAAAAGTAATGGGAGCGATTAAAAACTGTACCATGAATGCTTACATCCCCCTCATTACTGTAGTGTCTGAGCTAATCACAATCTTCAGTGTATTCAGCCTCACCATACCTCTGTGAGGTAGGGATTTGCTATCTATCCACTTTTTACAGATGGGGAGCTGAGACAGAGAGAGATTGTGATAGAGGGCCACACAGGAGATCTGTGGTGGGAACACAGTTCCAGACCAGTACACTACCGTCACTGGATCGCGTTCTGACTTCAAGCAGTATAATAAGGAAATAAACCATAAACAAAAGAGTAAAATGTTCCTCACTCAGGCCCGGTCTACACTTACCTTGGCGATTCGGCGGCAGTCAATAGGAGATATGCGAGTGATGTAAATCACTCGCGTATCTCCCATCGACTTTGCAGCGTCTCCTCCGCGCGGCGTCCATACTGCGCTGTGTCGAAGGGAACAGCGCTCCCTTTGACGCAGCGCTACTCCACTGACCAGGGTGGTTTTCCTGCGTCGCTTCCTGGATCGACTGAGTGCGTCTATATAGTCCGTTCAGTCAATCCAGAGCAATCGATCTCACGGCTGCGAATTTGCCGCCGTCAGTATAGACCCAGTCTTAGAGAGGAAAAAGGGAACCTCCCTAATAAGAAATGTAACTAACAGCACAAAAGAAGAGTACATTAGCCTGACAAAGTTAGTACACAGCAAAAGACGACAGCACCTGAAGAAGTAAAAAAGCTGTTGGGCAAATACAGCAGAGGGAACATCTTGAATGAGAGAATAGCAGAAAGGTGTAAATAATGCCATAAGTTCGCAGTGTGCACAGAAATCACTCAAGGCTGAATGCGCCGTATGCAGTCTCTGTTTTTTTAAACAAACGAGTTTCTTTGCCATGAACGAGCAGTAGTATATTTGTCTGGAACATTTTGTTTCTTTAAAATGCACGCTGATGTCTTTCTTATTAAGCGACGTAAAGCCCTGATTATAATGCTACTTAAACCCAATAAAGATGCAGGCACAACCTCTTACAAACATTTATTCTAAAATATTATCAAATATTGAGAACATTGTCTCATATGTAAGACATCCCAGACAAATTAGATTCATGATTTGGATAGTGGTATAGAGAATACACTTCTAAAGTTTGAGGCAATACCAAGCTGGGAGGGGTTACAAATGCTTTGGAGGACAGCATTAGAATTCAAAATGATATTGACAAACTGGAAAATGATCAGAAATAAATTAGATGAAATTCAAAAAAGACAAATGCAAAGTATACTTTCCAAGAAATAATCAATTGCAAGCACACAAAATGGGAACTGACTGCCTTGAAAGAAGTAGTGCAGAAAGGGATCTGGGGGTTGTAATGCATCACAGACTAGATATCAGTCAACAATGTAATGCTTTTGCAAAAAAAAAAAAAAAGAAAAGAAAAGATCATTTTAGGATGTATTTGCGGGAGTGTTGGAAGCAAGACATGAGAAGTAATTTTTCCACTCTACTCAACATTGATAAGCCCTCAACTGAAGTACAGTGTCCAGTTTTGGGCACCACACTTTGGGAACAATGTAGGCAAACTGAAGAAAGTCCAAAGGAGAACAACACTTATGATTAAAAGTCTAGAAAACATGACCTAGAAGAAAAGGTTGGAAAAATTGGGTGTGCCGGGGGGGGGGGGGGAGGAGGGTGTTGTCTGGAGAAGAGAAGACTGAGGTGAGAAGTCAGAATAGTCTTCAAGTACGAACAAGGTTGTTATAAAGAGTAGGGTGATATTTTGTTTTACTTATCCTCTGATGACAAAATAAGAAGTAATGGGCTTAAATTGCAGCAAGGAGGATTTAGGTAAGACATTAGGAAAAATGTCTTAACTGTCAGGGTAATTAAGCAATAGAACAAATTACCTAGGGAGGTTGTGGAATCTCCTGTTTGGCGGGTTTTAAGAACAGGTTAGACAATCACCCGTCAGGGATGGTCTAGATAATACCTAGACCTCAGTGCAGAGGTCTGAACTAGATGACCTACTGAATCATTCCTATGGTTCTGAGGTGGAATTGGTAGGGGGAAGAGGGACAGACACTGATTCTTCTCCCTACCATTTCCATTCTTGAGACGTGGAACTACTTTTGTACGTACTAGTAAAGGTCCCAAGGCAATTAACTGGAGAGTTATAGTATATTAAACCAGTCAATGTAACTGAAATAAACAAATGAATCTCAGATTGGGTTGAATTGTTTCGAGGAACCAGATAGTGGTACCCTCTTTTTAACGTTTTGGGCTGAACAGTGGCTTTGAGCGGCAATCTATAAAAGAGGGTGGTTTGGAAATGCAGTGTCCTAGGAAAAGCTGCAAGAGTTATCATAGTTCAGACAGCAACAATGCCTCTTGAAGCATAGGAAAAGCCCAGACGCTAGGATACTCATAGAAAGGTTACAGTGTGCATTCCCATCTGTGGAAGGCCTGCCTTCGCTACTTTTGTCATTGCTCTCTGACGATGTGGCTACCATAAAGTCCTTCCACTCCCTGAGTGTAAGAACTGTTCTTTGGGTCTTGAACCCAGACAGAATTGTGAGGCAGGCTTCTAGCAGCTTTATCCCTGCCACTTTGCAGATCAGTGCAGGCCTCGGCCCAAATTGGTCTTTTATTTTTTATTGAACACTTTGCCACCAACATCAGCGAAGAGTACCTACTAATATAATGCCACTATATGCAGATGTTATGATAATCTTCTGATACAGAAATGATGCTAGAAGCAATACTAAACAGAATGAAAGACTATTAAAAGGGTCTGATTTAGACCACTGATAAAGGCAATGATAGATGTGTACCATCTGCCCTTTAATTGAGCCCAGACCACTATCAAATGCTAACATGTATCAGACTCCCATGTACCAAATAGCAAAATAAGGATGATTTATAAGAAAGCAATTTAAACAGTGAATTAATAGAATTGGAAAGAAATAGATGGCTTGTATACGCATGAGTAGTTCACGATTATCCTGCTGGAAAAGAAACCCCCTGCAGCAGATATCAAGGTGGATAGGAACTGGTTAAAGGGAAGACTATAACAATCATACTGCTAGGTGAACTGACAGGCTGGAGAGGAGTTACTAGTGGAGTTCTTCAGGGATCGGTCTTGGGACCAATCTTATTTAACCTTTTTATTACTGACCTTGACACAAAAAGTGGGAGTGTGCCAATAAAGTTTCTGGATGACACAAAGTTGGGAAGTATTGCTAATACAGAGAGACCAGGATATCATACAACAAGATCTGGATGACCTCGTAAACTGGAGTAATAGAAATAGGATGAAATTGAATAGTGGAAAGTGCAGGGTCATGCATTTAGGGACTAATAACGAGAACTTTTGCTAGAAGCTGGGGATGCATCAGTTGGAAGTGACAGGGGAGGAAAAGGACCTGGGCGTGTTGGTTGATCACAGGATAACTATGAGCCGCCAATATGATGTGGCTATGAAAAAAACTAATGCAGTCCTAGAATGCATGAGGCGAGGTATTCTCAGTAGAGACAAGGAGGTGTTAAAACCATTATACAAGGTGTTGGTCAGACCTCATCTGGAATACTGTGTGCAGTTCTGGTGTACCATCTTTAAGAAAGATTAATTCAAACTGCAACAGGTGCAGAGAAGGGCTACTAGGATGAACCAAGGAATGGAAAACCTGTATTACGAGAGGCAACTCATAGAGCTTGGCTTGTTTAGCCTAACCAAAAGAAGGGGTGCATCAGAGCGATAAATATCAGGGAGGGAGAGGAGTTATTTAAATTCAGCACCAATGTGGACACAAGAACAAATGGATATAAACTGGCCATCAGGAAGTTTACATTTGAAATTAGTTTAAGGTTGTTAACCATCAGGGTAGTGAAGTTCTCGAACAGCCTTTTAAGGGAGCAGTGGGGACAAGAAACCTAGCTGGCTTCAAGACTGAGCTTGATACATTTATGGAAGGCATGGTATAATGGGACAGCCTAGTTTGGCAATTGACTGATGTTTGACTACTATTGGTAAATATGCCTAATGGCCTGTGAAGGGATGTTAGATGGGCTGGGATCTGAGTTGCTACAGAGAATTCTTTTTGGATATATGGCTGGTGAGTCTTTCCCACATGCTCGGGGTTTAACTGATTGCCATATTTGGGGTTGGGAAGGAATTTCTCACAGGGCAGATTGGCATAGGCTGTGGAGGTTTTTCACCTTCCTTTGCAGCATAGAGCACGGGTCACTTGCTTTTGGATTCGTTATACCCTGAAGTCTTTAAATCATTATTTGAGGACTTCAGTAACTCAGTCTTAGGTTAGGGGCTCTATTACAGGAGTGGGTGGGTGAAGCTCTGTGGCCTGCATTGTGTGGAGGTCAGACTAGATGATCATAATGATCTCTTCTGACCTTATAGTCTATAAGTCATATGAGTCTATGAAGAACTCCAAAGTATTAGCCAACTAATAGGGAGGAATTTATATTCCATACCATTGTAAAAGACATCAAAAATGCCATAACAATGTACAGGAAAGTGGAATGCGATGAGATATATGATATACTTGGAAATGATCAATTCTGGACGTGTTTGTGAAATAAAATTGCAGATTGAAATTGAGGAGGTTCCTTGGGAAAGATGAGCAGCCCATTCAATTTCTTTATTAATCATTTTTTCCTCACTTTGATTAAACAATGAAAATTTTCAAACAGTCAAAATCAAAGTAGTATCTAATGATACATGCTTATTATAGGCTAGTGTAATATAAAGTCCTAAATAGCACATATGTGGTGACTCTTACATTAAACTGACTGAACCCTGAAAAACCCAAATGGTGCCTCAGATGCACTATGAAAGTTGCTCCTTCCTTGCTCCTGCTAGAGAGTGATTCTGTGTCCAGGCTTTGGAATGCAATTGTTACCATAGTCTCCGATGTTACCCAAAAGGCTGTTAGAATAGATTTTTAGCTATGTTTATTAAGCATTTCAGAAAAGGTCCTGAGAGTGGTAGGCTCCATGAAGAGGTAGGACTGGAACTTGTAGCCAGAAAAAGAAAAGAATTGCACTAGGAGGGGTGGAGAGTAGTCCACCAACTACTCTCTTGGATAGAGGAAATAAACACAATGCAGAGGTAGCACTGTTTCCTGTTATATTAATTTAGATGAAATATATGTGTACAAAAGAGTCAAAGGTGTAAACATAACCCAGTGTCTGTGCAGCATTAAATAGTTTTAAACAAGGTTCAAAGTTTGGTGTATAGCAACAACAACCTGCTTAGTACCTTGGCAAACACACCACAATAATCCTTTAACCTTTTATTAAAGATGAAGAAAAGAAGAAAAAACAGTTAAAGATTTTGAAATATAAAGTATCATATAAAGCTTTTATTTTAACAGCATCCCTTGTTCCCTTTCCCTTTAGCAGTAAAGAGTTTTGAGAAAAAAATCATATCCCCTTTTCTTGTCACTCTTCTAGATGATATTAAAGAGGGTGATAATTGTCCTTTTTCGGGAAAAGTTAGCAGAGATGGGCTGGATCTATTCTTATTGTTGCTGCTGTTAAAGTCTGAACCGTTTCCTAAGAAGACAAAACAAGACATAAACACACACGCAAAAGGGGAGAGAGAAAAGAATAGCAAAGATAGAAAATCAAGCTTTCGTCTCTGGTGTTGACTTTCGTTTGGAATCTTGCTGCTGGAAAAACATGGGGAGCACATAGTGTTATTAGGCACTCCAAGACCTAGCAAACTTGTACCAGGATCAGCTTGTTTAGGGCACTGCATTTAGCTGCCTCTTTCTGGTCACAGTCTTACAGAAGTGTTGTAAAATATATAGTCGTGGTGGCTAAACCAGAGTCTTATCAGATAGAAGGAAAAAGGAGGGGGATTGGAAATGGAAGAAATAAATTGGGGAAAGAAAAGTGCATATGGGATGAGGGAAATGGTCTCACATCACAGATGGTGTTTGGGATTCAGCCAGAGCTGATGGATGTCATGTTGTCATCTGGGTCCCTATTTCTGGCTTTCTCTGGTCAGGGTGTATCTAAGGATTAGGACAAGGAAGGTCTGGGTCCTAGGAGATGGTGGCAGCCTTGATGGTGAAATTCACTCTAGTGGACATTTTTCTTCTCTCTTAAGGACCCCCAAAAGGGAATAATAGGTAGATTACCACATCCCCTCATTATTTTGCCACCTATTAAACATGGTTTCTGAGATCAATTTTGACTATTTGTTTTTGTTGTCTCACTGTTCTTGTTTACCAGTCATAATCTTAACACAGTCCTTGAATTATATCAGTAGGCTTTTTTGTTTGGAACGAATTCAGTTTCTCTCGCTTTTGCACCCTTTCTCTTCAGCACTTGTTGTTATAGGTTATTGTGATATCTTATGAACTTACGCTCACTTTTTACAGTTAAACTCACAATTAGGGTAAATTAGGGTAAACAGAGGCATTGGGATATATATTTAGTGGGTGAAAAAGAAAAGTAAGTGGATGGGTGTGTAAAAATATCATCTTTTTGTTATGCGGCATGAGCCTACCATACCATGACCCTATGTTACAACAGAAAAATGTCAAGACCGCCTCACATAATTTCAAGACCTCACTGTTATCCAGCTAGAAAAAAAAGGGAAGGTGGTTGCTGCCCCAGTGGATCTGGTTTCCATATCCTGAGAGTAATGATTTCCCAAATAGTGAAATAACCTACTGATTCTCTGTTTCCGATGAAATTGCACCTTTGCCTTCTGGGCTTTGACTTTACATTTGAATGAAAAATTCTGAAGCAGTTAATGGTTTGAGTTCAGATATTTCAAATGGAAACCATTTTCTAAACAAGGAGGAGTTGTTTGATTTATCTGCTGTATTCTGCTTTGCTCGCAACTGACATCATATAATCTATAAAAAGGAGTACATAGACAAAAATATTGAAATAAAACAGCTCGTTAGTTGAACAGTGTATTTTATGCTTGACTGCAGCATACAAAGGGCACTTTAAGTATGTAGCAGGCTATCTTAACGGGTGTATAAAAATGCCATACATTGTCACTGGTTGCTTTCTAATTCAAGATCAAGGTATTGTACTGTACCATTGAGTTTTTAGACTAATATTAAATAATGAATTTTAACAAGGGAGACCATAAAATGAATTGGCAGATTTTGTGAGGGATTGGACTATAAATTTGAAATGAGACTCCCTTCATCACAGCATCAGTTCTTCCCACCAACTGTTCAAATGCCTCAGATGCCAGAAAGGATTAGAAAGCCCTGTGAGAAAGGTTGGCAGTTCTGCTGATAGTGAAAAACCAGCTCTGTTTTTTCTGCTTTTAAGTGAACACCATGAGCACAGTGTGAGACTTTACATTTTACATTTTATCGTCTGGGTCATGAGAAGATTCTATTACAATGCATCAGTTACTTTTGTGTTTATAATCAGAGCTAATGCAATAAAGTAATATCCGGCAGGTGCCTGCTTGGGTGCCATCTGATTGTTTTATTCTTTTTTTCAAGTGTTTCCTTTTTGTTATACCTGGGGTACAAAACATAAGTTAGTAGTGCACAGTGAGAGTAAATATTTAAAGAAACAATCTAAATTAAAATAATAAAAACAAAAATCCCTTAACCGTGTTAGCAATGCAATGCTGGGTATAAAAAGTGAAATAATATTTTTTAAAATTGAATTTATTTTTCAGTATATATACTACATGTTTTTTGCACGTAACTTGTCTTGAATGGTTATCCGTGTAGGGTAAACTACAGTTTGTGATCTTTTTCATACACTAGCACAATACTCTGCTTAAACAAGATATTAAAAATCCTTCTTTTTATTAATCATAAAATTATTTCTTTTCTTAAATAAGTTGTATAAAACAGCTGTTGGCAAAATCTAAATGCTTGGCAGAGACACTTTAAATCATATACACCTGGAGTGAAATCCTGACCCTGTTGAAGTCAATGGCAAAACTCCCATCAACTTCAGTGGGGTTGGAATTTCACCCCTAAAGTTTGTGTTGTCTGAAAGAACTGACAGCAAATTAGTATTTATTCAAAAACCCAGGGCCAACTGCAGGGAGAGTTTCCCAGCATTAATGTTTATGTTCCCAGTGACCTCTAAGTAGAAGTGTTTCTACTGGGTGTGATAGGGTATCACCAGACACAAGCCCTGGGCAGGTTAATTTGAGCCAGAAGAAGCCAGTTAACCTTAGATACTGCACCTGGAGGTGAACCAGGGATTGATAGGTCCTAGTGGCAGATGAAGCCCAGCTGGAGGAGCTGGGATAGCATTGTAAAGCGACCAATGACAGCAGGAGGGAGTTCTATATTTACTCCCTAGAGGCAAAGTGAGTTGGTCAAGGACAAGGGAAAGATCCAGGAGGAGAGTAAACTCTGGGGTCCAATTCTGAACTAGGAAGTCTTAGAGGAGGTAAGAGGGAGGAAAGTAGCCCTGGGAAGCAGAGCGAGGAGATAAAGAGATGGGGTAGGAAGGAGTCCAGGGAAGAAATATCAGGGTCTGAGACCGAGCAGAGTGATGTTGCCAGTCATGAAGTTCTTGGGTTGAAGCCCAGAGAAGCAGGCAGGCCCAGATCCCTCTATCAGCCTTTGGTAAAGTGTCACAGGACCACAAGTTAGAACAGAAGATTGCCTGAGATGGCATATGGAAGGAGGGGACAATATAGAGGGCTGAATCATGAAGAGGGAACACCCCAAGGCACAGAGAGAGGCCACAGTGTGAGCAACTGACAGAAGGGGCAAGAGCTAATTCCCAGACCTAACCACAAGGAGGTGCACCTGTGGTGAATGTAACCTCTTTACATAGGGATAAATGGATTATATCTTAGATGGTATTTAATTTTTCTTTTGGCCTAATGCATATAAAAATACCCATATCTTGACAAAATGGATGAGCCCTAGAAACTCTGGAAGATGCTGGCTCCTTATTGAGAAGAAAAGGATTTACCACAGAAGACCCCACGTGGTCAAAAGTGAGGAGCTGGAGCGGTTACGTGGGGATGAGGTCCCTGCCTCATGTATTTCACTACTGCTATTTTGCTGTTAATTCAAATACTTTATCCATGGCTGTGAATCAAGATGTTTTCCCGTGGCAGAGATGCCATAGAACAAATGGACTTGGCAGCTTATTTTCTGGGATAAAGATAAAGCTTATTTTTGAGTGCTGTGGAGATTGTCCAGGCCCTTATTATTATCAAACTATAACAAGACGTCTTGGACGCATCCATGTTCCAAACACTGGCATCTCATTGAACATGTCATCATCAGGAGAAGAGACAGACAGAATGTTAGAGTGACAAAGACCATGAGAAGTATAGAATGCTGGATTGATCACAAGCTTATGTTCTCCAAGTTGATTATCTGGATACATCCTAGTAGATGACCACAAAGTAATAAAAGCACCCAAAAAAAGCTTAATATCTCCAAATTGAAACAGGAGAATGTGAAAAAGGTTTTTGTTGAAGTACTGGTCAACCAACTCGTAACAATTGATGCAAACTCCAATAACATTGAGGAAAAGTGGGCATTCTTTAGAGACTCTGTACTCAGCTGCATCCAACACCCTTGGTTCCATCACACATAAATATAATTGAAGAATAATATTTCTGTGAAGAAGAAAATCATAAAGATTGGTTTGATGAAAATGATAGTGATGTAGGGAGACTATTGAATGAGAAACATTGGCTCCATGAGTCCTGTTTAGGAGACAGCACGTCAGCATCTAAGAAGGCAGCCTTCAACAACATCAAAAGGATGGTCCAACACAAACTTAGAGAGATGCATAACTTATGAGTGAGCAACAAGGCAGATGAGATTCAGTAATATGCAGACAGAAATGATATGAAGAACTGCTGTGATGTTCTGAGGACAATCTATGGGCCTCGGTCATCAGAACATCTCCAAAGTGAGTGCTGATGGCAACACTGCTCACTGACAAAGAAAAGATACTGCAAAGGTGGGCAGAACACTTTTACAATGTCCTCAATGAACAATTACCTGTTACTGCAGAGGCAATTGATCCCAGATAAATAGCAACATATCTCTTGCTGATCCCCCAACGCTGACTGAAACTATGAAAGCAATTGACCTACTGTCAAATGGTGAAGTACTGGAGTAGATGCTATACCAGCAGAAATATAGAAGGCTGGAGGCTTGCACATGGCTTTGAAACGGAATGATTTTTTTCCAGTGGACTCAAGGAACTATACCCCAGAAGTACAAGACTGTATCCATCAATCACTTATGCAAGCAGAAAGGTAACTGACAATCCTACAACAACTGTCAGGTCATCTTCTTGTTGTCAATAGCTGGCAAAATTCTCACCAGAATTCTTCAGAATCACCTGATGCAACACATTGAACAAGGGTTCTTGCCTGAGAGTCAGTGTGGCTTTAGGAAAGGTCATGGGACCATAGACATGGTGTTTGCAGCTCATCAACTTCAGGAGAAATGCCTGGCACGTGTATATGACTTTCATTGACCTGAGAAAAGCACTTGATACAGTCAGGAGGGCCTTTGGAAGATCATGGCAAAATTTCAGTTGCCCAGAGAAACTCATCGCAATGGTTGGGCAATTTCATGATGGCATGCTTGCTTAGTTATCGATGACGGTGAGTCATCTGAACCATTTTCAGTCACCAATGGAGTCAATCTGGATTGTTTGCCCCAACTCTCTTCAGTGTGATGTTTTTTTGCCATGCTTACAGATGCCTCTTGTGACCGTTACACCGGGATTGGCATCAGATATCGCACTGATGGCAAGCTTTTCAGCCTGAGACTACATTTCAGGAAGTGACTGTTGATTATCTTCTGTAGCTGATGATTGTTCCCTGGATGCCAAATCTGAGTCGGGCATACAGTGGAGTATGGACTATTTCTCTTGAGCTTGTGACAGTTTTGGTATCACAATCAACACCAATAAGACAGAAGTGATGTACAAGCCTGCACCAGGGAAGGGACAAATCCTCCAGGCAGCGGACAAGTTCACCTACCTCAGCAGGCCACTGTCACGTGCAGTTCACATCAATGATGAAACCAATGCCAGAATTGCCAAAGCAAGTGTGGCCTTTGGCGGACTACGTGAAAATGTGTGGGAGCGCAGAGGTTCCAGATACTGAGGTTCTTATGTGGACAGATATTCCAAGCTTCCATACTCTATTGATGAAATCACAGATGAGATGGGCAGGCCATGTCACCAGAATGTCAGATGAGCAACTGCCAAAGAAGATCTTTTATGGTGAGCTGAAGGAGGGAAAGCACTCTTAGGGAAGCCAGAAGAAACATTTCAGAGAGTCCCTCAAGTTATCCTTGAGGTATTTCAGCACTGACCCAGAGTTTTGGAAAGATCTCCCTCAGGATTGTTCTACCTGGAACTACACACTATGAGCAGAGGAGAACTACTGGGGCAGAGCAGAAGTGCCAGCAGTTTAAATCTCATAGCAACATGTCCACTGTTAATCAAGTAACCCATAGCAGCATCTCTTCTTCAGCGTGCCACGCACAGTTCAGAGTCCACGTTGGTCTGATCAGCCACTCACGTGTTCACAGAAACCAAACATAGCATGGCACAACATAGCCATGGCTCCTTCAAGTTGCACAACAGCTATATTTTAGTTCGGCACTTCATCTTCTCAGTGTAGCAGGTACATGCCATGGAGTATACTAATGGCCTTTTGAAGACCGTAATTGACATAGTCATGTTTGTATGCAACATGTGATGGTTTTGATTTTTGTTACATTTATCTTTACAAGTGTGATAATACTTGGTATCTCAGGAGCATGATAGTAATAATAGCTAATTTATGTAAGCAAAGTTAAGTGTCATAAATGAATGAAACCAGGATGTATTACACACAGTACATGTTTCTACTCCTTTGTTTTTTTGTTTACCTCATTACTTGCAATTTGAAGTAGCGGCTGTCATTTCAATGCTCTTATCCTTGTAGCTCAAGGAGGTGATAAGTGAGGGGTAAGATCCTTAGGCTAGTGGTTGAGAGATTCCTCTTGTTGAGTTAAATATTTCATTTAATTTGTATCTCTCTTCTGCTGCATCTGAGCAGTGTCATTAATGCACAGTGTTAATTGGGAGAGATTCCAGGTAGGAAGATTTAAAAAAAAAAAAAAAAAAAAAAAAGGTAAAATTCCGGAATGTGGGGAAAGGTTATTGTACCATTAAGCTATTTTAAATCTGGTCTACACACATTTTTTGTACCAGTCTAACTATTTCAGCTAGAGGCATGATTCTGTACCAAACAGTTACAGTATCACAGCCCCTATTGTAGACATAGTTATACTGGTAGAGGTGCCTTATTCCCATTTCCCTACGATAGTAAGTTAGACCAGTATAAGTGCATTCATGCTAAGGGATAACATTACCACTATAGTCAAGCAGTACAGATTTTAAATGTAGACAGATCTTTTCCTGGTACACCTTAACTTGGCAAAAACAATTTAAACATGCATAATTGGAAATATATTTATAACTGTAAAAGGATTAAACTGATTCTTTGGCTGGCCTGCAGTGGAAGGCCCGCCTAAGTCCTATCATGCCTCTGTCTTATTCTGGCCCTCTGCAGAAAGGTGAATTTCACTCTAAATGAATTAATCAAGGAATGACCTTGAGCAATGAATTTTGGATTGAAAGCTGAGCTTAATGTATATTTCAATGTGTTTGCATCTGGAGTTGTTGACCTGGGTCTATCTCTAAATTAATAGAACATACCTACTTTGGTTTTTCTGAAGCATTTTCACCAAAAGCTCCTGTTGAAGTACCATGAAAATTTCAGTCATGATGAGCGAATCAAGATTGTTCGATAGACAAAATGGGAAGTGCAGAGTTAAAATGAATTTGTGTGCTTATTGGATAAACAAATGAAGTATCCCAATTTGAGTGCCATGCAAAGGAACATACTTTTAATTAATTCACCTCTTTAGAAAATGTCTTGTTCATGATGTTAGCTACCGTAATGGGGAAGGCAAGTACTGATCAGGGAAGGGTCATATTACAATAGTTGACATGTCAGATAAACTTTAACTACAAGATGCCAGAATAGTTAAGAGAAAACATCTATCATTTATAAAGAGCTTTAGTCAGTAACACTAAAAATGAAATGTGAGATTAATAGACGTTCTTGAACATTAAGTGGGGGATCTTTCCTTCATTTGAACTGCTGCCTTTTCTGAAAGAAAAGAAACAATCTCATTATAAGTATAATAGATGAGCACATGCCTGTTGCATTGTGGGTTCAGTGATGTTTATTATTTCTTGCCATACTGTGTTAGAAACTGTAATTTGAAGGAAAATTCATCAGCTGAGAAACAAACGTCTTGATTGGCACCAGTAGTCACATTCAGCTTCAGACTAGAGAGGGCAGGCCCTGGGTTGTCTGATTTGGCACCATAGGGGACTGCTAACCTGCTCCCACAGCCTTCTGCTTCCTCTCTACCATGTCACATTAAGCAATCTTCTGGGGAACTTGTGGCCAAAATAAAATTAAGGGCCTAATGCAAAGCCCACTGAAGTCAATAGAGACTCCTCCTGTCTTTTGTGGTGTTTCGATCAGCTCCCAATTCTCTAACCTAAATCTCTTTGATTAAACAAAAAAGGATGGCTTTATATACAAGTATTTTTTACTTCATTTGGACAAAAAGGCATTAAATTTGCGTCAGTGGAAATACTATAACTGATTATTGATATTTTGTGGATTTGAATACCACAGAGTGAATGTATAATATGTTCTGTTTATTCAACATAATATAAACCATAACTGAATGCACTTGAGATTTGAAATTAGAACACTCAGTGATATTGAATGGTTAGTCAAGAGTGTAACACTGGAAAGCAACCTCAATTTTGGCAAAAAAAATAATAGTTGTGTGTAAACATGTGGCTGTAACTTTATTTTTGTGTGTGTGTTAACATTTACTAACACAGATATTTAAAATGTCTGATACTTGAAAGTACAGCTGAAGAGCCTGTTGAAGACAATTTATAGGGAAAGAGATCTTGTTTAATCTAGTAGAAACACTAGTTTGGCAAGTATTTCTTGACCTTTTGAGATTGCCGGTAAAACGTTAATGTCCCATTAGCTTACTACTTTTGTAATGACATCTGTCCAAAAATTATGATACCTGAATGGATTTTTTTTCTTTAATGAAAATATGTTCTATTTCCCAGCATTCACTAGGATAAGGTATGTGCACTGAGCTGTTACTTGGGTAAAAAATTTACAACTTGAGTGCTCAAAGTTACATTTGGATTTAGATGTATAGGCACCTAAATAAATGGCCTGGGTTCCAGAAATGCTGGCCATCAACAACTCCAACTGACTGCAGTGCAGAGCGCCCACAGTACAAGCCTATCAAATAAAGCTGTGGACAGCCTTGTTACACTTGGCACTATGGCAGGATAAATTTAATCCATTTAAATGGGCTGAGGTATACTGTACCAAGTGTCTGAGTTTGAAAAATATGTTGAAAAACTATCACATTTTGCTTGAGTAGATTTGGAATTTATAGACCTTATTCTAAAACTCTGTCCCCTTACAGGTCTAATGCTTGCGGTGTAATATCTCATCTCACTTAGTTTGAAATACAGGCTATCTCACATAGGTATGCCAAAAATCTGCAGAGGTGTGATTTAAGTATTAGCCAACACTGCCGATTACATCATCCTAGGAGAGATAACTTTACTCCATTTTCTGGGGAATTGTTGTAAGTTACAGAAACAAAATGATAGTATTATAATTACTGTGCATAACACTGATTATATTTAAAACTTAGCAAATAAAGTTTAGCTTGGCTCAAGTGTATGGATCAAAAGCTAAGCCAAAGTTCTTTTGAGCAAAGAAATAATAATGATTAAGAGCTACTTTTTTGTACCTTTCTATTGATTGTGAGGCTTCATCTTGTGATTGATTAAAATCAATAGCTTTGAAACCAACAAAACAATACATTATGGAAAGGATAAGAGTCAGCATGACAACAAAATGATACAAATGATCTCGACTATAACACTTAAAGCTTTTAGAGTACAACCTCTTTCCTCTTCACAAGGAAAGTAGTACTGTGAGCAATTTAATCAGTATCCACTATTCAACTGTGGCGGTCAAAACCCTATAATGTAGCTGGTGTTGCTAAACTGAAATCATTTCCAGCCTCTTATAAGCCCTTATGTCATTTTAAGATTTAAAAAAGAGAAACATATCATAAAACACAAGTTAATGTGCTCTCTTCTAAGGAAAAGAGGACTTTTGTTAGGCATCCCTTCAGCTGAACAGCAGTCCTCCCATTTTTCACTATGTTATTACTTACACACACATAACAATAAACCTCCAACAAAAGGACATTTAAGGTTGCCAAGTCAAGCACTCAGATTTTGGGAAACGTCACAATTTAAATGGGCTGTGCAATGTTATTTGGCCCCCTTGTGCATACGATATCGCATTATGATAGTCTTTAATGTGGTGATTTTATTTGCATTATCATAGCACCTGCGAGACCTAATCATGGACAGAAACCTAGTTAATGAACACAGAACAAAAGGATTGTCCCTGGCCGAAAGACATGACCCTCTAAATATACGATTAGAGATAACGGATGGATGGACAGACAGACCAATGGGGGAGTAGTCATTGTGATAGGAAGTGGTCTCAGCACACCAGCAGTCTAACCATTGTAAAGTGTTTCTGTGTTTGTTTTGCTAGGCATCAAGGAAAAGAGGGTTTTGAAGGAAGATAATGAGATAGCATTAAGGATGTTTATGGGGAGTTCCTCCTAAGTGTGAGGGTCAGCATTGGAAAGAGCATGAAGGTGCTTGTTTGAAAGCTTAATAAATGGGTCATGGGGGCTGGCATTAATCAGAGTCAAGAGCTGACATCTGAAAGTGAATGAGATGGTAGGTGGGGTGAGGTTAGATTGTGAGGGGCCCTTGAAAGTGAAGACAAACAGCATAAGTTTGATGTGACACAGAAGGGGGAGCCCATAGAGAGATGCAAAGAGGGCTGACATGGTACAAGCAATGGGTAGGAAAATAATCTTTGCAGCAGCATCCTGAATGGATATATGAGTGGGGCAAGGCTGCATTTGTGAAATGTGCAAAACATGAGATAAATGTTTGTGTGAGAGTTTTAGCTGTGTGGATGGGTAGGAAACGTATCTTAAGCATGAGAGGCAGAAAGAATTTGCAAGATTTAGGCATAACCTCTGATGACATAGAAAGAGGCTTCTTAAAAATATTTGTGTGTGTGCATGTGCGCCTGTTCATGCACACACAAAGACTAATTCCAGCTAAAATGTTTTGTGCACTGGCTAGATTTTTAGGAAAACAGAATTGCAGTTTTAATCACATCACTTCAACTCATGCTTCCTTATTAACTTTTTGTTAATTGTCCATTTTAATATATAGAATAGTTGCTCACCTGCGAAAATAGCGCTAAAACAATTACCAAATAATTATCTGAATGCATTTTTGTATATTCCGATCATTTTGTTATAGATACATGAAACTACCTTCCACCTGGACACACAATGTTCATCTGAGAGTTTTTCACTATATTGCATGGTTGCAAGCTTACTGGTTAAAAGAGGGCCGTATCAAACCAATTTAGCTTCGTATTTTTATGACTCAATGAGTACCTGATAGAGTTGGGAACTCAACTCTGCATTCCTGAGAGTGACTGTTTCCTTTCAAATCACTAGATACACTCTCTCCAAATAGGGAAGATTCATTTATCGATTTATTTTCTGGATTACTTTGGTGGTTCAGACTGTTTGTCTTATATTTCTCAGAACATGTTAAAATAGAAAACTCACAAACAATAAATGGACAATTAATGTCGTATTAATACACTGAGTTTACAGTACACATTGGGTGCACTTAACTGACATTTAACAAAATAACCATAGCAAGGTAATTACAGATCATTATGTTGGAAAGTGGATTAATTGACGTTTAAAAAAATATATTAATTCATATAATACAATTAACTAACGAGATATCTTTCTATATGTTAATAGCAGAATAGTCTTTCCTAGTAAATAAACAATACAAATACCACATAATTAAACTGTATTTGTATAATTTATATTAGAAAAAAATACAGGATTACTAATGTGCAGATGAAAACAAAACACAAAATCTCCAAGAGCAGTTATTGTGTTTTGAGCAAAGTCTTATAAATGCATATGCAAAAAATGTCCATAGTTTGCACATTTTATAAGCATAACTTCCTAATGTGATAGGTGTAAGATTGGATTAAGCCTTCCCATGCCTAAAGTTACTGAAATCCAGGTTGCCATCGCTACAGTGAAGCAGCAGCAACAATACAATTATGGAAGAGTCTAGCTTATTGTTTAACTGTTTTTTCTAATTTATGTCCAGAAAAGGCTTCCTACTTTTCCACAAACAAGGTAAAGAAACATATATTCCCAAGTTTATAAAAGAGAAAAGCTGTAGAGTAAAAGTGTATTGCAGAACAGAAAAAAATAACCTAAATGTTTTGATATACCAGTGTATACATACTTATGTGCAATATTCATATTAATATTTTGGTCATCAGTGCATTCACTTTTTTAAACTGGAAATTAAGATTTATTCCCCAATACATTGTACAATAGCCCTTTTTTTGCACAATTCTAATTATATTTTCATGTTTGCCTTCATCTGTTTTTAATAATTAATACAGTCTGCAGCTGTAACAATCTCTGTATCTTCTGACTCTTCCAAGCATTACAATAAATATATAATGGTTAATCTTCTGTGTAGAAGAAAGGGAAAATACTAAAACTCAAACAAGTAAAGTAAGAACTTAGAGTAAATTGTCACTTGTCTGAACTTATTTTTGACTATATCGTTTCAGAATGAATATTAAATAAACTTTTTGAGGTATCTTTTTCTAAAACAATGTTTAATTTGTTGACTCTATAAGCTGAGCAGTTTAGTAAAGGGGATTCTTTCTCCCTTTACTGACATGATGAAATCTGTCTTAGGTTATGGTGACTGAAAGCAATAGCATTCAATGGTGATTTGATGGCCTACATGAAATGGTCCCAGGGCAGTTGTTAGGGTCCAGGTATCCTCCTCATTATAATCAGCACATTTGTTAGCAGTTTTAGTATTAAATATTAATAATTGAAATATTAAAATTATTAAAATATTAGGGTTGCAAAGTAAGTAGGCCTAAGATGGGAAATGCCCAAAATAAAGTTGTCCATGAACATTTGTCTCTGGTTTACGCATTATGCTATAATCTTTAATATCATATATTATATTCTAATATTCATTGAAGACTATAACATAATGTGTAAGCCAAAGGGACCTGTTGCGCGCAGACGATTGCACGTTGGTAGCTCACTCATTAGAGGCCATCCAATTTATCACTGATCAGTTTGCATGGGCAGCTAGGCGCTTTGGACTCTATCAGATTGAAAAAAAAACAGAGGTCATGTACCAGCCATCTCCAGTCCAGGACTGTGCTGAGCCTGCTGTTGCTATTAAAGGCACCCAACTTAGAGCAATTGACCAGTTCTGTCATCTTGGAAATCTACGCTCCAACACTGCCAGCGTTGATGGCAAAATCCTCCTTTGGGAGACTTTGTTATCATCTGTGGAATAAGGGAGAGGTCAGACTGCTCACAAAGATTAAGATGGATCTGGCAGTGGTGCTGTCCAGACTGCTGTACCGATGTGAATCATGGTTGCTCTACCGTAGCCACCTCAAGTGACTCGAGCAGTTCCACCGGCGTTCCCTCTGATCTGTTTGTAACATTCAGTGCCATGACAGAATCACCAATACAGAGGTCCTTGGAAGGTGCCAAATTTCAAGAATGGAAGGCATGGTGGTGACAGCCCGGTTTTGGATGGCTGGACATGTTAGAAGGATGGAGGACACTGGAATCCCTCAGGCTGTGCTTTACAGCCAATTGAAAAATGGACAAAGATCAGAGGGAAGGCCACATCTGAGATATAAGGACACCCTGAAACAAAATCTTAAGGCTGTAACATTGATACCAACAATTGGGAGGATTTGGCCCTGAATAGGGCCAGCTGGAGGCAGTACAGACATTTAGCTATTAAAAGCTTCCAAGTGAAACAAGCAAGTATAAGGGAGAGAAAGATAGAGAGGCCATATCAGTAATTCCATCAACTGCAGCATCTGTGGTTGCATCTACAGATCAAGGATTGGCCTTATTTCGCACAACAAACACACACAAATAAACTTAGTCAACAAGGGTTGCTGATACAACTCATTTGTTGACATGGACTGCATAACATTAATATATGATCACATTCTATTTGTTCTACAGAACCCCTGTCTCTTATACTGCACAGAATGACAGTGAATGAAGCAGAGAGGCTAAAAGGGGAAAGGATGTTCTCTTATGGTTAAGATTCTATACTGGGATCAAAGGAAAGAGGAGTTCAGATTTCCTACGTGACGGTGGGCAAGACTTTCATGCGAAGTATAGGCACAAATATAAGCCCTACCTTCACCCTAGTCCTGTCATTTATTTTTTGCCTCCCCTTACTTGAACCAATTGCACTATCAGTTTTCTGAGCCTTCAGTTCTGGGAGCAGAGATTGAGATCAGCATTTTTCTTCTATTGTGATAACAGGACAATTAAATATGGTATCTACAAATGTGGACAACAGGAATATCCCAATGTTGGCAAGGTTCTTTATGCTTTGGTTTTTGGATTATGTCGTCGTCTTCTGGATAAGATCGATGTTCCCTTCATGCCTGAACAGAGCTCTGTGAGATGTTGTAGCCCCATGTTACTCGCCTTGCTCCAAGTGGTTGTGCCTCATTCTGGGGATAAAAATACAGGTGGAATCCCTATTCTGACTCTTCGGCTAATCCACTTGGAGTTTGTCGTGTTCATGTTTGTGGCTGTGCTTTAAAATAAAGGATAGGTTGATTGTCTTTGCCTTTGGCCTCTTGTTGATAGTGGATGAAGTTGGGTAGGTTTCAAGATCGATTTATGATTCTACAGAGAACAGCCACTGCGCACACAGTGAGCCTTGGCATTTTATGTGATCAAGATACTTCAGAAACAAAAGATGCTAGTTCGTTTTTGCTCAAAAACACTATGGTGCTTTGAGGCTTTTAAACTCCACCTCTTTTAAAGCTGGTTAAAGCTTTCTCCTGCACCACACAATATTTTCTAAATCCCATCGAGGTGCACTCAACCAGAGGGATAACAGGAATCTGGGTGAAGAATGCTGCCATTTCCATTGAGGGCATTTGTAGGTCAGCACTTTGGAACTTGGTCAGCAGCTCCTCCTGTGTTCATCACACGCTGCAAATTACATCTTTTGTCATCATCTGAGACATCCTTCAGAAGGAAAAGTTCTGCATTCAGCTAGGTAACAAATCCCTCTTGCTTATTGCTTGTGTAGCTCTGCTCACTTCCACGCCCCTTTGGGGGGTGGGGAAGTATGGGACGTAGCAGAAAGGGAAAATACATACCAAAATGGATTTGCAGTAGTTGTCACATTTCCCCCCTTCCTATCTCCTGCCTTCACAATCATTCCTGTATACAAACAACTAAATGGGAGGGTTCCAAAAATAATTGGGCGTGGTTGGGGAGGGGTGTAATGTTGTTTTATTCTGGATGACTGGCAGATCTTTCTGCCTCCTTCTGGAAAGTGGAATCATGGCAGTTAACTGTAATAATCAGGAGAGGGGAAACAATGGACCAATAAATACATATACAGATAAACAATTTCCATTAAATCCAAGAATTGCTTCCATGCTACTCTGCTAATTATAAAATGTCTATCTGCAACAAAAAAAACGCAGATGCAGTAAAGCTGGCATGCTTAAAAGTAACAACAAAAAGGCTAATTATTTTTTATCTGAAGTTATCTGGCTCAGTCATTTAGCTTACCAGCCTCCAGTAGCACACTTTATGAATCAGTGGTAACCTAATTATGGTTATTAGGTAGGTGTATCCCATTTTTTTTCTAAATCATCACTGATTCCAGAAATAAAGTATGAAAAAGGTAGACAACAATTAGGTGCACCTAGAAAAACACCAGAAAAGAGTAGAGTTGATATAATTATCTGCTTGCAGTACCGTCAGCAATTTTTTGCCAACTTTTTAAATAAGATTATAGAAGATGAAACAGAAGAGCTTACTTCAGCTTTTAAGAAAGATGTAAGCAATTTTAAATTGTACTTTGTCCCCAGGGAGAGTGTGAAAATATTTCTAGTAAATTAAAGTATAATAAAAGCATTTGCTGGATGATAACATATTTTTCATATTAATTTCTTAATTTCTAGGATGCTTAATTGTAGATCTCAAGGGCATGAGGTTAAAGCAGCACATTTACATGTTGAATCTGTGTACTATGTGCTTTTTATCATTGCCACCGTTTAGCTAGAAAATATGGTCTGTGTCTTCCCCCTTCACTCCAAATTCTCCAGAAATCTGGGGATTATTTCAACTAGACTACAAATTTACTCACAGAAGATGTTCCAGCTTGAGTGAGGGTTGCATAGTCTAGTCCAACATTTCATTTGGCAATCATTTGGAATGGAAATTTAAAGGTATGGTCCAAACCCCAAAGACACAGTTTCAAAACTTAACCAAGGAGAACAAAAGGGGGTCACAGGAATCATCTTTTTATTTAGATTTAGACATTCTGGTTCCTCAAATAAATCTACTCTGTCCTCTTTTGATGGGGCAGTATAAGGCAATTATAGGAGGAATTTCCATGAGGTTGTTGGTTTTTAAGGGGAAGGATCACACCTTTCAAAGTCTAGCACAAAAAAAACAAAACAAAACCCAAAACAACAAATCAAAACAGTGCATTACAAACAGGGTAGTTGATTCCCATTACCTGGGTTACAGGAAAGTCCTCCAAGAAAGCAAGTATGGCTGGGGACTGAATTTAGGAAGGTTCAGTTTTCTTATGAAGTCATGGAACCTAGTGATGAATACCATCCAGTGAAATGCAGGTAGTCCAGTGCTAAGAAGAAAGCTTCAGTGAACTGGAATATTTGCTAGCATGAATGGGAGTGGTTTGAGTTTACCTATCTGATTAGGCAGATGAGGCTTTGCTCTAGTTAATCTTGTAAACTTTAAGGGATTAGAATTATAAAATGGATGGCTGTGTTTTCACCTGTTCCTATGTCAAAAATTTAATCAGTGTTACCAGTATAACCCAGAAAGTTACTTTTAGACAGAGAGACATAGTGCATTTTAAAGACATGCAAATAGCATGTAAAATGCTGGGAGCAGTTTGCTAGAGTTTTACTAGCTTCATTGCATTACAAAGTGATTAGTTGCTACCTATACCTTTTCATCAGCTCAAAAGATTGCTGTATGCCCCATGGCTGTTTTAATGATAATATAATGTATGCCACTGGCAAATTTGTTAGAACACATTACATTTACTCGGAGATGATCAAGGATAATTAAGTATATAAGCCCTTTCCTCTCTGTTTAGGTGAAATCATGTTAGGGCTATAACACAAAACAAAATAAATAAATGAGTATAGGTAAATGAAAGGTGAACACAGAGTCTAAAATGCATGGAACCATACAGAAAATAAAGGAAGAAAAGCAGGAGAGATGAAAGAATTAATTTCTGTTCCATCCTTTGCATTTTTAACTATAATAATTTTTATCACTGAATAATAATTACATATTTTGGTGGTGGTCCATGGGATACATCGGGGTCGCTTTCATAGATCTGAGATTTTAAAGCCAGAAGGCATCATTATGACATAGTACAACCTTTTACATAACAAAGTAAATTGAACTTGATTCAATCACCTCCCTTCCAGCAATTATGACTGTACATTTCCATTGGCCAATTTTTCACTTTTATTTATTATAGTGTATTTGGCATTGTGTAAGATATAGAAGAAGATGTGGTCCAGGCTCAGAAGTTTATATGCTAGGTAATCACTTGGGAAGAATGTCTCTGCTGTCAGGAGCTATATCATCAGCTCTTATGTCTTGCCTTTGACTACCAACTGTCCCTCCTCCACTGTGCTATCCTCTTCCCCTGTGTTTGTGTGTGTGTGTGTCCTGCAAAAATTCCTGTGTATCGTCTGTGTAATATTTATACATACAGACACACACAAATCCTGTGTTAACTTCACATTTGCCATTTCCTTTCAAAATATACTAGCCTCCACTGACTTCAATGATCATTTGGAATGAGTTTCTTAAGTAGGCTTACTCAGCTGATTAAAAATGCCTAGCCCCTTGCAATTTAGAGATGTATGTGAATAGGATATTAAGAATTAAAAGGGATAACGAAGTGCGGGTGTGCAGCCTCTTTCACATGGTCGAGCAGAGTCTTTACGCTCTTTCTATAAAAGAGAAGTGGTGGGAACCTCCTGATTATTTTAGGAATAAACCAGTTTTCTAGTACAACACTGAGTTGTCTCCTGCCCGCAAGAGTTGATGACACTGGAAATAACATTTCCTGTCTGTCACTGGCAGGAAATGCTGCCAAATGAGGGGCAAATTCAATAAAAGAATAGCCCATCAGGTAGGCTGCACTAGGAAAGCATTGAAATCCTTGAAAAACATGAATAGTGGCTACATGTACTGTCATTTCACCCTCTAGTGGCTGGCCCAGAGAGGAACTAAAAAGAGCCCCAATGGCGGTTTCCTGTTGCTCTAGAGATAGAGGCTTGTTTTTTGGTAGCTGAAGGTCTAACCTGCTGCTTGTTGTTTGTGGTTTAGCTGGTGGCCGTGGTTTTTGTTGTCAGCAAGCAAACTGATTTGTTAAGTTTGACAAGTTTGAATAACAGAGAGAAGAAGAAAGTGAAGGGAATGAGGAGATGATGTAAAAGGATTACAAGAGTGTGAGGATGGTGTGGAGCACTGGCTCCTGCCAAATTACACTATGTGTGGCTTTCACTCTCCATCTTTGCAGTTACAATTTTGATTATCCATATTTTCACTTTGCTCCAAAATGAATTCGCTGCGTGCCCATGTGTGTTTGCTGTTGGTTGAAGCCCATGTGCTGTTGGTGGAAGCCAAGAAAAGTTGTAAATATTTTCAGTCATGTAAATATGCTGCACAGGTAAATTCCACCACTCGTCTGCCAAAAAAAAAAAGAGGCTCCAATGGAAAACTATCACTTCCAGGATATATTACCTTAAAATTATATTTTAAAGTCAATATAGTATTCAGGACAACTATGACGGACCTGACAGGAAGAATCATCATGTATGCATTTCTTTGCTTAACTGTGGTATACCCTGAGGCCTCGATCATACAAAGACTTATTCACCTTGTTTACTTTATACACTGTGGATGGTGAGATCCTCATTCCTGTTTCAGCGCCATTACATTGGGTAACAGAGCAGCATCAAGTGGTCCTGAAAGACCCAGTTCCAACTCCCAGTGCATTCTCCTGGTGCAGACCTTATGGAAGACAGACTGCCTTCTGGAGACTCACTTGCAAGAGCTGACATAGGAGGCATGCCAGGATGAGGCCTTGTCACACCACTGCTGTGGAGATGCCAGGCAGTTTGGTGGCACAGAAGGCTGCCCTTAACGTAGGTGTTCCCAAGAGCAGCCCGGGATTGTGAAGTTGTGTCGGTTGTTTAATGCTCTTAGAGGTGCAGCACAGAATCTGACCTTGAGTAATCCTAAGAGAATGGGACTGCTCACCATTGTTAAAGTTATGCATGAGCAAAAATCTTTGCAGAACTGAGGCCTAAATATGTATTTATCATGAATGTGCTTTTCATATCCTTCTAAAGCTGTATTAGGAAAATAAAGTGTATAAATTTTCTCTTATGTGTTTGAAATATTACAATGTACTGTAGAAAGAATTCTTAAGATAGATAGTGGCTATATACAAAAGTGATTGCTTCTAGGCTTTTGGAATACAACTTTTTTTTAAAGATACTCCTTTGTAACATGAATTATCACCTTGTTCCAGCATTTGCATTGTTAAAATATGATCTATAGAGAGTATTGCCTACGTTCTTTATAGGTGAAAAGAGAATGGGGGAAAAAACTCAACAAAATAAAACACAGGAAGAACAGAAATAAAAGCAGTGCTACAACGGGCTGAAAAGCCTGAGTTCATCATTCATGCTTTTACCGGAAATCTAAATTCAAATAGATCAATACAACACAACCTGAATAAGGGTTGAGTTAATGAGAAAATTATAAATGATTTTCATTTTAAAACAGGAGGAAAAGAGTCTGTCCAATTAGCTCTCTACTTTAAAAATCAAATACATATAATAGTACACAAGAACATTATTCTTTTTATGTCTAATGATAGATTTTAATATTGCAGCTGCAGCCAAATACACAATTAGAGTCCTGCATGGTATATTTTCCTAATTTTCCATGTTAATCCACCACATTAATCTTCTCTTCAGCTGTTTGTACAGATTTTATTTATCAGTATTATTTCAAAGATAACATTGGCTTTAAATTACTTACTTTCTGGTGTGCGTAGTAAAATCACTATGCATGGACTGAGCACCATTGATGGCTAGTCAATGTATAGCAGGGTTAGCATTTTTAAAAATATTGAATAGCTTTTTAAATATATTTTCAAAACTATTACTTTGGTGCCCTGTGTCTATAATGCTGATCTTTCTTATCAAGATTTTTTTTAGTGAAAAGGTGGAATCCTTAAAAACAGAGTGATAGTTTTGCCTCATTTCAGAATTATTTTTGGCCACTCATATTTCATATATATATATATATATATATCATATTTATAAAATCAAGGTCTTTACTCTGTATACTTGTGTGTGTAAACAAAAACGCTGCAAAACAGAAAACCCTCAACCAAAACTGGAGAAAGATGGGTGAGCAGAAATTAAAAAACAAAAAGCCACAAATATAAGTGAAATGTGTAACTTGAAGTCCAGATCTGTAAATGAGAAAATCTAATTAGTGGTGCCTTCCAACCTATCACTTTATTTTACATAGTGAGGCACAAGAGGCATTTGAACATATGGAAAGACTTGAGCTTAATTGTTAAAATTCTGCTCAGCTATTCCACCTCTTCACAGTGATTTGCAATGTTTAGCATTTCTGTACATTAGATAGTATATTTAATGTTTCCCATTTCAATCCAATTTATGTATGTTTGGCTGCAGACCAGAACTGTGGGCACACAGTATGGAATTGTCATAAATCTGCCTATGCTGAACACAAGTGCTGTATCGCTACAGTTGATAGCATGCTTGCATGAACATTTCAGAATGCTTGTGGAGCAATACTGCCTATTCCCAGCAAATCTCCTAGGGACTAAATTAATGTATCTCATATTGTATTGATTGTAGCCAATAAGTGCCTAAATGATTTGATGCGAGGCACAGGGATTATGAAGGGAAGAGGGAAGAGGCAGCTTGAAAGAAATATGCGGTTTAATTACGGGATGAATTTCGCCAATCTACTTCCCCCTAGGAATTTAACAAATAGGCCTAAGTGCACTTAGCTGTTCTTGACATCTGTTGAAATGATATCTGCCCATGATGAGGGAATCATGGGAATTGGTCTAAGGGTATTGTCAGGATCAGTGAGCCACAGGAAACTGCTTTCCTGTCAGCAAAATTGGAAGAAAGAAAAGGGTACATTAGCAGTTTTAGGTTAAGCTATAATGATTACAGCTTTCTGTAATAAAATTCCTCTCTCTGATTTAATGAAACTGGCTCTCTCTTTGGTAAGATGTTAAATAGCCCTTCCCCCCAAATATAAATACAGGTTGGAGTCCAAAAATGTGCTCCTGGTGTGCTGTTGGTGGAAGCTTTAGGTATGTTGTTTGCAAGAAGCATCCAAGTTTATATTTTTTTTATGACCCATTACAAAATGTTATGAAAGTTGGAATCTCTTAGGTAAACAGCAGATATAATAAAAACTAGAGCTTCCATGTAAATGTAATGTAAAGGCCAGCATTGTGAAGACTGTTGTTGCATATTTTCTCATTTTGATTACATCTATAATTCAGAAGAAAGTACAGATCAGTTAATCTCTCTCACTGCATTTTAAAGTATTTACCTCTGCAAAAGAGAACTTGTTAAATACTTTTGAAGTCCTAAAAGCTGTAAGTTCCTCTGCCTTATTTGAAATGTTTTGCAATACTTGGAGCATTTGTGTATTACCTGGTAAATTACATGTAAGTCATTTCCTTTGGAAAAAGTGATAAGCTTTTATTTTAGGAGGTAGAAACACAAGATGAGACTGTATATCATATTATCTGAGGCTGCATGGGTAGCTTCCTCCCTCTTTGCATTTTGACTATTCATAACCAAGGAATACAAACACAACTTAGGTTTTTCCATTTGTTTTAAATACCTACTATTTTTATAAGCCCCATCAAGGGTTCTTTTTCAATTACTTGCACAGAAAATTTGACAACAAACATACTTGTACAGTAAAATACAAATAAGGCTGTATGGCCAGTCTAAAAAGCGTTATGGAAGAACCCAGTTCAAAATTATGACGATTCTTTTTGTTTAAAAGTGCTGTTGTGGATAACATTTCAGGTTGACTGAGTCTGTGCTGTTTCATTGGAAATGGCTTGTTTAAATCCACATCCATCTAAATGCATGATATTTTGTATTGTTTTCTCAAAGACTGCAGTGATATTACATGCCCAAGCATTTGACTGAAGAAAAAGTGTTGTCCCATCAATGTTCTGCAGTTAGTGTTTCTGCGTCTTCGGTCATGGAGCGTTCCAACCACACAAACATGCACATTTCATGGAGAGGCGGCACACACACAATTAACAGTTTAGGAAGTTAAAGTGAGAGATGCTAAGTATTACTACATTAATTTTAAACATGTACCTACTCTTATTGTTCTTGATGGGAGCAACTGGTTGCTGAGTGCTCTGGACAATCTGACCATTAGTGAATATCTATTTTAAAGTGGTTTCTAAAAAATCAAACATACTAACCTCATAGACTTGCTGTGTTGTAGCCATGTTGATCCCAGGATATTAGAGAGACTAGGTGGGTGAGGTAACCTCTTTTATTGGACCAACAACTTCTGTTGGTATTTCAAGCTTACACAGAGCTAAGAGCATTTCAAACATGTAACAATCTGCCTGTGTTGCCCACTGAATTATAATGGGCACTTAGCTGAGGAAAGCACAGGATTGTTTGGAAGTGTAACTAGAGCATGGCAATATTTGCAAATAGCAGCAAAGAAAGTGCCTAAGCCATTTCATTTTAGCGTAGCTTTGGTCTGGCAAATAACGCATAACAAAGGTGTAGAATTATAAAAACAGCTGATACATGCCTGAAAATCTGAAGTGAGGAAAAGACAGACGTTCCAGTGAAAGCGTCACAATTAAAATAGAGAGTTTGTTTTATAGCAGGAATATTTTCTCTAGCAATAAACTTTAAGTTAATGTTAACAATTTCATTCTGAATCTTTCCATTGCTAAAATTTGGATTGCTTTCCAGTTTCCTGCAGAGCTTAATATGTATGCAAATTAAAGAGAAGAAATTTGAGAAACAAAAGTTAGATTGTTCTTTACAAACATGCTGTAATTATTACTTAATTTTTAGGGGCCTTTCTCTTTATTTCTCATTAATCATTTTCCTGAAACTAAACAGAACACACCTTTTGGCTAAGGATTATTTTTAATCTTTTTGCAATATGATTACATTGAATGTAAATTTGCATTTCCTTGCAAATACTATAGTTTTTGCTGCAGCTGAATAAAAAATAGGTGTGCTATTATGTAATTTAAATAAACGGGCAATGGTTATATTTCTCATTTTTACTTGAATGAGTTACATACCATAAAACACATTAGTTATCCACATATCTGTGATATAATATGTTTGATTC
Organism: Mesoclemmys tuberculata; assembly: GCA_007922155.1. Taxonomy (NCBI): domain Eukaryota; kingdom Metazoa; phylum Chordata; order Testudines; family Chelidae; genus Mesoclemmys; species Mesoclemmys tuberculata. Next base: position 8,188,382 of record ML675626.1, read on the forward strand.
TAAGTCAGATTTTCAAAATTGGCTGCCTGAAGTTGGATCTTTGAATCCATAATTAAGTACCTAAATATAAATTGCCTAGCTTTTTCCAACACGATGGGCACCTTCAGCTCTCATTCACTTCACTGGGGTAGTGTACGTACTCAGCACTTCTGAGCATCAGGCTGCTAATATTTAGGTGCTTAAATATAGATCCAGAGACCAACTTGCGGTATCTAGGTTTCAAAATGTTGACCGTAGTTCCTTATTCCAAACATATTCTTCAATAAATATTGCACCTAACGTAGAAAGATATAGGGTCAAGGTCCTGTTTCCATTGACATTAATGGCAAAACTCCCACTGACTTTGGTGGAGCAGGATCAGACCCATATTGTTGTCTCCTCTTCATTGTACAGCGCTTTACGGTTGTAGTCCAAGACTTAGTTTAGGGTACTAGGTCTGCATGTGATGGTCAAGAATTCACAAAGAAAGGCAATAGGAAAATGTTTAGACAGAGCATTTTTGTGATATTGAATTATGTGTCTTTAATCCAAAATGCCTGCTTTGTTCAAAGCCAGTATCTGCTTACAAGAAGCACAGTATTTGCTTTGAACAAAACATATTTTAATATTTAACTATATGCTTAAGAATGTCAGATAAAGCATTGCAAAACTGAGTTTTCCTTGTTGTATTCATTTATCGCTATCAGATGTAGCAAGTATTAGGTTTTGCAGATAACCCACTAGATTATAGTTATCTTTATTTTTCTAATTGGGACTGCAATTAAAAGTGGTACTAATACCTCTTCTAGTATTACTACAGGTACTTTGTCTGTGTCTTGCATTTAGATTCCCCAAGGAAATTTTTTATTTAAGAAAAAGGCATTATCCCTGGCTGCTTTTATACATAACTACAGCTTTCATTTCTTTGCAGAAACACTACATATCCTGAGATTATTCTCTAGTTAAAACTGATAAGTGCTGTTACCTCAAGGGATTCCCTCCCCCCCCACACACACACTTTGCACAATACTGTCAATTGCCTCTTAGGAATGATTTAAACCTTTATGGACATAAATGAACACAAACCTAAGTGGTGAAAAAGAACAATATATTTGGACAATTTCTGGACGGTATTCTATGTGTAGGGGTTTGCACAATGGAGTACTGGTAATTTACAGATAGGAGCAATGGGTAGAGTCCCACACCATGGACAATGGGGTAGATAGTGTTAATGAACCAAGGGGACTTGTGGTGGAGCACACTGTCTTTATGGAGAACCATATGTGGCTATTAGTACAAACAAGGCTGGAAATGACACTACAAACTGTCCCTCTGTACGATTGCCTTGAGGGGGAGGGGATTAGGAGACTCTATTCAGTGTCAAAGCAGTGGTTGTTATCTGGGATAGGGGGGTGAACTGGGATATAACTGAGATCTGGATCCCAAGAATCCTCTCAACCCAATGTATGCAAACACCTTGATTCTGTGCATTCCCAAATTTAAACTAAGCTGTTCAATATGGTGTGTGGAAAACCATTCTGAATGACCGTCTCCCCACTCCCAGGAAAAAGAGTGGATTAGACTGAAAGGGCATGACAAAAGACCTGATCCTTAGTTTTAAAATAACCCATGATCCTGGCTGCCTGTTTTAATGTGTCAAAAGTTCACATTAGCATTTACCTGGAGTTCAGACTCTTGCCCACTTGAATACTCCACTCCCCTATCTCCGACCCCAACAAGAAAATTAATCGGAGGTTTTAGTGTATTGTTACAGGTCCGTGACCACTTAGAGTTATCGGTAGAACCCTTTCAAAGCAGTGTAGGTGGGTCAGTGATGGTTAAAAGCTCAGTGAGGTATCGTAGATCAGTTATCATCTTAGTTTCCTATTTGGGCATGTGAAAACTTTTCAGTGCTTCAAACTTTCTCCAGCTTTTAAATAGGCTCTATCTGCTGTGTGTTGGAGATAAGACAGTGTTCACACCACCGTAAAAGTATGGGTGACAATGCCTAGCTACCAGCTATCTGGGTTTTGCGGGATCTAGAAGTAGCATAGTTGGTAATAAAACTTAATATTTTCTTCTCATGAGAAGACTTGATTGAATACATAGAAAGGCAGTGTTCTTAGTGGATAAGTAATTGGGGTAGACGTCAGGAGATGAGGACAGGTGCTTTCGCCCAGCCCTAGTGTGCTACTTTAGTTGTGTATAGGGGCCAGCCTCTGGGGGGAGGATTCCTCCCAGTACTGGCCCAGTGTAAGGATGTTATAAATGTCCTAGTGCTTTGGCCTCTCCATGGAATGCAGGAAATGGGAGTGGAGTGAGCCTGTAGTGCATGACACAATGGGCATTCTGGATGATTTCTTACTGTAAAACAGTTCCAAATTCCACAGGTGGCTTTAAAGCCATCTTTGCCCCTCTCCTTTGGGGCTACATTTCTGTGCTGCACCTCCAGGAAGTGCAGCATAGAATCTCACTCTTTGGTTTTAGTTGTAGCTCTCACACTGACTTGCTGTCCCCTTGGGCAAGTCACTTAACTTCTTGTGTTTCACTTCCTGTCTCTAAGCTAGAGAAAAGAATCTGGGGGTAGTTACAGCAGATCACAGATGGAATATGAGCCAAAAAATGTGAAAATTGCAAAAAAAGGATAATTTTCTGGGGGATAGTAACAGGAGTGTTGTATGTAAGACATGGGAAGTAATTGTCCCACTCTATTCAGCACTAGCGAGGCCTCACTGGAGTGTGTCCAATTCTGGGTCTGCATATATGTCTTCAAATATGTTAAGGCCTGTTATAAAGAGGAATATGATCAATTGTTTTCCATGTCCTCTGAGGATAGTATCAGAAGTATGGGGTTAATCTACAACAAGGGAGATTTAGGTTAGACATTGGAAAACACATTGTAAATGTAAGAATAATTAAGCACAGGAATAGGCTTCCAAAGAAGGTTGTGGAATCCCTATTATTGAACGTTTTTAAGAACAGGTTGGACAAACACTTGGCCAGGTATACCTGGTCCTGTCTCAGTGTGTGGGGGATGAACTAGATGGCATCTTCAGGTCCTTTACAGCCTTATATTTCTATGCTTCTATGTCATGCTATCTGAGCTGAATCTATACAGCCTATAGACAAACTTCAGTTAGTTTCATTATTATTTACACTTTGTCCAAATGTAAACATGAGTTGATTTTAAATCTTAGAAACAGATAATTGAGACCCTGATAATGTACAGCAAGTTGGAATACAAATTAATGAAACTGGAACAGTAATACTGCACTAACAGTAACCTTGTACCTTCTTCCCAGAAATATTTTTACAAAAGCAGGTATCAAAGAAATTTTAGATGATACCAGAAAACACAGACTTCCTAGAATAGTGAGCTTTCAAAATATAACTTGGCGCTTTCTGTGGCAGACAGAGGAAAGATGTTCTTGATGACAAAAAACACCTCACTTGCTAGAATTCCTAAGTTTACTGACTATGGCACGTGGTTTAATGGAACTAAATAAGTACCAAACTCAGCTGAGAATGAGAAGTTTGAAAACATAAATAGCATATTTTTATGGAAAAAGGCAGTGGAAAAGCAGCATTGTGCAAAAAAACTCGACTCATTATTTTTCCCAAACTGTGTTTCAGCATCTCATTTTCTATGTTAGTTTTTAAAAAGTCCTATCCTTTTCTATTGTGAAGAAAGGTTTACTATCTGTCAACCCCTGTCCATGCTTAGGACAAAAGGTAACTTGTCAAAAATAGTATTAATTAACAGTTCAAACTGCAAAACTCTTGAGCTAATATAAGTAATACGATTCTGCAAAAAATGTGGTGAAGCTTTGTTGTATGCAGCTGAACGACTTCAGGTAAAACTAGGTTGAACAGAACTATTCCTTTCCCCCATTTGAATTCAGACATAATTCTTTAACCTGCCTTAAGCTGTAGACTGTCTGGACATTTTTTGATATTCTGTAAAGATAGCCTTGAATACTCTCAAGACTAATAATAGCATTAGCCAAAGTGTGAGCTATACTACCTTTTATTTTCAGTGATAAGCTTCATTAGGGTTAATTACATTAACATTATTTAAGAGTCACCATCCAAAGGCAGTTCAGTAGTTTAGGCAGCAGTTTGGATGTCAATTCTAATTCCTTCTCTGCCTTGTGTCTTATCTCCAAAATGTCACTGTACTACTTAGTACCTCAGTGTCTCCATCTGTGAAATGGGGGCAATGATACTTCATTTGTAAGGGTGATGGTGGTGTTTGTTTCCATATATATATATAGATAGATATATATATAGATGAATGTCAGCTAATGCAAGTGCTAAGAGTCTCCCACTCCTCACCCACCAAAGCTAGTTGGTAATTAAAGGTATGCACCTATGTCCATACTAAGCCCCCTAAGTAGGAGGTCTAATTTGCTAAGATGCTGAGTATCTGCAATTCCTGTTTATTGTAGGTACTCAACACCTGTTGAAAATGAAGCCTTTTTTAAAAAAATATACCTGTGCATAGATATAGGCAATTTGACTGTCACTAATATTTGAAAATGTTGGCCTAAGTGCATTTGTGCAAACTTGTCTCTATCTCAAACAGAAGTTGGTGCAGTAAAAGATATTACCTCACCCACCTTGTTTTTCTAATATCCTGGGATCAACACTTCACTGCATATTCCATAATTCCTTTCATTAGTCACTCAAACTTGGACCATATTGTTCCAGAAGAAAAAGTTATAGTAAATCACTTTGTCATTACATTCTTCTGATGTTATGCAGAATGTCTAATTAAGTGGGGGTTTTTTAATTTGTAAAATATAGTATTGTTTTAAAGATGTCATCATGTTTCAATTCTCAAACAGGAGCTCTGAATATATGTGTCATTTTGGAATATAAAATTCAGTTCGGAGAATAGTAATTATTGAAACAACCAATTGTGTGTTTTGAAGACATTTCTTTTCTATTTTATTTTTACTGTTACATTTGTAATTTATAAACACTGTACGATTAAGCAGCAAGCTAAGAGCAGTAATATCTAAAAATGCGACTCTGTAGCTGGAATGACAAATCCTTGGGCACAGCTATAAAACATACAGATCAGTAACACACAGCCATAAGAATATATTGACTGTGGCCCAAACTCATCAGAAGATTGATCAATCCAGCTGACTTGCATTAATTGTGAAATACAAAGAACGATGCGATCAATGATAGGCATGAAAGTGCAGCGGTAATGATGCCACATCTAGCTAATCCAATAATGGGGAACCTGATGTATAGCATATTGGAATTCCACTGTTCAAGCCCTGTCACAATAAAGTATATCCTGCAATTATGGGAAAAAATTGAGCAGGCAGCAGTTGAGCCAGCCTAATCAGCCAATGCCACAGTAGTTTTACTGATTAAACACTAAATTAAGTGGCACTCCAGTTCTGTAACTTGTCTGAATTGTAAAAAAAATATAATCCTTGAGTTAACGTAAAAAGTTTGTATTTTAATCAAAGTAAACTCTGAATATTAAAATTTGCATGAGCTCATCTTGTTAACTGTTAACATTTTAAACAATTTATAAATTGATCTCCTGCTGTTAGCTACAAAGAAAAAGGACCCAATGCTGAATTGAGAGGCAGGAGTATCCTATGCTTAAAAAAAAAAAATAAATCAATTAGGCTAGATATGAGCTTAAAGAACTGTTTGGGGGAAAAAAAAGAATACATTCAACAGGCCCCTAGAGAATTTAAATTCAGTTCACTTCTTAATTGTTTGCCTAAGGGCACTGACTTTAGTCTATGCTGAGCATTACAAGTTGATCGGGGGAAGAGGAATTTATTAGGCAATGGATGCAGTAGTGGACTACAACTAGAGCTACAGCTGGAATCCACTGAATATCTAGAACGGTGGCCAGCCAACACTTCAGAAATCTCCAAAAACACTGGACAGTTGTTTTATCACATTAAAAAACCTAAAAAGCTAAACATATATATGGTGCAGCTCCCAATTTATAATGATTTTCTTCTACTCTGACTTCAAACGTATTTACCTGAGCTCAGCCTTTGCCAGTTTGATGCCATAGGCTGGATAACGTTTTGGGGGGGTTATGTTTCTGTAAGACACAGCCTTGAGTGGAGCCCACTGCAGACCTGTGGTGCACTGGCTCAGAGGAGCAGTCTCCCTAGGGCTGCCCTTGTGGACAGGGGATGAATTAATTATCTTCTCCATCTGTTAGAACAGGAAAGCTTTTTCCCCTTGGTGAGCCTTGCTGCTTAGGAAGGTGCAGAGTGGTGACGGGAACATGACCCTGCCTCCTCCTTAGCCTTCCTCACTCCCTTTTTGGCGTCTTGCTGAGGAGAGAGGAGTAAGCAAACGTAAGTGCTCCCCAGGGGAGCTGTGTGGCTTTTCTGTGAGACTTTCTGCAGCCACACAAGAGGGGGCGGGGTAGCTTCCTGCCCTCCCCAGCACAGACCCTCACACGGTCTGGTCCTAAGGGTGTAATCTGTAGCCCAACACAAATAATTACACTTGCCTGCCAGAATTCCACGCTGCAATTTCAGTGTCAGAGCAGCTAACCAGAGTTAAAAGCCCAGTTGCCATGTCAGTGCAGTTTTAACCCAAGCTAGCTAACATGGGTTCTTCAATGCAAATGAAGAACACACCTTTTTTGTACTGTGGATGTACACTTAGAGATTGTCCCAGCTGGCAGGCCTAGCCAGCTGTGATCTTGTAGGCCTCAGGAAGGAGGAGCCCATGGGTGTAAATCCTAAACAGGGTGGGCATAAGAAAAAGAAGTAGTCTTCTATCCTGCACCAGGAAGAAAGCAGTCAGTTCACCTCTTTTTTGGTACAGGAGGACACCATTAGTTCCTAAACTATAAGCACAAGCTCAGATCATGGCCTGGGCTATGTCTCATGGGCAGCATCACAGAAAGGGATTTAGGCTCTATAGAGCCTCTCCCCAGCCAGATGCAGAAGTCAAGGCTCCACGTCCCCAATGTTCCTGACAATGCAGCTTCAGCTATGCCCCTTGGAAATTTGGCACAGCTTACTCCAACCCAGTGCAGCGGGTTATTTGGAGGGAAACAGCCCATATGCCAAAGAAGAACAATGCCCTTTGTTGGCTTTGTTCTCATTTGCATTAGGTTAACATAGGCCATTCTCTGACTGCTGTTTCCATTTGGCTGCAGGATGTTGCGACTAGAACACGTATTGCTTGAGACCTGACTTAAAGGGTCAGCAGTCCTATTATGTACCTCGTATCCAAAGGTTTGCTAGTATATTTTGACTTCTTAACTGACAAGCAATAGTTTCTACTGACACGTATACAGAGAGACAGTGTCATACTTAGAATTCTCCTGTATTTATACAGAGAAGCTGTAAGTTTGGCACTTTCAGGAACAAAAAGGAACAAATTTGGAACTGAGACACAGACTGAAAGTTACTCCATTTCATATTGTTATTGCAGCAAGTGTGGGTTGTTGCCCTCTATTTGGAGACTATTAAAATACGGTGGGTGAAATTAAATCCTGTTTCAAGTAAATATACCTCGAGTGAAATCAGAAAAGTTACATGAGAAGTGAGCCCATTTCTGTCACACTGTCTGCAGTGGCTCATGACCATGAGTGCCAACCTCAGGACAGACTGTCAAAAAGCGGGGTAGAAACCCCCAAGCTGTTGTATGCTCTATAATTAAATTTCAGCAACCCAGCAACAAGTGTGAACTCATAAAGTAGTATAACTGTCTTATCATGGAGTTACAGATAGTCCCCTTGGGCTGTCCCCAGCCAAGCTGGACTATGTGATAGATGGTCACTTTATACCAAAAATCACAACAATCTTCACATTACTCCCAGTCCCAAAGAACCAGTCACTTACTCCTCGTCAGTTGCACCTCAAAACAAAGACAACACCTTTAGCCAGTCCTAAAGATTTATTAACTTGGAAAGAAAGAAAATTATTTATCAAGTTAAAGCAGTTAAACATACAAACACAGAAGGAGTTAGTCTTAGATTTTAACAGATAATATAAGCTTCTAAAATAAACCTCTGTCTGTAGGGCTGACTAATACCAAGTAGCATAGGGATATGTTCTTATGTTTAGGAATCTCTTTACATTGCTGAACTGAGAAGAGAATCTGCTCTGTGTTCTTTAAATATGTTTTTGTGTATTCTAATTTTGCATGCAGTTAAAAATATTTGGTGAATATAGCCTTCTGACCCAAAAGCAAATAAATGTGGGTATAAGAAAATGAGATACTGCCACTGATAAGAGTTGCAGTGAAGTCCTATAATTTTTAAGGATTTAACTTCAGTGGAAGCATCATGTCACTAGGACATCATGTGTGACACTTTCAATGACATATCTTGTCTATGGGATCCTTCTGTAAGACACAGTTAAACTATAACTTTCTGTCACTCATTTTCAGTGGTAAGAAAATAAAACATCTAACTGTGTAATAGCTATTTCATATATCAGAAGTCAGCAGTTAATACAGATAACCTATACAAATTTAACTTTTTTAAATAATTTTTTGTTAGCTGATGTGATCAAAAAAGACTGCAAATGATGACAAAAATAATTTCTGTCGACTTATTAAACAGTACCTATTTTTTGTTATTTGGGAAATAGGGATAGAGTGTCAGAGCTCTGTTTCACTTTTAAAAGCCCATACATTATAATCTGAAAATAGACTTTAGAATGAAAATCTTAGTTATGCCATTATGAACCTGATGGTACAACAACTGTGTGGACAATTTTAAATACTCATCTAAGTGAGATTTACATGAAGCCCAGATATTCATTTACATTTTGATTTGTGATTACATTAAGTGTTAAAACCTAGCTATATACCACCCTCTCATTTAAAAAAAAAAAAAAACCAACAGAATTCAAACAATACAGTGTTAAATAATTGCTATGGAACAAACCCTCCCTTTTCCCAAGTCTTTGTTCCTTTCTTTTGTCTCTTGGGAATTCTATTAACTTGAATACAATTTTCATGAATTATGTTCCAGCAGCAAACAAGACCTAGTGGATCTTAGTTCTTTCTTGGACAATTAATTTCAAGGCAACCTGTGTAAAGGAAAGCAAGGAGCAGTGTGTTTTATAATTGCTGGAAAGCTGTGCATGCAGTATTAAAATAGAAATATTGGGTTTCCTTTTAAGTTTTGACTAATCCCAATAGACCGACAAACAGCTATGAATAATTTTGTGAACTTTTAGTAAAAGAGTCCAGATCTTATCTTTTCTGTAATAGATTACAGTATTTATTTGAGGCATAAAGTGAAAACATCTCAGCATTCAGACAAATGTTCTTGCAGTGCAGGCTCTTCCTGTCAAGACACTGACGTAATAACGGACAACCTGAAGATATCAACATAAAGCAATGAGCTGAGTACGATAATGCATTTTCTTTCTAGTCCAAGCTGTTAGATACCTCTCCTCCTGTGTAAAGTTAACAATCCAAAAACCACATGCTTAACTTCCCACAGTAGTCCCATTGAATAAAATGGAGTATGTATATAAATCTTTGCAGTAGCAGAGCCTATGACTGCCCTCATTTGTTGTGTCTCCAAAATCTTGTCCTGCTTTACATGTCTTTTTTTTTTTAATCGACTTGATGGAAATCGAATCCCAATATTTCTTCAATGGTTTTTCAGAGTGTATGTAAAAAACCATTTTTACACATGGCTAAAACTTAACATGCGGAAGAATGGGACTGCAAAGGTTTTAATACTGGGATCAGCAGCTGGTTCTCCCATGAACAGGAGCAAGTGATGTTGCCCCAGTAAGCAGACGACAATACTTCAGGTGGATCAATATCTGCCTTACGTATTGATAGTATCTCTGAGATAGCGAGACTTGTTTTTTAAAATAAAATGTGTAACAAAGTACAGAATGTATTAATAACCCTGGAATTAAGTGTATCAAACTTGGAAGTATTTGAGAGTTTGGGGTTAACATTTTCCTCCAGAGAAAAGGACAGGCTCTTTCTCATGCCCCAAAGTGTTGTCTCCTATCACTTGTGGAAGCAAGATCCTCCAGGATCATTTGTGAATGAGCTGTTTCAATGAGGGAATCCGCTGGGATCAATTATGATGATTCAGATATAAAAGTGAAAATCAAATTGTTTGTTTCCTCTTTCTCTCTTGCTTTCCTTTCCCTATCCCTCATGGTTTGCCACAGTTTACTCTGACGTACAGACCTCTGAATTCTGATGAGTGTTGAGAGCAGAGAAGGTTTTATTAATAATTGGAGAGAATGTGTCAGAATCATTTTTAATTATGTTAACAAGCTGTGCTTTGTCTTACAGTCTAAGCAAAATGACATTTAAAATCTGGATACTATGATATGGTGTTGTCAACTGATCCTGAGCTGGTCAGATTTTGACTTTGTCAAATTGTAGGCAGACCAGAGGCTCATCTTAAAACATAGGTTTTGATACCTTAAACTTAGTACGCTGTCTTATGTGCTTGTGGGTTTTCTGTAACTCTGCCTATATGTGTGGTATTCCGTTTCTGTGGATCTTTAGAATTCAGTTTAGAAAGTTTAGGTTTTTGCACCAATGTGATATGCCATGTCACTGGGACACAACACATCAGAGACACTTTACACTGGGGAACTTTACTGAGGATAGACTAACTGGTGCTGGTTGGAAATCACACCAGTTACGTTTTATTGGTTTGAAATATTCTGTAAGATAGTCCTTCTGCCTCTAGTTGAAATCACCTTAAATATCATTACCACTGCTGAAATGGCTCCATGGGAGGGGGATTTTGAAGTGCGTAAACGAGTTAGCACAAGTCCCAGGAGTTCAGTGGGTCCAGTATTGATAGGCGGTGGTGGTTACACTGCATGCTTTAATGAGTCTAGACCAGGGGTCCCCAACCACCGGTCCGTGGACCAGGACCGGGCCGTTGGGGGTTTTTTGCTGGTCCGCGGCAACGCCGCAGACCAGCACTAAACACTGACAGTGTGCTCTGCTTTGCGGCGGCTCAGAGCACACTGTGTGGGCCAGGGCAGCGGGCTGGCCTCAGTAGACGCGGCTCCTGGCAGAGAACATTATGCGGGGCGTGCCGGGGCGGGGTGGCGGGCTGGCCTCAGTGACTAAACTCCAACCCCCTCCATAACCCCGCCCCCATATGACCAAAGCCCCGCACCTGCCCCACCCCCACCCCACCCTGCCGGGCCATGAAAAAATACTCTTGCTTGAAGCCGGTCCCTGGTGCAAAAAAGGTTGGGGACCACTGGTCTAGACTATTTGCTGCCATCTAACATGCTAACCAAACATGTTTAAGGAGAAGAGAGGTCTTGCTATGGGGATACTGAAATTGGGAAAACTACTTATTTCGGGAGCGGTGTGCAATGCGGTTTACAAACCCATACTAAATATAGGCAGAAGGAGGAGAATCTTCCCTGCGTGCAGGCAAGGAGGCTGAACACAACTCAACTTAACTGCTACCACTGCCAGTTGTGGAGACATGGACCCATAGCTAGCTCTGAACAATCAAGAAACAAGCCCAACTATAAAGAAAGAGGAGCAGAGAGGAAAAGGGAGACGGGCCTGGAGGAACAGAGGGGCAGTAGCCCCACACCAAGCTCTCTCTGAATGAAACTAACAAGGGGACAAAAGACTGTAAGCCCTGTAGTTTAAGAGCTGGTACACTCAATTTAGGTTGAGTTTATGGACTGACCTAACTGTGATGAATTGAAGGGGGCCAGTTCGGAGAAAGCTTGGAATCCTCCTTCCTCCCCTATCCCCCCCCCCCATAGAAACTGCCCCAAGAGCAGTGGCCAATGTAAAAGCCTTTTATGACTCAAAGGCCTTTCAGGACTAATAATTCATACCAGTTTCTATATCAAAACCACTGTAGTTCTGGTCACAGGTGTCAAGATTTATTTGTTCTACTCAGGAAGCTAGTTACTACTCCCAGAAAGATTTGACATATATAATCCTCCTGATCGTAGCTGGATCTTGGGAGCTGATGCCTAGAGTGGAAGGAAGGAAGTTTGCCTTTTCCCTCTTCTCTTGCTTTGGGAAAGGAACTTGAGGTTCATTGGTAAGGAAGACAGACTACATTATTTTACCTTACGTTTAATGAGGCTCCACAGTCTTCAACAGCTGCTACTAAGTCTGTTTAAAATAAATAATAATTGTACAGTGGACACTAACTAAAGGAACATGTTTGGACTCTGAAAGAGGAAGGAGATGGGAGATAGTAATTGCTGCTTGGACAGATTCATGTTGCAGGGAAAACAGAGCATGTGTTGATTTTGACTGTAGTTATTGGGAACTCTCTGGAATGGAAAGTAGCCAGTGCCTCTGCACTATGGTGCTTTAATTTGGAGAAAATAATTCTGAATCTCAGAGGGGACTCCATTCAGCCTAGTTAAGTAAAGTAGCTCTTTCTTGTTATGTTGGTTGAAGGCCTTCTGCATTGCCAGAATGGAATCATTATATCTGTAGTATGAATATATGAAATAGCCAAGAATTGTGTTTTAATAACCTGTTATCTTATTGTCTACCCACCATCTCTTATGAAAAAATAGTAATTTAAGACAGTGCTCTTTGATGAGGGAAAAGAGAGATTGTGCATACACTCTTTGTCTAATTGATTCAGAACTATTTCCAAAAAAGTGACTATGAACCTCCCTCCCTGCCACATTTGTCTTGCTTATTTGTCGCAGATGGCTATTTAGACAATAATAGTAAAGCCATTTAAAATGCTGAATGTTTCATTCCTAGTTTTATTTTCTGTTCAAAATGACCGAGTTTCCATTCCAACACTTAGGACTGAAGTAGGAAAAAAAGCTTTCTGCTTTTAACTTGTTTGAATAGAACTCATTTTTTTTCTAAAGACAGATGGTGCAACACTGTTCTCTCTAAATAAAACACAAAACAGCTGTTAAGGTGCAAGCAGAGACTAGTCCAGCAGTGCATATCTGCTTCCAATGTTGCAAAGCCTCCCCTGGCTTTTTGGAAGGGTAGACATCAAACTAAATACACAGTGTCTTGTTACAAACTGTAATAGTAAAAAATAAATAAAAGACAAGTAATCCAAATGCTTGGTATACTGTATATTTGGCACCATTCCATTTTGTCATATTTAAATCCAGAGCTAACTTAAGTGAAATTTATTGCAATCTAATAACCATAAAATATTATGAGGGAATAAAATCAATCTTGGCTCAAATCTTGGAACACATACACACAGAAACTATAAAATATGGTAGAATATTGCCTACTCAGTAGTTTTAGCTCTAGGAAGCCAAAGGAATTGTGTGTGTGTGTGTGTGTGTGTATTTTAATAGAAAATGTACATTTATAGATGTCCACCAATTGTTGTTTTCATGAGGCTGAGGTCAAGGTATATTGTTGCTTCAAGTTCAAAAGTGTGTTGCATTGTCGCACCTTTGATATATACCTAACCTTGACAGACAAAGGTTTTTTTTCCCACTTGCAAATGCTCTTAGGTCCCCACTAGTCTCCTGGTCACAAAAGCTCTACTAAATGTACACTTGTGAAGTATAATGCTTCAGAAGTGTGGTAAAAAAGCTTTTTTTGAAAAAAAAAAAGGGATTTAAAAAAGAGAAGTGTTTCAAGCCTATTTTCATTTACTAATGAATACTGTTGATTTGTTTTAATAAGTGAATGCACTTCCCTAGAATATATAACATATACTAAGCAAAAAGGAGGCTTTTCACACACCATGCCAATCTGCATCAAGCAAGCTATTATAATTTCCATGCTGTCAGAACTTTGGACTCCAGAAGGAAGTTTATTTCCTTTATTAGAAGAGAAATTACTGCACATTGGTTCATTATAATGATGCTTCAAGGATCAGATAGTCATAGTGAAACATGGCCAAGAAAGGGTTTAGATATTTCAAAATTCAGTTTTGTTCTGATTCAGCACAAAACCCAAAAATTGTGTAATAGAACCTTAGAGCCAGGAATCAGGAAGGCCTAGAGTCCCCAGCTGGGAGGCAGTCCTTCTGGTGGTGGACTTCTTCTGGAGGTGTAGACCCTGGGAGCTCTGGGGTCTCTGGCTCAGAGACAATCTGCCTAGCAGGTTTCTCCAGAGCTACAGACCATAGAAACTCTGGGAGTTCAAGTTGCCTGAGAGCCATGGTTTCCAGGCTCTCTGCTCCCCATCAGCCCACCAGAGGGACTGCCAAGATTCCTGGGTTCTGCTGGAATTTGGTTTAAATCGAACTTTCTCTGCATAATGTTTTAACTTGGACTCACCTGTGAATTTCAGTTAAAATGTTTCCTCACAACTGACCAGCCCTAGTTGTGCTACATAGTTCTTGTGTAAACCATGGCGTGGCTGCCTGTATTCACCTGTGACTTTACTGGTGCTGTTTTGAAATGTGGCTTTGGTCTTCGACATCCTTTTCCCCACTCCATTCCTTCTTCCTTATATCCTCAGGCTAAGACCCAGTCACCCAGCACTTGTCAACATTTGTCCCTGCAGACTCGACAGTTTTTCCCATTAAGCTGCGGACACAGGGCAAAGAGATTATCGTAGGCCTGGTCTACACTGGTGATGGAGGTCGACGTAACATCACTTATGTCGATCTTCAAAAGCCTGTGTCTGCACTGGTATGGCAGTTCCGTCGACTTAAACCACAGCAAAAGTTGACGTAAGAAAACCACCTTCGCAAGTGGCATAGCACCTAATTCACTTTTATTGGGTCAATTTTGCATCAGTGTAGACAGAGTGTAATGTAATTTAATGTTAATGGCCTCTGGAAGGTATCCCACAATGCCCCGTTTTGACCGCTCTGGACATTCGCGCTCTGCTGTTATGTGGTCATGCTACCCGGAAATGGCCCCTCCCCTCATGCCCTGGGAAAATTTGAATTTTCATTTTCTGTGCAGCCAGCATGGAGAGAGCTTTGTCCTCATGGCTACAGCAAGGCCTAAATGCACTCCAGCATGGAGTTGACCAGAGGTCTTAGATCTCATCGGTCTGTAGGGCGAGGAGTCCATTATGGCTCAGTTCAGAGCCAGCAAAAGGAATTTGGACATTTACAGGAAGATATCACAGGGCATGCTGGAGAAGGGACACGAATGGGATGTGCAGCAGTGCCGCGTGAAAATCAAGGCATTGCGGCAGTCATATCGAAAGCCAGGGAAGCTGCTTTGAATGTCGACACAAGCGTTGCGAGTATGGACTCACGAGCCCGGAGCAAAGAGCGTTGTGTATGCATGCTCCAGCGAAATCTAAAAATCGGTGGGTGAAAGTCGACTTCAAGTAAGTCGACTTCACTCTGCAGTATAGACAGACCCCTAGTCTATGCAAACATGTATAACTCCTGCAAGAATTCCTTTGAAAAAAGATGAATATTAAATAGAAAAAAATACCACATCTTAGGTCCATTTGCTCATGAAATGCATTGCAGTGTTAATAGGAACTACAGATGTTTGTTACACAACAAAGAGACATTCTCTGGCTTGATTCCTCCAGTCTGCTTTGCATTTGTGTGTAATGGCCACTGTTTCCAAAGGGCTGTGGCCCAGATTGTCATCCGACCTCAGCCAGGTATGGAAAAGGTGGTCAGCAGCCTTTCTAGCTTTCTCCCCCTTTTCCTACGTACCCCGTAGAGGCTGTGTCGGAATTCCATAGAATGATATGGGGAGAGGAAGTTGGCTGGCCTTTGAGAAAGCACATTGTCCCTGTGTACAGTTCCTTAGAAATTTCCCAGAAAATGTAATAGAGCCTGGGTTGTATCATCTGTTGTGTGAGCCACTTTCTGGTCAGCCATAACTCAAAGGAGTCACTGACATGTGGGTCCAATGGAGCTGTAAGGGGCTCAGTGGGTGGGCTGGGAGCCAGAGGTAATGCAGAAGCATCGTGCTGCTGGGTGGTTCATGCTGGTCTCCATAGATACCTCGTTTTCATTAAATTTGGATGGCAGCATCAACACCGATAGAGCAAACCCCAGCAGAACTACTGTGGAGTCTCCTTGCAGACATTTTCTGCCCCTGGGCCTCTTCCCATGTGTTTTACTAAGGCAGGGGTTGATCGAGGCCTAGGGGAATTACGCTGCTCTGCAAAGGAAACAACTGTCATAGACAATTTAAAACTTGCATTTCCTATAACTAGCTAGGTCTCAAAAGACCAAAACATTTGTTACTCAGCTGTGTTTGCTGGGTTAGATTCTTTGCCCTTACACACGACGAGTCTTTCTTTTGAAGATTATTGTTCAATACACAAGGAAGCTACTTGAACTAGTGTCTTTAACAATCCATATTCTTTTGCAGTGACCTAATGGACTAGAAAATGCCTTGTTTGCCACTTCCGTGAGGCCATTTGTTTTCAGTTGTGACATGTTTTCACTGGTTTTAAACCCTTTTAAAATAGCTTTCTCTCTCTCATGCACACACATTGCAAGGCACCATTTGTCAGCTTTTTGCCACAATAGAAGGAGAGGGGAGGACCAAACAAGAGAGACTTTTTAGACATCCTCCTGTCTAAAAGACTATTCCAAAGATTCCCTAAACATAGAGACTGCAATTCTGCTCCGTCTTTAGTAGAATACAACCTCCATTAAGCAACCAAATTTTGTGTCCCCTTTGACAAGTTATTTAAGGCAAACGTAACTGTATTTCTTAAACAGCATGAAACTGACTTACACACCAGTTAATTTGGATATTAAACACTCTTCTTAAAAATGTGTGTAAACTGTTAGATGGCTTGATTGAATACTGGGCACTGTACATTCCTACATATGAATAGATATATTCAGTTATATAATATAACAGCGCTGGTTACACAATACCACCTCATGTTGTTTTATATATTCTTCCTGTTTACTATTCTTTCCTTTACTAAAAACAGTGTGAGTAACATCACACAGCAAAAAAAGAAAGGATGAGAACGCTTTAAATATTGCTTAAGTTGTCTCAGTAAATGAGATAATGGAGATTTTTACTTTAAAATATAAAAATCGATCCTAGTGTTTTAGGCAGTTAGATTAAAAGAAGACTAGAACTGCTTTTACAGCATATAACATTAAAAGTGCTATATATCCAATTAATAAACTAATTAAGAGCTTGAACATTTGATAACTTTGGAAAGAAACATAAGGTGATTTAATTCAGGAATTCACAAGACAAGGTGTGACTAGCTCTTAAGCAGTCGCACTGAACAGTTGGAGGGTGTAAAATTACCCCCCTTACACACACCTTCCCTTCCACTGTCTCCATGGGCTATCTGAATTGAGTATGTCTACACTGCAGCTGGGAGCAAGCCTTCCTGCCTGGATGAATAGACTCACGCTAGCTCACACTAGCAAGCAAAAAATAGTCATGTGGATGTTACAGCACCAGCAGAGGCTTGGGCTAGCCAATCAGACTGTTGGGGTAGGATGGATCTGAGCTCACGGGCTAGCCTGAACCTCTGCCAGTGCTGTAGCATCTATGCTGCTATTTTTAGCACCTTAGCATGAGTCCCACTAGCCCAAATCTGTCCACCTGGGGTAGGAGGCTCACTCCCAACTGCAGTGTAGGCATAGCCCATGACTCTGTGCACTTGAAAGCAAAGGATTCATGCAAGATGCTTTACACCATCAGGGAGTAGGTGGAGTCATTGTTCCATCCTCCCTCTGTGGCAAGCATAAGAGCTGGCTCGACAAAAGGAGGGAGCATGTCCTACCCCACATATATCCTTCCTGCTCAGCAGGAGAACTCCAAAAGAAAATGTTCCTCCAGTACTATAACTGGATCTTTGTTCCTGTGTTAGGACTTCAATGTACACTAGACACAGGGTAAACAATCATGGATAAGTTAGCCTTACCCACATCACTGTGCCAGTATGCCCCACATCTGTATAGGTCCATGACAAACAATACAGCTATCTAAGCGCATATCCCAACATTCATAGTACCACAACTCACTGAGCCACTTGTGCTCTTTGTACAGTTAACGTTGTGGATTTTGCTCAGGTCAGCCCAACGGCGCAGCACCATGGTTCATATGTGTTCATATGGCCAGGTGACTGCAATGTAACACAAGGGCTTGTTCTGCTGTATCAAAAAACAGATGCGTGAAGCTAAAGAAAGGAAAATTTCGGCAGATGGGATGAAGCCGCTGAGCAAAGGCAGATTGATTAATTTGCTTCCAGCCAGGGGCTTCTGGGAAGACATTGGAGATGCCCTCACAATCGTAGTGATTACCCCTGGTTGCACATCTTCACTTCAGTTACCTTGAGGTCTCCCTTATAGCTCAGATAGTGGTGACTACCATGCTTTTAAGACTGATATAGGCATGGGGTGGTGTGAACAATGAAAATGAAATACTTTAAGGGGAAAACCTGCAGCTGAGCCAAAGATAGGACTGCAGTCAAGACAAGCCCTTAGTTTTGATTGCATGCAAATAGACACTGTAGCCTTATATGAATTATATGCATATTTTTGTTTTGATGAAGTTTAGACCTTCAAATGAGTGATTCGTTTAGATTCAGGGCTACTGTATTATACATCATAACTGGTTTTGTAGTTTTATGCAAGGATGTTGAAATGCCACGGGTGCATTGACCTCTGGGGACAAAAACTTGAAATCATGCATATATTCTGCATTAATTAATAGAATCTCATTTTGTTCTACACATTTTTCATATATTTTTTTTAAAATTGATACATATGAGGAATAACTCAAACTAACAATACAATTTGGTAGCTTTTTTAAAACACATTTTACAGTGAGAGCATTGGTCTATCAGTGAGTGCTTTAACCAGAATTCTCAAGTTTTATTTGCAGTTTTGGAGGAAATGAATGTTTAAAACCGTTTCCAGGAGTTTATTCTACAAATTGTCTGAAAGGGCTGGTACAGTATCAGTGCACCATTGTTCCGCAATGATAGTGTGAGTTCAAATTCTAGGGCTTTGGGTGTGCAGGTTGGCTTTGTTGATGCTGGATGGAAAGAAACTTCATTGTTTTTTTTGGTCATTGCTTAAAAAGTCATTATTAGCCAACAATTACACAGTGTTATATGAATCATCTTTGCATATTCCCTGTACTTAGCACAGGAGATACGTGCAGGAAAATGCTGACTTCTTATTGGCTGCTTCTGTCCATTGGGCTGCAACAGTAGCATCTGTTGGTCAGTCTGTATGTGGGAGAAAGTGTTCTGAAGGGGGTACGGTTCTTTAACTCAACTGATAAGCACACACTTCCCCCCTCCCCCTCTTCCACACATTTCCCCCTTCCACGCCCCCCTCCCCTTGCCCCAGCCAAATGGACCTTATACTGTCAAGAGACTGATTTTGTTCTTTGGGAAGCTAGCACTGTGCTCAGTTGGGATGAAATAAACTTTGGAGGAAAGCAAAGAATTTATTAGTGTATATTTTAGGGGGCAGGCGGATGATTTGGTGTTTCTTTAGAGCAGTGAATTTAGTGCTGTTGAAAGGTTTTAGATTGACAGTCCTGTTAACTGTAGCTCTCTGTTTAGCCATTGCAAAAGTCCATTTAAAACACAGGTGATGAGCCTCAACTCTGACCTGATGGGATCAACTTTAAGAATGTGAGAAAGTCTGACAGCTAAGTGTACTTGTGCTAAATAAAAATAAAATGAAAACCTATCAAACAAACGTGTTGGAAACGAATACATCAGAACCTTTAGTGCCAAGCTACTGGTCAGCCCAGGGAGAGAAATGAGTATCTAAATACCCAATAGGATATAAATTGTGTGTCTTGGATTGTATCTATATAATTAAACAATAAAGTATATCAATCCGCAGAGAAATCTCCAGAATCTTGGATTGGCAAGAAAAGGACAAGCAAACTTTGCAGCCTAGGAGATGGGAAGAAGGTACTAGATTTTTAGTTTCCAAAGCTGGTGAGAGAATTTACACAGCTGTTCTTTGTTGTGCAAAGAAAAAGGATAGTGATATGTGATATAATGGAGGCTGTCCAGAACCAGAATCTGAAACTTGGCAGAATTTGGATATCCTACCCTCTTAGATGCCATAGAAAGTGAAGTAAAAACACAACCACACAGTACGAAACATCCTAAAGGAATGAGGGCTGGATTCACAATTGGATGAAAGCTCTAAGGCTGTTTGCCAGTCATGATCCAGGGAGACCTGTGATGTATTTCAGGGATCTGGATGGCGCTTCCCTGTCCAGTAGAGTGCAAACTGCAAGGAGGTATCACAAATGCTGAGGGACCAAGTAGAAAACCATGAATGAAGCACGACGGCCTGGACTAGCCATTGGGACTGTCTTCTGTTCTGTGACTGGTACAGTTTCTAGCAGGGAAGGGGCTCCGATCCTGATGGTAGCCCTGAATGCTAGCTTAATAAAAATAATGTCTGCTGAGGTTGGATGAAACCTAATTGAAGCTGGTGGCATAACAGCTGTCCTTCATTGAATATAAATGTTAACAGCAATTAAGACCATTTATGGAATAGATATCTGAAACAATAGGAGCCACCACCCAAAACACAGGTCACAGGTAAGGACAGTTAGGAATCTGAGCTATGTGAGCAGAGGGAGTTGACGGGGTGGAATGCAAATGCAAGGGACTGAATATTGTTTGAGGCAGAGGTGAGGGGCGGTAGGAGGAGAGAGAGAGAGAGCATCAGAAACATCACAGAAGCGCACATAGAAGACAGTAAAAAACCCACACAGACTTCCAGAGATGCTCGTGTAGAGTGTGACCCTGAGAGCAGTTTTGGGTTGAGTGCTGGCTGCAAAAAAAGGCTTGGAACTGAGCAAGGAAACTGCCTCCTGCTGTTTGTTTCCTTCTGTGTTCCACAAACCCCTCCTTTGTGTACATTCTTTGTAAATACGTAGGATCAAAGAAATATCTAACTGCAATTCCTCCTTCTGACAGAAAAAAACACACCCAGCCCTGAAATTTGGCAAACTGTTTGGGTCAATAGTGGTGGTGATATTATGGGTCAGATGGAAACAGAATATTTTTAAAGAACAGCCTATCCCTAGATGGAACAGGGCCAAAGATATAAGACCAGGGACTGAACAAAACAGAACGTGGCAAGAAAACATCAAAACCAACTTTATATTGTTGTTTTACACAATACAGCAGAATTCATACAAACAAAAAGTGAGAATTGCATTGGATCTTCTGGGAGAAGAAGCAATTCCCAGCCACTCTTTGGGCATATCTACACTGCAATAAAATGCCTGGCCCATGTCAGCTGCCTTGAGCTTGCAGGGCTCTACAGTTACAGTGTAAACATTTGGGCCCAGACCCTGGGACCTTTCACCTCACAGGGGCCCATAGCCTGAGCCCAAACATCTTTACTGTAATTTTAGACCCCTGTAACCCAAGTCCTGCAAAACTAGGTGGGGGTGTTTAATTGCAGGGTAGACATACCCTTAAGAGTCCTGGTCCCACGGATCCACAAGATTCTGTAAAAATATACATTATGTTCTCTTCTAAATGCTACAAAATATATGTATATTAAACAAACTGGTTAGCTTGGCTTATTCTCATTGATGGCAAAACAGGATCAATTTGTGGAGGAGCAGAAAGACTTTTGGAAGCAAAAGAGAAGAGAGGAGTAGTGATTCAGGAAGTAAAATTGCTTGAAGTGGAATAATTATTTATAAATTTAAGACACATAATAAAGTGGTAAATGTTTATCTGGTTCCAAAATTGAATGAAATATTTAAAGTTCTGTAAATTCAGGTTTAAAAGGAACAAAAGAATTCAAAAGCACATGCTAATAATTTCTCTGGTACATCAGGGTCAGAGGGCAGCCAGAGAGGGGCCCTAATCCCTAGAATGATCAGGGCTTTGTTCCCTGCAGACTAGCAGGGGTTACTACAGGGCAATTAGGAGCACCTGAGGCCAATTAAGGCCCAGCCAGGAGCCTGAAAAAGCCTCTGCTCCAGACAGACAAAGGTGCATGAGCTGGAGGCGTGCTGCCATTGACTGGAGGATCAGAGAGGAACCTCAAGAAAGGTACAAAGACCAGGAGGGGGAAAACTTGCTCAAGCAGAATGGAGACACTCTCCAGGCACAGAGGCCTGAGAGACAGGACCCTGTTACAGGGGGGGAAAGACTGAGGGGACTGAGAGACTCCCCAGGCAGGAGGACTAGAAGATACCCTGCCCAAGCAGAGAGGGGGCAGGAGACAAGGAGCTGAAGGGACAGAGGGGGAAGTAGCCCAGGGGGAAGACTTGCAGCCTCGGGCACTGTCAGCAGCACCTAGCTGCTATTCATGGGGCCCCTGGGCTGAGACACGGATTAGAAGGTGAGCCTGGGGTCTCTCCCCTCCCCCTCCACACTGGACATTCCAGGGAGGCCCGACACTTGGAGACAGGATAACTGCTGGTGCCCTGATCCGCTACAAGAGGGAAAAGCGCGAGACCCACCGTAGCAGAGCCGGCATTTTGCCACATTTCCTATGCGATTACAAGCAGCATGGAATCAGAGTTTTGCTGACTAGTTGTCTTGTGGACTAGTTGCCTTGTTGGGAGCAAAGACTTTGGCAGTGGAGCAGAGTGAAGACTAGTGAGTATTCAGCACCGTATTTACTTACCTCTTAGACTGCAAGTTCTTTGGGAATAGGACCATTTTTGTCTCGAATGGATGATGCCTAGCACCACTGTGGGTGTTCATTTAATGCAAATGAAAAGTTACAAGATGGTTTGCTGTAACAGAAGTAGGATTGGAGTTTATAATGTATGAGGTGTATTCTAAGTGTAGTTATGCATTTGTTTGTTTATATGGTGCCCTAAAGTGTATTAGGCATCTCACAGAAGAATAATTGGACTCAAGTGTTCCTAGTTGATCTGAGGTAACCCTTTACAGCTCATGGGGAAAACATATCTGCCTTCTGCCATTCTCTTACACTCCGTTTCCTCACCTTTGTGTCCCACCCTGATACTGAGGACTTTTTACCACCTGTCAAGGATGAGGAACCCTGGTGGTCCAGTTTGTATTCCTCCTTGGTTCCACTGGGAACATTAACTGGCACCTCCTCCATGGAGGCATGAGCATGGGTATGTACCTGGTGTGGTTCACCCCTTGTCCCAATACCTGGAGTGTGCCAGGTTGCAGCCCCGGTTCCAGCTCCTCCAGAATCTCCTCCTGAGGTTCTCTGTTACTAATGGTACTTCATCAGAATTCTTCATAATACATTTTTAAAGTATGTAAAAGAAGCTAGTGTTTTTTTGTGTTTTTTGGGGGGGGGCTTTTTTTTTTTTTAAAGCACTAGTTTGTGCCTTTGCCCTACTTGGTTTAGCAAGGGAATAAACCAGATTATGGCACCGCCCCAGTCCCTTGCTTGGTCTATAAAGCTATTGGACGCAGCTCTTGTACAAAGCAAAGGCCCTTGTTCTCTTGATATTTGCTGGGATGTGGGGTGAGAGAGAACTTGGTTTTGCCCCTCATTCTCTTCCCTTGATGGTCACGTACAATACAGAAAAAAGCTACACTCTTTCATGGACTATAGAGACTTATTTCTCTTTAGAGTAAAAGGACAATAACAGAGAAATGTTGACTGTCCGAATAATGATTCCTTCCTAGGGATGCTTGTGGAGCCAAGCAGTTACCCCTTGCACAGTGGTAATGATCCTGTAGTCTCATCCTAGCCCTAAATAAAATATATATTTTCTACCTGTACAGGGCTACAGTTTCCACCACATTCTGGTCATTATAACACACTTGGATGCACTGGACCAAATGTAGTTTGATGTACCTTCAGTGTCATTAATGGAGTTACCCTAGGGTTGAACTCTGTCCAGTATTCTTTAAAACATGCTGTCGTTCATAACTACGTTCTGATGACATAATGCCATTTCAGTACGTGGCGTGAATTACAGTGCAAGGGAGCTTGATTCTCAAAGCCATTTTAACAACTATTTTTCTATTTCTGACCATTAAAAGATAATCTACCATGAAGTCATAATCCATAGCTCCTCTTTTTAATAATGCAGACAATAATTAGGTAGTTGAGTAAAAACTCCCATAAATAGATTTTCTTTTGCTGCAGAGAATAAACCTTGAAAATTGGTACAAACTGCTGCTGTACATTGATCTTATGGTAGGAACTGAAGAAGGCTTCACACAATCTTGCCCCCACCTTTTGGGGTCTGTGCACAGAACGAAAGGTTTCAGTACAAAAGGAGCAATCTCCTTCTAACAGGTTCCCTTAATGATTCTTGTATTTTCGTATGTGCCTAAATCTAATGTAACTCCATTGATTTCAGTAGAGTTGTTCCAGAATTGCATTGGCTTAACGGAGAGCAGAATTTTGCCCTATGTATGTAAGATACACCGTATAAAGCAGGTACCAAAAAGGCCTTCTTTCCTCTGTATTAGGATCAGCTTTGAGAGATAATCATTCTTGCATCTAAGAGCCAAGTGTTCAGGCTGGTTGTATTACCCACAGGTTTGCTGAATATCATTATCAGGGTTCAAATCCTTTTTTGTAAAAAGTTTACCTTGAGACACACTCGGTACTGCAGCTCATTAAAATCTGCTTACAATTTTTTCTTACTCAGGCTCCTTGCACTTACATAAATGATCATATGATTAGCATAAGAGTGATATGATGTGAATCCTAATGCAGAACACAGGCCAGTCACATCCCATGAAAAAAGAGACAGCCCTAGAAATAGACGCTATAGCATTCCTCTCTCTGGGACTGACTGATAAACTCCCTCTATTATATATAGTGAATTTTCCTGCACTTCACCCCATAAGTATATCATACTTCTACCATTTAACTCCTCCTTTCCCTCATGTGGTCATGAATAATTCTAGAAACAGAAAAATAAGATAAATTTGCAAGAAATAATTTACCAGCTCTGATAGTCGGTAGATACATTATTTAATTTTTTGGACATTTTGAAAATCAAGTATGCTTATTTTCCTTTCACCTGAGATAATTAGGAATAGTGATTTTTATTAATAACCAAAAAACCCTTATATTTGGGGAAAGAAATGTCTGAGTACAATTTTTCCTCCTATTGTACATTTGTCAATAGCTGTCATCTCTGAGCCCCAGTAGCCTTCTAATCATATAGTCACATTTGGTCCTCAAACAGGTCCATCCGCACTGACCTCTTCAGCTGTTGAGGTGGTTCTGCCACCTGGAGCTTGAGTTTTGTTGTTTCTGATGCTCCTTACCGCTAGTGACTGGGTGGACTTACGTTACTTCTGCCAAGGAACACATTGCCAGTTGCCTGCTTGGTTTTGTTTAGATGTCCTTTCTTCCTCCTGTAAGACTGATTTTTTTTCCACAGGTAGCGCTATGATGTAAGATCTTTGTGCGACTAATACGTGCTCTTCAAAATCCAACACTCACTCCCAGGTGCAGTGGTGTTAACTGTTTGACACACTGTGAATCCCTGGAATCAGTCAGGGTTAGTAGTTGTGTTTGTGCGTGGTTGGGGGTCAGAGGGGTTGTGATGTTGTGTGGGTGGCTCATTTGTTTTGAGGGTTTTTTGGTAATGATAGATTTAGTTGTTTGTACCAATTTTTATGCTAACCTATTTGATTGAGGATAAGGTCTTGTCATACTTCAACTGTTAGACCAAAAAGAATAGCCAAAAGTAGGAAATCATGAATTGTGGAACATTATCTTCTCTTAAATACATCTGGAATCAGATAGAAAAAGTGTTTAATCATTCTCTAGTTATTTATAAATATAGTAGTTCTCTAAATAGTCATCTTTCCTAGTTAATTCAAATAGATTTGCACCAACATTGAGCCAAAGACTGTCTAGAAGCTCTCACAGTTTCAGCAGTTCTTTCACTTTTAATCCCTGTATTTATTGAGAGTTCCACACTTGGATTTCTGTCTATGATGGTAGTGGTAGTTTTCATGCATAGGATGTCTCAACTCTGTTCTTATGTTTCTCTGTATCTGGATGGAAACTATGGATTATGCTTTACTTTTCTAGCCATATGATGGTCCCAATACATCTTATGCTTGGAGGTATCTGAGCTTTTCTGTTGGTCCTCCATCTAGAATTAGTCTTGCAAAGTTGCATCATTGTATTTCCCTCATCTGCGTTTCTAAGATTTTGTCTTGGAAGTGTGTAATACTTTAGTACGTACTTGGTAATAACTAAGATGGGCCCTCAAAATTTGGATGTAAGGCTGGTAGGTATATCTGATACTCATATAATAATCATTGGCTCAATCCTTCACTTCACATTAGCAATCCTTTCTCATTCAGTTAGCTGTGTTAATGTCAAACTTAAGTAAAGAGACACATTTTTTCCCCAAAACTTCCCTTGAATATATATATGTAGGAATAATATAATAATGCTTATGGTAAAGGAAAGTCATTACTGGTGCAATAAACCTGTAATGTGTAATGCATGCAGTAAGCCAGTCTCTCTGATAATGTTTGAATACTAAGTTAAAACAGACTTTAGTTCTTTTCCCGCTGTTGCCTTTATATCACAGTATTCCCCATTATGTCAGCTGTAGTTGTCTATTTATTCTTGTTAGCACAGTGACTTTGCTTTTTGATGATTCCTTGTTATACAAGTATATTAAATAAAATGTGATATAGCTATTGTTATATGCAGGAAAAAAGTATTTATTTGAATATTAAGTATAGATAAGGTTTCTCTTGGGATTGTTTCATAGTACATTTGCAGAATTTAATTTCCAGGTTTTGCCACACAAGTTCTATCTAGAATATTACTTGTAAAAATTTTTTTTTCTGTTTTCAATCTTAAAGCACCAGTTCATTACATTTCAAAACCTAATTAAAATGCATACTGTATCTGTAAAGCAAACATGGGTGACCCAGTTTCTCCTCTCTGTAGTACCTTAAATATATGTAAATCTGAGACTATTGAAACTATATGAATGGCCATCTAACCTTGCACAAGAAAAACAAAACCCTCACGTAAATCTGAAAGGTTCACTGCTCATTTGGTGTCAGTGGATGATCTCACAAAGAAGTTTGTACCTCAACTGAAGCAGAGGTGGGGCAAAATTAAAAGTACTCAGATGCAGGAACCAATGTATTTGACATTTTAATGAGCAAGTTAGTATGGGAAAAAATCATAACTTTAGTAGATTGTGATTTCTGCAAGTTTCATATACATTACTTTAAAATTTACTGTTGTAAATCCTAGTAAAATTCTCCCGTAAGCCTCTGTGAGCTATTTTGGACTACTCTGCTAAGTACTCTGAAATGATTGCGTAGTTGGCAGGGGGATAGGGTCGCTGTGCTTCCGTGGGTCAATGCTGAGGATGCCGTATTCAGGATAAACTTCTGAGAAATAGGGCAGACTAACCCCAAAGTGCAGATTATTCTACCATTAGATATACCAAGCTAGTAACAAAAATAAACTTCTGTCTCACCATCTCGTTAACAAGAAGTCAAAAATGCAGTCTCCTTAGGCATTCTAGCCCTTATTTCACCACCCAGACATTAGACTTTGAGTGGTTATTGAAAACCAATTTAATCAAACAGAGGGTTCTTCTGATCTCAAAAGATCAGCCCCACAACCAGGTCAATATATAACTCAGATCTTCCCCAATAATTATGCTGCTGCCAACCCTTTAGTAACTAAAACCTAAAGGTTTATTTATAAGAGAAAAGAAGAAGAGACTTAAAATGGTTCATAGATCATATACATATAATCCATTGAAAAGTTCTTATATGAGGCTTGTAGCAGTGATAAAATAAACTGCTAGCTTGTAAAGTCTCCAGTAACTCCTAAAAGATTGGAAGGCCATTGATTAGAGTGTTCCTTTTGGTGTAAGTCTGTAGTCCAGAGATCAGAGCCAGAAAGAGGCAACATGTAGTTGATCCAAGGGTCTTTTAGATCTTCTGTTTGAAAAGAGAATCTCTGGGCACATGGCAAAGTTCATAGCAGTTTGTGGAAATTCACAGGCTCAAGATGGAGTCCAGGGTCACATGAGCATGTCACATGGTCTTACATGGCTTCCTGACTCTCAAGAGGCAGCCAGTCCCCTTATTCTGGCTAAGGCATCCAGAGGAATGGCTTGCAGGGATGGGATGAATTTTCTTCTATAGCCCATGTGAGTTAATTGTCTTTACTGGTCCATAAACACAAAGCTGTCTGACTTCAATGTAGATTTTACCTGGAGGGTCTTACCCCAGGAACAAACACATTTGTGCTACAACTCTATACAGCCAATATTCATAACTTCAGACACAGTAATGATACATGGATTTAAACAGGATAATCATATTTGATAGATTGTAACTTTTCCATTGATACCTGACATAACCTATTTTGTATACGATTTATTGCAAATGTCTGAGTGGTAGCAACAATTGATACACATGGTCATATTTCAATCATACAGCATCACAGACAGCTGATGTAATTTTTTTAGATTATCTCTTATGGGCAAAGAGAAGGTTCCCATGTGCATTTACAGCAATACAAGGTCTGGAGCACTTGTATTGTTCTGTCTGTGGTGGATGTGATCAATCTAAGTTTCTGTGTCAGGTGCCCAATTTCTCCCATAGAAATAGGTACACCAATGATACAAGATTTGAGAAGCTGAATATGTTAAATTTAGTGCATGAGATTTGAACCATTTTTTCCCAGACATGTTCACAGAAGTGCAACAGCAAGTGTAAAATAATAAGTCAAACTACGGACCTACAGCAGAAGCAGGAGTGTGCGAATAAATGGGGCCCTGGCCTTCAGGCACTGCTATAATACAGTTAATTATAAAACCCCATTTATCAAGTTAAAAATGAGCTTCCTTGTACTCTTGTAGAGGCATAGATAACCAAAATAAACTTGAAGTTGAAATGGGTGGGGGTGTGCACACATACTGTTTCCAGTGGAGACATGGCAATCATAAGAAGTCCATAGATTCTTGGCACCAAGTCATCTCATTAGACTCACTTCAGATACGCAATGTATGGAGTTCCAGCTAATTACACATGAGACAAAACTTTATTGCCATGTACAGCTGAAAGGGAATCATGGGGTGGGACTATTCTTGGCATGGTGTGTAATTGGTTGCACATCTGTATTCCTTGCTTATCAGGGCGTCTGAAAGTCCTGAAACTCTGTGTTTGAATATCAAAGGAATTACTATGTCTGATGGATAATTTGTCCATTGATTACATTCCAGTTGTACATAAACTTCCAGTCTCCTGCCATATACAAAATACACGTGGTTTTTTTTCCATAACTGAGAGGCATCAGTAATCACATGATATAATGTATTTAATACTGGGTTCAATTTATTTGTATATTTCCACTCAGATCTTAGCACCTTCTTTGCTTTGTGGAATAATACCACAGTTAATGTATTGTAGGCCATCCCATTCCTTCCCACTATTACAAGGCTCCCAATTCCCATATATTTTGGGAGATATATGTTATTCTGTGTATTTTAATGTCTTATCTGCAGTTGCACTGAACTTGGTTTAGTTTGAGCTCTTGAGGCAGACATTGTTGGTTGTTTTTGCATGACACATTGATCAAATTTAAATTACCACATGCACCCTGTATTATTAATCACATATTTGTTTTGCTATAGCATGTTTCTGTTGCAACACTTTCTCTTCTGAACTCAGTTGAGATAATTTTGGAAATATCGCTATGTGGTAAAATGATGTAGATTTGGGGTAGAAAACCTCAGGCTAATCAAGGAGATGGATATGTCTACATAAAATACAGCAGATGGGAGTGTACAGTATATTTCCTTGAGTCACTCGGCATTTTTTATGCATAACAGTAAGTAAAAACAAGCATTTGATGGTTAAAGGAAGAAGACTGGCACAGTCAGGGGCGCATCTAATGAGTGAAGAAAATAATAGCTATGTTCTGCAAGTAGTTTGAAATCATATGAACGGTTTTAGCGTATCCAATAAAATATAACTTGCACTATTTTTGCTCAGTATTCTGTGCTTTGAGTGGCTTTTTGTAGTGGCTAGTAAGTATCTGATGAAGAAATCCCCATGTACCAAGTCAGACACTGAAGCGATATTTTGGACCTAATTCTGATTTCACTTAAACCAGGAATTGTTAATACAATGAGACCAGTGTAAAATTGTTGTAACTCTGATCAGAATCAGGTCATATTGATGTCTAAATAATGTAATCAGTGGTTAAAAATATAGGTAATAAGAGTGAACTAGTGTTTCCTCTTTTAAATAAGCATATGTTCAATTTATACAATTTCCCTTCCTTCACCCACATTCTGAAAAAAGAATAAGAATGGTGATCTCAATAAACGGTATGGACAGAAGTCCTTGTTCCAGTAGTCTTCATACTGCACAGTATATTATGCATTGGTATATATAATATCAATATGACTAATCTCATGAATGAATTGCTCTCATAAGTACAGGTTTTCAGGGTCCGGCTCTAATTCAAGAGATAAAATGACTATAATAAAATGTTTACAGTTTTTACAAAGACTAATATTATGCATTGGGTATCAAACCATTGTTTGACTAAAGCATTTTCAAAGATACGTCTACATTTTTCCTTTGAGCGGTGCATTATTTTGGAGTTTAGAAAAAAATTATAAATCTAGCACAGCAGTTCTTTGGAACTTTGTTCCGTATATGGAGCAATTTTGCTTTTACATTTTGGGAGAGTTCTCTTCATATGACAGTTAAATAATTCAGTTTGAAAGGGAATTACAAACTCAATGGGAGGAGCTCCCTGTAAATATTCACAGAGCCACCTGGCTGTCCTCCTCACATCTGTCCTTAAAAGTCTTTTTCATGCTGTTCACAAAACACTTGACATGGTCAGACTGTTGATTTGCTGTTACCACTGCTCATCACACTGATCAGTCTCATCATACTGATACCTTGTCAGAATCAGTCCAGTCCAGAGACATGCCGTAACAAAGGTAATAGAGGATTAAGAAGCTAAATACTTCAAGATTGGAGGACATGCTCAAAGTTTCTCTCGAAGGTCTCTTGGTCATAAATTAAATATGTTATGACTTTCAGTCCCACTAGTTTATCTGTACAGGTTTACATATTACAAGTACATTATTTATATTTTTCCACTAAGTGCTTAGGGTTGCCAAAGTCTTTCTCTAAAGCTAGCACATTTAGCAAATGAGACAAAAATGAAAGGCAGCAGATTTAGTAGTGGTTAGGTGGCTGGAAAGCAACCTTTAGTATTGCCCCTTAGGGAGATGCAAATTTCAAAGGCTTCTCCTTTTAATATAATTTAGTTATTAAAATATTAAAAATGATTCTTCACATCAAAGCAAGTTTATTTTATTTGTTCGTTTCAATTTGTCATTTTAATTCTGCCCTAATAATCCATTATCATGTAATCGTGTTCTTTATTTTGTCCCAGGGAAGTTTGCTCTATAAAGGAATCTCTGGCAGCATATCCATTTCCTGCACCAGCTGCCCCCTTCCACCTCTGGTGTAAGCAGAGAGAAGGAGTATTCCAGGGGGCATGGTGGAGGTGGGCAGGACAAAGCAGTGCTCCGCTACACCCAATCCACCATTTGCAGAAGGTCCCTGAGGACCTATATATACACCACTTGTACACTGGTAGTAATGAATTGTTTAATTTTAAGACTGGGAGTTTCAAAGGGGCCTAAAGGAGTTTTGCCCTCTTCCCCCTCCCAACTCCTGTTGCCTTTCACCCAGAAGCCAGGAAGGTTTTTCTACGTTTCAGTGGGACTTAGGGCTTCTTTCTAATCCTGAAAAGACCCCATGGCTCCCTCTGGTATAGCTGGACTTGTGGTAGCTGAAGAATCTGGCTTTGTAGGTAGGGATACAAAACTTAGTCCCCAATATGTATGTTTTACATAACATCTAACCATTTTTCTATAATCTATTATTCCTTAATACGTCTGCCATATACAGAGTACCGGTTTGGTGTGGTGTCATTTGGCACTAATTTGAGATGACCTCAGTAGCACACTTAGTGCTTCACCAGTAGCGACAATGGAGATGTCCCCTATGCATGCCAATGTACCACACTGCATCAGCTAATATTCCTTCTTACCCTGTGCATAGACCGATAGTTCAGAATACATGTGAAAATCTCAGCATCCCTATGGCTGTGGCTAGTTCTGACCAAACTCCATTGAGGCTGCCATTATATAAGAGGGGACAGGAGGGGGAGAAACTCATCGGAACAGAAATTAGTGGGTAAAGCGGGCAGACTTTAACACTCTTCCCAGTTTGTGCCACTTCCTAGGGGAACCCAGGTTGTGAGACACCTTACTACCACCTCTGCCTTAGTGTGAGGAAGACTGCCTTGTGTCTGCCATGGATCATCTCCCTGAGTTCATGGGCAACACCAGCCCTCCCATCAGCTGACACAGGTTCTGCTGTACCTCAGCAGGTTAGCGATAGGCACCGTCCAAGTGTCCCCAGCCCCTGTTCCACTGGACGCTCTCAGTAGCCACAGAATCACAGCTCCCAAAGGAACTGTACACCCCAGCTTATCAGATACGCCTCAACCACTGCTCCACTTAAAACAGAGCACTTACATATGTTTATAATGAAAGTAAGTCAAAATTTGTTTAAAAAAACGAGAG
Source organism: Mesoclemmys tuberculata (assembly GCA_007922155.1). Taxonomy (NCBI): domain Eukaryota; kingdom Metazoa; phylum Chordata; order Testudines; family Chelidae; genus Mesoclemmys; species Mesoclemmys tuberculata. Next base: position 8,220,808 of record ML675626.1, read on the forward strand.
AGTCAAGTGATAGCAAGTAGAAATATTAGAAACGAATAGTTACATATACAAGAAAATAACAAGCAGTCTAGAGGCTAGACTTACTGAACTAGTTATGGTCTTGTCTTACAGGGCAAAGCTCACCCAAAATCCTTCCAGTGTATTACAGTCAGGTTTGGCTGTGATCTTCTGTTTGTGGGACAAGCCATGGTGTCAGCTTGTCTCCTGAGTAGAAAAGATCTGGATGCTCCGTGTATCCCCAATTACTCTCTCCTGCCTCCATTGTCTTTACTCCTAAACAGGATGCCCCTTGATGGTTATTTTCTCCCGTGTGACTCTTTCTTGTTGATTTCACAGTCTCTTGATCAGCATTCATCTTAGATTGTCACTAGGCCTCGATTGCGGAGTGCACAATCTAAAAATGACCAACCAGAGAGCGAGAGACTAACATGTTTTCACCCCTGCCCGACAAGAGCACGTTTATCTGGTGACCTACCTTAAATCACACAGCTTAAGAACGTAATTTTCAATACAAATACATAATACCTTAAACATTATCCATATCTGCATTTCCCAGTGATAGACGACCAGTGGACTCTTAGTAGAGACCACACATACCATCCTTTGGTAAACTTAATACGCACACATCTGACCCAGAGGATCCCTGTACAAACTCTATGCACACCTGTAGTCTTTGCCAGTGGACACCAAGAGGTTGCAAGGTCACAGCTAAACTTCAATATTTATTTAAAATAAGTTTTTGGCTGGAGTAGTTTTGTGTTTAAGTTGCTTTTTGTTTACTTTGCTGCCAGCTGAGTTGTGGGAGTGGTAAATGAAGACAGATAATCCATAATCATCCTCTCCCCACACCCACCTCTGAACTTGTTCATTTTTGATCTTTCATTCTTCCCTGCACCCTTCAGTTTACTCCTCCACCATCTATAAATGCTTCATTTCACTCCTACATGCCTCTTTCCAGCCTTGGTGTCTACAGCGTTTGATGTTTCTCAGTGAGATGTTTAAAAATTCCTTCATTCAAACTGTCACTACTTGTTGGCCCTCTAAATGACTGCTTGTCATATAATTAACACAGAGATAATTATGAGCGTAAATAGCAACTATTAACTATTTTCCTTTTTCAGATTTTTACAAACAAGTTTGAGGGCTGGATTTTGGGTTTTTTTTTTTCCCACTTCTCCCGCCCCTTCCAATTTGCCTTCAAATGTCTTTAGTACATTTATTGAAAGTTTTATATTTATATTCATGTGAATGGGATGCTCTGAGGTGAGAGGCAGAATGGAGTCCACAGAGAAAGTGGCTTTCCACAGCTTCACCCACTTGGGGAGGAGGTGACACTCTGTTCTAATGATGATATTAAAGGTATATTCCATCCACCTTTCCTAAATGCCTTGGGGTGGGGAGTAAAGATGAATTGTCAAGAGAAGAAAACTCGTTCATAAGATCCTAAATTAGCAAGATAGAACAATTGATAGTTGTTTAAAAATATTTAATTCTCTGTATTTTAATAGGACCTTTTTATTTATTAGCACTTATGCTGGCACAAATTTTGTTGCTCAGGGGTGTGGAAAATCACACATAACTACCACCACCACTCAGTTAGGTGGTTTTATTACATCAGCGGGAGAGCTCTGTCCCATCAACATAACGTGGTTACACAGGTGCTCTTACAACGGCATAACCAACACAGCTGGGCCACTGTACGTTTTAAGTGTAGTCGACCCGTAAATGTTGGACAAACATTTACAATCATAGCAAGCTGGTGTGACTCTTGAAATGAGATTACATCAATAATCAGCACTGCACCACACCCGCATCCCAAAAACTGATACCTTCATGAAGTTTCTTTTTCTTTAACTACTGTGGTTATGCAAATTGTATTGCTTTTGATTGAAGCGTATATATGAATTCTGAGAAATATTGGCCTTATTTTTAAAGCTGTTTGCTAAAGATGGGTGTTGGATATAGGGTATCTAAATGGAGATTGTGGATGGTAGGACAAAGGGAGGTGCCCAGAGACATGGTGCAGAGAGGGCATCAGGACAAATTTTATGGACTGCTTATCCTACTATGTAGTCAAATTTCCTAAAGGAAGACGCTGGTAGTGTAGTCGATAGACCACTAGTATGCGACCCAGGAAACCTTAGCGCCACTCCTGGCTCTGCTACTGGCCTGATGAGTGACTTTTGGCAAGTACTTACCCACTCTGAGCCTCAGTTTCTCCCATGTAAAAATGGTTATTCTGATTCTTACCTCCTTTTGAGGAGTATAAGAAGTAGATGTTGTCATGATGGAGACTATTTATGACATGTATCCTACAAATGCTTACATGTTTGGGTAACTTCATGTAAATGTGTAATTCTAGATAGCTTAAATGAGACTATATAAATTTACCCACACGTGTTAATGTTTATAGGACCAGTGTCTAAAATCATGAGTTCTCAACATTTTACCGTTGAGCGAAAATTGTAATTATTAAAAAAAAAAAACCATGATAAAAATGGAAGTCCCTATATTCACTGCACGCTGTTTTAGAAACTTAGTTATATTTTCTGAAAAGCACTAATAGATAGATCCAGAGCAGATTCAGATCTAAAATGAACTCTTGGGACCTATGTAAGTATGTTTATAATGTAGTCTAATATAAAATTTAAATAATTTTAATAGGGTGTAAAAGCATCAAGTTTGAAAAATGGAATCATTACTCTCCAAGACACAGTCAGGTTAGCTGAATTTAATTTTACTCTTTGGGGGGGAAGATTCATAGACAGGTATTTATTATTTGTCTTTCTCCTCTTTATCTGCCATGTTAGAGGGACTACAAACAATATGTGCATAGATCTATTTTGTGCTGTGTACTTTTCTTTTGGGCATCGGGGATTTGTTGTTATACCTTTCCTATAAGTAAGCAAGGTTTCCTTTTAGTTTGTTTGGATTTTTTCCATTGCTAAGTGGGACAAAACTTTTAGAATTTCATAAATAGTTTTGCTTTTGTTTGAAAAAAGTTCTCTTTTGTCAGCAGCAGCCAGGGGAATAAAATACCTTGTGTTGATGTGTATTGTTTCAGACTTTACCCTCTCATAAGTGCCTGCTTGACACACTGGTGTCCATTGTATTCTGAATCTCTGCATGTAGCATAAAGAAGTGTTGAACATTTCTTTATTTAGTGTCTTGTGAATTATATTTGCCATGCAAGTTGTTATGGAAAAAAGAAACTACAATGATTATGCTTACAAAGTTAATGATATTCAGGAAGGTGGATAATGACAACAGTTTTGAATTATTTTCCTCATTAATCTTTACAAAACCTTTTGGTTTAGCCCATGCCAAAAAACCCAAACCAAACCCGATAACTAGATGCCGTTCACCTATATGTAGAAACAACTAGAGGGTGAAGGACAGAAACGTTGTGGATTTTCTTTTACATGCTCCCTTTAGCAGAAGAGATGTAGGGGGCCACAAGGGATGTAGGAGATGTAGTCCTTCAAACCTATAGGATAAGTGAATGCCAGTACTAGTTCCCAGGTTTTCCACTCTGCCCTGAAGAACCCACCTTACCTCTAGCAACATGGTTATCTCCCGCAAGTGTGCTGTCACCGCCTGAGCATTCCCCTGGAGTCACAATGGGGACCCAGCAATAACAACCTTAATTTTGATGTTTGTGGAATTTGTAGGGAAAGCCTGCTCACCAATGCCTCGCAGGCCTTGGTCCCAAGTTTAATGGTGGCTTTTGGAGACCTGATGTAATGGGAGAGTAAAACGAAGACGAGAAAGAGGAAGAGATCAGCTCTACCCATTTCCAGTACCATCAGGATTAGTTTCCCACCATTTGGAGATGTGGAAGGGACCACAGGAAACTAATGATTAATTTTTCCTGTGATTAGTATGTTTATTTCTACGGTATGAATATGAGTTATTGTTTATACCCAGTAGAACCATAGTAGTATTTTGTGGTAACTATGCACTTTGCCCTATATAACCAAAGAACACTAAATGAGAAAATGCGACTTTCTTCTTGACACAAATATGTTCCCCAAATGTACAATGCAATAAAATGGCTTTATAAATGTTACCCTGTTATTTTCCTAACAGGCTGGGTGGTGCATGATGAGGCTGGAGGAAGTAGGAGGAAGATGTGGTGCACTTAATTACTACTGCAAAAAGACTTGCCCCTATTTGAGTTTGTCTGGAATATTTCACTAATGCTCAAGACTGACTTTATTATATTTATTCTTTTTAAGTTTGTAGAACTACCTGTGCTTTATCTTTAAAAAGTACTAGGCTTTGTTTCAATCTGTGTATTCTTTTGTCATTGTAGATTTCAAGACAACAGATGAGTTGTGAAAGAGAACAACTAAGGGTAAGTGCAATACTATGCAAAATGCTCTTCCTTATTATACAATAAGTAAACTCTTTCTCATGTCACTACAAAAGGTTTTCTTGAAAGATGGAGTACAGTTTTTGTGTTCAAGATAGGAATATATTCATCTCAGCTAATTTACTATTGATTGTGTTGCTTAATATTGTATATCTTATTATGAAGTACCATTACTGTAGATATGGATTTTATAATTTATTTAGATTTGGCAATGAATACTTTTTTCGGGAATTTGTCTGACACCCATGTGCTTTTTAAAATTTATTTATTTCTTTTGAATGCACAACATGAAGCCTTAGTAATTAGAAAGGTCAAATGTCTCACAAACCTTCCTCATTGCCAGATTGTTTGAGGTGCTGAAATATTCTTTTTTTCATTGTCTATGCTATGCATGTTTTCAGATAAAAATTAATGTCAAGAATAAAAGCAAATTGCAGATGAGTTCAAATATTGTAGACTATGTATTTGTTGCAGTTTTGTGGCATGATATGTAAATAACTTAGAGTTCCTATACCCACGTTGCTCATTCTTTCTTTTGTTTTTTCCGTTAGTGGAATTGCCCAATTTTCTTAGATATGTCAGTCTTTGTTGCATTTGAACTTTACCTGTACAAATGCATCTGCAGATGCTTTTTCAGCACTAATATGTTAATGCATAATTTATAGGTTCTAATATTTGTGCAAGGTGGTGTGAAAATGTGTACAGACACAGCAAGTATATTTTAAGAATATGGCCAAACAATGAGAGAGCTAGCTTTGTTATGCCCATTGCTGGGTGTTTCCGTGCTAAGCCTATATTTATTATGAGTTGAGAGGCAATTTTGTAGCACTGGCTGTCTAAGAGGATGTATATTTCTTATTAGTTCCTTTAATTTTTTGTTTTGTTTTTAATTTTTGGAAATAGAAAATACAATCACATTGTTTTTCTGTCCATAAGATTGGTACCAAGCAGCAGCATTTCTGATGTAGCTTAGAGACCACTATGTATAAATATAAGCAAATATTCTATTCACAGTATGTGTAACTTAACCAGCTGGGTTTTTTTTAATTCTGTGGGTTTGGTTTTTTTTTCCCCTGTGGTGGTGTTTGGTTTTAACAATATGACTTTTCAGTCAGAACAAGCAATTGGAAAGTATCAGAATTATTAAAGAAGCCGTTACAATAATCCTGTTGACTATGTGTATTCTGTGAGGAGTACTTTTTAATTTTTTTGGTATGGGAAAAATACTTCTTCCTTGGTATTTGTCTTCTAGTGTAAGGTGACTGCACTAATGTTGAAATGGAGATTTAGCGGGGATGAAGATGCTTTGTTTTGTCGTTAGAGTAGAAATGTCTCAATAGAGCCAGTGGTCAAAGCTGGAAGATTTCTGAGTTGTATATCACTGGAGGGCAGTCTTCTCAGGAAGAAGTGGTGCCATGAGAACAAAAAAAAGGTTTTTGTTTCTTTTTATTCAGCGTTGTTCTCTGAATTGAGGAAAGAGGGCAGAGAACTCTCAAAATCTAAGGGAGACAGGTCCACAAATCCTTGATAAGTGTCTGTGGTTTTGTCCGATTACTGAGTAAAATGGCCTTTTCCAGCTTACTTTACACTCAGCAATACCTGTTGTTTCATGCGTGCTTTTTCCAGATTATTTTCTCTTCATCCCCATTTTAGAAATATTAGGATTCAATTTTCTACCCAATCAGTGTAAATAACGTAGGAATCACTATATCTGCGTGTTCTTTTTGTCTAGTTTACTTTTTCTCCTCCTTTCAAAAGCCGTGAACTGTGTTGATTATGCCTCTAATTCAGTAGGGCTAGATGTGACTCCCCTTGGAGATTGCTTATGCCATTCCAGTTGTTGGCTGCAAGATTTGCTCAAGAGGACAGTTTGCAGAGACCCTGCCCCTCTTACCCTGCTCCCCCATTGAATGAGTCAGCATAATAGAGAAGCAGTACACCTGTTCTCCCAAGCTAGAATGCCAGCCCTTGGATGATTGGTACAGTGGATGAAACCTAATCCCTATTCCTCTAACTGGGTTGCAGTGACCAGAATGTCCCACCCAACACTGACAGCTGTTGGCTGAAATATAGGAAGAGGAGCTATGTTGTAGATACACAATGGAGAGGACTGTTAGCTCCAAGTACACACATGCCACCCAGAGTGCTTTTCCATCCCATGTATTGAAAACTGGTTCCCCGTCAAGTGATCTGGAAGTGTTTTTGGTCTGGTTTTTTTAACCTGACTGAGTTTTACCATAAGCGTTTAGTGAACTGCACTAACTGAAAGAAGTTGTGAAAGTTGCCACGTGGCCAATAGAGATTTTCCATGGTTACTAAAATTAAATTTGAAGCAACACTGGCTAAAGTAACATCATAAAGGACACTGAATGAATGACTTTATTGAATGAAAGAATAAATGTGGGTGGAGTTGTTAAAAGTATGTTGAAGCTATCATATGTTTATGGTCAGAAATGACAGATTCTTAATCATCAGAGCTGATTCCAGAATTTTTCTGAGTCCTATTTGCTTAAAGATTTTCACTGCTGTTAGTACAGAGGAGTCAGTATAGCTAGGAGAGAAAGTAGTGAGTTCGATTGTCATTCACATAACAAATTAAACTGTCAGTGAAGATCCAATGGCAAAACCTTCACTGCTGGACATGATGTAAAAGATAAAAGACCAGTTTAACTTCAGGTCCCAGGTTGAGGCTGCAGAGAAATCATGGATGTCATTGAGTGAGTTCCAACATCTAACTCTTCAATATCATTGCGTCAAAATCACTTTTCTGACATAATTGCATTTCAATTAAAATTACAATAGATATAGAACTATATATCACTGCAACTGGAAGACTGTTAGAAAGTCTAGAACCATAAAGCCATGCCACAGCAGTATAAATCCAGGAAGACTGCAGCAACTCCAATGTGGAACAAGTAAACGGGAAGCACAGTGCTAATTAAATATTCTCCCTATGCTGCAGGTAAACCAGAGGGGATGAACGCTATCCATCAGTGGCTGTGATTCAAGAATACCTGTGTAACAAATTCCCACTGGGAACAGCGTGTCCATTTAATGAATGTGTGCCAGGGTACTACACATTTTGTCTTAGCTTCCAATCCAACACCATGCCATGAGCTACACTCTTAACTCCAGTAAGCCCTTTCTGCCAAAGTGGTAATGTCCTGGATCCTGGCCCATGACAGGCAGTCCTCAAGCCAAGGAGACTCCACCTAGAAATAGAGCAGTGATTCTGTCAAGTTTATTGGGAGGTTGTAAGAAAAGGTGCGCCTGTCAAATCTGATGATAAATCCAAGTCGGGGATGGTAAATTTGGAGATATCTGGCCACATCCAAACACAGAAAAGTAGGTCTTTCTTCAACACGTGTTAGATAACACATTTTTAAACTTCCATCTCCCAATACCAATAAATAAAATCAAATAAGACATGTCAATCATCACCTTGAGGATGGATTCATATGGAGTATCCCTTTTGAACCTTTGTCTCCTTTAGAATCCTATAGATTCTAAACAGAGGGCAGAGACGCTCTGATTTAGTCTGTTAATATAGTACTTAACATAATGAAACTCTGCTCCTGATCAGGGCCTGTGTACTCTCACTGTATAAATGATAAATAATTATAATAATTAAGCAGGATTGTGTGTCTGAACCATTCTGTACTAAAGAGCTGAATAAGGCATTGGACACCAGTTAATGACTTAAACAATTGTCTCTTCAACGTATTATCCATGTCCTCTTGTGTGCTCATCTGTATGCTGATTGGAAATTAATGTTTATAATGTCTAAATGATTTAATTGAGATGTCTCCAACTCATCAACTCTACCGAACTGGCTGCAATGGAAAGTAAAGGATTTCACCTTTAGTGATTTTTCCATTGATGTATATAACATATCAGTCAGATTTTGTAATTCTTTCTGGTATGCCATTTGAAGCTCAAGTTTGCAAGGCTCTTTTCAGTTATCTCTATTAGCAATGATTTTGTATTCCTGTATACCATCTTGAATATTCTTGATTTCATAATACAATAAATTCTCATGTTGCTCAAGCGTGGTACTGCCTGATTGGGCTTAGGGTAAAGCTATATTAAAAGTTAAAAGATGTTAAAAGGGAATTAGTCAAAGAAACAATCTCTTGCTTCTACCAAGAGTTTTCCTCCATTCACACACTTGATGTATTTTCAGCATTTCTCTTCTAACAAAAACAATAATGTTATCCAGTCACTCCATCCCAGTTCTGTTTTATATTTCCCAATCCTGATATTTAAACCCCTTATCAGTGATATATTCCCTCTTCCTTTCTCTCAGTACTACATCCCACTCCAGCTACTGTTCGTTGTTGTATGTCTTTATGGATGATCTTGTGGAGCTGAATTTAATTCTAATTCTGATGTCTTAAAAATTGTCTGTAAAAACACAAGCCTCACAGCTTGCTCAAAATCATTTAAAAAAACCTATTTCATCTCGTATATTTCTGCCTGAAAAATCAGGCTTCGAAACATGAATCATACAGCTTATTTAAGGCTGTGAAGAAGCTTAGGATCAGAGCCCTTAGGTAGAAATAAGCTGTAATTCATAAACTTATAAAAAGCACAGTGACTGCTGCAGAAGTCTGTCTGCTGCTTCTAGTGAACATTCCTTGCTGCGACTTTAACCTGGGGACATGATTTTTATAAGAGTCTAATGATCTTGTTCAAACTTAAAACCTAAACCTCACTGGGTTTCCCCCAGCCTTCCCTTCTACTAAGAGGTAATCATTTTCCATTATAAACTGTATGTAATTTTTAAAGTTTTGTATCATATAATGTGCATGAATTTGGGTGTCTAAGCCTAGTGTATTTGATCCTTGTGGAGTAATACTTTATGAGCGCTGTAAAATGGGCATGGAACAGTTTTAAGCCCTCCTGTAGAAGGGTTTATTAATGTGCCTTCCTGTGAATACCAATGAAGTCTAATGGTCTAAATGGTATGATTAAGAGTCTTGATCTTAAATCATGGGTGACTTAATTGTGGCTCCGGTTAACAACTTTCTTTGTATGCATTCATTAGGGAAATACCATATACAATCATCAGTTCCTTCTGAGATCTGGCAGATCTAGGAGGTGCAGAGCCCACCACCACACTCTTGAAAAGAGAAAAGCAACATTAGATTTGGTCTCTGATAGATCATGTTACATTTTCCTACCTTCTAAACAGTAAGTAAATCACAAGTAGGAACACGCACACAAAGGCACGTTACAGAAGTATAAAGGTCCTGGCAATTGAGGTAGGGGGGAGGGAGAAAGAAATTGAGATGTATGGTCTTATTCACACTAAAACGTGCACAATGAGAAGTGTGTGAGATTCTCATTTCTATATAGCATGTCCTACAGTGCTCACTCACTGCGTAAACATTACTGTTGGGAAGAGAATGCTTAACTCTGAGATCCAATTTTCATGGTTTGTGCTAAACCTTTAATACCATTTTAATATTTTATTTGTTGTGTGCTTTTCTATATGAACTGGATTTTAGGTCTTTAAAACCTTGGATTATTAATCTGAACTCCAGTATTCAAAAACAGTGGTGGACATTCAAGGTCATTATAACATTAAAAATTACTGATGAGAAATTATGACCAGATTTGCAGAGTTAGATGTCCTCAATTATGCATTTACACTTGAGTTCACCTAACTTAGATGTGCAAATATCCAATGTTCACGCATTAATTGAGTATCAAGCAGGTCTCTTAGCTGGCCATATGTAGTCAAAGAATGCACCTCATATCCTTTCCTTTTTTGTTTTTGTTTTCTCCTAAGTAGATGAAATCAACCCCTACGTAAGGTCCCAGTCCTACCACTGGAGCTACTAAGGTGGGCCCTTGCACCCACCCATGCTTTACTTCCATGTGGCTGGATCCAGTTGCAAGACCAAGACCTAACTGGGTTTCCATTTACATCACACGTGACAGTTGCCCATGACCAGTTGAACAGCAAAAATAAAATCCTGGCTTTATTGGGAGTTTTGCTACAGACTTCAAGAGGGCCATGATTTTGCCCCCAGACTTTTGAGCAGCAACAGAGTTTGTTAAAGCTTTTGTTAGCTTTCCAGTTGGGCTCTTCTCTTACTAACTCAACAGCCATGATGTCTCTTAAGTTTTCCATGTGTTTGTAGTAAGGGCTCTCCAGTTCAATGTCCAGTCAGAAGAGTTTCTGACAGTCTTCTCTATCACTTTGAGAGTGGCATTGTGCCTAAAGTGTCACACGTGTGGTCTGGTTTTCAGTCTCCAGCAGATCTCTCGTGGAGAGTTTCTGAGATGCAGAAGTGTGGGAGCTTATGCACATTCTGTACTTTGTGGATTGTCAGAGAGGACACTAGAAGCTTAATCTGTAGTACTTCCTCCCTTTTGCCTACTATCAGGAAATTCAGAACTCTGGGGTCAACTGTTTGGTGCAAGTGCTTTTCATATGTTTATATGGTAATGTGTAGAAGAAAACAGAGCTCTGGCTGTTTCTAAAGCTTGGTCTCCCCTTTCCCAACATGTCTTCATTTTCAGTGCTATTCAAACCACCTTTTCTCAGACAGCTCCCAGCATTCAGGCCCTTGCTCCCTCCATACAGGCTTGCCAGGAGGAGTGTGTGTGCATGTCTCTCTCTCTCCTTCTTTTTAAACATTCCACACTGGGTTGGAGAAGTCCACTTTCAGAAGCACTGTATGACTGACCCATCTGGGACAACACAAGCAGTGGTATTCTGAGCCTTAAACCTGCTCTGGACCTAGGATGTAATCAGTGCTGGCAAGAGTTAGATGGTTCTCAGATAGTCATGCTCAGCTGAGTAATTAACTTCTGCACAGACTTCAGGAACCCTTTCCTGTCTGTTGAGAACACAAAGTGTAAAACCAGTCATCTGACATTTCCAAGGGTCCTTCCCAATTTAACCACACAAAACAAAGCAGAGAGACATTTTCTCTGTGGATGCCCACACAAATGTTTCTGCTCTTGAAATAATCCCACCCTGTTGTGAGAGGGAAAGTTGCAATGATATCATCTAGTTAAACGCTGCCATTATTTACACGGAAAATTGTCAGTTTTTCTATTTTGAAACAGTATTTCTCTGATAATGAAGTTGTTCCCTTTAGTGTCTCTTCCAGAGATGGTGTCAGGAGAATGGTAATGACCTGTCCGTGTGTGCCATTCTTTTTTTATTACCACTTGAATTAGTAATGATGTTCGCTTGTTACTGTCATTCTTCTGAATCCTTCTCTTGAGGATAGCCCTTTTTAGTGATACATCATTTATTCCAATTCATCAGAAAAAAAAATATTTTCAGGTATAAAAGGTAGCACAGTCTGTCTAGCTTCTGTTATCTATACCTTCCATTCTAAATACCTACTGGAATGCTATAGGACCCCAAGAAACAGTGTGAGCTTTTCCAAGGCTTACCTTTACTTCACTCTGCAGCTTCAAATGTTGGCTTTTTCTGGTAAATAATGCATCATACCTTCAGGTCTCTGTTCCTGTGCGGGACACAAAAAGTGGGTCATAGCTAGAGAGAAGTGCATTCATGCTCCCTTTTTAATTAGTAGGACACATTGAACCCAGCATCAGAATATGAAATAATTCTTAATGTGAAGTAGACATGAGTATTTTTGTACACATTCCAGGTTTAATTTTAGATAGAGCCTTTCAATCTCTGTATTTAAGTTCCTAATGTACAAGGCTGACCTATGAAAGAGGTCAAGAAAAAGTAGCTTGTAAAATGGGTTATTTTTGTGAAAAATCCTAATTTTCATTGAGGGGAGTCCTATGATGTCATACAACTTCAGGAGTATAATATAATCAGATCAGTGACAGAAACTGTGCGCTTAAGATAAAGTATTTGCATATCCCAAAGGGATATAGTTTTCATTCTTATTAAAAAGAGAGAGATTCTCTTATCTAAGTTACATAAGATGTCTTAAAATATGTTTCAAACATAGCAGTCAAAATATATTCTGTAAACCACTTGGCAGGATGACTGAAGCACAACAGTGCTGTCTAGTTCAAAACTGCATGATTAGCATATTCTCTTATGCTCTGAGCAATAAGAGATTAGAGTGAATAGTCTAACTACACATACACATTTATATAATACACACATAAAAGCTATGTTAAAAGAACATTATTAAGCTTGCAAAATTTAGGAAATGCCAGAATTAAGGTCACTTAGGAAACCTTAATTCAGTTCCTTTATGTGTATACATTAAGATACCATCATTAATTATATGATCATATACTCTTACCCACAAGAAAAAAAGTCAGCATAGAAAATTTCAGCTCTAATGATTATAATTTTGCAAAGTCATAAGCAACTAAAATAAAAGATGTAAAATGGGAAGTGTTGGGCAACATTAATAATAGGAACTGCTACCAGCCTGTCCTATAAAACACACACACAATTTTTTAAAACCCATTGTTGCTTATCAGTCCATCTTTTAACTCATCAATCAAAGGACAGCAGAAAAGCTGACAATATCTCAAACAGAGGATAGGTAGAATCTTTATAAACCTTTCTTCAGGCAATTTTCTGACTAGTTGATACAACTGAAAGTGTAGCTCTGACCAAGATCAGGTAGGATCCTTGACAGTCCCCAGATTATGTGTTGGCACTTGGGTGCGTAGTTTTAAGTTATGGAATCCAGATGGATCCATTTCCAGATGGACTTTCTGTTTATCCTGTTTTTTGTTTGTTGCTGGGTTGTATGCATGGTTTTTTGTTTGTTTTTGGCTTTTCGGTTTGGTTTTGGTTCGGTTTTTTTGCAGTGGGGATAGTTAATATGATTTTTGAGGCCCAGTTGGATGGGGAGTTTTTTTTTGCTGGTTCTTGCTAACTTTGTTTGTTGGACTCCATGGTGTTTTGTTGTTGTTGTGTAAATGTTGCTCCTTGGTTGAGCAGACAGCGGTAGGAACAAGACAGCCATTGAAAATAATGTATTAAGTGAGTGAAATTAATTCTGAGAAATGCATCTAAAAATTCCAAAACATATTGATTGATGAACAACAGAATTTTCTTAAAAGATAATATCTCCTTCTCTTTTACATATTGCTTTCAGATTCAGGCAATCAAATCCTATAAACTATTTTCCCCATCTGATCAATGTACTTCCATTATTACCTTCACAGCCAATTAATATTTGTGATACAGTATCTTCCTCCCTCTGCACTTTCAGTTGTCTAAACTAGTCAAGTTTACTTTCTTACTTAAGCTGTTAGGTTGTCATGCTCTGTTAAAGCGCTGTCAAATTTGACTACAGAAATAACATTTTAAAGGTGACCTTTATATAATTTGTATACTGGTCCAGTAAACTCTCTCTATATATACACAATAGTACTTATAGTGGAAGTATAGCAGAACAGAGCACGGCAGGGTTACACAACACTGTTTACATAAAGGGTGAAATCCTGAAGTCAATGGGAAGTTTACTATTCAATCTCGTCAGGATTTCACCTCAAGTGTGTACATATTCTTAACTTCTTGAAAAGTTTGCTAAAAGAAACAAAACAAAACAATAACAGCTGTATTCTGTTGTCCCATTCTACATCACAATCCCAAGTAGTATTGAAAAAGTTCTATGTGTTCAGCAAGAATGGTTTTCTTAGTTTAGAACCCAAAGCAGCACTAGATGGTTTCCAAGGAAAAAATAGAGAAACAAATCTACCACTTAGACTGATCCAGTTAAAAAAATCTGTGGTCTCTTTTCAAGGTGCCATGACTTTCAAACCATCAGGAAATTTTGACTCAAGCAATGGGCTTTTCTGTTTTTGGTTGGCAGGACTGAACATGGACACAATTTTAAAAGTTTCCTATGTCTACCTTAGGTACAGCGTGAACATATCCTGAACAATGTAGATTTGAACAGAGCTAGATACTGTCTTTCTTCCGCACAAAGCCTTGCAGCAAATCTTAATTTGGTCAGAAGTGTTTGTCTTAGTCTATGCTATTCCACTTCAGAGCGTTCCAACAGGCTCTGCCAACACATCAAAGTAGCATGTGGGTTCAGAGGCCAGATGGGCAAATTCATATCCCCTCTACTTTAATCTGTTTAGTGCCTCCCTATTGTGTCTTGATTAAGGCAAAACTGGGAGGCATCATAATGAGTTTGGAAATCAAGACATTTGTATGTTAAGCCCTATGTTGTATCTTCCATCTCTTCCACTGAATTAAATTGTCAGAAAATGTTGTGCTGAAAACAAAGGAACTAGTGGTTCAGATGCCTACCTATGTTTGTCTAATTGCAACTGTAAGAAATCTGTCTGTCTGTGAAGAGGAGAAAACATTGAGGGTCAAATCTGCCAAGGTTACCCACATTTAGTGCCTTACTCCATGCGTCATCCCTGATGATTTAAACGGGATTTAAGATCATTTAAATTTAAGTAGAAACTTGTGTCAAAATGAGGAGAGTTGATATAGAATTATCATTAAAATATTAGTTTTCATTATTTTCAGACCTACGTCTCCAGATTCTAGAAGGCTGTGTTTTCAAAGTGCAGTATAAATATTAATTACAACACAGAAAATATGCACTGTAAATGTTATGAATGTGTGAAAAGAAAAATGTGCTTTGCTGTGAAACCTTGATATACCCTCCCTTAAAATCAGTTCCCTAACTTCAATACTTTGGTTTTTCAGAATGTACTTACTATGCATCAGATGTAACAAGGTTTTCATATCAAATTACTCTTCTGATGCATCTTTAGAACTACACATGACAGCTGCTTCACCAAGTGTGGGCTGGGAGAAGGTAAACCCATTAAAAACAAAAGGTGCAAAGTAACAACCCAAAGGAGCTGGCTAAGAAATCCCTGTGAATCCACATGTATCATCCTAATACCTCAGTCTCTATCAGGGGGTTATGAGAGCTCCCTTGGCATACTCAATTGGTTGAATCAATGATTGAGAGACAGCTGATGTTTAGATGCTGGGGCTTCCCAGAAGGAAAAAAAGAATAAAAACAAAATACTTGTTAAATCAAAAAAAAGAAATCAAGAAAAGTTCTGCTAAAGAAATGAATGAAAATTTAAAGTAAAGATGCTAATGATGTCCTATTGCAAAACATCTACAGAATGTTCTCAGTGAGGACATAATGGAATGAATGGGATTTCTGCGCAGGCTGACTTTTGGCTTGAATTTCATGGCACATTTTCTGAACCTAATTGATATCTCTGTTGTATTTTTGATGTGGCTTTGTCCGTGGAAAGCATATTGAGTATGCTTGTCTGAGTCACTGGATGATTTCTCTGAAAGTTTTCAAATTAGTTAAGTTATATTTTATTTTCAATGTCTTTCCTCCCCTGTGAAAAACAAAACAAAAAAAACCACCCTCCCACTTCCCCAAACTGTAGTATTATACAGCAAGGGTCCAAAGCACCGGAGTTTACAACAGCAGTAAAGTGTTTGGGGCTATTGCTGTAGAAACCGTAGTTTTTGTTTGGTCGGTTTTGTTTAAATAAATAGCATACATTTTCATAACTAAGAGTACTCTCCCAGACAGAAGATACTTGTAATCAGAGCCACAAAAATACAGGAATTTTGGATAAAAAAAATTAGTTTACTCAAAGATCATAGCTATGCCACATCTCATCATATACCTCATAACCATGTATAACATTTTCTAAACATCCTTACAACTTTACTGATCCTTCTGCTATAGCTAGACATCTAAATATAGGAAAATATACTGTACAATGTTTTGATATCTCTCTATCTTTGTCTCTGACGATCATATTAGATAGTGATGTTTATATATTGAAATCTGCATTAGGCTAATATCTCTCACCATTTCAACTATAGGCATCTAATGCTGATCCTGTAATGTAGTTCTTAAGAGTGCATCTGAGGAGTTGGTTGGCAAGTTGATAAATTGAGTGGATGAAGTTAGTGTGAAATTCACTTTATGCTTGAACATAAAAATGATGAAGATGATGACACTTGAAAAGAAACATATCTCAACCAGGATTAGAGTAGGTGGAGTTATTGACTGGCTTTTTGCAGCATGTGGTTGCGAAACTTGAGCCCTCAAGGCATCTGCCAAGAAATGCATGTAAGTTTTAGCAAATAGGTTATGCAGTGTTTAAGAAAATCATGGAGTGACTGCTAAAGAAGGTGCCTGATGTTAGCAGAGATCAAAAGGAAAACAAAGAAGGCCATTATAGCTTTTTTCTCAAAATTCAAAGCTGAGGCAGTGTTTCTTGTAGCAGTGTGGTGCCTCTTCACATGATAAGCACTTGACAGGAATGAAAGTGCTAGACAAAATGTAAGGTGTCCTCTGGGACTGGCGCACCAGGCGCATACTAGAGTTCACTCATTGTGGTGGGGCGGTCAGTCAGTTTCCCTTTCCTGAGTCCAAGAGTTTTCTCTTTATTCCTGGTGAGGTCAGTTGGCCCTGGTGCCCAGCCGGTCTGGAAACCCCCTCAGTTCGTAAATCTCTCAGGAGTTCGTAGGGGAACTCGGGCCCATCCATTCTGCTGGGTTCCAGCTCAGGGCCCTTAAGCCAGATAGCCAGCATTCGGAGTGCCCTGAGTTCCTTCCGGGCTCCCCTGGTTTCCATAGGCTTTTCAGCCTCTTGGTTCAGTTGTCGCTTCCCAGGTTGCTTTCTCTGCGCGCTTTCAAGTTGATGGCAGGAGTTTTCTTTGCCTGCCTGCTTGCTTCTTTGGTAGATACCCCACCCTTCTGCTTCTTACTTATTTTATTTCCCCAGCTGCTGTGAGGCTGCCAATCAGCCCTCGCTGGTAGTACCTGCATTAACCCCTTGGTTGCTGGGCCAGCATGGGTTATATACACTCCATGACATGCCCTCTCCCCCCACATCCCTACGGAAGCCACTCTTCACCTTGCAGTGTATATTGCTTCTGCAGTATATTTCTCCCTTGTCTTTTCTCTTGTGCTTTTCTACCTTGATCACAAGTGTTGACAGTTGTTATTGAAGACTCAGGGAGGGGAGGAAGTTGCAAAGTTCCCAGAACCTAAACATTGAATTTAACCTATGTAAAAGGAAATCACTGTCCACTGACATGTTGTGGGCACACAGTCAAATGATAGACAGTGCTACCAGGTACACTCCTAACTGTAGGTGATGGGAATGAGCCGTATGCCTTTTGCTCACAGTACCAGTATCAGAAGTTATATGTTTTCTCTTTTGGCCACTAACAGTTTTGTCCTTACAAATTGCTAAAATTCTTTTCACTACAATATTTAAAGTAACAAAACTGCCTTGATATCAAGGTAATTCTTGTTGTTCTTGACAACCACCTTCTAAAGACGATATGGAAAATACAACCTGTCACGTTAGTTACTTTTTTGCTCTTCTTCATGTCTTTTCTCCTTTATTAGTTAGTTTCCTTTCCTGTCCTCGGAATTCATTTCTCCTTTATTTTTTTATTTTTCTTCCAATCTCTAATCTACTATTTCACTTGCTTTCCCACAACTGTTTTATCATTGTTAAAAATCATTTATATAGTGCCATAAATTACAGATGTTTTACAAATACAGAGCAAGATACATTTTTGCACTTTAATATTTTATAGTATAAATACATTGTAGACTATAGTCTTGCCTTTTTCATGTTACATTATGAGCCTGGATTTTCAAGTTAGATCAAATTAACTTCTCATTTTACTCCCACAGTTCCTGATATACAAATAATTATGATTGTAATTGCGTGCCTTCATTGTGTGGTGTAGATATCTAAATTTGATTGTCACTGCATGTCAAGTAGTTAGATATTAAACTTCATCAGTTATGCAAAATTTCGTTTACAGTTATTTGCATCTAAAAAGGGCAATAAAAGAAGCCAAGTTTTAAAAAACTGACACTGTCTTTCAAATTGACTCTGCAGTGTAGCTTCTCATAACTGGCTTTTATCAAACAATCAGAATTTTAGGGCCTGGTTTTCATGGTGCCCCAGCAAAATATTTAGAGAAGTTCATGCAGACCATTGATTCCTTTTAAATAGGCAACATATTGTATGAAATTTTGCTCAGTCCATCACACTCCCAGAAAAAAGGTTATTTACAGCACAGTTATTCTCCAGTTTTGGTGCAAACTTGAACTTTCTTCACAGCTCTATTTATGCTGCTCCTGATGAAACATTTCTTTCCTTTGGGTGTCAAAACTCACTATTCCCACATGGAAAAAATATAACGGTTTGGGGATTAAGGATCCAAAGCACATTGATGTCAGTGCTTAGTGACTTTTAATGATTCTTTCCTTTGTCATGTGACAATTGCTAAGGTATGAAAGCCTATAAAATCTGTTTACCAATGTGCTGAACCATCCAGTGCCAAAATGCAAATTTCAACCAGTCCCCTGTTTTGTTCAAACTTTGGTTTCATGATGTGGTCAGATTCCCTATCACTATGAGCTAAGACTTTAACAGATGGAGAGATTGGAAGGTAACAGAGAGTGCAAGCCAATGTGGAATTAAAGAAATTTTATTTTTTCCAAGTTTCTGTTGGTTTTTTTGTTTTTCTTTGTGTATGTGTGTGAGCGAGATTGTGTGTATTTTATAACATTACATTTATAATAGATTTTTTTTTTAAATCAGCTGTAGTCTGAGCTTTATATTTTGTGCATGCTGACGCCAAAGCAGAATATTTAATGTGCCGACAAGGGAAAGGTGATTATTCTAGTTTGAGCAAAGAATGCCATGTTTACTATTTTGAATAAAGAATGCCATGTTTACCATTGAGTTTACAAATTTATTGGCTGCAGTGAATTACAAGTTTGCATCATGTATTCCATAAAATCACATCTTTCTGGGAAGAAAAATATACTGAAGCATTCACTGAAGTCCTTTTCTAACAGAAAAGATAATTTCATCGAAAAAGAACAGTAGCAAGCTTAGGGTTGTTTTATTTAATTATCTAAAATGATTTTTCCATTTCTTCCAGAGGACTGTGTGTCATATACAATACAGCTTCATAATGACTGAATAAACACTTCGCTTTGGTTTGTATTCCCAACAGTTTGAGGGTATCTCTTTGTCTGTTTCCCCCGCCATGAAATTCCTGCCTTTTTAGTGGGTAGAAACAATAGATACAAACGGTCTAAAGGTGGATACAAAAGGCTTTCTCGTAAAGATAATAAACCCATGATATATCTCTAGTATTGTTCCTTCCCAGACTCAGGACCACTGCCATCCCCACACATACACACACCCCCCTTCAGCTGCCAGGATGTGTACATGGTAGAAAATGAAAACTAATGACATAGACCAGAACTGATAATCATAGGCTAAACCAGAGTTGCTATGAAATGGCTTTAGTGTTCATGAGCCAGTGAACATCAGTCAGTTTAGGAAGCTGCTAAAATTCAGTATAAATATATTCCACTTAAATGCTCCTATGGCAAAACCTTTAGCTAACCTTGTGATTTAAGAAAACAAAACTACTTCCAAATAAATGGAGCTGCTTGTGATATTGCAGCTTACACCTCTGAATGATCTCCCCGCACAGCTCCATATTTAAAGGCACAGAATGGTAACCTGAGGCAAGCCACAAGAGATCCTTGTGAGTGAAGATGAGCAGTGTCCCTAATCATCCTCTGAGTAAATCTCCAAGAGGGAGTAGAGCCACTTGAGGCCACCCCTTTCAGGAAACCCTGACGGTCAATAGTATCAAGGGTTACTGAAAGGGCTAACAGTAATCAGCCCAGAAAGTTCTTTACTGCCCTTTGCCAGCAAAACATCTGTTATCAGCCAAGACGAGACAGGCTGTTTCATAGAGATAGTCTATAGCCTGACTGAAAGATGTTTAAAAATAACAATCCTAGATTTAGCTGATAAAGGATAAGTGTTCTTAGAACTTACCTGTCACCACCTTCTCAATAACCCCTCATTCCAAGTAGGCTTAGTGACCAGTTAGTATTTTGGTTAGCCAAGCTGTTCTCAGCAATAATGTTTTGGGGCTTTCTAAATACGCGACAAACTTTTGCATACTTACAAGCAAAGGGGCCTCTCAGAATATGAGATTCAGCTCTTCCCACAGAATCAGAACCAGGATCTCCTCACTGAGCTTCATCAGCCAGCAAGGACATAGGACAGTGGTCAATGGGATTTTGCCTGCCAAGTCCCTCAATCACTTTTGAGAATGAGACGTAGGTGTTGCAACGCTGAGCACATCTAAATACCTTTAAAAATCTGTGCCTTCATCCCCAGGCTACCTGTTGCCTGTGCAGGAGGACAAGTCATCAGTACTCTCTGCGTGGATGAAGTGCTGCACCTCCACTGACTCACCTGCAAGACCAAGGTCTCACAATGTTTGGAAAAATTAGCAATGGAGGTGCAGTAAGAGCACATTTTGCTTTTGTCTGAGTTAATGTTATCAGTTAATGCAGTGGTCCGGGGGCCAAAAGTGGCCCATGGGTTCTTTCAAACTGGCCCACCACTCCCCTCCTGCTGGCTGCAGATAGGAGCTGTTACTTAAGGACCCAGGTGGAGCGTGTTGCCATGGAGCTACAAGAGCAGTGCAGGTTCCTTGCTGCAGCCAAAGGGATGGGAGATCAGCACTCCCCTCCTCCTGGCTGTTGCAGGGAGCATGGCAAAGCTGTCCATCTCAGTCCCTAGGCACTGGGGTCCCTGCTGGAGCCTGAGGGAGGGGAGCACTGATTTCCTGTCCCCCCGGCTACAGAAGAGAGCCACTGCCTAAGGACCGAGTTGGAGCAGACAGGGTTACAGGACATGTGCAGTTTCCCTGCTGCAGCCAGGGGGATGGGAGATCAGCAAGGAGGCAGCCTCCTCACCAAGCTTCTTCCATATGATTGCATGGGGGAAGAGGCACTGCTGGCAGAGCAGCCAGGATCCACCATTCTTGAGGATGGGCAGGACTCTAAAAATCAGTGCCTTCCCGTTTGGCCTGCACTTAGCAGGCCACTCACCGTGACTTAGCTGCCAGACCATGTGTTTCAGTGTGTAGTGACAGTCACTCATCTGCATGAGTGCTTTGTCTGTCAGTGTGTGACATACTGGGAGTAATTTGTGGGTATAAAATAGTGAATGTAAAAATGCATAAAAATGTTTACTTTAAATATGTAGTGATTTGTAGTCCGTAATGTAATACATTTTTATGGGTTTGATAGACTAGTGGTGGCCCTTCAGGACTGTAAAAATTGTATTTGTGGCCCTTGAGCCAAAAAGGTTGGGAAACATTGAGTTAATGCAATAGTTAAGGGACAACAGTACCAGGAATGTGTAAAGTAACAAGTAAAGTAACATTTTAAAAGAACAGGAGGAAACCAAACCTGTAGCCATGTGCTTGATGACTCTGGGTTATTAGAGCTTCATTTTATGATTCCATTAGAAAACGTTAAGTATACCATAGGTAAAATCTGACCCTACTGAAGTCAATGGGAGTTTTGCTACTCTCGTCAATAGAGCCAAGTTTTATTACCCCTATGAGTCATTCCACCTGTATTTTGTTGTAGACATATGAACAAACTATATTTGTTCGTTTGGAATTTCCATGTTTAACATGCAGGCAGTTGGAAAAATGCAGCTTAAGCCCATTATTTCCTGTTTGCTTGTATATAATGCCCTGTACTTTGTACACACAAAATAAAAGTTCACTTCCTAATGGAAAAGTAATAGTAATCTTGCATTGCTAGACTTTGTTACTTTTACAGGTTATATACTATAGACCAGGGATTCTCAAACAGGGAATGTGGAATGTATTCTGGGTGGGTATGAGAAGCTTTAGAGGGGAAAAAAACTTAGTGTGCGCAGACCTAAATTAAAACTGATTCCTCCAGACATATCAGGTCCTCAGATGGTGCTGTGCATTTTATTCTAGAGGGGGGTTTGCATTTTGATGATTTTCTGTTAGACTTGCATAGCCTTATACAAAGTCATTGCCATCTGTATGTTGTTCCATTTTCTACAAGACAGTGTGCACATTTAATTGTAAGTACCGACCACAATCACAGGTCTGCTTTTGCTCTTACTAAAATGGATCATTGGGTCTGTTTGAATCAATGCCTTACTGTTTTTAATTTAGTGAGAGTTGCTTGGATATTTTTTATCGGTATATGCTCTGATGTGGGGGGGAGGAGCGAAAACTACTACAGACACAAAGAGGGGGGACACCATCAAATAAGTTTGAGAACCACTGCTACAGACTTTTTTTTACCTGTGTGCTTTCAAGTGGTGTCATAGATGATTATTTGACACATGTAGCTTAGTGTGTTAATCAAAGTACATTTTCTGACGTTTTAAAATTGTTTGTTTGCATTCAGTATTTTTCAAAGGATCTCCCAAACATTACTGTTGTTTAGTGAGGTTCTAGTATTGTTAAGCATGATAGAGGCTATGATGACTAAGGTCCCAATCCTGCAATTTATTACGTATGGGTGGAACCCCAATGAAATTAATGCTCCTCTGCAGAGAGCAGTTTGCAAGATTGTGGCCTAAATTGATATACATTATTACACTATTAACACACATTATATAGTGTGTATGCTTTTCTTTGGAGAAGACAGTAGCAGATGGTGCTCTGCTTATTGAGGCTTGGTCTTCACTGCCGGTGAAATTCAACAGCAGTAGACGGGAGATAGGCAAGCTATCTCCCATTGGCTTCCTAGCTTCTTACCACGGCATCTCTACTGTACTGCGTTGATGCAGTGTTAATCTTTTTGCGGGGGTGGATTAATGCTGTCAACTTCCAGATCGATTGAGCGTGTCTCCATGGTTGATTAATTGATCCCAAATAATTGAAACGGCAGTGCCAACAGTACCACTGTCAATATAGACACACCCTTAGAAGCTGATGTTCTCTTACTACTGGTGTGATACACAGTGTTGTTTGCCATTTTTAGTGGAGAATATTAGTGTTGTGGGGTGGTCCCAAACTGCACTGAGAGCTATCACAAGCTTCTTTGCTGCTCAGGAAGGCATGTGACAGTTGATATGAAAAAGAGTTTAATTTGTAGCTGCACAAAGGGGGCAGGAACCCTACTGTTCATAAAACAGCTAAAAAAATATTTCCCTCCCATCTCTCCAAAAAAGGCAAAGAATGATTTTCTTGGGTACAAAACTGTTTAATTGAAAGGGGAATACATTTTATCTGCCATTAAAAAATGGGGTAAGGTCTCTAGAAATTTACCCTTGTGCAAAAGATGTAAGAATGCAATGTTTAATATGAAAGTGCGCATTACCTGGTGGAAATGGTAATACTTGCCCCTTACTGCGAGGAAACAAGCAGCCAGTTAGTGAGAATCAGGAACATCATGTAGCTCAGATGATAAACAGCCACAGGAAGTCTCAAAGACTGAATTAAATCTTTAGCTGAGGGCTTGATCATTCTGATAATGAAGAGAGGCTGAGGTAAGCCTGACACCTCTGATGAATAATAAATGAAAAATTTGATAAGTGGGAACAATGGACATCAAGCATGAAGAGATGATTGCAGAGAGAACCCATGTGTGTTGAAATTTCACACAAAAGCTGAGAATGAAGGTAGACCAAATGTTGTGGCCAAGTGAGAACTTGGACAAGGAATGGAGGATTATTCTTTTCAGTGTTTTCATGAAAGTGTTGGAAGGATGCGATTGGAGTGGTTTAAGTCTCGGTTGTTGGTCACCCAAGGACTATTGGGATGGGTGCAGAATTACGTCTGAGGATTGATGTGCTCTGTGTAATGTTTGATATACAAAATATTTTTCAAATTCTGTGTTATTCTCTGGACTTTTACAACAAGCTGTTTTCCCCTGGAACTCTTGAGGACAGTGACAATAAAGGATTTCTTTGGTTAAGTGATTTTTGTCATGTTTTTTACCGAGCAGCTGGAAAGGGTATTGAGGGCACTACCCGACAGCCGCGTGGGAAGAGAGAGAAGCAAGGCAGAAGTCTATTATCTCAAAGTGTTCACCAGAGCATTGCTTTGTCCACATTTATCTGAATATGAATTTACTGCTACAGGAGTGTCCATTGCTACAGGAAATAAGACTACTTCTTTAACAGCAGTTGAGCTCACAATGTCTTAGAAACTGTTGCCCTTCATAAACTGTTCTAGTCAGGTAAAAAAAAACTTGTGTGGGAGGAAAGGGTTGTGAGGCTTGGGGTTCTCTCATTTCTGTCAGCACATGCCTGGTTGGAGCTAATAGTTTCCAGGATGCCTTTGCCAGCATAATATGCAGGAGACTTGACTATAGGGTCCAGTGGTGACGACAGCTCAGATTGTCCATGCATAAACTAGCCTTCGTGAACTCTGCACTAGGAAAGTTAGGTGTTTAAGTATAAAGGCACTTTTGAAAATGTTACCCTAAGTGACTTAGGAGCCTAACTCCCCAGTGAAAATCGGTGGGAGTTAGTTTCCTAAGAGACTTTTGAAAATGTAATTTAGGCTCCTAGATCACTGTCATGCAAACATGTTTGAGACACAGTGCCTGTTTTTTCCCCTGAGCAATCTGTTGTCCATTCTCCTTTAAAAATTGCTTGCCGTCTAATATATTTATAGTAGTCTTTCTTTAATATTAGCCCCAAGTTAGTCCAATTTTGCTAGGATCTCTACACAGTCTCTTTCACTGTAGTCAAAAGATCTATCCATTCCTCCCCTCCCCCCCAACACCACTACCTTTTTTCTTTCTTGCCTGTTGTCATATCTTATCCTTACAGATGTTTGTGGATACATTGTTTCATGCATAAAATTTCTTTCTTCCTGAAAAGCCCAAAACCAATTGCCAATGGAGTATCTATATTTATACCTTGACACTGTCTGAATCCAGTTATCCTATTCCAATACCTCTTGAACCCAGCTATTGTAAACAGATGCAAGAAGCTTTAGTTTTGGCAGCAGTACCTTCAACATCATGAACCATTTAAGCTTTAGATCAGTCAGTCCCACAACAGCAAATTCTATTGTGTTGCTTAAATACATTTTAAGTCCTAATAACTTTAACTGCTGAGTAGACTTTGTTCAGACAAACTTGTTCTGAAGATATTGATATTTTCAAAGCAAGCCAAGTTTGAACAAAATTTCTTAGGCCAAAATTTTCAAGAATGACATAATTTTGGGTGTCTCAGTTCTTGGGTGGCCATCTTGAGACACTGTAAAGAGACCTGATTTTGAGAAACCCCACTTTTCTTTGCTTTTTGGCTTGTTTTCTTACTCCACTTTCCTTTTCTTTTGTTTCTCAGCAGTCGTCATTAAAAATTCACTCTTAAAACGTTTTAATTTAAAATATTACAGTTGTTTCTTGTTCTGAGTATAGGAAATATGGAGTTTAACTCAAATACAGTTTGTAAGGGATCAGCTGCCTCCCAACCACCCTTTTGTAGCCAGGGGCATGTCGGTAGTGCCATGGTAACAATTTCGCCCTCAAAGGGCTGCTTAAACTTACACAGGCTTTTCTTGTCCTGTCACCACCCCTTCTCAGGGGTCCAAATAAAATAAATAAAGCTCCAAAATAAAACGATGTCCCCAAACACAGTCCATTGGTTTCACCCTTTTGTTAGGTCATTCCCAGACGTTTCGTGCCTGTAGTTTCAGTAGGAAAACCCCCATGCCCCAGGTCTTTCAGACAGAGCCTGCTCGCTCCCCCAGTCTCCAATTCTCCCTACTCCCACGGCTTCCTGCCTACGGCCTTGCCTGCTCTGGTAGGTCACTCCCGGGGCCCTACATGGCTGGTCCATCAATTTTCCTGATTCTGGCTACCAAACCCCTTGGTATCAGGGTCCTCATTGCAGAAGCCTTGCCTACTTCAAGCAGTTTCCTGAGCTGCTTCCTTCACTGCAGCCACCTGCTGCCCTTTATAGGTAATTACCTGATCCAACCTGTGTCATGGCCTGGTTGTAAGCAACCTGTGTGCACAGGTCAGAAGATAAGTCATGATTGAGCCGGGGCAGGGTACCAGGAAGTCAGGATCAGGCGCTGAGTTGCACACAGGAGGCAAGTAGTGGAGTTGGGATCAAGACAAGGTCTGGAGTCAGAGTCTGCGATTCACAGCAAGGCAAGGTTTGGAGTGGAAGCATTGCTCGAACAGCTCCCTTTGATGACTTCCTAGATTAGAAACTGGCATGGGCCATTCGGTGGGCTTTGGGGGGCTGCCACTCAGGCACTGCAGGGCGGTACTTCCTACAGTGTCTAGCTTCACATGGTCTCCCAGCATAAACCTGACCTGAGCTTCCAGTGGCGATGCGGAAATGTTCGCAACATGGGACCCCCATTTTCCCAGATTCGGGTCTCGATGGTTCTTACAGTTCCTCTTTTCTAATCAGGGCTGACTAAGTTCAGGCCTGCAAAGAGTGAGCCACCCTTTTTAACTGGTAACTGATTAATGGTGATTACTGTATGTAGTGTAATGTGTTCTCTGTCTGTTTTAATGTCTGACTTCTCTCGGGCTATGTTGGGGTTTGGTCAACCGAATTGCAGTGCTCCAAGCATGACATTATCACAGCCCTGAACAATGTAGCTAGGTCCAGCCACATTTTTAGGTGTGGACCAGGCCACAGTCTAATTTCTCTTCTGCTTTCTTCCCTGCCTTCCCATGTGCTATTCTGTTACCATTCTCCATATAATATGATGTCTCTGTCCTTTTTCTTTCCATCGCAGCCTCAGTTTTGTTCTCATTTCCTTTCCCACAGCATGCACTTACAATGCCCCCTATGCCCACTTGCTGACCCCTAAAATTCTCTTACCAAACCCCCATCTGTTGCTTAAATAACACAGTTGCCACCTTTCACTGCTGGCAACTGTGGTATACACACACTCCTCCTGCTGCACTTTCCCTGTACCTGCCAAGTGTTGTACAAATTCATGTGTGACTTTTTATGCAAAATATCTAATGAACTAATTTGTATATAACGATTAACTCCAGCTGTATGAGAAGTGTGTGTATAGATTTAGAGATAGTGGAAAAACATAAGCCTGTCAAACCAAGTCTTCTGTTTATCTACAGGCCAGCAGCAGGGCACGTTCCCAACATCCTCTACCTGAGCTGTCTGGGAGAGGGGAGGATTTCCTGCCAGGATGACAGAGGAAGTCTATTCTCCATGGCCTGTGCATTTCTTGGCCTTTCAGCTGAGTTTGCAGAAAGTAGTGTAAAGAGTGGTAATGAACCTATGATATGGAAGCGGGACCTGAGACTTCTCTGCCTCTTAGGGAGGGGATATGAGGCTTTGGTGAATAATAGAGGTTTTGAATGGCTCAGAAATATCAACAGCAATCACTAGAAAGGAGAGACTCCTGATCTTCTAGCTACCATTCTAGTCCACCTTTCCATAAGCCAAGCGGCACCTGAATAGGAAATTACTCCCCTCCTGTTCGCTATCATTGTAACCATGACGTTTTACTTGTTGAGTGAGCAGGTGTGACAGGACTGCAAAATGTGTAACTTGTCAGATCTGTTCCTTGCTCTCTGACCTTTTCCCCTCTCCCGGATCCATACTTATATTGCTGCCCCTTCCTCATTTTATGCTTCACCCCAACGCAAACACGCTCAAGAAGCTGGCCAATGTGTGGATATTCTCTCCTAAACCCAGGACCTAGGGTGGACCATTACTGCATGCTCATCCTGAACAGGCCTCAGATGTATTCAATACATTAGATTACATCCCTAACGCCATGAGACATGCAACCACAACGCTGTGCCTTTAAAATAGGTTGAAACGTCACTAGGCTTTCAGGGTTTGAGGGAGACCTTCTTCTGGACCTGAATTGTTCATTTAGATATCAACAGGTGCTGTAGCCATACTAGTTTATTGCAGTTAATAAGAATAAATCATCCGTGTGCGTACGGTACTCTCTAAAGGTAGAATTCCACAGGGGTCCGAGAAGGTAAGGGTGTTAGCTTTGTGCTGTTGCAGAAGATTTTCTTAACATTGTAGCATTTGCAGACTATTTCGTGAGTGGACCACAGACGCCTCATTTCTCGTGTTCCTGTCTAAGTCTCAAGCAGCACTGGTGACAAATACAAACGAAAGTTTGCTTTTTGGTTTGAGTCTCCCCCCACACACAAACACATCTTTGGGGGAAGGGGCTGGGAGCTGTTTTTGAAATGGAAAATGAAATAAAAAACAGAGTGCAGAAAGCAAAAAAAAAAAAGGCTTATGAGTGAGTGTTAATCATTGCTCTGCTCCTTAGGCTCTTCTCCTTCACACAGCTTTTCCTGTTCTTCGTGCTGAGCACCCGTACATAGTTTTGCTCAGGGTAGGAACCTCCCTAGGTTTTTGAGTTTTATTCGCAGTGTTTGTGTTGCTTACAGTGCTCCCAATGTTCACTTAGAACCCACCGTGGACACATCTAATACTATCTGGTTTGTGCAAATCGTAGCTTAAATTGCGTAAGATACGTGAACTCTAGAGGCCTGTTTTTAGAGGTAAGTTACTTGGAACTGCTCAGTAGTTTCTGAAAATCAGGCCCTAGATGTTCAAAGTGATATAGGAGGGGATTCTTAATCAATTGTGCAGAAGAACAAATATCAGGGGCACAGTTCTCTGCTTGTGTAAATGGGCAAAATCCCATTGAAATCAATAGAACTGTGCACCTATTTATAGCAGCAGAGAATTTGGCCATTTACCTGTATAACCTGCCAGCTGATTGAACTTTGAGTGGTGTGTGGCTAATTTCACTTAGACCAAAAGTAAATGTCAAACATGCCAATATATTTTTTAAAGGCTGGCAAAACATGGCCCATCTGAATGCATGGAAAAAGGATGCAAATGGGCTTTGATTTAGCTAGAACGTGGAAAATTTGATGTGCCGGACGAGCGGCATCTTATATACACAATTATGCTCCTCCCTCCCCCCGCCTATCTGGTCACCTTAGCTAGCCCCGGTGGGTCCCAACAGCTATGCAGACACATGGCTAAGGGAGCAGTTATTTTACTAGGGATGGCAGGAAAGGGAAAGGCTGCAAATAGTCTAGGTACAGAGATGTAAACAGTTACAGTTCAAAGTGAACAAGAGCAGTTCCTGTTTGGGCCTCTGGAGCGGTCCAGCTGTGTGTCAGGGCTCTTAAGGCCTAACGCCTGGGGTACCCTCTCCAGTCAAGTCTCTGTTCCAAGCAAATAAATGCTTTCAGGTTGCCAGCCTAGACCCCGTGTCTCTTTTTGGGATACCTCTGCCCTGGCTTCCTGCCCAGCTGCTGCTGCTCCAGTGGAAGTTCCACACAGACCTGCACCCAGCTGCAATGTCCACCACTCACAGGCTGTTCCACACGTGGTTCTGCGTATGGTTCCTGTGGAATCTTTTCTGACCCCAGCTTCTGCAGCTCCTGCTTTGCTATGTAGCTGCCCCTTTCCAAACTGAGCCCAGCTGCTTCCTGATTCAGGAGAAAGGGGATGTGCAGTGAGGACAGGCTGATGAGAGTTGCAGTCCTCTGCTTAGCAGATCATCACATTATCACTGTTACCTTGTGATCCCGCCGCCTTCTCCCTCCTATTCTTTGTTACTTACAATTACATGTTTTTTTTAAAATTATATCGTAAGTTCTTTAGGACAGAGACCTTAGTTGAAAACCTGGGCTCACTGAAATCCACTAGGAGTTTTCCATTGACTTTAGTGGGGTGAAGATCTCACCACATGTCTTACTGTACATTTGTACAGTATATGGCACAATGGGGTTAGAGTCCTGACAGTGGCCTCTGACTATTGCTGTAATACAAGGAATAATTATATGTAGCATTGTGGATTCTTTAAATCCCTCGTAGAACGCACCTTATATAATAGTAGCCTAGACTCTGCATTTTTTTGTTTGCAATGTTGTAATTTGTAGCATCAATATTATTTCAGGGTTTTGGTCGTTAATGAGTATGTCAAGATATGGAAATGAATTATGTCCTTTTAATAATGTAATGCAGCTCTAACTTGTAGATCTGCATTTTCTTTTTTAGCCTGTGTCATTTAACTCCCAGGAAGAATATGCTGATCGGAGATAAGTAATTTTGATTAATGAATATTTTAAAAATAACTGTTCTGTAATTTCTGCTGCAGCCCTTATATTCCTCCTAGTTTCAACAATTCTGTAGCCCATTTTTATTCCACTGTGGAAATATTTTCTATAGCAGTTGTTAACAAGGTGAAATTGTTGCAAACAGCCTGCAATATGGACTGGCACAGAGATGCCACCATCCCAGTAGGGAGTCCTGAGGATAATGTCCCTAAATTAGCACCAGAGACAAATGTCTGTAAAGTAAATGCCTTTTGTAGTGCCAGGGGAAAGTAAGCACTGTTATGCCCTTTTGAAAGCCTTTTGTGCACATGCACCCATGCAACAGGGACCAACTTTATTGGACCAACTTCTGCTGGCAAGTGAGACAAACTTTCGAGCCATTGAGAGCTCTTCAGGCTGAAGAAAAGTACACTAAGTGTCACAGCTAAATATAAGGTGGCGCAGATTGCTCAGCGTAAGTAGTTAGCAGGTATTCTAAGGGACCATTCAAGGTAGAGTGGCCTGTTAACACCCCTGCACTGGGGGAAACCTGGGCTCCAAATTGAGCCCAGAAGTCTGTACAGCAATCAAACAGCCCCTAGCCCAAGCCCTGCGACCCCAAGTTGGCTGACACGGGCCAGCCGTGTGTTGTCGTTTGCTGTGTAGACAGGCCGTCTCTCACCAACCATTGGACCAACGTCCAATGCAAGATATAACCTCACCCACCTTGTGTCTCTAATATCCTGGGACATGACTCCGTGTGGGTGTCTACTGACCTCTTAGGGACCAAGTTATAGCCTGCTCGCTGGAGACCCTGGCTTTCAGTCAGTCTCCAGGCCTCCCTCCTCTTTCCCTGTCTCTGGATATGTCTACACTGCAATCGGGCTAGCATGTGTAGGTATACCCAAGCTAGAGCTAACTTGCTAAATACATCTGTGTAGCTGAGTGGCACAGACTCCGGCATAGGCTAGACACCTATGTGTGTACCTAGGGACAGGGTCCCAAGCAGGATTGTACTGAGGTGGCTAGCCAGTGCTGCCTTGGCTACATGACTATTTTTAGAAAACTAGCTGGTGAGCTAACCACTTCCCTTCTCTCTCGTTCTCAGGGGACCTTTTAAGAGATCAATGCCTTTTGATCTCTCTCCTCAGCCTGGGCTAAACAACCTTATGGCTAGGGTTGAGGCTGAGGAGTCCCTCTTCACAGCTATAAACCTAGCTATTATGTTGGAGAAGATTATCCTTATTTTACCTTTCCTGCCTGGTATCTCTTAACTCCTTTTGATCTAATTCTGTGCATTCAGGAAAGGCACATACAAAAAGGGCATATTACATTTATATAAAATAATATGATATTTCTCAGTTCTCCACACATCCATTGAAAGAAA
Source organism: Mesoclemmys tuberculata (assembly GCA_007922155.1). NCBI lineage: Eukaryota > Metazoa > Chordata > Testudines > Chelidae > Mesoclemmys > Mesoclemmys tuberculata. The sequence goes on from ML675626.1 coordinate 8,252,443, forward strand.
CAGGAAGACTCACATTGACTTGCGTGTGCTTTGGTCTGGCTCTGAATCAGTTCTCTTGTGCAGTGCAACAGAAGCTGGACCGTGACCTTCACCCTCCTGTTCATTTTATAGCATTGCTGGCAGTATTAGAGACTGCCAATACTGTGCTTAGAGAGTGGGATTTTGTCTGACCCATGCACTTAGGCACAAGAAATAGGGAGGATGCCTTTGTCCTCTATTCACTTATACCCATCTCTTCTCCAGCTGAACAAAATCTAGGCACAATCCAACCTATAATGTACTGAAAAGAAGAAGAAAATCTTTCAAACGGGTGGTTGTGGGTAGCAGCAGTAGAAAATGTCATTTGACTTGTTTCAGGGAAATAAGATGTGAAGAATTGATTGAGTAATCAATTTAATAATGAACAGAATTTCAAATACAGAAATAATTAGTTGACACAGCCTTGGGGCACAGTTCACTACAGTTTTATATGCTGTCTATGTAGCCTTTCAGCTCAAAAACAGGGAAATGTTGATGTAAAATGATTCATAGGCAATAGCTGTGCACACTTTTCTCATATTAATAATATCTTTAACCAACATTTGAAACTTCTGAAGCCTTACATGCATTCTCAGTGTGCACAGATCAAAAAGTGCTAGATTATAAATGGATATCAAATAGATTATCAGAAAATGTATTTTCAGTTTAACCAATATAATCTAATTTGTCCTAATGTGATATTTCAGAATATATTATAATGTAAATTAATACAGAATGCCAAGCACTATGTAATAGAAAAATGAGGAGAATAAATCATAAAAGTGAGCAAGTTTGGCCTTTTAGGTTGTTGAATGCTGTCAGTTGGATAAACTGGTGATTTTGATTGTTTTTCCTGCACAAAAATGGACCTTGAGGTTTGTTGCTGACTTGACTAGGAACGGGATCCTGTCTTTTGGAAAGAAGTTTCTTTCCTCTAACCACGCCCAATTGAAATACCTTGGTTTCATGTATGAAGGGTTTTAATTAAATGTTTGGTGCTCTCATTCACAAAAAAAAAAGAAGTCGAGGGAGAATTAAAAATCAAATATATTGTGCTTCACAAAATACTTTTCTATTATGCTTGGAAAAACAGAACCGTAGCTGGGTATAAATCAGGATTGATCCTTCTGTTCTTGTTAGTGTCAATTTTGTCAGACCTAAATTTTTGAAAATGACACTTCAAAAATAATCTATCATTTCCATAAACCAGATGGAACTACAATTTACCTCCCAAGTGCCATATCAAAGGAAGAGAGGCTGCACTGATGCAAAAAAAACAATGCTGGCGTATTGGGGTGAACGTTAAAGTTCAGGAGGGATTATTTTGGCCACAAGGCATTTCTGAGTTTCTCATAGCCAAATTTAGCCCAGAGTTACTTGAGAGTACAAGAAGGCTTTCCTATCACTTTTCTGTAAAGTTATCCATTCTACTAACTAATAAAATAGTAAGTTTTTATTTTATTCCCAGTAAAAAAAAAATTAAAAATCCTTCTTCCTTACATAATTTGTGGTGACTCAGCCATATGTGTGTGTGTGAGAGAGCGAGAGAGAGCGCGCATATATAAATTAAACAAAATATTATTCAAATAAGTTATTTTATATTTTCCAAAATGAAGTCAGTTTTTATGTGCTAGTGGTACAACAGTTTTTTTTATTGGTGTTAGACAGAAGCCTTTAAGACTCTCCTGATTATTGTTGTTTAACGGTATGGATTTTAGTTTGCTCACCCAATCCTGCTTTGCCATTATGTCTTTTGATGAGCCTTGTTATAGACTGTTTCAGCAGGTGCCTATCCATTTGCCACCTGCCCTGGTGCAGTGAATGATTCTGCAATTTAGCTAATGCATTTTAATTATTTAGCTGACAATTTACCTTGTATAGTTAGGCTGAATATATAAATTGCCTAAGGACTGTACAAAAAATTTCATGCCTTAACTTGTTTTTAGACTAACTGTACAGTCTAGGGTCAAAGATAACTAAAATAAAAATACCAAAAAAAAAAAAAAGAGAGACAAAGGTCTGTCTATTCTCATGTTCACACCTACGTTTGTTATCTCCCCCCCCCAATTTATTTATTCATTGATCTGTAGTCCATAAGTGTATGTTGTATCAGTTGATGTACTCTGTGGAAAAATTGCATTTGTATCTTTCTACATCAATATACAAAACATAGTATATTACGAATGTGTGTAATGGTGCCAGTTCACGAGGTCAGGGATGATTTTCATGATAAATAATACACAGTCTAGAAAGCCACCAAGACTTGTCTACTTTACACTGGAAAATTGTCTTCCAGACAAGAGTTCTCTCGATTTGATTCAGTAAATGAACTGTGCATTAGATGGAGCCAAGCAAGATGAATTAAAAATATTTCATTTTATCAAATCGTAAAAGTCTAAGCCACAAAACCCTTGCATAATAACTGTACATACAGTGTCTATCCAACTTTTTAAAAATAAGAAAACCAACAGATCTGGTATGACTGTCAGTGTTACCTAGCCTAATGATCATAATTCTGACTTAATTTTGAGTTTTAAATAGATATGATTTTATGGCAAAAACAAACAAAACAAAAAACAGACTGAATTAGGACAAACACTGTAACTTTCTTCTAATTTACTTGTATTTCCCTGTTCTGTATTGGCACTAATCTCCCCGTAGGACTAACAGCAGCAGCAATAACACTATGAAGTCAGTAGATGGCTGTAGAAAAGTATGTTGAACACTCTTGTGTTAGAGTAATAAGATTGGGGAAGGCCTTGACCTGACTGGATGCTGCTTTTATCTGAAGTACATTTAAAGAGATAAAGGGGAAGCAGGGTGCAGTACATGATCCTTTCTTTTCCATAGGAGCTTTGCTTTGAGTTTAAAAAAAAAATTCTCAAGTGCAGGATTTGTGAACTGAGTCCTTTAGCAAGGAAATGTAATGGCTTAAGTGCCACTGGAGTCACCTGCTTTATACTGATGATTTTTTTTTCCGTCAAGACGTCTTAGAAATCTTCCTATAAATTCCTACTGAGGGGGCTTCTGTACATCCCATAGCAGCTATCAGGAAGTGGTGTATCCCCATTTATTTATTTATTTGTTTGTTTGTTTTTCCGCTTTCACGGATCTGCTCATTAAACAGACACACCAAGAATTGTTACCTAAGCAAGCCTGACAGTAAAGAAAGGACAGGCAGAGTTAGGGAGGAAAAGGGAAGAAAAAAGACATCCTGAAGCAAGTCACTTCACACGCAGAAAGAGCCACTGAACGAATACTGTTCTCATAAACAAACAAACTAAATCTTGTTTAAGAAAAGAAGAGAACTGTGAGGACTTGACAGAAAAAGGCAAGATTTTCTACCCACTGGTTTCAGTTTTCCTTCCAGACATACTTGGTGAAGTAAGGAGACTTCTCTTTGCTGACAGAGCTCTTGATTTCTCTTTCAAGATGATGATGTATTTGTGGGTAGGTAGTGTCTCTCTCCATGTCAATCTTTTATTAATAAATTGACTTTGGGACTATAGATTTTAGTCTACAGTAACAGCATATTTTGTAATATGTAAAGGTGCCTATACTGCAAGATATCTTAGCACAGCTAGTGTACAGTACATGTGGTTGCATTACCAATGGGAGTTTAAACATACTGGTTCATTAACGTTAAACTGCAATTTTATTTTCAGGGTTTGGAGGGTGTTCGGTAGTGCACTGCATTTTTTCGTTGCCTTAAAAAATGTTACAATTGTATCTCTGTGATTCACTGTGTGGTTTAGTCATAAAATGAATGCTGCATCACTTGTGGATGTACAGAATTTGCTTTCTTTATCAAGAATGAATCAATCTTAGTGTGATTTAAAACTTCAAAATTATGCTACTTGATCCTGTGTGAGGGTGTGTGTGGTAGTAGCAGTAGTTGTTGTTGTTAATAATATTTCTTAGCCTTTGAAATATGTGATGATTGACTGGTATAAATGCAGAAATATCTTAATATGCACTTATTCTAGTCCTTTTACATTCAGCTGTTCTGATTTTTTGCAGCAAAATCTGTTCACCTGAGGAATTAAAATATAAGGTTCTTCTGTGACATATACATTGCGAGTTAGTGAATGTATTAATCTTTGAATTAATCTGTCTATAAATGCAAACATTTTTTAAAAATTCCAAACAAAATCAGTGAACGAGTATGCATAATTTAAAAGCATTTCTCAGTTCTTCTTCGATGAGTGTACATCTTCTTGGGAAATATTTCAAACTAATCTCATTTGACAATTTTTATTTTAAATATATTTCCTGCTAAATATAAAATATAGGTAGACATGGGCTGGCTACTAATCTGGGCCACCCGTTCAAAATGAGCTACACACAGGCTATACTCCTTAGAGATATGATCAGTCAATCACTACCTTTCTTTTAAACTGCTTGTGAGTCATGCTGTAAATCTTTGTTACAGGTCCTTCTAATTTCTGTCGACCCGGTAATATGTTGTAATAACTTTTGTTAGCTGGACAAAAGGCACCATAAGCAGACTTGTATGCTACTTATTTCAGTTCTTTGACCTGTGTTATCATTTCAAGAGCTTCTCCAATCAGTGAGCCTTATGATTTTGACTCTCTCTTTTTACAACATACTGTAGAACAGTACGTCTGTTTAGTTTTCACAGGCAATATCTATTCATGTATTTCAACAGCAAGAGGCATCACAGATTACTGCCTGTTTATTCTTTAACCCTTTACCATGATTCTTTGTTTTATTGTAACTATATAACCACTAATAGATATCAATCTTTTATAATAAGTTAAATCCAAATGTCTTAGCAATAATAATCTATTTTTCCTACACAATTTTACACTTTTGCATTGGTAATTACCATCATCATATGAAGGGGATTCTAAAACACAGAGTAACTAGTGGAGTACGATTTTTTTGTGGGAAGAGAAATAAAAATAAGACTTAAGTTATTTTATATTTTTGTTACACTTATTCAAAGCATTTCATAGGAAACAATATTAATTTAGTTCAGGCCTGACTTTTTTTAACCCTTGTTAATTAGAATGTTCATTTCTTTAATTTTTAATTAAAGGTAGTTTATTATCGTATTATTTATGAACTTCTCTAGCTGTGCCTGTTACTCGTGTGTTCTATCCCACAGCACAAGAGTAAGCAGATTCTGTTGGTACCCTTTCATGGGTTCTTAAAGCTTACTGACCTGCTTTCTTAGTAATTAATCTTCGACCTTTTGAAAGCCTAGTTCTTGAATGTGAATGTCTATTTTCCTCTTCTTGACTCTTTTTTTATGGTACTTCATATTTTTATTAGCAGCATGTATCATAGAGAGAGAGATATCACCTACCACTACTACACCTGGGTATTAAGCACAGTTTCTTTTTTTAATTTGCCTTTGCAAGTATAAAAATGATTTAAATCTGAAATCAGATGAGTTAGACATATGCTGAGAATTAAGGGATTTTAGTATAGTTGGATAGTACGGGTCCTTATGTTCTGAAAATAAGCAAAAATCATAGTATATTTTAGTTTTTCTGTAATTTAAGAACTGTGTACCTAAAATATATCAATATTTGAAAGGGGCATAGGTGTTGTACTGTTAGCAAACAATGAGCTTTTGACACATACAGGTGCAATGAATAAACTCTCACTTAGCAACATATGGAAGGATCTCTCTGGGCCCCTACTTCAACTTTTAATGTTATTATGTAAAAGCTAGTCAATAATATTTGTAAGATTTCAAGTAACCATCTTATGCGGAAAAAGTGAGTCTTTTTTTAAGAGCTGTATAATATATTTAATCTCCTTCTCTGATCAATGTATATATGGCCCATATTATCTACCACTTAATTGAACAGTTCTACTACATTGTTTCATTCATGCAGGATTTAAAGAAAAATGCATTTCCAGCTGTTTACATTATATATTGTTTTACTAATTAGTACCATGGAAACACTGTTTTCCGTTGTAGTATTGACAATTTGCAGGTTTCTTTATAGTGACAAACTGTGAATGTGCTCAATTAATGAAATCAAACAATATCCTAGTGGCTGAGTGAACAGCAAAGATCATATTACTCTTTGTTTTTCAAACTGTGTATTAAGACTTCTCAAAGTGAAGTTGGTGCCTCCAACATGTTGGATTCACAGCCCTGCAGAATGAAATGTTCTGTTTATCCATGGTATGAGCACCCCAGCAATGCTTGGACTTCCCCCCCCAAAGGTGACAGGAGCACTTCAACTGAAGAGAATGAAATTCAATTGCCATGCCCATTAAACCTACAACTCTCTGCTGAGACAGCTTTTGAAAGTGTGGCATTGTACAACTGTACTGTAGGAACTTGACCGCATCTACCATCCAATTTCATATAGACCATCGGACTTCAAAGACTTTCACTAACTATTCACTTGGATTGGATTACAACCAGCACCTAAAGTTGAAAAGATTTGCATACTTTTGACTCGAATCTTGAGCTGCACTCCAATACGAAGCACATTTTATTATTCAACAGGAAGATTGCTTGCATTGATGATGCAAGGCTTTCCTGACAAGCTATGATATAAGCATCACAATCCTGTACTACTAAAACTTGATGGATATGTTTTAATGGAACACGAAAAAAAGATTTTCTCATTTCCCCAAATATAATTGATTAGTGTAAAGGCTTTTACCTACAAGACTGAGAGAATATTGTTCACAGAAACATCGTATACCTTTGGCTTATTGATCGGAAGTTGAAACGTCTAAGCTATGTCTACTCTGTAGTTGAAGGTGCACTTTCATGCTTGGGTAGACTTATACCTGTGAGCTCTGATTGAGGTAGCATGCTAAAAATAGTAGTTTTGCCTCCAAAATACAATTCTATCTGATACCCTAGGCACATACTTAGGGAGGCTAGCCCACTTGTACACCTATGGTGCCATGGCTACCTTGCTTTTTTTAGCCTGCAAGCTTGGTCAGAGCTATCATGGATATGTTTACCTAAGCTGAAAAGTACATCTGCTGCTTGAGGGTAGACATCCCCTTAATGTCAGGGAGTTTGGTGCTGTTTTGGCCTGTTCAATGGGAGTTGAGGATGCTCAACACCTTACATAAGATGATTAGCCTCTCAGAGGAGCTGAGATTTTTATATTCTGTTTCCCATGCCCACTCTGCCCTTCATCTCATAACTAACCATAGTTTGTAATGCCACAAAGAAATGTTTTGTTTTCTTTCAGTAATTTGAATTATGCCATTTCCTCATAGACATCACATTTATGGTCAACTCGTATGTTTTGAGTCAAAAGATCAGAGCTGGAGCCAAAGTGTCCAATTAAATATAAATTCATAGAATATTAAATATTGTTATAAGAAATTGGGGGTAAAGTAATTTGAAAATGCCTTTTCAAAGATGTTAAAGCCCAACATTTACATGATGATTTGTCTTCTATGAACACTCTCTGCTATGATTATTTTAAATATACGGTGACTGACTTTTTAAAAAGCTCTTGGTCACTAGTCTGTTTTCTCAAACACATCCTAATCTGTTGCTCCTTTGCATAGTTCCATTATACAGATTGGTTTTTACGCAATCTTTTTTACAAATATTTTGTATTCACTTAGAGGAGATTTTCACTTGAAGCTGTGGAGAAATATTTGATCAAATAAAGATTTGAAAGCGTGGCAGCAAATTAAATTTGTTTTTTCCCAAACCTGGAGTCCACAGACATGGAGGAACAAATTGAAAAATGTATATGCAATGGCAACAAGATAATTTCTTGTAGCAATAGCACATTGTTTTGACAACTCTGAAACATAAAGCTTTTCAGATCAAGTAGAGAGAATTGTATGTTGTGCTTCAGTTTATTAGAAGAACATAGCTCAGGTGAACATTCAGGGGAAAGACTGAAGGCAGTGAAGAGCGATAGCAAGAGGGGGTCTCAGAAATTTGATTTTAGTAACTTTAAGCTGGTTGACAACATTTTCTGTGATTTTGGCTGGGGAGATTGCATAGAATTGGTTAATGTTGTGAGCATTTTCTTACTGAGAGATATCTTATTAAATTTCTCTGTAGGACTTTGTGTGAGTTTACTATATTCAAATACAGACAATATTTCATTCCATTTTAACAATAGTCTTACTGGTTTTTTGGTACTGTCACATTTTCAGGCATACAGTATGCATTTTTATATGAATTAGGAGAGTATTGTATTCAAAGTGTAGCATGTGTTTTTTCTACAGTAGATATGTGCCACAATATAAATTTTTAAGAGAATCATTTCAATATTATTTTCATATGAAGGAAACAAAACACCAAGCTTATCTGAATACTATTGAAAAAAATCTCTGGAAATCTTAAAACTACAGTGAGGAGGGACAAGTAGAAATTACAATTATAGTTGATTGATATCTTATGACATGAAAACATATATGGCTGTGGGGAACATAAATTCTTTTCATATTTTGGAAAAGCTTTTTTTTTTTTCAATAAATATTTCACTGCATGTGCAGTGTATGCACTGAAAGAGGCATTTTGCACTGAAACTACCTACACAGAACTTTCCCAAGAATGTAACAGGTTAATAGACAAAATGTGCTATATGTGTGTGGACTGATTGATAATATAAACAAAATAAATAGGTTAGGTTTGCAAGTGAAGCACTTATGTATAGATTTTGTTAACATAAATATTTTGATTACTCACTAATGCTAAACCTTTTCAGCTAAGAGAAATCAAACATGTTAGCTTAAAAACTGCAGGCATCTTCCAAGTCGAAATGATCCTCTCCACAGGGATTTTGAATAAAACATGTAGCTTCGTACTCTATGGTTGACTGCATGACCGCTGATGTTGAATAAATATGTACCTTTTACTATTAACACAGAAAAATACAAAACAATTTAATAATAGCAAACACAGATGTGAATCTCAAGCATGTTCATGGACATTTGACTCAATAAACTTGAAAAATAGAGTATTACAGTTTGTAAAGCAGCAGCCTTGATGCCGGACATGGAAGGGCCAATTGAGGAGATAGTTGAATGAAAACAGGGTCACAATTAGTTAAATAGGATCCTGGTCAATTCGGTTGTCTTTGAAAATCTAGATTTAGATATACATATATTTTAAACTTGTAAATATAACATTTCAATTTGGAATGGCAGCTAGGAACTACATGATCGGAACAATAATATGCTTGGTGTAAAAACTCTTCTGCAAAGAAGGAATGATGCTTTTCTTCTGTTGCTGAAACACAAGACGGGTATAAAAATTTCAGTTGTACACAAAGCCGCTTGTCCACCTGAATGTGTTCAGTTTTAAAGTTTTCTTTTCAAGAGACAAAGTGTTTCTCTGTCCACACAGGACAATACCCTGTGCTTCCTCGAGATATCAGAATTACTCCGGATGTAAAATGCAGCTAATAAACTGTGCCCCATTGTGGCCAATACCCTTCAAAGCTGGTTTGAAGACGTATTTCAGATCTGTAAACTTCTGTCTTGCTTCTGAATGTTTGAGCCCAAACCTTTATAACAATAATTGACATCACATTAAAACATGCACCTTATGCCTGAACTAAACTAATGCTTATTGGATTTTTGGCACACGAGTTCAACCGAAAATTCATCTGCTTTTGTATAAAACTCTACAATACTATACTTTTATTTATTTACATATTTGTTTGTTCTTTCTTTTCTTTGGACGTGGACTTCTTTAAGTTACCAAAGCTTTTCATTTTTTTATTTTTTTGTCAGAGGGAAATTACCCCGGCCCAGATTTTGTTCCACCTCTGCATTGAGAACTCTCCCATCATGCATCAGTGGCATTTGACTTATCTCCAGGGCATTGTTTTCCCTCCCACTTTTCAAGACACCTTAGAAGGCTCCTTCACCAGTCTGGGGATGCTCCTGGCAGGAGGATTTGTGTTGGGACTGAATGAGGTGTGAAGTGGGCAGGATGATAGATGAACATTGTCCCCTACCCCTCAGTGCGTACAAAGTCCTTGGGCTATATTTGGTCTCACAGCACTAACAGGAGAGGGAGGGAGATTGCCCTTTAAAAGGACCCTGACTAGGCCAGTCACATTCATGGGAGGTTTTCCTGTGATTGGCCCAAATCTGCCAGTGTCACAAAATAGATCATGCACATTGATTGTTTTGACCTTCCACTGATCCCATGGGATCTACAGAACTTGAGAGAGGGTCCTATAGATATTGTGGTGGTGGGCATCAGGGCCTCATGGCAGTGATTTGTGAAGAACTCCTTGAGGGAATTCTTGTAAACCTCCTCTCTTGGGAAGCTGAACAGGACTTGTTTCTTTCAATGTGACTAAAACAGTCACTAAACCAATTCTCCTTTAGGTTTCTCTTTTATGCAGAGAGCAGCCCTTGAATCTCCTTGGGATTTGGGATTCTCTGACTATCCAAACTACTAAAAGGAAAAAGTCTCTCATGCCTTCAGTAGCTTCTGCATCTCTTTCCCCCATGTCACTTTTCTGTCTCCACCCACTCCCTGACTTCCCAGAGAGGTGCTGCTTGTCTGCCAAATAGGAGCCACCATGCCCAGTTCCTGTGTAGAACAAGACATCCCATCTTAACTTTGAACAAAATGCTTAATATAACATGTTAAATATGATTCTAGAATTTGGTTATTACTTCACTCCACATCCTTAAGCAATGCTGAAAATATGTTATCATTCTTCTACAGCACTACGGTAGTAAGTTAGCCATATAAATTCACTTCGGCCTGAAACTCCGTATAAAAAGATGTTCTTCCAGAGGTTAATCTCTGTCTGTCTTGTTGCCCATATTGGCTTCATATGTGGTAAACAGTGTTCTTTGATTTTTGTTTTTTGTAATCTTTATATAATACAGTGAACTACTCTTGAAAGATTTATTTTATTTTAACTTTGTACATCAGTATTTCTCAAAGAGCATTACAGGATTTTAAGGAAGAATAAAATATGCCAACATATTTATGAATCATGAGATTTAAGAGACCAAAGTAGATCTTATTATTGATGTGCTTACTGCTTCATTAAATTCCCCTTAAGGTTTGCAGCACGGATATGGATCATTTGCAATAATAATTATGCAGTGATCGATTGATTGTGTCTGACATTGTACTTGTCACCTTGAAATGCAAAATCCATTCATTTTCAACAGTGTGAACATTTTTCTCTAATCTTGCACACCAGCATGCAATAGTTTATTTTATGGAGAGTGTGCAGTTTATAAAGTTTGGAGACTTAACATTAACCTTTTGCTAAAAATGAAGTATCACTTGCCATTTTACAAAAATGAAAATCATCCAACCAGCAATTTTTTGAGATTAGAAAACAGTCTAATTTCAAAAGGATTCTTCAAACCAAATTGCATGTATTTCAATTGAGTACTACATGTATATTACAAATGTTAGTTTTCTGCTACCTCTCCATTTGAAAGAGAGCATGAGGATCATTTTAAGCTTGAAATCCTCTTTGCTTTTAAAACTGGTTTCTCTTTTATAAGAGATCTACATTTTTTCTTCTCCCCCTCCAAGAATATATTTCTTGACCTCGCTGGCAGTAATATTTCAGTCGAAAAATCAACGTGCAGTGTTTTAGCTTTAATTTATTTTTTGGGTTACATACTGTACACTTAGTGTTCTGAATGATATTATTCATTCATGCCTATCCAATCTTATCTCTTTTTAGAATTCATTCAGTGAGGTGGTGAGAAATTATCCTGCTGGGTCTGTTTGCTTTTAACTTTGAGAACTTTGGAAGAGAAACTTACGAATGTTGGCTTCCAGCACTAGGGAAGTGGCTAGTTGCTGGGTCTAAGAAAAAACAAAATGTGTTCCGCACTAGCTACCTTAGCAAGAAAAAACATCCCGTTGTAAACATCTCTAGACACTTCACTGTGGACCATACATTGTACTTGATCTCTATGCAGAATCTCCATAGATGTTAAAAGGAGCAAATCGGTGGAGCTGGGGCAAATATGACTTTTGTTCTGGGCAGTCTTAACAAAAATTAAAAAGTCAAATTTAGGCTGAAAATTCGGGCCTGAGAATTACTGCCAGGCTGCATTTGGGATGACTAAGCGGTACATTTACATTTGAGCTGGGAAGTATGATTCCAAGCTCACACCATACCTGTGCTAGCTCTGTTTCAGCTAGTGCCTCAAAATAGCAGTGTCCATGTCTCCTCAGGCTAGACTCCCCATGTACAATCCTGCCCAACATATTTGGGCAGCTAGCCTGAGGCGCCACGCGTGGAGCCACAGATACACTGCTGTTAGTTAGGCATTAGCTGGAGCAGAGCTAGCGTGGGTACCTCGGGTGAAATGGGAATCACTCCGCCCAGTTCAAATGTAGACATGCCCTGTGACCTACAAAATTCCTTTGATTTTTAGTAGTTTGGAACAATAAAAAATATCCCTTTTCTTTAAGTAAAACATTTTTGTTATGTCTTAAACTGTGCAGCTTATAGAGGAAATGTTGTGTGTTGATAGTGGACAGATATGTGACAATATAAAAGATGTGAAAACTGGGAGGTCTTGGTACTAATACAACCAATTTGGAGAGAAACCACACTGCAATGACACTTTCGAGTGTCCATGTGATAAAATAATTGCCTGTTACTTTCAAAAGTAAATATTTACGGAGTTTATAGGTCAGGCATGTGCACTATCTCAGGCCTATGATGATCAGTTCCAAACTGTGCCATATGCCACATGGCATGAGAGTTGCGCAAGCAACAAATGTTTTCAGCTGAGGTCTAGGTACAACTGGGAGGGCTTGGCAGTGGAACATGCCTGATTTCCCCTCAGGCCTTTCTGGTGCATTTTGTCCTGCCATGCCCCCTTTATTTGTAATCACCCTATTCTGGACTGAAAATTATCAAAGACTGTCCAGGGTCAGAAGTGATATTTTTCAAGAGTGAGAATGATCCTAGTTAGATTGTATCCTTTTGGAGTTATACACATATATCTCATTCTTCTGTGGAGTTAACTGGGAGGAGTTATGTTTGTACAGCACCTAGCACAATGGGATCCTGGTCCATGAGTAGGGCTCCTAGGTGCTATGCTAATGCTGATCCTTATCGTCATGGACAAGAAAGCAAAATGGCTCCTTTCTTTTTGGGTTTTGATCTCCAAGTTAATCATACATGCCCATGACAATCTCTTACTCCTTCACGTATATGAACAATGCATTGGATTGTACCTAGGTGCTGTGTTCTTTACCAGGAGAAAACAACCAGAGACTTGTGCAAAGCATCCGTTTACAACAGTGTAATCCTTTTGCAAAAAAAGTGAACATGATTCTGGGATGTATTAGCAGGTATGTTGTAAGTAACATGCGTGTACTAATTCTTCCACTCTACTCTGCGCTGATTATGTCTCAACTGGAGTATTGTGTCACCCGATTTCAGGAAAGTTGTGGACAAATTGGAGAAAGTCCAGAGAAGAGCAACAAAAATGATTAAAGGTCTAGAAACATGACCGATGAGGCAAGACTGTGTTTGTTTAGCCTGGAGAAGAGAAGACTGAGAGGGGACATAACAGCTTTCAAGTACATAAAAGGAGGAAGGAGAAAAATTGTTGTTCTTAATCTCTGAGGTTAGGACAAAAGCAATGGGCTTAAACTGCAGCAAGAGAGGTTTGGGTTGGACATTGGAGCCCTGTAATTAGTAGCATGTCAGTGAGCTTCAGCAGTGTCTATGGAGTAGCTTGGGGAGAAGGATTCTTTGTTCCTTGGTTCCTGTGGAAAACCCCAGCTCACAGCTCAACTGCTCAGGCTGTGTGCTGGTTTCCGTGATTGGGCCCTTAGTTCACTAAAAATGTATGTGTGCTGGCATGGTCTGCTGTTTTGTTAATTAAAATAGTCTATAACTATGTAAAACCATTTAGTTTTGTCCCCTAGTGTTGCGTGTAGGATCCATTTTATTTTCCACCCTAAAAGTTTCTAAAGTATCTATTACGGTGGTATTACAGTGCTGCATGGAAGGTGCAATGGTGAAAAACCTCCTATGTATATCCTGGAGGAACCTGATGATGATAATGGTTTTGATTTACAACACTGCTCAGTGCGTTCAGCCGTTTTAACCTTTTTTTATTTTCTCAAACTAAGCAGAAGGAAAAATAAACTCCACAATGGCTCATGTTAGCTTCATTGTTTTAGGGCAGCTATGATTGAAAAGCAATTAAATGTTAGTGTTGTATAGAAGTCTGGTGCACCTTTCTCTATTAATTTAGTAAATGATTCTGAATGACTTTTTCAGGGATGGATAAGAGTGAGAATGTTTTGCTGCAGTTATTTTCCTTTGCTGATTTGTAGTAGTTCATGCTACTTTGAGATACAAACAGATACAAATCTATTCCTCATTGATATACAAAAATTCTAATCGGTAATAGCTCACCATTTGCAAGTGACCTTATCAGCTAATGTCTTGTACATCCTAGCTGGATTCTACTAACTTGTAATTGAGCTTGGACTACTCTAGACTTCATTCTTTTGAGCTCTAGCTGTGATTGCCAGACTGGTCTGAACCAGTCCGAACTCTGTTGCAATGTACAGCACACACAAATAAATGGAAGAGAAGTAGTGGAGGCACACTGCAACCCCTAGAGTTTCAATAAACCAGGGCAGAGAAGTCTACGTGTCATTCACAAAAACCTGTAATACTTGTGTTTTTTCAGATACTTTTGTTGGCCCCTTCCCTTACAGCATTAGTCTCTGATTTGTATCCAAAACCTTGAGCTAACTCTGTCTAGAAGGGAAAGGATCCAGTGATGTTGAGTTTTGTGATTTGCCATTCATTAAAATACCTTGCAGCATGCAGAAGTTACAATAACAGTAATATTGCCATGCAATAAGAAGAGGTGAGAGAACTATAGTGCAAGACTGTAGGTAAGGAGAGGTGTGAAGAGTGAGTATTAATAGGCTTCAGTTTGGGGAATTTGTTGATTTCCATTGTAGGCAGCGCAGAGGAGGTGGATTTTGATCTGCGTTTGATCTGTGGGAGAGCAAGCTCAGTGAGGAAGATGGGATGTCTGGTCCAGATAGCTCCTGCAGCAGCACAAAGGGTCACCCTCCCACAAGAGAGAGAGGAAAGTGTCTCAAGTTTAACAGGAAGCTAAAATTAGTAAAGCTAATTGAGTGAGTAGCATGTCCGGAAAAATGTGGGACAGGGCTATCAAGGCCTTTGACGACAAGGAGAACAATTTAATACTAGATGTGGAAGGGGATCTCTCTTCCATTCAGGCTGGAATCATTATGTTTGAATGTTCAGGTGAGAAAAATCAGGCTGAAATGTTTAAGTACAAAATTACTAAGGCATAGAATAAGCACACAACTTTCTCTCCTCGGATTGTAACTCTGTGTAAGACCTCTGTATACAGTAAGTCTTGCAGATTATAACGTCCAAACACAAGAGAAACCACTGTGACTCCTCTATATACATCTGAAAACATTATAATAAAATATTAAAATAAGTTTCCTGAACACGTGTTAGCTTTAGGAATATGTCACTGATTACTCCCTTTTTGGAGAAATGTTGCACTTCAGCCTATGGAATGAAAGCAAAAATTTGCCTCAGGGGAATGTGGCTCATGATTGCATATACCACGGGTGGCCAAACTTACTCATCACCCTGGAGACTCCCTTCCCCACTGGGCAGAATCCTTTAGCCCCATCCCCTGCTGCAGGGTGAAAGCTCTGAGCTCCCCACCCCAGTCTAGTAGGTGGAGAATGGGGAGAGAGGAGGTGCGGGGTGGCATAAGGGGCTCTGTGAGCTGCATTTTAACTTTAAAAAAGCCGCAGGCAGTTCACGAGCCACAGTTTGGCCACCCTGACATATACTTTGTCCAGTGCCTCTCCAAGACAGCAAACAAAACCACATAGCCAAAACTCTGGTTCAAAAGTCTATGTCCTCAACTTTATTAAAAATAATTTAATGCAGTGAGGAAATGAGGAGGGGGTAACTGTTAATTGATAATTACTGCATAGGTCTTGCCTCCCTTAAACTACGTAGCCTAGTTCAGAAAAAGTTAGAGCTGGCAAGTACTGATACACCGTGTTTGAGAATATCTAATCAAATTTCAAAAGGCTGCTCAGTTCCACCATGTTCCTGTTCTTCTTTATTTGCTATGCACATTTGGGTTTATGGACATATGAGTATCTAGGGAAATGGCTGTTTTTTGTGAAAAAATTCACCCCTGTTCAGAATATTACTGATTCCACCACTCGTGTGGGATGTAAATAGCATATTGGCCACGTACCGGTACTCCGCACAGGGCTGACTGGCTCACCCTCTGTAAATACCAATTTCCATTCAAACAATGATACTCATGTGCAAACAACCATTCACTCTTCATTTTAGTCAGTGTGGCATCCATTATTCTCCTGTTCGAAAAGTTTGTCATGCAGAGATGAAGTAGAAACAATACTATGTGACATAGGAGAGCAATTGTGTTACACGTACTGAAAAGTGGGTTTGCAGAAGTTTTTGAGCAGTTATGAATAGTGAACAAATTTGTAAAAAATCGACCTGTTTGTAAACTGCTCATGAACAGGGAAAAAGCACTACATTTCTCAAGTGATGTACCTATAAGGAATAATCTCTACTTATAACACAGATTCTGCTGTTTAAAACTAACTGAAATGAGCACCATGTGTCATATTTAAAAGTTTCTGCACCTTGGAGTAGATTTCTTATCTGGAGAGAAAGTTGATGTTTTATTTGTTACATGTTTATAGGCATAGATTTGCTAATAGTAGGGGGAAAAATCAAACATTCTCACTCAAGACTGTAAGTGAGAATGGGTGGAATTATTTTGAAGAATTATTCCATTTATGAACTCTTAAAGTAAACTAAAGAGAATTGAAGGCTGTGTTAATACAATATGTAAATTTGGATGCTGTTTAAGTTATATAACAAGTAGCACGCATTGCAGTTATGCTTCATACAGCAACCTGAGGTTGAACTAATATCAGTTTCTTTAGATAAAAAACCGCACATTCCTGCAAGCAGTGCCATATTAAAAAAATTTGGGGCCTTGTGCACTATGGAAATTAGGGGACTCCCTTCTTCACTCACATTTGGTCCAGTTGAGCCCCATTTTCTCCACCCCCCATTCGTCCAGTCATGATGGAGGTGTAGCTGGGCCAAACCTGTGTGACTCCGTGCACCAGATTGCAATACCATTCACTCAAATTTGGCCCAGCCATCCCTCCATCATGATGAGGGGTAGCCAGGCCAAACCTGAGAGGCACTGTAACCCTGTGTGCCAGCTTGCAGAGCCACACATCCAAATTGAGTGTTGGAAGCCCACACATGGGCTGCTGCAAGTGCAGCGTGCACATTGGTTAATCTGGACCTGGTTGCCCCTCCTTTCCCATGAGAATCAGGATGTTAAAATGGTTATTAATGTCTAAGACCTTAGCCTCAGGTCCAGGCTAGCAGAAACAAGGCAGTTACCTAAAAGTGTGCGTGCGTGTGTACGCGCGCTTACTCCAGCAGTTAGAAATGTCTGTAGAATCACCTCTGATTATGAAGACATCTAGGATCAGATGAAAATAAATGCCTCTTCATGTCAGTGAGGAGCCAGATGTTGAATACTGTGCGTTAGGGAACACCACGTAACTTGAAAGTCTATCAGCAATATGCAATTTCCTGCCACATTCCAGAACATGTGCATTAGTAAATTGTCTTCCAGTTAACACACTTAACTAGAATTCAGTTTATAGAATCTGTGGCTTCTTCTAGGGCTATACATTACTTCAGATAAACATTACAACCATGCTGTTTTGTTTGATATGTGGATTATGGGTTCCCTCCTATGATTCTGATTTGAATGTTAATGGTCAACAGACTTGTTACATTGTATTGTGTAGTCCTCCCCTGTCCCTCACCCCTGGAACTAAACTTTGGTGCTTGTGACCCATGATTAATGGACCATCTTGTTCTGTTTGGATTATTTCCCCTGTCCAACCCTCCAGGAGAGGCGTTTAAGGAGTTATTGGTAACATAAGTAAATAAATTTGTTTGTTTACAACTTATGACTTTAAAGCAAACAGTTCTCAAACTAAGCTAAACTTTACAAAGTGGTGTTTTAACTGGGTTAAGTGCATATACATTAGGGGTTTGTACTGGTTCAAGTCAGTCAATTTAAACCTGTTTAGTTACACAGGTGCAACTTTTCTACTACAGTGCAGTCCTGAAATTAATGTAACTGATGGGGTATGTTTTCACAAGGAAAAATGGTGCATTTTTCAATTGTGTTAGCTGAGCTTAATAAACTTAATGTGGTTGATTGAAAAGCCTTGCTAAGATGCAGGGTAACGTGTGAAGCCTTATTAGCTGGCTTCATTTTAGACTAAGTTGTCTCCTGAATTAAAACACCTGCTAGTGAGCGCTGCTTCACCCAGGCTAGCATGCATCTTAACAGACCCCTTCAGTCACATTAAACTGACTCAGTTTAGCTAGCAATTGAAAAACACCGTTTTCTCCAAGACACGGCTATAGAGTGATTATGTACCACACTATTTACTCTGTGTGTTATTGCTATTTATTGAGTTGCTTAAGTGGGTATTGGAAGGCTCATTAAAAGTAGTAGTAAGACAAAGGGGAGGAGAGAGGGAGGGAGACAGAAAGATAGAGAGTAGAAAAGAGGAAAGTAAATGAACAAAGTGATGTAGAGAGGTAATGTAGCTACCCAAATTGATATTTACAGTCTGATGTATCTCTTGGAAGTTCTCTTGTGGAAAATCCTGTTGTTCTTTAAGTAGTATCCCTATAGATGCTCCACTCTAGGTGCACTTGCACCCTCTGTGCCTTTGATTGGAAATTTCGCATAGTAGTGCTTATTCGAGCCACGCATGTGTGCTAGTTGTTATATAGCCCCGTGCTGTTGTTATATAGCACCGCATGGGCAAACCACCCTCAGTTTCTCAAGTGCCTCGTCCTGAGATGGAGCTCCGGCAGTTGTCCCTCCTGAGATTATCTCAGCTGTGTCCCACGATTTTTCTAGTGGTTAGTTTAGAGTAGTTTTTAGTATTATTGTAATTAGTCAGTAAGTGATAGTAGCTTTAGCTTCCTAGATTTTAAATAATTTTTAAGTATTTTTTTTTAATTCATATATATTTATATTAGTTACTATGTAAGGTAGTTCTCGTTCCCTGGGAGGTTCTGAGCGGTTCTCGCAATTTCAAGCATTGTCTGTCATGCCAGGAAGCAATCTCAGTAAGTGACAGGCTCTCCCTGTGCATCTCTTACTGTAACAGCTTGGGGTCAACCCAGGGTGTCAGCCTTTGAGGGGGGCCACACCACTTCACCACCCTACACTTCAGAGGTCTAGAAGCTGAGGCCCTATGGTAGGACAAGAGGACACCTGGCCTAGAGCCTAAGCCCCAGGGCAAGGCAGGGCCAATAACTAGTCAATAGCACTGGCCCTCAGTCAGGGCATGGCAGGCAAAGAGTCAGTATTTCTGGCCCTCGGTCAGGATGTGGCTGGCTAAGAGTCAGTAGCCCTGGCCCTCGGTCAAGGCAGGGCTGGCAAAGAATCAGTAGCTCTGGCCCTTTGTCAGGACAGGGAAAGCAAAACAAGCAGTCTATGACCCAGGCCCTCAGGCAGGACGAGGTAAGCATAACAAGCAGTCTATAGCCCAGGCCATCAGGCAGGGCAAGGTGAGGTTACCACACCAGAGGCAGGGTGGCAAGAAGATAGGGGGACGCAGGTCCACTCGACTTCATGGAATCTCAGCCCTGGGCCCTAACAGTGGCAGGCACCCCACCACTGGATCAGCGGGGCTCCAGCCAAAATGCGATGAATAGTGCTCAGACTTGAGCACTGCCGGAGTGAGGTCAACATCCCTGGGCTACTTCCTACACCCCTGTGCCCAGGTACCTGTATCTCCAGTCGTGATCCATCTTCTGGGGGGAAATTGCGAGGGGCAGCCCTAGCAGGCCCTGAGGTTGCTAGCATCTGGCAACTAACTCCTCTAAGTTGTTGGTAATCGGCAGCTCTGGCAAGTCACAGATGGAAGGAAGCTCTTCCCAGTAGCTGGTGGCAGGCAGCTCTGGCAGGCCCTCTAGGCTCCAGTCGATAGGTAACTCAGGTGGCCCTTTAGTGAAGTCGGGCTCAAGTTCCAGCACTGGGGGAGAGAGATCCTTTCCACCCAGCAGCTTCCCCCTGACTTTGCCGCAAGGCCTGGCTTCTATACTTCCTCTTCCTGTTCCACCCCTGCACTTTTGGCTTACAAGTGGCATCTTCCTTCAAAAAATCTACCTCAAAAAAGCCAAGGTTGTTGGTGTCTTCAGCTACTTCAGCATCATCTGCTCTCCAGTCTGGTGCCCAGGAAGGTGTTCATTTCTCAGGTGCTGGGGACACTGATAGATCAAATAATGGCAAAGTCTAGTGCTTGTAGAAACCATTTGTACCCTCAGCAGACCGAGGTTACAAAAAGAACTCTTCCTCTGCTTCCTTGGTACTGAAGAAGCCCACTCGTGCTCTGATCACATGTCCCTTGGAGTGGCCGAGATTCTCAGTACTGTCAGCTCCGTTGGCTGCTGTTACTTCAGTTCAGACCATGGAGTCGATACTGACAGCACATGTGGTACCTCAGGATTTTCCCTGAGACCTGGCTGTCTCGGAGACACCCAATTCTCTGCTGCTCAGTTCTGGCATAATTTTGGTACCGAGGGCACTGAGATCATTGGAAATTTGCCCAGTACCAAAAGTTTCACCTCAAATTTCTCCGGGTGCTTCACCGTTCCATAATGAATTTGAGGAAGAAGATTCTGGTTAAGATCTTGCCTCGGTCTCCCAAATAAGGTCCAGGGCTCTCCTTCTCACCCCTATAGAGGCCCCTTTCTGGAAGTCTCTGATTAGCCTATGACCATGACACAATGTCATGACACAATGTCTCAGCCAGCATCTTGCTTGTGTGGGCATCTCTGGATGCCCCCTCCTATACTTTATGCACCATTTCTGACCATACTGGTACCCGTGGGCCTATCACCAACAATTTTCCAGGGCTGCGAGCACCACTCTTCACAGAGAAAGGCAGCCTTCATCGCCCTCAGTAGAAGAGCTGAACCTCAAAAATAAATCTTTGAGGAGCAGGAAGCTAGAGCCAATGAAGAGGTCTCTCTCCAACCAACATTTCCTCTTCATCTCTGGACGATGCAGTTATGCCTCCTCCTCCATCCTTGGTGGATGATTTTAAGCAGTTTCAGGAGTCATTCAAGAGAATTGCTGACTCCTTGCAGATCCTTCTTGAGGAGGTTAAAGAACCTCATCATAAACTGCTTGACATCCTTCATACAGTCTCATCTGCCCACATAGCCTTGCCTATCAATGAGGCCCTTCTGAACCCCACAAAGATTGTCTGCATGCCTCTGCTATTGTTCCATGTACATGCAAGAGAGCAGATAAGAAATATTGCATTCCAGCAAAAGACTCAGAGATTTTATTTTTTTATCCCTCTCCTGATTCTTCGGTGGTCGACATGGTTAACAAATGTGGAAGACAGCGCCATGCTAAATCTGTGCTGCATGACAAAGATAATCAGCGTCTAGACCTATTGGTATAAAATCTTATTTGTCAGCCTACTTACAATTTAGAGTCACCAATTACGATGCATTAATCATGACATATAAATTACCCAAAATTGAACTCTTTTGTTTACCGTCGGAGCATAAAGAGCAATTCCAGGCAATTATTGCAGAAGGCCAGGAGCTTGCCAGAACATCAGTACAAGCCTCCCTTGATGCTTCTGATACTGCCACCTGTACAACCTGCAGCGATAGTTATGAGACAGCCTTGCTGGCTTCAGATCTTCAGATTTCTGAAAGAGGTCCAGAATATGTGGAAGACCTTCCTTTTGATGTGTCTATATCTCTAAATTATTTGTGGACAGCACAGATGATTCTCTGCATGTGTTAAAGGACTCCAGGGCTACTTTGTTCTCAGGATCTGGACACCTACCTGCAAGCAAAGGTTTGGCAAGTCCCTGATGGCTCAGAAATCCCATCCTGCCCAATTCCCAACCTCCCAGAGGTCTCATGAATCACATCAGAAGAAATAGATTCCAGAGAAGGAAACCATCCACCTCTCAGCCTTCCATCTACAAGCAACAATTTTGATGGGTTGGTTCGAGGATCTGACTTGCCATTCTCATCCTTACCAGCTACAGCAATTCACCTGCCTTCCTCCCTGTGGCAACCGCCTTTACCACTTCAGGTAGGCTTAGGACATAATCACTACAGATGAATTGGTTTTGGAGATCATCTCCACAGGATTCACTATCCACTTCACTACTCTTCCACCAGCCAACCACAGTTCCCCTCTCTCTCCAGGGACCTTTCGTAAGAGGTGGTTTCTTCAAGAAATAGACTCTTTCCTGTGATTGGCTGCTATAGAACCAGCTCCCACACAGAGCAGAGGCAAGAGGTTTTATTTCAGGTAATTCCTGGTACCAAAAAAAGAATGGTGGCTGGAGACCCATTTGAGGCTACTCAACACTTACGTGAAGGCACAAATTCAAAACAGTGACTCTTGCCATGATAATTCTTGTTGCTAGATCGACAAGATTGGTTCACAGCCCTCAACTTTCAAGATGCATATTTCCACATGGCAATTTGCCCATCTCACAAATGATTCCTACATTTTACTGTCAGCCCGGACTGCTTTCAACACAGGTTACTCCCTTTGGACTTTCATCTGCCCAGAGGTGATGCATGGAGGGGGACATATGGTCACATTCCACACCCACACACCCGCCCCCAATATTTCTGTGAGCAATGAGTTGCCTGTGCTGTTTGACCTACTGTCAGGGAAGGGTGACTCTATTCCGCTGCTGCTCTTCCCCCTGGCGCATATCCAGCTTGCTCAGCCCCTCTCCCTGGCACCCAGCCGCCAAGAAGCTGGTGGGATTGGCTGCTGTGACCCAGGGAGGTGGGGCTAGAAGGTTCCTCCCAGAGATGACATGTGGGGGTGTTCACATGCCCCCTCCTTTTACATTGGGTGCCCCACCCACCCCCCATGAAAAGGAACTAGTCGTCTCTGCGTGTGCCCCAAGAGCTTTTTCCAAGGTCATGTCAGTAATAGCAGTAGAGCACAGGGAAGGTATTTTAAAAAGCCCTCAGATTGCACTGGACAACAGATACTTATAGGGTCAAGAAGGGACTGTCTCTAAGACCTTCCAGCCTCTGAGAGACCCTTTGCAGAAACTTGTGGCTGCTATATGGAACTCTATCCACATATGGATATGTGGCTGCTATGTGGAACTCTATCAGAAAGCTTTTCAAATAACTATGGAAAATCTTTTAAAATGTAAATCCTCAACCACAATATTGTTCCATTTACAGTACTTCCTTGCAAAGGCTTTGCTCTTCATAAGTAAATAAAGAGCATGTCCTGAGTTTTGTAGAAGTTTAAACCTACGTTTCAGTTTAATTAGTGCATTACTGATTGAAAATGACCCCTTTGGAAAAGAAACTGCATTGAAACCACATGCTGGAGGCACTGAAAAATGTGATGTACGCTGTTTGGAGACATGCCAGGATACTTGCAATTAAATGATTCATTAAGCATCCCTCCACTGCTAACTTTTAAGGTGGATTAAGGAGGCAGACATTAAAGATGTCTAACTAAGGATCATTAAAAGAAAGAATTCCTGGATATGAAATGCGCTCTGTATCAGCAACCTGTCATCACATGGATTCTGCACATTTCCCCCGCCTCTCCCCACCCCCTTTCCCATTATTGCTTTGTAATGGAGTATTTTGCAAACAGACTCTTACATGAGCCTAACCCAGCAAAAAAAGTCACATTTCAAATTCATTTTATTTTAGGTCTGTAGGACCAATTTTAGACATTCCTGTGAAATGCTTGCAGTAATTTTCAAGAAACGTTTCTTGGTGTGTACGGTAGATTGCTCTGTGCTAGACTGGAAATGAAAAGGGCAAAATTACACGATTACAGGGAGGTGGTCTTACACAGGGAAAAGCAGAGGCGGTTTCTTTGCCAGGTTGAAGCTGACAATTTAACATACTTTGTTATTTAATGAATATATAGAGGAAATGACACATTAAGGCCATGATTCAACAAAGCCTTTAAGCACATGCTTAACTTTAAGTAAGGGCTTACGACCCATTTAAGTCAAAGTTAGATATGTTCTTAAGTGCTTTTGCTGACTAGGAATGAATTTAAACATGTGCCCTCTCAGATCCTCCATTTAGACATTTCCCTGTTGTCTAGGTGTATACACCGCTTTATAGTGCAGGAAAGAGATGGTCAAGTTGAACTGCCCGAAGCCAAAGAAAACATATTTAGTATCGCCTCATACAATGGGGATACTAGGAGGATATTGCTACTGCTTTGTTTCTTGCATCTCTGACATTGGACAGTCCCCCCCATATGGAAGCTGGTAGGAGGGTGGGATCTCTCTACTGTCCCTCCATCCCAACCAGTGCGATAGCTCTGGGAATATTTTAATTTCTTTTAACATACATTTTGTGAGATCATATGCTCTTCACATCTTCAAGTGACTTGAAAAGTCTTTACATTTTTTTTATGAAGTTGCTTTGTACACTTCTGGATTCCAAATATAATATACACTTTGTCCCATCATCAACAGGTCACAAAAACCTTGAGTTAGCATCCAAACCCCTCACTATTGTGTATATCTATAAGACAGTTGCTGGCAGCCCAAATGACAGGCAACAAGAAAAGCTAATTCAACAAGCAGCCTGAAGCTTTGGGAAAATTGCAGCTCTTGCATTTTTAAACTATAATAGTTTCTAAGAGATGGCTACTCCCTGCCTAAAGCCAGCTCATTATTCTGGTTATGTTTGATGTCCAGATGGGCAACTTTTATAGATTGTCGTCTCCCAGATTGTTCCTTCTCTTGACTAGAAGACCATACACTCTCTTCCTCTGTCTCTACTGTCTGTCTGATGCACATGTACAGAATAACTCTTTAAATGTCACTAGAAAAGAGAAGTGGGGCAGTTTACAAATATAGTTTTTTGGCTAATTTTCTCTGATCACATTTTAGGGCATTCTAGCTGCAGATGCATTCCTAGAAGTCATCTTTTAGGCTCCGTTTTCTGGGTAGATGTGTCTGATATTTTATAATTATTTTGTTACAGCACCTACCTGCCAGAGAGCTCAAAATATCATTAAATTATACAAATATGTACATATCCCCTCTAAAATACAGAAGGTATCCTTTATCCTTATCAAATGTGCGAATACAATTTCCTGTTGAGGTGAGAGAGCAAGTAAGCAGTTTGCACAGCTTGTGATGATCTCAGGAAAATACTTGAGCAAAAAGTATACTCGTTTTTAATTCAGTCTGGCTCTTCAATTAAATTTGTGCCATGCCACATGTGATTAAATGAATGTTGTGTGATGTGTAAATAAATTAATATCAAAATGTTTTTAAAATGTGCTCTTGTATTTTATTAAAGGGGAGTGAGTGAGTGAGTGAGAGAGAGAATGGCAACTGGTTGTGGTGAGAGAGATCATTATTTACCACATATGAGTGTTCCGAAGCTTTATTAAGGTTCTAAAATATTCTTATAATTTTGTTTTCTCTGTGTACTACTTCTTTTTCTGATGTTTTCAAGGGTGTTACTATATATAATTTCCACTGTATTATTGCAGTTAGCTTTATTTTTTGGTAAGACATTCTTGCTTGGATATTCTTTGGAGCCGTACTCTATCTGGATTTGACCAACTGTTAAAAACAAAAGCAAAACAAACAAATAACAAATTAACTACTAAAATCAGAGCAAAACATGTTCAGTTTGTACTAAAAAGAAAAGGGAAGATTTACTAAACCGAAAGAATTAAGCACACAGCACCCTGTATATCCTGTGTATTGGCAGTAAATGAACCCTGAAGGTCATTGAACTTGGACTTTGGCAGATGACCAGTTGGAATGAGTTCCAAAATCAAATGTCCTCAAGGGAAAAATCCCTGCTAGGATTCTTAGGATTACTCTAGGAACCAATGGCTATTTCTACTCAACCTGCCTTATCTGCAGCAATGGGTTAGCAATAGTGCCAACCCCAAGAGTCAGACTCTCAAAAAAGAGATTAAAAATGTGGATTCTTTGTATGCCTTCCAATTTCTGGGGTACACTCAGTTCATATTTTCAAGCTTTTCTCCCCAACTATGAGGACTTGAACCTTTGTTTTCCTCACAAAAGTCTCAGCTGATTACACGCCTTTAAGAGCTGGGGCTTAAGGAAAAAACCAAATATCACCTCACTTGCAATAAAAGCTATCAACACTGGGTTAGAAAGTCAGAGATAAATCAACTAAATAGATCCCAGACAATTCAGAGCTTTTACCATGATCGCTGACACCTCAAATTATATTTGGAAACTAGTTTATTGAAGTTGGAGCCAGAGTAGCTGTTATCTTAGGAGCTGTCTATCTTACTCAGGAGATGGGTTGCTTCATTCTGAAACTGTTAAAGTGGTCTTTCCTGACTACAGTAGCTGGTATAGGGATGACAAAGGCAGGGGTGGCTCTCATGAGGCTGATATCAGAAAGGAGTGGCCACAGCCATAAGAGGCACTATGGGCTACTTCTGCTGCCTCTTGGGAACCCAGGAAGAGTGAAAGATCCATCAGATTCCTGGAGTATGACCTCTATTGACAAAAGACACACTACAGTTGCTTCAGAGACTGTTTCAGCTCATTGCTGTAGATGCTCCCATGCGTTAACAAGCATTACTTTCATCTAATCAAGGTCCAGGGCCCTTTCTTTGCCAGACACGGGGAAAGCAGTGAAACTAGAATCTGGACCAAATGGTACAGATATGTGGAGCTGAGTACCGTCAATATATTGATGGATTGTCAAACCCATGAATCCCATAATCTCCTCAGTGACTTTACAGACACATTGAAAGAGAAGGATGAGGAGCTATAACTTTGTAGGACCCTACAGGTGACAGCCAGTGGGGAGGAAGAGAAAATCCTTTGGGAATCTGTAAGAAGAAAGAGCGAGTTATAAAAATTGAAGAAGCATATCTCCTTTCCCATATAGAGATCCAGATCCATTTCTTTGTTCAAATCTCTCTCCCATCTTTTCATCTGGGTTATTTTCTTATCCATATCATTTGTTTCCCTATCAAAATTGTATATATCTTAAAAATTAAACCTTTTGTTTCAGCTTGCTCCTGGGTCAATTCTTCAAAAGTGATTAAAGGTCTAAATACCCAGATTTAACAGTCTAATGTTTGTCTAGTAAATACTGAAAATATGGGATCTTTATATTATTCACATTCATACGTAACGCTTGATATAATTTCAGATCAGGACCCCGGAACAGCTGTCTGAATTGAGTAATCTCAACTCTTACCCACAGCGAATAGTCATTTTGATATTTACTAGGGATGCATTCCTGATTATCCCTTAAAATAGCTAATGGAGAGGGCCTCAGTGACAGGAATTTTAAAAAAATTGTCCAAAGCTCATCAGATAGTATGGATGAATGGGTGATTTAAATCTTTTTTTCTTTAGTGACCTAAATGTCTTTTTAACCCATCAATTACTATGAATACCTATATATAGTATATGAATATATATAAATCTTGCTTAGATTTCATCAAGTGTTAGGATAGTCTATTGTTAGCCCAATTGTGATGCATAATAATAACATGCGAAATTAGGGAAAGCTAGTCCACCCCACTTTGTACACTTACACTGAGAGCTCACCCTTTTGTCTTTTGTTTCCATACCAATTTTAATAGCCCTGAAAAAATCCTACCATGTTTTTAACATTACATTGAGAATACCTACAGGGATGCACTGAAACAAAAGTAATAACTTTGGGAGGACATTCATCTTTACAGAGGCTTCCCTACCTAGCCAAAGAATTTCATATATATGTTTCATTCCTCTGAGTCTTTTATTATTTTATAGCACATTGAAGGATAATTTTTATGTTTCTCCACAATATTTTTCCCAAATATTTTAAAGATTCCTTTACCCTTTTAAATGTATGTAGCTGACAACAGATAGCAGTTAAGATCCATCATATTTTTGCTACTAAGAAGGTGCTCTTTTGGAGGGTTCACAGGGATAGAGGAACATGCTTGCTCATGTGGTGGCTGCTTCCAGAAATTAGACAGTTTTGGGAGGAAATTATTAAAGAGATTTATCTTATGACAAAATGCTGGCTTCCTAGAAATCTCTTGACCTGCTTACTTTTTGCTCTAGTAAAGGATTTACAATTTAAAGAGAGTGACAAATTAATGTCTTTTTTTATTGTTAGCAGCTAAACTTTGTATTGCACATTATTGGAAAAATGAGATTCTTCCTTCTGTGGAATTGTAGTATAATAAATAAGGACTGTGCTAGTAATGGAAAAGCTTTCACACCAAATACATAAACAAGTGCAGTGCCAAAAAGAGAATAGGTATTTAGAAATTTGGTCACCTTTTTAGCCTACTCACAAGAGCTGGCAAGCCAAAATCTTGAGCAAAATTCTTCAAATATTATCCTGACCCTGAATAAGTAATTTATGATGTAATAAAGTCACAATAAAACATTAACGTATCTTGATAAAAAGTTTGGGGTTGTTTTTTGTTTTTAAAGTGTGAACTGATGTAAGGGTCAATTCAGATAGCCTTACAAAATCAGCAACATCCCATGGCCACCGATGTCAAAGGCTGCTACTCTAGTAAAGTTAAAATGGACAGCATACCTAATTAGTCAGTAGACCTCACCATGTCCACTTTATGTCCTGGCTTTCCCTGTCTCCCCACCCCTGTATTGCAATAGCAGCTCCTCACTCTTTGCAGCATAGTGTCGGGTGTCAGTGGCCCTTAGAATGCTCATGTTCCATTATTTTGTTACTCTGCTAAAACTTCCCTGAGAAACTTAAGTCGCAAAAGGAAAAAAGGTGATTTCTAACTGTTTATATCACTGCCAAATGTGAATCAAACTTAGCGGGACAAATAAAAGGTACATCTCTAACCCCAGGGCTTTCTCCCTCCCAAACTTCAAAGAACCATTGCAAATAATAGAGGTGATGGAACTTATAAAAAATGGCCAGAATAATCCTATATAATGGAAAGTCTTAAACAGCCTAAATACAGAGTTTGCAACTGTAGTTTAGACTACTGCTTTTACATTTAATAATTGCTAAAATGTGTATTATTTCTACATTCTCTATTGTAATTCATAAGTTACAAAACTGTGCTCCATGAAAATAAATACTTCATCAGCAAGTGACAGACTTATGAGCTAATTAAAGTCTCGTCAATGATAGAAGTGGTGCCATTAGCTCTACTCACGGAACTGTGAAGTGTGCTGTTCCTCATTGACTTGTGTGAAGTTTGTATAATGGAAGTGAGGAGGTTGGCTTATGAGCAACAAAATGTTGGTTTTGGATGAGAGAAGCTCAATTTCTGCTGATGTAGCAGAAGACCAGGGAAAGTGGCTTGATAACTGTGTGGTCCAGGTTGTTTGTGGTGAGTGGTGGGGAGTCTTTGAATGGCAAGAGTATTTGCCAGTCTGCTCTGTTCCCAGGAAAGCAGGGAGATGCTGGCGGTATGAGAGCTATGGGTGCCTCAGATTACTTTAAATGGTTTATCTTTCGAGAAAAGGGATTGCAATGAAAGTGGATACAGTGCCAGTGGTTTAATTTTGCACAAAAACAAAACAAACAAACAGAAAACACAACCCCTCACCACTTTGTTGTTGTTTAAATATTTAATGATTGTTTTTAATCATTCAGCCCATTTGCTTCATCTTTTGCTTGCAGACAGCTATTAATGCAGCACCTATCTCAGTTAGGATGGAAAGGAAAGCTTTCAGTAATGAAGACAGCAAATCCAATGCTTGCACTAGTTATGCCAGCAGCGAGATGGGCAAAGCCCTAATCAGGAATGCTAAACACACAGCACATTCTAAAAAAGCAAATAGGGGGACCCCTTGAGCTGATCAGTGTCCTAAGCAGTTGCTTAGTCTGTTTATTCCTAGCGCTGGCACTGGAGATGGGCTTTCCACCGGAACATCACCTCTTCCATCTTAGGAGTAGGAGCCATATTTCTGAGTTTCTGCTTCCTGTGGGAAAGGAAAACACGCTATATTACAATACTAGGCATCTAGCTAAAACTGTTTAATAATTGATCTGCCAATATAGAAGGTATTTTTATGGGACCCGTGTCTAGCCAGGGCTATCAGAATGAAATATGTCTCTAGCAAAGGAGATACCATAAAGGGCAAGATCAGAGACCATTAGAGCCTCTCTCTGGAGTTATGGCGACTGCGTTTCACTTTCTCCTGCATATGTTTTTTTAAAATCCATTGCTCTCATGGTTTCTTAAAAGGAGAAGTTCAAATAATGGCCCCTATCATGCTCCGTAGGTTTGTGTATTGAAGGGTGGCTCAGCCATACTTGGGGATCCGCCTCCACTTGGAAGGGGGAGTAATCAGAGACACTGCTGGGAGGAGGTGGAAGAATAAATGGTTCCTTCTCTGACTCTGTGGAAGTTACGCCTAAGGCTGGATTGTATTTTCTGCATAGCTCTTCTGAGGTCTGTAGAGGCCACTGTTGTAAACAGGTAGTCTCTGGCTGCACAGCTTGCAACAGGTGTGGCGGTCAGGGCCTCAGCATGGATCCTAGGGGAGCCACCAAGTTTGGGGACAGATCCTCTAGCTCATTCCCAGGCGCTGCTACACCTTAGCACAATAACATGTAGGGTAGGCCTACAAGGATATCCACACAGCCCTCACAGAGCTGCCTTCTTCAGGTTTTACAACAAGAAAGGATGAATTGGACCAGTGTTGAATAATACCTGTATATACCTTAAAGGAAATGTTGGGTACATGATCTGATTTTGTTACAGGATTTATTGTTGCTGCTGTTGTTTAATGCAGCCTTTTTGGCAAATGTTGTTTGTGTTCAATTACCTGCAGACAAAGATTGGTCCCATACTTACATGATTCTGCAAGTGTTTTTGTTTTGTTTTATTGTTTTTCCTGCAAGAGATCATACTGCAATGGTACAGACGGGCATCTGTAAAGAGAAACTATATTTAAAATGAAATGTACAGGTTTATAAATGTTATTTTTGGTGTTTTAAAGCTAAAATTAAATATTCATTTATCACACTATAGTTTAAAGCCAAAAAGAGTGCTTGGAAATGAGCTCTGGTTTTTAAAAAATCCGACATGGCTAAGTATCGATAAATCTGAAGCCTTTATCATTGATGAGTCAAAAAGTAACAATTAAAATGTTTCTGGAATAAGTCTGTTACAGGTAATGTAATTTACTAATTTTCATTTCATTTATATATGATAACAGAATGTTCAGGAGATTCTCTGATCTACAATAAAAAACTAAAATAGGTACTCTACAGTACCTATGGACTTCACAGTAATAGTCACATTTTGAAATATTGTAGCTAATCTAAAAATATACAGCAGAACAGAAAAACAAAACAGTTCCAAATGTGAATAAATGATCTGCTACTTAATATGTCAGTGTATTTGTCAGGTTCATAACATTAACCTCAGCTGCATTCAATTCTAAACCTTAGAATATTTGAAGTTTGATATTGTGCCTCACTACATTTAATACATGGACCTCCGTAATAGAGGGAATCATTTTAGCATTTGACAGTTTGTTATGCTGTATAAAATTGACTGCCCGGCAAATACAAGAGCGATAATAAAAATTGTGGTCA
Source organism: Mesoclemmys tuberculata (assembly GCA_007922155.1). Lineage (NCBI taxonomy): Eukaryota > Metazoa > Chordata > Testudines > Chelidae > Mesoclemmys > Mesoclemmys tuberculata. The sequence goes on from ML675626.1 coordinate 8,284,122, forward strand.
GTAGGGGGGTGTAATGCATTTGTAGCTTCAGTAGAGGTCCAGATGAAATTTATTGAGATTTTTGCCATTTGGGTGAAGATCAATAGAGCTTGGTTCATAATTTGTTGTGAGGGCGCCCTCCAGGGATATGACATTTTACTTTGAAACACTGGTAATTTTGAAAGCAGACCCGGTGATGACAATGTCAAGTCCCAATGTTTCACAAACATAGATTTTTGCATTCGACCTATGAGAGTGTTTATTTTGACAGTGATTACTGTTGAAATCATGAGATGTGTGATCTAGTCAATTACTGATAACAAGTTTCCACATGTTCTGTAACACAGTCCACTCTCTTATTTTTTATAATTTGGAGTGATGGTATATGAGCCCAAGCAGACTTCCAGTTCTGCATTTTCTTGTTTGCTTTTCCAGTCAAACAGGCTCTATTTAAATGTCAGTTAATGTTTCTTCACATGTATATTATCTACCGGAATGTTTTGTAATATAATCATTCCCCCCAACCACCCACAAAGTAGGGGAAAATAAACAGCAATTTCCAAATTTTGACTCAGATTTATCATCCTGCTTTTTTGAGGCAGGGAATATACTGTGTCACAATCTTATTTTTATGTCTGAACAATTAATAGGTTTCATAGGAAATACATCTCCTAATGGTCACATTTTTTTTATACAGCCCAGCACAGTAAACACTAGTTTGCAGTGTGTGTGTGTGTGTGTGTGTGTGTGTGTGTGTGTGTGTGTGTGTATTCATAAAATGAATTTCACTTTTCTTTACGTGCTAGTAAAAAGTCTTTCTGCCCCCAGATTTGATGGACGTTACTGATTGTTTGTAGGGAAATAGAAATTTGTCAGCACTTTGCTGTATGAACACTGGGACTAGGTACAGCAGAACAATTTATTTTCAATGAGCATGCACAAAGTAAGATTTATGACTTTTGCAGCTGAGATGACATTTCTTACATAGTTGCCGAGCTACAGCAAATTAAAGGGATCCATGAATACTAAGGGGTGTGTTTTTGTAATGAGGGAGAAGAGACAGAAGCAATAAGAAGATAATTAAGGTAACAACTTGTGAAAAATTAAAGTGTTTCTGTCTTTCATTTTTGAATCTGAGCATAAACTTTGTAGTTGTTAATTTAATTGCTGATGTTCTCTGTATCCCTGAAGAATATTAAGGATTAATCATCTGGTTCATTCCAACAAGAGATAAGGCCTAAGTGAATTGAAATTTTACCAATTTAACCCTGTCTTCCTTCTAATATGACATGATTAACATTTTTCAATTAACAGCACGTAATTATTCTGAAGGCCTCGTTGCACTTATTCCATCTTTTCAGTTGTAGATTGTCCTTTTCAGGTATTTTAAAATTGAAATAATTAAAAGGAAGCCATATTTGTTCTCTTTCTTTCCAGGCACACATGTTCATCCATATTAGGTAAAGCTGGACTTTTAAAAAACATTTTGGTGAAGGTAATCATTGTTTATGTACGAATGCAAATGAAGATGGTTCTGATTAACTGAAACCAGAAGGATGTTTTCTTTAGCAAATTTTTTCTTTTCTTCTTTTTTTTTAAAGAACTGGGAATTTTTAGTTTGTGTGTATGTGTGTATTTGCCAGTTCTAGAAAACCTTTACTATTTAAGCATTTTTGGATGATTGCTGACTGATAAAATTAGCTCTTATTCTGAATCTCACAATGCCTATCATTGCATCTCAATATTAATGCATGATGCATTGTTTCATTTATAAACAACAAGTACTTAATTGTTTTTATAGTTGGATTCTGTGGGTGTTAAGTTTCATACGCTACAGAAAATGCATCACCTCTGGATTCTTCTTTAGGTTTCCTGCTCTTTACCTAAATGACTTCCCAAAGGTCTCAATGATACCATGATTGGGCAGCCACTGGTGCTGGTGAGTGGGTAATCCAATAGCAGATAACTGGAAAGGATAATTAACTGACATTTATGGTAATGTAAAAGAAAACAAAGAGAAACCCCTCGGTTTCTTGATTTGCTTAATGGACAAGACACATCTGTAATTTACTGTAAAAGGAAAACAGACTTTGCTATCCTTTCAATTTAATTCAGTTCTCTACCTCGTACTAAGAACTCCATCCCTTTTTTCTCATCATCTCTTTATTTTAGAAAAACTTGTGTTTTCTCTTGTACAGCGCACCTGTGTTTTAGTACAATTTTAAATTATAAACCTATTACAATGGTCATGCGGATGAAGTATATGTCTGGGAGTCAGGATGTGGGATCTGTGGCCAGCTCTGCAACACGAAAACTTCATCCCTGACCTTAGGCACCATTTAACCCTACTATAGCTCAGTTTTCAAAACTATAAAATTGGAATAGTAATACTACCTCACAGGTGTGTTTCAGGATTATTTTATTAATGATTGCAATACATTTTGAGGAATTTGAGAAATTCCTGGATTTTCAGTTCCATGTAGATCTGTGGAGCATTGTTAATAATTAGTTTGGCTTTGTGGCAAAATACACTCAGGTTGAAAATACTCCTACTCTTGACGCGTGCGCGTGCGCACACACACCATGCGTGTGTAATACGGTGCGTCTTTGACATGTTTGAAGCACGTATTCCTTTCTTTCTTTCCTGACTGCAGTAAAGAAGATAACTTCATTGATGATTGTCTTTTATTTAAGTCTTCATATTAATGTGGGACCTGTAAACATAAAGGAATGTTCAAAGAATTGTTCTAGCTTTTTGAAGAATGGCTGGTGCGTTTCAGTATTTTTGGCAGAAGGTAAAACAGATAATGCAAGCTGAATGATGATGTTTTTGCTGTTGGTTGGTTTGTAATAATATAGAATTATATCCTCATTTTGGGAAACAGAGAAGTATAAAGTCTTAGCTGACACTGATAATTAAATTGATTTGAAGTTTTTGATATCACTATGATCATAGTAGTTAGAAATAGAAAAAAAAATCACCTGTGAGATCATGCAATGGCAGGCTATTGTCCCTCAATTTAGGATGTTTCAGAGAAACAGACACTGTACTTGATAGTGTGGATTTTGCCTGCTCCCAGATAGCCTTAACAACAGAGGTGAGCAAAAAAATGCACTGTTTTATTAGAGTAATAAAATGCCTCAAGGAGGATATTTCCATTTGGGTTATTGTTTTCTGGAGTATTTTAATAACACTTCTGTATGGTGGTTTTGGTCCATGTCGGATAGGGAACTGCTTTTTCCCAGAGTCTCCCTGAGACCAGAAATTAAGAGGATTCTTTAAATGGACATTTATATGGATGATATGAACACCCCAAGTTACAACAGTTAATATTAAAGAGGGAAAAATGGTAGGGGTGTAAATCCTCAGACTTCAGGTTATAAGCCAATCTCTAATTGTTGGGAGATAAGAAGCAGTTTTCCCTGTGGGAAGCTTATTCCATAACTATTGCAGAATTTTTTGTCTCTTCCTAGAAGCATCTGGTATTGTTCAGTCAGAAACAAGATACTCAACGAGATGAGCCACTGTTCTAGTACAGGGTGCCACTTCCTTTGTATCGAAAAAGAAAAGGGGGGAAGAGAGGGGAAGAAAGACTGGGACAGGGAGTTGTGGGTGCTTAGCACTTCTGAAAAGCAGGTCAGCAAGTTCCCATTACAGGGATTGAGGAGCAGGAGAAAATGATTCAGGAGGCATTTTAGTTTCTCAAACTTACTTTCCCAGGCCTGAGTAGTGTTAAACGCTAAAAAAAATATGGTAGTTTGAGGTTGCTCTGTTGCCAGGAGCTGCTGAAAGAATAATCCAGGACCAAATTCAGGCCTGACAGCTCCATGGCATCCAGTGGATTGTGGTTGCTTATGACAGGCTGGAATCTGTCTAACATGCAGCTTTACCAAAGCTGGACTTTCCTGGTCTGATGCCCATCCTACATCAGCTACTCAAAAGTAGTTAAAATATACTTTCTCCAAATATCTTTTCCCTGTTTTGTTTTCCCCCATGATGAATATATTACTTGTTATCTTAATGAAAAATCAGTTTCCCTGCTGTCAATAGGTCAGTGAATATCAGCCTAAAGTGACACCTCTTCCTACTACTTGTCAAACAAAATTACATTAGGGAATGAATGAATCAAGCCCTCTTTCATGAAATAAAGTTGCAAGACTTAATTTAAAACCACTTTAAATAACTCTGAGATATAAGGCTACAGGAAGTTGTGAGAGCCTGTTAGGAAATGTGGTTAATTATAATTCTGTTGTATAGGTGTTTGCCTTTCAGAAACAAAGAAAATAATCTCAAACCTCAAATCTTTACTGAAAAGGGAGACATATCAATAGATGATAAAGTACTGGAATCTCTTTACTGGTCAGAAAATTGATTCCTTTAAAAAATAAGGTAAATCTACTTATTTTCTGTTATTATACATGTTCCTGTTCATTTGATAGTCATGACAATGTGGCCACAAGAAGGAGGCCTCTAGATAGCAATGGTTCTCTCAAGGAAAAACTAGTAAGAGAAATTGATTCACCCCTAGATACTCAGATCTTGTACATTTCCTCTCCTGGGTCCACACTTCCAGCAGCAGCTTCTATCATTTTAATGTTGGGAGATTTGGAGGCACTTCATGCGCCCTTCTTGTTTCTAGAATTCCCACTCTTCATTCCAAAGTCAGTTGCTTCCCACCACAGTTGATGGAGGAGCTGTCTAGGCACTATTAACCATCCCAGGTCAGGGTGACAATTCACTGCTGTGCAGCAGCAGAGGGCCATGGTGGATACTCCATCACTGATAATTTTTAAATCAAGATTGAATATTGTTTTTCTAAACTATATGCTCTAGGAATTATTTTGGGAAATCCTATGTCCTGTTATATAGGAGGCCAGACTAGATGACCACAGTGGTTCCTTCTGGCCTTGGAGTCTATAAAACTATAAATACTTCATTCCCTACCCTTCTTTCCTTTATTCTTGCCATGGGCCAGTTTTCTGTAATAAAACAAAAAGCAAAACTTCTGCTGTTTTGGTCTTCCACCCACCAGTTCTCCTTTGTCATATGCCATTTGCATTTGCTGACCTTTCTGGAAATTCATCCCCTTTTCACTCTCCCTGCTAGCGTCAGTTCCATCTTCACTGACCCACCTGACCACTAATTCTCATCCTCCTCACTGCACATTTCCAACTGAGACTTTTCCAGGAGATTAGAATGCCTTTTGCAGGATGTTAACGTCCTGTCTTTGCATCAGCTGTGTTCTGCAGTAGAACCCCATCTGCTGTGAGGTATTTGTGCTCCCCATGACAGCTCATTCTCTTTTCATTAACAAAACCATCATCATTTTGTTTCTGAACAGGACAGTGAGTGAACAGCTTCCTTTGAATTTGTATGTGACAGAGGGATATATGACCCCAACCAAGGGAATGGTATCTAATGTTTGCCCTAATTACCCCAGCTTCAGAAGGATCCAGGTATATTTGAATGATGCTAAAGCCCATTATTTCTTAAGATGAACAACTGCAGACTGCTGGAAGATAAAGAGTATGGGAGGATCCTATCTCATACTCTTGCAGCAGAAGGGGCTGAGCCTTGATGCCATTTGTGGTCAGGGAGAAATCAGTTTTAAACCTCAGAGGAAAGTAAGTTGTGTGTGATTTTTGTTTGTTCATTATAAAATAGCTTTGGTTTCAGATCTGTCAATGGAAAGCAAAGGAGACATTTAAATCACAGACTTAAGTGCAGCATCTTCCTTTGTCAGCTTTTGGGGAGCCAGCCAGTCTGTGGCATGAGTAATGTCTTAATATGCTTATCAGCAATTCAGCTGAGCCAAAGCATCTTAAAGGGATGCTATTAGCACCCAGCTTCCTCTCAAGATTGGCAGCATCAGCTCAATAAGATACTTAGGTGATGTATATCATGGTAAAAACTATGGTTGTGATCTACAGTAATGCTTGCAGTCTCATTACCACTAGTGATGCTGCACTGGTTTAGACCTACTTTGGGAGAATTGCTAAAAATGTATGAGCAGAGATACAGTGTTTGAGTTTCATTCAGTCCCAGAAGCTCACAGAAAAAACAGTGAGTGGAGGAACAAAAAGTAATCTGTTGACTCCAGTGCATGCTTTCTTAGGTCAGTTTTGCTGCAGTGTGACTAGTTACTTGAGGGGGGGGACTAAAAGAAGTGCATAAAAGCCCTAATTCTTTTAGGCTTTATTTTCACTGCATCATTAGCTCAACATACAATTTGAGCACAGCACTGTAATCTGATTCCTGCACACACACACACATCTGTGGTTTAAGTGCATCAGGCTGTGTGGGTTGAAGTTTGAGTGATGCTGACATGCAAGCTCATAATGCAGTGACGATGTAGGAGTTCAAATTTCAACAACTCATCAAGTGCTAGTCCGATCACAATTTGTATCTTGTGGTGTTTTGCAGTGTGGTCATTCTCTCTCGAGTTAGGCTAGCTGGAATGGAGTAATTCAAGCGTAGTAATGTTGGCATTCATCTAGCTAATGGTTAATGAAGGCAAACTCTTACTGTCCTGCCAATTAAAAAAAAGACGAAAATGACACTGGGCTTGTCTGAACTAATAAAAAAAGGTGCATTTGGACCTCAGGATTACTAACACACATGGACTATCCTTAGGTAAAACCCGGTGAAGACCAGGCACTTTAGTTTTATCATGAGGTATACTCATTGAGGTAAACACCTGGAGGGGGGGAAAGGACTTTTTACTTCGTGGTTTACCTGGCAGTAAACTAATGTCCCAAGTTCACTGTGTGTTATCCTGAGGTAAACAACGCATTTCTTTTGCTAGTGAAGATAAACCCATTGGCTTTTAGCAAGATGAGATTTCAAATTTGCTAAGAGACATTCTGCTTTCCTTGTCCTACACTTTTCTACCAGAATATTTCCCTGTTCTTTGTCTTGTGTTTTTGCCAAGACTGAGTTTCTTTAACACTGAAAGTTATATACCAGGCTCACTAGGACTCTCTCGAAGTTTTGTAAATTTGCTCATGGAGCATCACATCTTGTAGAGCAAAAATAGGTGCACTGTTGTATTCAGTTGAATTCCAGGCTGTCACACCTTTATAAGTCAAGACTCCCCTTTTTTTGGCCAGTGCCTAATCAAGATATAGAAAATGTCCACATGTGACTATATGATAGGATGAACTGCGAAGAGTATATCCTTCAATACTGAAAGCCTTCAAGTGTAAATCTTTCACAATTCATTACCTCTAGAGCTATTTATAGTGGAAGCCTAGGATGAATGCAGGCATTTCTGTGATAATTTTTGCTACTAGTATTGTATATTCCAAAAGTTTGGAAAATAGAGTGAGCATGAAAAAAGGGTTTGTGGGGTGAGGGAGGAGTTTTGTGTAAGCACTTGGCTCAAATTGGTATTTGATTTCCAGAAAACCTTAGACATTTTCAGATATGCAAGTAAGTTTATGTAAGTAAACAGTCCTCCAAAGATTTCTGTTGTTGTCTGCACAACAAAGGAAGACTATTGTCTTTTCTTATATATTTAGAAATCAGTATTGCTGCAAAGATTGTGATCCTGATGGAGAAAAGAAAGCATCCCTGTTCAACAGAGCACTTAAACCCATATTTAATTCTAAGCACATGTCCTTGAAATCAATGGGAATTAAGCACATGCTTAAAGTTAAGTAAGTGGTTAAGTAAGTTGCTGAATAGGGATAGATTTAAGTAGGTGCATAAGTACTTTCCTCGGTGAGGCTCTTGTAAGTCACAAAATCTAATTAAATATTGGGTGAGGATCTCGGCACCAGAGACTGTGGTGTCCTTAGGATGGCATATCATCATCATTATCAACACCATGTGAGTAATAATCTTTATAGTTTTACTCTGTTGGAGGCACATTTGTCAGTATATGGGTGGCATGCAATATGGGATCTCAAATATAAATATTCAAGTTTATATTAAGTAAAACTGAGAATATTTTTTAATTTATTGCCAATTATTAAATGCATATTACCTTTTTCACATAAGATACTAACTATGTCTCAGAGCTGTTTTGCATTGTTCTACACTTACATATTCTTATGTTCCTTTTGTTTTTAAATTTGTCTCCCTTATTTGCTATGTGAGACGCCCACAAAAACTATAATGAAAGTTGACTGATTGACTGACTATACAGGAGAAACAGTCAAATGGACTATCCGCAAAGTGCTGTCAAAGGCACAAAGTCGGGGATGGGGGGTGTAAAAAAAAAAAACCTTCTTTTCTCTGATCTCTTTCCATTAAAGTGATCTCTTCTGATACTTCAAACAAGAGCAAATGATAACACAATTTTTTTGACAGTAGCATGACATAAGATATTGGTGTCCCTTTCAATATCAATAAGGTCTCGGTTCCACTTTGCTATACTTAGTTATTAATCACTATAATTTATATAATTAGCTATCATGCATCCACAAGTAATCAGATTAGATGTTTTTACAATGTTTGCTTTTGGAGGACAAGATGTTTAAGAAACTTTATATGAAGGCATTGTCATAGGCATAATAATGCTCTCACTTCAGTCAGTGGCAAAGATCCCCTTGACTTCTATAGGTACATGATTTAGCTCTTTTATTTTTCCTGCTTCAAGGTGCATATGTACTCAATATGCTATATTAATTTTAGAGGAATATTCATCATTTTAAACTGGGCTGATAGTTAATAGGTTATAATTTGGCAGAGGTCACCAATTACCTGTAGAGTAGTCCTCCGTATAGTGTAGTTTATCTCCCAAGTGTGTAATACTGTAGCATTTTGTCTGCCTGAAACACTGCTTAATAAGAAGACAGAAGCATTCTGTACTATTAGTTCCTGAATGGTCTCAAAGTAGAGTGCATTGCAGTAATCCAACCTCGAGGTGACAAAAGCATGGTTAACGCTAGCATTTGTTCTACCCTTTTCTCCAAGCTAATGGAGGATTATGTTCTAAAGTACTGTCCCAGTTTAATAATGCTAAATATCTCATCGAGTAAGATGGCTTTATATTGTTAACCCTTGAGACCCTTGTTTTGTTTTGTTTTAACTTTCAACCTGCCTGTTAAATACAGATTTTAGTTATAGTCTGTACGTGCCCTGGTGGATTATGCACCCTTGACAGTTTTTTAATCAATCTTGGATATTTTTTCTAAGAGCTATGCTCTAGAAATTATATTGGGGGATGTTCTTTGGCCTGTGTTATACAGGAGGTCAGACTAGATGATCACAATGGTCCCTCCTGGCCTTGGAATCTATTAATCTAATTGGTTAAAACCATGAAACTCTACCAATGTATTATTGCTTACCCAAAATTGTCACCTGTAACATAAATCTATGAAAACATATTTCAGCAGGATTCTGCATATGGGGGGGGGAAAATCTACTGTTGTATATTCATTTAAATAATTTAAGAAAAATCTCAGTCTTTTTATATACGTACACATGTGCTGAACATTATAATGGTTTCAGCTGTGTGCCCATGAGTAGAAGTTTCTTATAAATGCTTTTTAGGGATGTGGGGGCATTCTTTCTCAGCTTTTTGAAATCCTATTGGGAAAAGTCTTAGCAATCGTTTCCTGAGTGCTGTTGTATTTCTTTTGAAAAATGTTTTTATGAGGTTAAAAATCAGTGACATAATTTGTAAATTGGTCCCAGTATCAGACATATTTTCCCATTCTCCAGCCAAAAAGTTTCTTAGGCACCACAAATGACTGACTCTCTTCTATGATGTATAAAACTGTGGAAGCCACCCAAGGTTACTACTCAGAGCTCAGCTTTCTCCATTTAGTCAGCCATACAGCTGTCTAAGGTGGGAATAATTTGCTTCTCAAGCATACATTGCTCGTTGAATTTGATTATATGTCTGACAAAAAATATAACATCAAAAACGTAAGCTAACTTTGTTAAAAATAACTGACATACATAGCATAAAGTCAAGATCTTTCCTTTGTTGACGGAGTCCTTATGTCTTCAGTCAAATCTTTTTCTAATATTGAACATATTTAAAGCTTCGAAGGCTGACAGATGCTTAATAGTTCTTTGGCAACTGCCTTGCTTGCCAGTCTTCTCAGACAGTTGATCTTTGAGAAGTCTAGGGGTTAGACCTATGTGCTGGAAGTTGGGACTCCTGCAATCTCTTCCCACATTGCCATTGTATTTGTGTATTGTAATTTTGCAGTTTAGTTGATGGAAGACATACACTGTGTGCCTCTTCTCCTGCTGTTTTTGGATTGTCTGAATAGCTGCCTTACTGGCAAGAGGTGAGAGGGGACAGGACTAAGCACAGTTACTAATGCCTTTATTGTCAGTGGATTCATAGATTTACAACATCAAGTTTATAAGCCTACATTAGAGGAGTCAATTTGCACTAATGAGCTGCTCTCTGTCAGTGAAAATCTCTTCTATTATATGTAAATCACTGCTTAATGCCAACCTGAGAAAGTCATTGGAACTCTTAAAGAACACCACTATCATCTCATGTGGGTCCTCCAATTGTGTGGTCAGAATTTAAGATATGAGTAAACATGTTCCCATTACTACCATACAGGCTTCTTTAATTCCAGTTTTAAATAGTCCGCACACCCAGAATCTGAAATACAAAGAGTACCCTCCTGTTTGGTTGTGTAGTGGGTTAGTCTCTTCTTTGACAGAGAGAAGCGGTAATGGTTCAGTCATTGAACTTATTATGCAGAGGGTTGATGATGATTACTCAGTGACCTAACAGATTCTGTTATGGCAACCACTGTAGGTGCCCCTCCCACACACACACACATACACGTGTGCGGACGTGAATGAGGTGTGTGTCTATATATCTACATACAGATGTAACAATTCTTGTGTTCAAGCTGTAGTCGATACTCAACCTGTGTGCCTGACGTTGTCTGTCCATTTCCAGAACATACTTTATGGTATTTTATTTGCTCATTGTAAGCTAAGAATACACATAAGAGAAAGCAAATTCATCATAGTTCTAAAGGTACATGTGCCATTTTCTTTCCAGACTTAATAATATTGATGGTGAACTAGATTTAGCACTGGATTATATTTTTCACTATCTGTATCTCAAGAGCAAAGTGCTAGCAAGTATGAGAGATGCTTTCTGTCTTGAAAGTTGAACCAGCAAGCAGTTATATTTAACATGGAAAAAGACTATATCATATCTCAAAAATATATGTGGTGTGATATATATGGTATAAGTAGGTGTCTGTGGACTCCAGATGGGAGTGAATTGCACACTTCTTTTTCTGAAGACAGCTCACGACACTCAAAATGTTTCTCAGAAAATATAGCAAGTTGCAAGCAGACAAGTAAGAGAGAGGCAGTTCTCCCAAAGTGTACACTATAATGACACGTGTATTTATTAGCATTTTGTCAATATTATCCTTCAAGGTCAAAGCATCTTGACATCAGCTGAAAAACTGCAGGGAGATCCAGTTGTTTTTTCATTAAATCAGAGTTCAGATATACAAAGCTATGTTTATGTGGTACACAACGTACTGTATTATTGTGGAAAAATATGTATGCATTAGTTTACATAGTGATACAGTTTACTTACGTCTGGCTGTAAGACTGGGGTAGAGAGAAATTCACAGTGAGTCCCCGAATTTAGTCCTATTACAGTTGATTATATCACTAAATATTCAGAGGCTTCAGTGTCATTAAGCATGCATAAGTGAAATTACATGGGCAATAGTATTCTCATCAGTATAGGCTAATGGAAAGAAACTCATACGATCATCTTTTCTGCAGTTGTCTTGTATGTTGAAAAGCTTTTCCTCATGCATATGCACTACGTGACCGTCTGCAATGAAGTAGACTGGGCTTTGGAAATGGGAAGCTGGACCATATGCTTAGTTATTAAATGAAATCATAGGACAAACTCCATCACTGAAGAAATGTAATACAAGATACTATTTCAATCTGAAATGAATTTAGGGTAAATAGAACGTTGTAGCCCATGCACAATGTAGTTAGAATATAGTGTTGCTATGGAGTCAAAAGAAATGTTATGCAGACTGCTAGATAGTGTTCTGTTTCAGAATATTTGTACACTGCATTTTTGTTAGGGCTGGTAGAACTATTCTGAATCTGAATGAACCCAAATGCAGGAATTCAGAGCACTTGTGCCAAATTCCAATCACATGGAAATTTATGAGAGTTGGATCAGAAAATGCTATGTCTTGCAATTAATGTCATGTACCTAATGGTGTAAGTAGACGTAAACTTGAGTACGTCAGTGTGCATTAAGTGGAGCAACGTGAAACCAAAGGCTGCCACCAAAAAAAAAAAAAAAAAAGAGAAAAAAAAAGCACTAAACATAGTTTGGGGTTCATATAAAGAAGGTTTCCTTGAGCAATGGACTTAAAAAATGGGAGGAAGATTAAGGAAAATATAGAATCTGATGTCCCAGTTTTATGGGTCTAATATGCACAGTAAGTGGATTTGAAGTACAATGTATTGTAATTTATCAACTGGTTAAACGATGTCATCGCAAAAAAAATGGATTCACGTCATTGTATGCCATTTTTTGAATCTCATTAAAATAATTTATCACAACTAGTATTAGAATTTTATTGCATAATGCAGTAGGTGACATACAGCAGTGTTGTATTATTTTAACATATGGAAAATTCAGTATTTTGAAGTACTGGTTTTTGTTTCCCTTTGTTCCCATACACAGATGGATTTGTAAAATTAATTGCGGAAAATCGCAGACTCTCCATTTTAACAGGACGCGCGTAGCATAGTTCCATATTTTCTTTCACAGTTCTCAAGGCAATTTTGGTACTACATTCTCATGTCAAAAATTGTAACTAGGGAAGAAAATGGTATATAGCTTGAGTTCATTCACTTGACAATAGCTGCAGATGAAAATAAGGAATGGTACAAATTTCTTCTAATCTCATTTTAAAGTTAAAACTACAAAATTGTTCATCCTAGGCATTGGATCCAGTCACATGCTGTAATACTCAAAATTGCTTTGCTGTTTTTTCACTGTAGTGGCATAGAATGTCTTGTCAGCCATTTTAGACAGCTTGTTCCCTAAGTGAACTGGTGCCATCAGATGAAATCTGTTGAGGTTCTCCACTCCATCATTGCCTCCTCCATCTCTTGACACACCACTTGCTTTGAGTGTGGGGTTGGCTTTGCCATCTCTGTGCGTTTTACAGAAGTGGAGATTTCTCTGATGCAAGGAAAATTCTCGAGTGGGTGACTCTGGCTTGAATACAGCCACTTTGGTCTGCCTGAATAGTGCAAGCGGGTGTAGCATATTGGCACAGCGAGGCCCCTAACTTTCTGTGTATTTATTTATAATTTAACCCGATACATATATTGTCTATCAGGGCCTTTGCCTTCTCCTAGGGCTTTGGGAAACTTGCAGCTATGCTCTTCTACTTACCTATGAACAGAATTTATAGGTGTTTGATGAAAATTTTGTGTCCTCTTCTGCTAGTAAGGCACAAGCAACTGTCAGCTGCAGCACTGCACTGCCAGTCATTACAGGAATCACGAAGGAGCAAACTGAACCCTTTTCCCATTAATCCGAGGTGCAAAACTTCAGTCTTTCCCAAACCTCAGATATTGTTTTCCCAAGTCCTCGAGTTGTTTCCAGTTAAACTCATACAAAACTATCCATCATTCTTCACAAGTAGTCCGTTCGTTTACGAAACCTAATATTTTCATGCGTTCTCAAGTGCGATTCTCACACTGAGTCATAGTTCTTTTAAGTTTATATGTAGACAAAATAATTAATTTATTTAATTTGTATGCATTTGTGGTACCTATCCAAGGTGCTAGCCACCTCACAATAGTAAAAACACAGGCTTAGACAATCTAAAATATTTTCACTACAATGCTATTACAAATTCACCACTTAATAGAATCCCACACACAAATAAATTCCATTCCAATAGGTCAGACGATCAACGATCTAGTTCCTCTTGCACTCTCTCCAGCTATATATTGTGGCAAACTGCTGGCTTCCCCCTGATGGGTCTCGCACTTTACCTCCATTCCTGGGCAGGGCGCCCCCAGCTAACCAGTCTCCCCTGGCTGCAGAGGAGCTTTGTCTCCTGGTCTGGGAGGGAACCTTTTCCTCCAGCTGCCACAAGCCTTCTGGCAGCTTCCTTCTGGTTTGTTCTGCCCTCTTGGGAAGGCAGGGTTTAAGTACACCTGACGCCGCCCTTCCCTGCTGTGCTCTCTCTTTTGCCTGCAGGGTAAAGGGCCTTTAACCCTTTAGGGCCCACATACCGGCTCTGGTATACCCTTTGGTAGCCCTCTGGCCTGACTTTACCACAATACCAATGGGCTTCCTCAATGTCTATGGGAAAAAATGGGCTTTGCTAAGTGTGTTACACCTGGAAGGTTAAAGTGTTTCAACTCTAACAGGAGGAGGAAAACAAATTCCAGAATTAAGGACTTCAGATTGACTGTATCTTGCCAGTGCCACATCCTCATTTAAATCTAAGGCACTTCAGCTCATGTAATTGTGCGGGTCAGAACTGTGATAAGGCACAAGATGGAAGGCAGTCCTTCAGATTACTGCATTTCAAGTCATTTAGGGCTTTGTAGGTTAAAACCTTCTATCGCTGGAAAGCTTTGCAGTGCTCAGAGAACTTGTGTTATATGCTCCTTGCTTTGTACACAGTTCCTCAGGGAGATGGCACATTCGGCACTAGTTACTCATGTGAGAGAAGCCCTAGGTGACTGAGCACAGTGGACTACATATGTGTATAGATTCATATATAGACCATAGAAGTTCTCACAAAATAATTGGTACAGCAGCATGTCTTTTAGAAAAACAGTGAATCTTCATTTAAAATTGACAGTGATGGGGAATCTGCTATGACCCTGCGTAGGTTGTTCCAGTGGCTAATTACTTTCATTGTTAAAATGTTATGTCTTATTTCCAGTATGAATTTGTCTAGCTTTAACTTCTAGTCCTTGGATCATGTTACACTCTTCTCCGATAGAATTAAGAGCCCAATGTTAAACAATTGTTCCCCATACATGCATAAAGTTTCCTACATGCATACGTATTTGCAGAATCAGGGCACAAGATTGTGCATATAGTTGCTGGCACTGGACATATTTTCTCAACCGGAGTGCAGGCATCACTCTAGCCAAATCTTCCAGCCTACTTGCAATTATTCACACTCTGATTTTCATAAAGAATGCCTTGATCTGAGTATAGGGAAAACTGTGGTATCTCAGATATGACTACATGGTTACCATGAGTAAGTGCTGGTGTTTTGTTGGTGACCTGTGTGTTGCCACTTTGTTCTGGAACAAGAATTTACCAGCTAATCATAAATACGTCACAATTTCATGATGAAACATATTTTTACATAGTGAAATAACCAATGTTTTGTTCTTCTGAAAGAACTTCAGTTTCACAGACCAGGCATGGGTGATTATATGTGTATGTGCCTGCATACGTAAATACAGAATTAGTACGGCAAATCATTTTTCATGTATGGAAGACTGTAATTTTTCATCAGTGTTCCTGAAACTGATTTTCGTTTTGTGAACTTTGGGTGGTTGTTTTGGTGTTTATGTTTATAAACAACTTGGCTCTGGGTGTTCAGTGTAAGGAGTAAGTTTTAAAGCCATTCCTTTTTTGTTTTGTTTCATTTTCTCACTACTTTATGACAAACAATTCAGCAATAATTAGTGTCCCCTGATTTTTAGTATTCATAAATAAAATTGACTTAATCTTTTCCATCCCCCCATGGCAACCATGCACTCTGTTATATTGTAGCTTTGTTCCTCTGCTTTGAAAAGTCTGTAACAAAAGTAATTGAGTCCCAGATATCTCAGAAGTGTAGTCCATCTACTTTCCCCTATCTAGCTGAGAAGTGCTTCATATTTATATGTTGATACTCTAAGATCACAGAATACTTTAACAGCCTACACTGTTAAAGTATTCTGTGATCTCAGAGTATCAATATATAAATGTAATGTTAACATGCTTGAATTTGTACGTTCAAGTCTGAATGTAATTTAATCAATAATGTTTAATATAGTCACAGTGATATTTACAGTTTCAAGTAGGATTATTTTCATAAAAGGTTTTTGACGGTTTTGTAAGACGTTCTAAAAATTCAGAAACCAATTTGATTCTCACGTATTCATATTTTTTTTATGAGAGCTTTCGTTTTCTCTCCTTAGCCACCAGGTCTTTGTTTTTTTAGATCAGCTTACTTTTTTAAATATAAAGCTGAGGGGCATTACAAAAAAAAAAAGGTGTGTGTCAATAGTGAAATAATATTTGCTCATCTTTCTTACGAGAAGCTTGAAGACCTTTTAAAATAAATTTCTGATTTAGCATATGCACACCTTATTAGCGAGCTAGTCTGTAGAAGGTTATTTCATTAGGCATGTTTTTTGTTGGTTGGTTGGGTGATGGTTTCATTTAAAGAAATGTGATGCCATTAATGGTCTTTTTATCTGCAGTAAGTCTTGAGCTATTAGGTCTGATGTACACCACTTTAAAGCAACATGTTTGTTTCAAACTCTAGACATTGTTATTCTTTTTGGGAAACCTGAATCTTCTCTGCAGTTTTGTGAATTTCAAGTAGTTGCATTAAAAAAACCAAAATATATCAGTACTTGACTTGCATGTGGTTGTTACTAGAATGGTTTGTTTTGCTGATTCACCGAGGACTCTAGAGGGCTGTTATCTGTGTTCTGTGCTTCAGTGGATGGCAGAGAGATCCAAAATTCTCATTATGTGTATTTGAGAAATAACAACTTGTGAATGTGTCAACCTTTTCCATGGTATTTCGTCCTGTTATGTGAGATGATATAAGTTTTAAGCGTACTTTTACCATGTTGTGGGTGTCCAATTTCCTGGCTTTTGCATTAACCAGAAAGTAGATCTCCATGTTCTTTCCTGTGTTATTGGTACTGACTTTTCAAATGTATTTAATTTAAATGCAGATATGTTTGTCATTTTTAAGCCTTCACTCACACTGTTTCAGATTTAGGATATTAAACAGTTTTAATGATTATTTTACCAAATAATCACAAACAATCACAGTTCAGCTAGAGCTTGCAATTTCCAGGCCCAGAAGGAAAAAAAAATCTGATAATCTGACCCGCTTTACCCCTTCGATTTAGCTGCAAAGAAGCAGGGGAACACTCTGGAAAGAAAGGCATGTTTCTGCTTGGGAAAGAAATCGTAGGAGGAGCATCAGTTATCAGGAGAAGTGTCCCCACCATTGTAATTTTTTTGGTTGCAGCCAATCCTCCCTGACTTCACATCTTACTCTCCTCTTATCTTCTTAATTTTTCTTCAAACCATTCCAATTTACCCCTGCAGTCTTTTGAAGAACTCTCATTTCTACTGCCTCCAGTCTTCTGATGTCTGTTTCATGTAATGCAGCTGCTTCCAGGAGAGAGGAGAGGGAGAGGAATTGTTTAAGTTTAGTACTAATATAGGCACGAGGACGAATGGGTACAAACTGGATATTAGGAAATTTAGACTAGAAATTAGACGAAGGTTTCTAACCATTAGGGGAGTGAAGTTCTGGAATAGCCTTCCGAGGGAAGTAGTGGGGGCAAATGACTTATCTGGCTTTAAGACTAAGCTTGATAAGTATATGGAGGGGATGTTATGATGGGATAGTTTAATTTGAGCAATTGATTTTGGATTATCGGCAGATAAGTCTGCTCAATGGTCTGTGGAAATGCTGGATGGGATGGGAACTGAGTTACTGCAGAGAAATCTTTTTTGGGTGCTGGCTGGTGAGTCTTGCCCACATGCTCAGGGTTTAGCTGATTGCCATATTTGGGGTCGGGAAGGAATTTTCCTCCTGGGCGGATTGGCATGGCCACGGAGGTTTTTCGCCTTCCTCTGCAGCATGGGGCATGGGTCGCTTGCTGGTGGATTCCCTGCAGCTTGAGGTCTTCAAATCTCATTTTTGAGGATTTCAATAACTCAGTCATGGGTTCGGGGTTGTTATAAATGTGCATGGGTAGGGTTTTGTGGCCTGCCTTGTGCGGGAGGTCAGACTAGATGATCATATTGGTCCCTTCTGACGTATGAGTCTATGAGTCTACAGCTAGAACAGTGGTATGAGACCTTTTCATTTGGTACCAACCATAATGTTTTTAGCAGTCCATAATTTCCTCAGCTGCTGTGCAGCACTTGTAGCTAAAGCAAATCTCCTTTTAACCTCATCTTTGATCAAGTTTTGTAGGTACACATTGGTATTTCCCACCCCCTTTCCCTAGGGCAATGTCTAGGGCTCCTTAGAACCCAGAAGGATACCTTCTGGGTGAAACACAGTCTGCCAACAGTATTTTCCTAAGCAAGTTTGAAGTTAGTGAAATTTGAAGAATAAGCCATGTTGCAATTTTATCACCGTTAATATGAGTGGATGGATCATTTTCCTGGTTTTCTGATATGAAAGTTGTGTTGCCATTCTATGACACACATATGGCCTTGGAAGAAAGGAGATGACTTTTTCTTTAAGTGGGTTAATAGGTCCCAGGACTTCCAAAGCTGAATTTATTTGGTTTTGGGTGGTGAACTTGTAAAGGCTTACTTGTTTCAACAACACAGAAAGCTAGACAGGTTTTCCCAATGGCCCTGACATTTACTATAACTTGTATGTTTGTATCTATCTTACAACTTTGGCAAGCTGTTCGCCAGAGAGCTGAACTCTTGCAAATAAGCCCCTCCAGGCTCGGCTAGAAAGCTTGGGATCTCATGGCTGGGCACTTGTTAGATGGAAAGCAAGTCTGAAACCTGACAATATCTCTATATTTACATTTGAAGATTCATTTGTTTTGTCTGAGAAGAGATACTTTTGTTGTAAGCCCACATTAAAAATAGCACTTTCAGTGGGAACTGGCTATTAAATAGGATCTTGTTCTCACATAGAGAATTGGGTGCTTATCAACTCGTTTTTCTGTAATGATTTACTAAACCACTCAAAAACTCACCCACTTTCACTGTCCCGTGCATGTGCATGTGCTCCGTCTCCCAGGCACGCACACATGCACACACACAAAGTTTTACTTACATCAAGGATAGCTACAAAAGCTGGGGAATGTTGAGTTTAGGCTGAAAGTCCACCTTAACTTACTCTACCCAGTGGTACATATATGATAGGTTCATGGGTGTATGCAGGCATACAGCATGCATGATAAAATGGACAAAATCTAGGGTCAGACAAAGCTTCTTATGATGCACTCAAAGATTTTGAATTGTTCATCAGGCCTTTTATTGCCACACAATTAGGCATCTTTAGCTAACTGGACTTGGTGTTTTGATGATAATGGGACAGATTTTGCTTATGTTTACTCTAGTATAAGGAGGCCAGTGAAATTATTTCTGATTTACACATCTCCAGCTGTAATGATAATCCTGGCCTGCTATATGTATTGTCCCATGGTTTGGAAGTTGAAGGGAATAGCAAGGGGGTAGGGACTGGGAGAGTAGTGGAGCATTTAGTGTGTGTACCAAGTGCAAAGATTACTTCAAGAGATGCAATACTGAGGCGCACACAGCATATGAAGAATGGACTTTCTAGCTAAACTGTGTTTACTTACTTCTTTAGTTAGAATTTTGATTTTGTGCGCCAGCCTCTCATTTAGGCTCTGAAACTGCTCTGATTAAATTTCTTTGAGGGTAACATGGGTCCTTTCTTTCTTCTTTTGGATACTATTTTGAAGATGGGGGAAGCAGTTATCTTGAAAGACCGTGAGAGCTGACACAACGATCCCAAAATGCTTGTGCTATATTATGGATTACGGACCTGCCAAATTATTTCCCCCCTATTATTGCAATGAAAATCAGCATCATATGCATTTACAGTTTTTCGCCATGAGGAAAACAAAATGCATCTCTTTTCCATGAAGAGGAAGTTGTGTCTGCGTATAAAACAAAAAAGGGAGAGGGGGAGAGCTCTTTGTTTTTAACAATTATGCTGATAATCTTCACTCTTCATAAAGCTTTTGTCTTGTGAAAACAAAGCAAAAATATTACTCTTCAGGAAGGAAAACCAAGTGCCCTTGATAACTGGGAATGTCTCTGTTTTGGAAGCCTCTACTGACATCTAATTTGAATGAACAATAACACAAGGTCAGATCTGTGACCAGTCCATGCCTAAGGTGGCCCACCTGAAAATGACAAAGTCAGGGCAGGCTGCAAAATGAAGAGCAGATTCTCCCAAACTGGTGGCTAGCACTGAAAGTAGATTCCCTGACCAAGTCCCAAGCAATGCTCCTGATTTCCCACACTGGTTATCAAGAAACTACAACAAGAAACACATATCCCCCTTCACTGCATTTCATTGTCTGGCTCCCAATCAGCAACGGGGTCCAGTTATACTCTCTTCCCTTTACCAAAATGTTCTCTTGATCCCCAAAGGGATCCCGTGTTGCCAGCCCCCATGCCCCAATGAGGCTTCCCAGTAGTCCCCTTTCATCAGCCTTTCCCCATACACAGAGTCAGCTCAACAGAGTGCCAGTGACTTATCTTGACTCTGGGCATCTTTCTTTCCTCTCACCATCACCGTATTTACACCAAAAAATTAGGTTGGTTTAACTACAGTGCTCAGGGTGTGGAAAATCCATACCCTGAGCAGCATTGCTAAGCCAACCCAAGTCAGCATGTAGACAGTGCTAGGTCAATGGGAGAGTTCCTCCATCAACCTAGCCACCCCCTCTTGGGGAGGTGGATTACCTATGCCAACAAGAAAACCCCTCCCCTCAGTGTAGCTAGTGTCTGCACTGAATGTTTGCAATGGTGTAGCTGTGCTGCTGTAGAGTTTAGAGTGTAGACAAGCCCACAGGTCTATGGCAAGCTGGGGTCTAAGTCTCCACATCGCTTGCCACCCCAGATGAAAGATGAGTACGAATTTGTAGCAGGTATTGAGGGGCAAAAGGAGGCCTATATCTGGCTGGTGCATAGAGGAGTGGAAGGAGAAAGTGAATAAATGAGAGGGGTGGTACACAGACTGAGGGGGAGAGCATCTGGAAACAATAATCATCATAATTCTGTGAGTTTTAATTCCATAATGTTTGTAAAGTGCTCTGAGGTCCTCAGATGGAAGGTGCTGTTAAGAGGCAAAATGCTATTCTTTTTTTAATTACATGACTGACTAACATGACAGGATGGGGGCCCTAGATATTCAAACCCAGTGGCCCCTCAGAAATTCAAATCCATGCTAATCAGTGAAATCACCTTAAATCTGACCCTTTACATGTAAACCAAACTCTAAACTAGAGCAGAATGAGTAATTTCCAGCAAATTATTTACTATTAACTGCAAGCCAGGGCTTTGGTGTGTTAGCCACTGCACAAAAAAGTGTAACAGCATCCATTGCTGGACAGGTGTGTAACCTTTTGTGGCCTATGTGCATGTCACATAGTTTGGGTCAGGTAATAAAAGTCAGTCTCTTAGCAGTAATCCTGTGCATCATGCCTTTAAGACCACAATTCTTGTCCCCAAAAACAAACACCACCATTAAAGACATCGCACATACTATCTAATTCATGTTAAGCACGTTCAGTGCTACTAGATCCCATCAGAATTTTCCTAAGCATTCTTGCTCTGGGTCACTCAAAGCATAATATGGCTTTTTTATTATTATTATTAAGAAAGCATGAGTGTATTTATAGTATTACTTTCCATAACAGAGTGTTTATTTTAGGTTTAGATTGGGTAAGGTATTGTTTCTTCCTACAAGGAAAATTACGGTCTCTTGGAAGATTTTAAAACATTAACTATAGTTAAATGAAGCAAAATGATTTGCTGTATGCTGAATCAATCAGAATTAAAGTTCGTTTAAAAGTGACAGTTTTTTCTATGCACAGCAACTTTCTTTTAATATCTCTGGTGTGAATGCATTTTCTTTTTAATATACTGTGTTACCTGTGTTTAATTAAGTGTTTGAGGCATTCTGGGTGGGTTATTTGTGAATTTGAATCCTAAGGTAGATGAAAATTGAATTTCTGGAGTCCTATGCAATAGGACTAGCTTTTCCAATATGAGCTAGGTGGCAGAATTGACTAAGAAAGTGATGCTTAGTAATTCCATAAACTCTGAATGCCAGCTTGTTCGATGAATCATGTAAAGTGTAGTACATTGTAACTCTGTTCTTTGGGAAAAAAGAATTATCTGATTATATCAAATATGTTTTGAAATGTTTTATGCAGAATATTTTTGGGCTGCTGTATGTTAATTTGCAAAGAACTATAGGCTCTTGATGGAATGGGAAAATGCATCTTGTTTTGCAAATCCTGTATGGTTATTTAACAGTTCTAGTTTCACAATTCTTTTGTGTGTATTACACAGTATAAGGTTTACAGAAGCTATTCTGCTGATTTTCCTAAGGTTTCTCTGTGCTGCTTTCCCAATTTTGCCTGTGTTGCACTCTCAGTTTGTACAGATGATGAAGGAATGAGAGAACAGAAATATGACAGATGTTAGTTACATTGCTTAGTGCACTGCTGGACAATGCTCAGACAACAGGGTGATAAGTATGGTGTAAGAATGCATATAATACAATAGAATAGAAGTGCGTTACATAGCTTTTGTTAGTAGTGACTTCATGTACAAATATTCGACCATTAGGTATCCAGCAATGGCTCGTACATAGTTCTGGATGTCAGCGAGTTAAGAGAGAATTCTTGCCAGGAAACGTTCTCTTGTTGATCAGTATTATCCTTTAATCTCTGAAAAGTGCCGTGACAGGACTTAACTCCCACCAGGAGCATCTCTTCCAAACAGCTTAAAAGAAAGTAGGGACTTCAATTTTAATATCCCAGCAGCAGACTAGATAAAGTACTTTTCTTCTTTGTGTTTTGTCTTGCTGAAGTGTAATAAAGTGGCCTTGAAGTGACAGAGTGGTAGCATGGTTTAAAGGGATAAGCCCACCGCTGGGAGTCAGGAACACTCTGCCACTGTCACAATGGGCGGCCTTGGGCAAGTCATTTAACCTGCGTGTCTCATTTTTCCTCATATTTAAAATGGAGATGCTATTTACTGCAGTGGGATGTGGGTATATTTATTATGGTAGCTCTTAGACACCCCAGCGGTGGATCAGTACCCCATTTTGCTAGAGGCTGTGTAAACACAGAATAACAAGACTCTCTCAGCCACAAATTGCTTACAGTTGCAGTAGATTGAATTAGCTTAGGTTTAATAAAATTTTATAAAGTGCTTCAAAAGTGATCAGTATTATGTACTCCTAATTGTTGTTGTGTTGTATGTTTTTTTGGTTTTGGTTTTACGTTTTTAGTTTAGGGTGTATGTGGTTTATTCCACTGAAGACAGATTTGGGAAGGTAGAAATATATAGTGGATCTTGTGCAGGGAAATGGCTACAAGAATGGGCACAAGGTAGAGAATTTCTGCATCTAGAAGAACGAGAAGCAAGTAGTGGACAGAAAGTGGGAGGTGGGGCTCACTAAGCAGGCTAAAGTTACAGTGCAACCTGGTAAAGCAAAGTAATCTCATTGTCAACGTCTTCTCTTGAAAGATATCTTAATATGACCCCAAGCATATCAGTTCAGTCCTTTCTTAGAAAACCAACTCCATTAAGCAATTGACTTTTATCAGTCTTGAGAAGGTCATTGTGTGAGGCAGATTTCTTTGTAAATTCAAACATAGAAGGAGCCTATTGGTAAGAAGAATCTTTAAATATGTGTAATCATTGACACACAAAACCCAGGGCTGCTTAATGGAGTTGGTTTTCTAATAAAGGTAGAGCAGTGTGCAACTGAACAAGATTTGGGATATTTGGAATGGACTTCTGA
This sequence comes from Mesoclemmys tuberculata, assembly GCA_007922155.1. NCBI lineage: Eukaryota > Metazoa > Chordata > Testudines > Chelidae > Mesoclemmys > Mesoclemmys tuberculata. Next base: position 8,307,861 of record ML675626.1, read on the forward strand.
AAAATAATTTCGCTCAACAGGAGTGGCCTGCTGGACTATAATTTTTGGCCACCTCATTTCCAGAATAGACGATAAATACTTCTGGAGCTCAGGCTGCTGCACTAGACGAGGGGGTCGCTAGTTGGGAAGTACCAGTGGGATCTATAGTACCCCTATTTGTTAGTGTAAAAGATGTTTATTAAACTTTCAGACTCATTTCCTATGATCATGACCCATTTATGTTAAGTTTACTAATTTGCTTAAAAATAATTCAGTGTCTTCTTTTATAGTTAGCAGTAGTAGCCTATTATAATTTTCTTTGGCAGCACATATGGTGCTTTTTATAACTAATAAAACCAACACATGGAGCATAAGTCCGCTTTTCTTTTTTTATGACTTTTTCTTTCATTTGATACATAATTAATGGACAAAGTTCAATTGTTTTGTGCCTGTGATTTCAGTTTTGGTTGATGTGTTTGAAGCTGTAAATGTTCTGTGAATACAATGGTATCTTGAATAAATCAGCCTCATTTACTTTATTGCTATCTTATTTACAGTTTTCTGTATTTTTTTAAAGTCTTATAATCATTTACTTCAATTAATCTTAAAGTAACTCTGTATTTCATGATACACCTGCTAGTTAGCCTCATTCTCCTCAGACACTCAAGCATGTGGGAGCCAATATGGATGCAGAATTTTTGCACCCACTGGTTCCTTTCTTTTTCTTTTTCTTTTTGCACCCACTGCTTGCTTGCTTGCTTGCTTTGGAAGCCGCTACAGCTATTCTATCTTATACGAGACTGATTTTACTTGCATGTCTCAGCAACATGGAAAGAGAAGGACAAAGATATATCCTCCCCCGAAATGCTGGGATGATGGGCTGCAAATGGCTTCTCTACAGCTTTTGGTCATCGGTCTATTCTCCCTATCTTGCCTCCCCATAAATGGCCTTATGGAGAACTGACACAGGCATTTCATTAAAGTCCTGTTGTTATTTCAGGAGCTGCTCCTGGGAGCCAGGTTTTATTCTCAATCTCTCCATAAATATCTGTTATCCTATCTCTCCTCCACAGAGTAGGACAACTTGCTTTCCCCTCAGCTAGTGATTTACCAGTTGGTTTTTGAACAGCTCTTGTGAAAGAAATTGGCTCCTCTCTCACCCCCAGCCTCTGCACATGTGGAGTTGATAGTTTATCACAGTCAACCCAAGAAACATGATGTCCCTAGGAACAAAAGCTCCACGTCAACATCACAGAGCTCAGTTCTGTCAGATTTGCTCTGAATCCTTAGGAATGCAGCCCCTTCTTCCCACCCCTTCCAAAGCCAAATCTTGGTCAGGTCAGAAAATGTGGCCATCAGTGATCTACATGAATAATCAAGATGGGATCCATAGAATTCCTCTCTTCAGAAAACTCAGTGGTGTCTTCCATTGGGTGGATAAAAACCTGGGATCCCTCAAGGCCTCATGTGTGCCTGGGTGACTGAACGTCCGAGTGGACTGATTGAGCCAAAAGCATCTCCAACCCATGCAATGGTTTCTCCCTCTGGAGGTCATCAATCAAATTAATCAGTCCTGGCTTCCATTTGTACAACTTGTAATTTCTTAGTCCTCAAACCTCATCCTCTGCTCTGGCCCAATCCACCTCAAACGAAGGATCTGGCTCTAGAAAACTCTTGCTTCTAAAGCTAGGGACTCCACAATTGGTTCTTCTTACCTTCTCTATTCCTGAAAGGAGGGTACATCCACTGCTTCTACTAGACTCTAGCCAATCTTTTTTTTCTTGGTGCAGATCTCCCAATAAATTGGCTAGGACACTATCTTATGGAGTTCTTGCAGGATAGATTTAAAAAAGAGTTCGTCTGCTAACTTGATTAAGGTCCAGGCTGCTGCCCCTACAATCCAGGTTTCTTAAACCAATCCAATATTTACAGCTTTGTAATTCATCTACTTCCTCTTCATACTAAATCTAGTTCTAAAGGTTCTGTTAGACTTATTTGAATTCAACAATCCATTTTTCTCCTGTCATGGGAAATGGTCTTTGTAGTGGCCTTTACCACATTCCAAAACGAGGGAACTTGCAGTCCTGGCTTGTGAACCCTATACCTCATGTTCCCCAAAGAGAAAGTAGTTCTCTGAATGTGCCCTAGATTTCTGCCCAAGGTGATTTCTCCCTTCACTTTCCACACCAAACCTTAATGTCTATACTCTTGTCTGGTGGCCATTACCTGGCTATTAAAGTGCTTGAGGTTTAGTGTTCTTTAACCAAACATGTCCCTATTTGTGCTGTTTGAAGGACTTGGCAATGGGGAGAAGACAGCAGTGCATGTCCTTTCCCACAAGGTCAGAGGACATGTTTTTTTAAGTTCACTCTATGTGATCATGCTGGGTGGAGTACGGAGATGCCTTGATGGATCTCTGTCAGGCCATCATCTGGTGCGTCCTCTGCTTCTTCTCGAAACCTTCTGGCTGGACTGGCGTGTATTGGCTACTGTGGCATTAAGTCAGTGACTTCTCAGAGAGGCTCCTGCCACTGGAATGTTGCTTTCAGAGGAGATGCACTTATACCAATAGATGCTGACTGGTCTGCCTCACCACTTGTCCTGCTTTGTCCTTCTCTCACAACACTTCAACTTTGTCCAGCATAGTTTCGCACTCTTGTTATTGACACATCCACACCGCAGATAAGCATATTTCTCTGACCTCACTAATTGTCTATGCAGTGTTCTACAATCAAACACTAGTTTTTCTCTAGCTCTGAAAATTCCCAGTTAAGGAAGCCAGGCCTACATAGTGGGACAGGGAGTGGGCATGTAGGTCTTGCATCAGAACTGGCTCCCACCCACTTGAGTGGCAGATGAGAAGCACTCACTCATTTGTCTGTACTAATGTTGCCACATTGAGGAAGATATTTCACAATAAAACTTTTTTTTTCTTTTAACTTCCTTGCAGGTTTCAAAGTGAAAATTAGTCCCTTGTATATTCATGCTTTTTATTCTAACAGATAAAACTGTGTACAATAGTTTATTGTTAGTAGCATTTCAGAATAGCATTTCCCAGATCATCTTTGGGAAAACTAATCAACCTGTATTATATATCACTCTTTGAAACATTTTTGTCATCTAAATTTTCCTCTGGCATTGATTTTACACTGTATCTAACTTCATGCAAGAATCTGACAGCCCTTAAACCAATTCATTATTTTAACCGTTGGATCTGTCAAAAAATAACAGTTCTAGTTTATCAGGCTTTTTATTTATTTAATGAATATGAGTCTCTTGGTTCTGTTTTAAATACTGAACTGGTAGGTCAGCTTTAACTGTAAAACTGAACATTTCAATGCTTTGCACCATACATAGTATGCAACCCTGTGGAAATCATTGTTTTCAGGAATTCTGAAACCTGCAGCTCTATTATTGTTTAAATCGGAGAGGCTCGATTATACAGTGGTAGCTGATCTGGGTTCTCTCCTAGCCTACTGCCCATTTGCAGAAATGTTACATTGTCTATACACAGAAGCCTATTGAAGTATCTCTTCAGTGGGAGTCCTATTTCCCTAGTGACATGACAAAGTAAAGAGGCAGTATTCTAAAGGCATGTTTGTCAGAAGTCTAAACCATGTTTCTGTGCTTGTATTGATTCATCCAGTGTATTCCTTAGTTGATTTTACTGGGTAGTTCTTTACAGTCTCATAGAAGAGATAGTGACACTGTTATCTTAACTCTTTTGTGATTAGTGAGCAATCTTCCAGGTGTAGAATGACTGGCTACACACATTCCCCCTTAATTTATTTCTTCTGTGATTATCTTTGGTAAGCGTCCAAGGATTATGTTTACTTGGATTATTATGCTTGATGTATTTAAAAAGCAAAATTGACCTTCTAAGAGTTTCTAGTAGAGAGCTGGGTATGACATGGGCTGAACGGGCATAAGTAAAATATTATAGCAGCTATTACAGGTATAAGGAGAGATTTTCAAATTTACCAAAGGGCAGTTAAATGCTCAAATCCCAGTGGTCCAGTTCTGTTTATAAAGTCCTTAGAGGGTTCCTTTGAAATGAATGGATATTTTACCAGATATTATAGGTGCTTCTTAATACTACAGTAATACTGAGACATAGGATTGGACAATGGTGTCAAAACTAACCTCGTATTACTCATGCATTCTGCCAAAATAAACCATAATTTCAGCAAATCATAACATCACCATGAAATTCTCTCTCTGCTTTGTTTCCGCATTGGTGGTTTGGAAAGGAAAATTCCTCCGTAGCTTGTTAAAAAGTTTCCTTTGCAATTGCTGCTGAAATTGGGGGCCATCTGTCTGCACTATGATTTTTTCAGCAATAATAGGTTAATGACAGAGCACGTTACAATGAGAAGTTCAGAGATCAATAATTTTAGGCGATATATGCCACCCAAAAACCTATTAAGGATCTGATGTTTCAGTGTGGTGGGAACTACTGAGAGCCTTCGACTCATTAATGGGTGTGCAGGGTGTAAAACCCTCTGCTGAACCATGGGTTCGGGGTTGTTATAAATGTGTATGGGTAGGGTTTTGTGGCCTGCCTTGTGCGGGAGGTCAGACTAGATGATCATATTGGTCCCTTCTGACCTATGAGTCTATGAGTCTATCTTTAAGTTATGGTTAACTCACAATACAAGACAAACTCTTTTTTCTGTAACCCTTATTTTGTCATCAGTTTTTAACATGTATGTATGCTTATAGTGGCTTTCATCTTAGAAGCCGTTGGGAAATGCTACTTGGTATTCTCAAAATCCTTTCTTAAAAATTATTTTCCTTAATATACTTCTTAATATACTACTGTAAAGTATCAAGGACCTTTTTAATCTTGATTTCAAACATTATCAGAGCAAATAGTCTATCAGACGGTTTCTCCTTGGAGCCTTCCAACTTTTGAGTCAGAGAGCTCCTCTTATGTTTATCACTGAGCTGGAGGATAAAGTGGAATTCTTCTTTCTGAACCTCATAAATTTGGTATTGAGACATTTCTTCTTTATTGTTTATTTTCCTTATTGTGAAGAGGATAATCTCTCTGTTTATCTTAGGCACTTAGAAGACCCCCATTGCCCTACGTGAATGCTTTTACAATTTTTATTGAATTTATCCTCTGAACACCCCTTTGAGGTAGGGAAGTGTTATTATCTCCATTTTACAGACGGTGAACTGAGGTATAGAGACAGTAAGTGACTTGCCCCAAGACCCATGGAAGTCTTTGGTAGAGCGGGGAATTGAATCTGTCTTCCGAAGCCAACACTCACGTCCTAACCATGTGTGCGCAAGGTTAGTGTTTGTGCGCGTGTTTGAGTACACAATTATGCACTGCTATAAGAGGCATTTTGATTTTAATACCACAACAACAAACCACAAAGTTTAAAGACTTATTACACCTTTAGCACTTCCTACCTCCTGAGGAAAAAAACCAAGTAACCCTATTTAAGTTTTCTCAGTTCCTCAGATATCAATATCTTTGTAAGATTTTTAATGTAAAACTCTTAATAACAAAGGGCAACTTAATAAAATTATGATGAATTTTAAATTTGTTTTGTTTCCTTTGTCCTTAGTTGGTAAATTACATTCTTTTTATTTTTCAAATGCTTATGGCCGCAAAACTAATGTAAAGAAAACTAAATTGAAAGCGGTTTTGTAGCATTTTCACTATACCCTTGAGCATTTTCTAAGTTTGTGTTTAATCACAGAATCTTGGCCATGATATTTCTGACAGGTAATTTCCTTAATGTGGTTGACAGAGATGGATTACACGGAAGCCTATTGGATCCTGTGCTTTTGTCTGCAAGTGATAAAACTAGATTAGGGTTATCTAGCTCTGAGTGCCTGGAATGATACAGCTTCCTAATAATTCCCTTGGTAATATGGATAGTCTTTGTGGGAGCAGAAATTTTTAGCCTGAAAAAATACTTCCTGTTTTTATTGCACCTTGAGAACATGTGAGCAAATGTGTGTGTGTGTTTGTGAATTACATTGTGTCAAATTTATACGTTAATATAGGGTGACTTCAGATGTCAAATCTTAAAATTTCTGTAAAATGTTGGTCTGATAGGAAATACAGTAGTACATCAGATGAGCAATTCTCCTAGATGGCATTAATGGGATTTTAAAATCAACTTATTTGTCCGCATAACCATGGATATTGCTTTTGTTTCGTCACTCTATTTTACAAAGGGCTAGAAAAAAAGATAACTAAATATTAATTAACTAATAACTAATTTCTGGCTGCTGTGAAAGCTCACTTAGTTGATTTGGTGTTGCCTGAGTGGTGGTGTTAAAAGTTCCTGAAAGTTCATTTTGAGAATAGTTTTAAAGTACTATTAAAAACTGGATTTAATTGTACGTTGCAAAGGCTACGTTTGATGATGGTATTTTTTTAAGCCAAGAGTTATTTAGAAAGTATAAGGTGGATGAAATAGTAGCTACAGCACTGTAGTTGATTTATCTGCTAGTTGCAGTTCATTCAGAAACCAACCTGATGAGAAGATGGGGAGATTGAGTGTTCTTATGCAGAGATCCAAGACAGAGAACAGACTTCCACAGATTTCCAGTAAGGACAGTTTCATTGTCTGGCTATACCAGCAGAAGGACAGGAGATACTGGACGTAGTTTAATTAGCGAGCAACTTTATTATTAACTGCCTGGGAGTACTTGGCAGATAAAAGTGCACAGTGCAGGTAATTCTGTGATCATTTCAGCATATACCTGGGGTTCTTCCATCAGTCCTCCCCCACTTCCATTGGAGGGAGGATGGTTGCTGCTGCGCTTGGTCCAGGTAAAAGAGGGTTTCTCCTGCCCGCACATGCTTACGGATCCTCCCCTTTTGCCTGGTCACCTGGGGGATGTGTCCGTGTCTCTGCATTGACCTGCCTTGAGGCTGCTGCAAAATCATTCTGTCTCTCTTTACCTTAAAGAAGGTACACATCTTCCTTCAGCAATCTAGACAACCCTTCCCCCCACACACACACACTTAATGTGTGTTCAGTCATTATGCCATCTAAATAATTTGTTGAAATTATTCTGGGTTGGAGCACCTTGCATGCTGCATCTCCAGTCAGATGGAGAAAGCAAATGTCGTTCTCTGGTCTCTTCTTCACCAATGGTGTAATAGCTGTCAGTACGTATTATGTATCGATAAAATGAGAGGGTGAAGGGGAGGGTCAACAGAGCAAAAACAACAACAGCTTTATGGAGAGTGACTGGAAAAAAGGAGACATTTGTGTCCTATAAGAATGTGTATCTTATATGTTAGCCCTATAGAAAAAAAAATCCTATTCTCTATCTCTTCAGTTCATTTTCACTATAACAGATGGCATGCATTTACATTGGGTTCCTTCTATTTTTATTTCTAAAGGAAAACAAATTATACGGAAACTGTGTCATAAAAAAAGATCACCTAAGTACTTAATACCATGATATGATAAGTAATTCTGGTCGTGGTACATCAGACAGCTACTCCCTTCCCCCCCATTCCCTTTCTAATAAGAATTTTAATCCATTGATGACAAAACCTCTAAAGTATTTCCTTGGTACTTTATAATACAGTGTGACGAATTATGTCTCAGGAGTTGTAAAATGTTCTCATAGCTTGTAATACCTCATTTAATGAATTGATCACACTGAGATGTAAAGATGAAGCAGCATTTATTTTGTATATTGTATTGCATATAATTTTTAGACTTGACATTTATAACCATGGAAACTGTTATTTTACATATCATTTTCAAACCATATCAGCCTTAAACACATTTAAATTTAATAAGCAAGTAGATTAGATTTGCTTTTAAGCTAGGCATATCATTACAGTTTGTGTTTCCGTCAGTAGAGCACACGCTCGCTATTAAATATGGTGCTTAGTTGTCTTATAAAAACTAAAAATAATAAAGGGGATGTATTAACAAAATAATTGAATTTAGAGCTGCTTTTGGGGCAGCTTGAATTAGTAATACTCAAACCATGTTTTTTGTGGGATGGAGACATGAAAGTAACTTCTGCTTTTGATTAAAAATTGCCATGTTTTGAGAAAATAGTAATATAGAATCTATACAGGTCTCAGTTATGAAATACCAGATCTGTCACAGTAACATATTGCCCTATTCTCCTCTTGCAGAAAAAGTCCATGGGAGGGGAAAACTTATTTGGGAAACACTGCATGGTTCACCAGGCAGAATTTTTGATACCTCATGTGCTGCAGGAGGAAGGATTTGCAACTGCATTTGGGCAGGGTGTATGTAGTCTTTTAGCATTTCTGTTCTTCAGCCTCTGCAAGGAAATGCATTTGTATTAGAATATTGGTGCAGAGAGTCATTTTATCTGTGCTGTTCCCAAGTCATTACTCAACCAAAGAACTCCTTACAGAATGGCTCACTCAGGAGCTGTGCTGCCATTGGTGGCCTTTCCGTGACTGCTTTCTCTTCTCCACTCCCCCACCTCCCCTTATGGGAGTAGAAGTCTTAGAGAGGAAGCTAATATGGTACTGAGCAATATTAAATCCCAGCAAATTTTTGCATGGAAATTTTGGTTGTTTTCTAGGTAGCAAGGTCATGTAGAATAGCTACTACTCCCACCTAGCTGCTCTCCCTTTGTTTCAGCGCCCCCAACCTGAACGTTGAGGCCCAACTGCATGGCATTTACATGGAAGGCCTTCCACTGTCACAATTGAGGGGGTGTATGTGTGGATAATTGCACTTCAAATCATTGGAGAAGAGGAGCAATCACATTGGAATGACAGCTTCGTTATTGCCCAGAGTTTATGAAAATCTGCTCAACTTTTATTAATCACAGTTCATTGCCTTTTTTCTAGAGTCCTTTCTTTAATGTAATGTAAGCAAATTCCAAGGCAGCTATATTTTCACGTACAATATCTGAAGATTGGGTGGATGTTTCTTTTTAAAAAAAATGTTGCTTCATGTAAGTTTAACTTTTAAAAGGGACATTTCTGAGGTCTCCTCACCTAGCACTTGGATTTCCCTCCTATCTCTGCTCCTGGGCTTTCCCAGGCAGTTGCTATAGGCTAGCCTCTGGCCACAAACCCTGCTCTTTTCTTAGGCAAGTAGCAATTTTCTTCTGAATAATTGGCTAGTAGGGCCAGAAAACAGATGGAAGCTGCCCTGCATAGCGAGGTTCTGAAGCAGCGTAGGAAGGTGTGACAGATTTTGCAATCCCATGCAGTACGGATCACATTGTAATAAATTTATGTATCTCTGTAGGCCAGCGACTGTATGCAGTTCCAGGGGAGAGGGTTATCTTAGCTTCTCCAGGAACCTAAAACAACAGGGGATAATTAAAGTGAATGACTTAGGTGTAAACACCTCCAGAGAGCTACTACCCCTGTATACTGATTCAGCCGGGGTTTTCCAAACAGCAGCAAACTTAAGAAAGGGCTTTTGATATAAAAAGGCTGAGTTCAACCTGTCACAGCACCTTCTTTCAGCAGACAGACAGGAACTTCTGTCTACGGGGGCTCCAACACTTGCAGAAAGGTTGGAAGACTGCGTACTAAGGCCACATAAGTCTGATAGGGACTCCAGGTATGATTAGCATGTGTTTAAATTTGTTTGTTTTTATATAATAACATAAGAATGACCATTTTGGGTCAAATCAACTGTCCCAACTAGCTCAGGATCCTGTCTTCCAACAGCAGCCAGTCCCAGAGGGAAAAAACAGAACAGAGCAATTTATCGGGTTGTTGTCCAGGCCCATTTTCTGACAGTCAGAGGTTTACGGACACCCTAGGCATGGGGTTGTCTCACTGACCACCTTGGATAATAGTCATGGATGGATCTATCCTCCATGAATTTATTTAATTCCTTTTTGAACCAGTTATATTGTTTTTTGGCCTTCACAACATCCCCTGGCAATGAGTTCCACAGGTTGACTGTGTGGTGTTGTGTGAATAAGTACTTCCTTCTGTTTGTTGTAAACCTGTTGCCTATTAATTTCATTGGATGACCCCTAGTTCTCGTGTTAGGTGCAGGGATAAATAACACTTCCTTATTCACTTTCTCCACACCATTCATGATTTTATAGACCTCTATCATATCCCCCTACCCCCCCTTAGTTGTCTTTTCTAACCTAAAATGTCCTGGTCTTTTAAATCTCTCCTCATAAGGAAACTGTTCCATACCTCTAATCATTTTTGTCACCCTTCTCTGTACGTTTTCCAATTCTAATATATCTTGTTTGAGATGGGGCAATCCGAACTGCACGCAGTGTTCAGGGTGTGGGCAGACCTATATAGTTTCATATAATGGAATTATGATAATTTCTGTCTCATTGCCTATCCCTTTTCTAATCGTTCCTAATGTTCTGTTTGCTGTTTTGACTGCTGCCGCACATTGAGCGGGTATTTTCAGAGATCTATCCGTTATGACTCCAAGGTCTCTTTCTAGAGTGGTAACAGCTAATTTAGGGTCCATCATTTTATATGGTTGGTTTTCCAATGTGCATTACTTTGCACTTCTCAATGATAAATTTTATCTGCCATTTGTCATCCAGTCACCCAGTTTAGTGAGATCCCTTTGAAATTCTTTGCAGTCAGCTTTGGACTTCATTACCTGGAGTAATTTTGTATCATCTGCAAAGTTTGCCACATGTGTACTCCTTTTTTGGAATCATTTCTCAATATGTTGAATACCACAGGTCCAGTACAGATCCTTGGGGCACGCAGCTATTTGTGAAAAAAACTATTTATTCCTGCCCTTTGTTTCCTATCTTTTAACCAGTTACTGATCCATGTGACAACTTTCCCTCTTATCCCATGATCCTTTACTTTGCTTAAGAGCCTTTGGTGAGGGACCTTGTCAAAGACTTTCTTAAAGTCCACATACAGTATATTGACTGGATCACCTTTGTCCACGTGCTTTTTGATTCACTCAGCGAATTCTAGCAGATTGGTGAGACATGATTTCCCTTTATAAAATCTGTGTTGTCTCTTCACCAGCATATCCTGTTTATACATGTCTGTGATAATTTTGTAACTATAGTTTCAACCAGTTTGCCTGATGTTGAATGAAGTTAGACTGCCCTGTAATTGACAGGATCTCCTCTGGAGACTTTTTAAAAATATTGATGTCACATTAGCTACCCTCCCGTCATCTGGTATGGCAAGCTGATTTAAGAAATGGGTTACATACCACAGTTAGTATTTCTTCACTTTCACCTTTGAGTTCCTTCAGAACTTGTGGATGAATACCATCTGTTCCTGGTGCCTCATTATTATTTAATTTTTCAATTTGTTCCAGAACCTCCTCTCTTGAAATGTTTATCTGGAACAGGTTTTCAGCTTTGTCACTGAAAAAGAATGGCTGAAGTGGGGGTCTCCCCCATATCCTCTTCATTGCAGACTGATGCAAAGAATTCATTTAGCTTTTCCTCAATGGCCTTGCCTTCGTAGAGTGTTCCTTGAGCACTTCTGTCATCCAGTGGCTCCACTGATTGTTCTGCAGGCTTCCTGCATCTGATGCACTTAAAAACATTTTCCCTGTTAGTTTTTGTGTCCTTAGCTAGTTGCTCTTCAAATTCTTCCCTGGCCTGCCTTATTATACTTTTACACATGACTTGCCAGAGTTTATGCTCTTTTCTATTTTGGTCACTAGGGTTTGACTTCCAATTTTTAAAAGATGCCATTTTGCTTCTAACTGCCTCATTTACTCTGTTCTTTAGCCATGGAAGTGTCCTTTTTCTTTTTCTTGGTCCTCTTGCTGTTTTTTCTTCTTCTTTCATTTGAGATATACATTTAGTTTGAAATTCTGTTATGACATTTTTATCAAGTGTCTCTGCAGCTTAGATATTTCACTCTTGTGACCATTCCTTTTAACTTCCATTTAACTGAGTTCCTCATTTTTGTGTCATTCCCCTTTTGGAAGATAAATGCTACTGCGGTGGGTTTCTCTAACATTTTTCCCCTACAAGGATGTTAAATTTCATTAGTGTAGTTGCTGTTACCAAGTGGTTCAATATATTCACCTGGTGGACCAGATCCTGTGCTCCACTTAGGACTAAATCAAGAATTGCTCCTCCCCCTCCCCCCACCCCCAGGCTTGCAGGATAAGCTGCTTCAAGATGCAGCCATTTATGGAATCTAGAAATTTTATTTCTGCAATCCTTCCTGAGGTAACATGTTCCCAATCAATAGTTGAAATCCCCAATTATTATTGCGTTTTCACCCTTCATAGCCTTTCTAATATCCCTGAGCTTTTCACAATCACTGTCATCCTGTTTCAGTTGTTTGGTAGTATATTCCTACTACTATACTCTTATAGTTCAAGCATGGAATTTCTATCCATAGAGATTCTATGGTACAGTTTGAGCCGTTTAATATTTTTACTTTATTTGACTCTATGCTTTCTTTTATATATAGTGCCACTCCCCTGCCAGCACGACCTACTCTTTCATTCCTATATATTTTGTATCCTATAATTACTGTGTCCCATTAATTATCTTCATTGCACCAAGTTTCTGTGATGCCTATTATATCAATATCTTCATTTAATACCAGGCGCTCTAGTTCTGGACTTCTAGCTTTTGTATTTAGGCACTTGTATATTTTGTCATTATTCAATTGCTTGTCTTCATGTGTTTATATTTAAACTGGATTCTTTTATGTTTGACTGTTCCTCACTAGCTCCTACCTGTACTTCACAAATGTCTTTCCTGTTCTCTTTACTATGGTATAGTTTTCCCCCTTTTACAAATTCATCCCTAAGGGATGTCTCCACCTGAACTTCTTGGATTTTCCCCAGCCCTAAGTTAACAGATTCCTCTGCAATCTTTTTAATTGTACATAACAGCAGTGTGGTTCTGTTTCTCTGTAATGCTTTTACCTTAAGAATAAATATGCTTGCTTAGAAAAAGCTGTGTGGTAACTTGTAACTGCTGGCAATACACAGTCATTGTAACCCTCAGAGAAAGAGAGCAATACAAAGATGCTGGCCATTAGGTAAATTGGTTTATTACCGCTTCCATAATTTCCACTCTTTAAACCCTGGTCAGGAGGAGGGACAGCAATGTGAGTATCCATTCAAAAGAGGTGATGGCTGCTGCCCAGACACCACCTGGATGCCCTTGAGAGACCACCAAGAGGGGGAATACAGGTGCAGTTACCCTGAAACTGTGACAGAAGGTACATTGCAGCCAGATAGCCACATCAAACAGTATTATGAAAGTGGCTAGGTATCTTGGGATTTTTCCCCTTGCCTTAAAATCATCATGGTTTTGCTTTATATGTAAAGGTGCCAAACTGGATAAACATATATACCAGGCTGGAATGGGTATAGCCTAATCTGTAAATTTTATTGATTCTTTAAGACTCCCCAGTTATCACTTTGAGGGTTGGCAGGTTCTTCTCCCAAGATCAGACCCACAATTATTCAAATTATTATATAGTTGGGAATCCCATCATGCACAGTTACAACACTCACACTATAGGAACACTTCTATAATTACAAATAGTTTACTACTACATTTAGTACAGTCACAAACACCCCAATTCAGTAAGGTGCATAGAGATACTATAGAATGTATATCTGCACATTCATATACTTACACCATCCCTCGTAGGACAACCTGAAATGTTAGCCATCATCTTCCTCATCACCATCACATTCCCCCTCATCACCAGTGGCCATCATTCTGGCACCTCTCAAGGACTACATCTCTTTTTCCTACATCCCAGTCTTGGAGCAGTAACTTTTATAAAATGGTAGGCTGACGTCACAAAGTTTGATGCATATTCATTAGGGAATTTTCCCCTTTTCCTTATTTTTATGTTCTCACCTTAGTAATGTTGGAGTGTTCTTCTCTTATAGGTTAGTACATCAGTGATCTCAAGTTATTGTCATATATGCCAATTCGTTACCATGGCCATCTTGTGGTTAGGTATCTGAGGATGTAGCTCATGCATCTGTTAGGTACGTCAGTTCGTTGCCATGATGCTCTTGTGGTTCGATCATGTACCAGTGGTTAGAAATTCTTCTTAAACACTCTATTTTTCAGCTCCCCCATGCTTGGGGTTTTCCTTTGAGCCATTTATCTGTTCAAAGCTTAACTGTTCAAAGATCATAGGCCTTAAACCTTATGCTAACTTGCTGAAGCTACTGTCTTACAGTATACAGACCTTGCCTTATTGTTGAATATACTGGAAAGCAGTGAATATAATAAAGGCAAGCTAGCCCTATGGGCTACATGGGATGTGATGGAATGAATGGAAAATGCTTGAGGCACATAAATTACTACAACAAACATTGTTTTATTAAATACCACTTCCTCAACAGCCCATGATCACATGGTGCTAGCTACAGTGTGTGTGTGTGTGTGTGTGTGTGTGTGTGTGTGTGTGTGTGTGTATATATATATATGGGGCCTACCCTAAAGTGTCAAACATAAGATGTTATCTCTAATGGACTGGCAGGCAAACCTCCTATCCAAACCATTAATCATAAGAGGAGGAGGTGGACAGGATCATTACAAGGGCCCAAGAGTGGTAGCTTATACTGTTACCAAGAAAATGCAAGACTAAGTAGTCAGCAAAATAAACAGAGAAGAGGCCAGGGGATAGTTAGAAAGCTACCTTTTTCAGAAAGGCTCACAAGGTAATTACTAAAAATTTATGTACATATTTTGTTTGTTTATTTTAACAGGTCTGAGCACATAAATCTCTTTGGATGACATTTTGTGAATTTCACTAGGTTATCTCGCATGTGTGTGTTTTTGGCAGCTTGCAGTTTTTAATAAAATTGCTCTGGCCATGTGAGTTTCCCCAAAAATGTGTATTTCATTGTGAAACATGTTTCAGACATAACTGGAGATTTCAACAACTGTTGAAAATCTCACATTAAAAGTTGTTAATGAAGCTATGCTGATGGACATGAGCTGAGGAGCTGGGCTCTAGTTATTGTTCAGTGCAGTAAAATTTTGGCCCATAGTACGTACCATTTTTCCCATGGCATGCCCATAGTAACAGCAGATGTGCATATACCTACTTGTCCTGTCACCTGATGAAATTTGTAGCTTCCAGCAGGAATCCCTTTTATATATAGATAGACAAAAACACAAAAGAACATTACTTAGGTTGCAAAGTCAAACATGTGAAAGCTAGGAAATGCCATATTTTAAAGTTGCCTTTGCAATCTTAATTCTGCTTCTATGTATGTCCATCCCATGAATGGAAAGAGACAGGGGTCCATGTGAGGAAAAGTTAATAGCCATGTGAGCATGTAATTAAAGACTGTACATCTTGTATACATATAAGCAGGCAGCATTATGATTGCAGGGACTATCTTAATTCTGGCATTTCTTAATTGCTGAGTGCCACGCCTTGTTGAGTGCCATGCTATCTGGAGTGGCTCACAACTGAGAGTGCCTCAGAAATAGGGCAGACACCCCAAACTCATGGTAAGTCCTATCATTAGATTTCACCAAGCAGTAACAAATTTGAACTCCTGCATCATTATACCAGCTTTCCAGTGGAGTCACAGGCAGAGTGGAAAGTCCAAGGGGACTATTTTACCACCCAGACAAACTGGACTTGGTGATAAAAGGTCACTTAAACCAAAAACCACACTACATCATGTTGCTCTCACACCCAAGAGACCAGTCACTTACTCCAGATCAATTGTTACTGTCGATCTTTCACGAAACACAAAGCTGGTAGCCAATTCTATGGTAAACTAACTAAGAAAAGGAACTCAGAGTTATTGAGAGGTTAAAGCAGGTAAAATATACATATAGATGAGTCATGGTTTATAATTCTAAATGGTGGCAGTGATGTAATAAATTGCCAGTTTCCCAAAAGTCTTCGAGAGTACCCAGATTATCTCCGGGGATCTCTGCTTTGCATCTGGTACGCTTCCCTGTAAGAGTCCAAACAGTCCAGAGATGAAGGATCTTTTCTTTGAATCCATTCTTATAGTTTTTTCTCACAGAAATCAAGCTGACAGTGTCACTACCCAGATGTGCTTTTCTTCTGATGACAGAGTGAGAAATGCGTTTATAGTCTTTGACCTCCAATCATCACAAACAACGACCACTTGCTTTGAAATTAGCACTTTTCTGTTAAAGTTCTTCATTTGCATTCCACAAAGCTTCTTCCACATTCAATGGGTTATTTACTCATAGGGGCACACACACTGTAAATGTTTTCTACTCTGTTATAACAGGATACAGATAAGTAAAATCAATGCTTGTGACATCCCATTAGTTTTCATGAAGTTTAAATACCAAATACACGCCTATACATTTAACAGTTACTTTGATATATACTGGGGTTTTGGCATGAGCTGGCACCTGGTCTGCCAGCATCACATTGAGTGCTTCACTTAGCAACCTAAATAAGTCTTTTAACATAGATTTTATTGGGGTGGGTCGGGGGAATGGGAGAGGTGGTGTGTGTGTTTGTTTATTTTAAGGAAAATGTAAAACTAAATTATGTTAAAATCCCCTCATCACACATCACAAGCAGGGTTTGAACCCTGAACTTTCAATACTGATTTCTGTCACTTGAGCTGCAGGACCTACCTGTGTTAGCTAACAGCTTTCTCTTCTTTCCGCTACAATGGGTCTGTGAATTGGGGCTGATGCAAAAGGGGAAGAAAAACCTTTTTGATTAATTTTTTGTTGAGAAAACTTAGAAATTTTATTTTTCCAGACAATTTAGTGTTCATAAAAGATGTATAATTGACAACACTGGAAAGAGAGGTCCTCCATGTGTCCACAGAGGAGGTACTTTTCAGACCACAGCAGTGCAAACTGACTCCACTGCCCCACAAATGCTTCCATCCTGACCTTAACCTTAAGTCCCCATTAGTAGCCAGAGGATAGTTTGTCTCCATATCTATTGGGTTCTTTGCTCCTCTGCTGAGATTGCCTACATGGGGGCCAAATATTGGAGGGTTTTTTTTTTGACGTAGGTTGAATGAGAACACAAACTTATTTTATGTTAGACCATCAAAAAGCAGCCATATGGTAACTACTCTTGTTTTTTATTGACCTGGGCTAGAATTTTTGCAGTAACTGCGGAGAGAGACTCCATGAATAAAATTTTCAGAAGCACCTAATTGAGTTTGAAGCCTGAGTTCCATTTTCATAAGTGATGTAAATACTTAGGAGCCTAACACCGCCTTTCAAAGACACTAAGAATGTCTCTACACTGGGTGGGGTGGGGGGGGGAATCCATTCTTAACTTGGGCTAGCTAACTCTGGTTAAAATGGCAGTGAAAAACATCATGCTTTTAACTAGGGTTAACAGCTCTATTCAGGCTTTCTAAAGCAGTCTTGGGTTATACGCAAACTGCTAATCTGAATTAAAAATCTAGTTGCCATGACTTCACGACTATTTTAATCAGAGTTAGCTAAAGTGAGTGAGTTAGTCTGAGCTAAGAAGACACCTTTTCTGCAGTGTAGACATACCTTTACACTCCTAACTCACTTAGGTGCTTTTAAAAATGTTACCCCATATCTCTAATCCCAAATTTACTTGTTCAGTAGCAAATACCTTCTGACATCATCATTAATTTGAGGGTGACAAAACCCTGTAAAAACGTAATTCTGTCAAAATAGGCTAAACTCCTTCCCTTCCCCCACTAAAAAGAAAAAGAAAGAGATAGGAGACCTGGATTCAGGAATGCAGGTCAGTCCTGTAATACAGTCCAGTGCGGTTGCTGATACTGAAACTTTCATTAGCTGTTGCAGAGCAAACAACAGAGAGAAGAGCATAGACTGGGTTGCTTGTTAGACATTAGCTTCTCTACTAGGTGGCCAATACAATAAAGCAGTAACAATTTGTCCATTCTTTTGCACCAAGAAAAAATGCTGCATTATGAAGTGACAGTTAATAACTTCAGAAACAAAGTAGTAGAAAATTGAAACCATGTCTGGAGGTTTATAGCAATGCATCTTTAAGTTTACCTCACTGTTGAGGGAGCCATTTAAAAAGATAAGAGCATAATCCAGACATCTATGATGATGATTTCCTTCAATGTGATAATAAATATACCAAAGTACCCTTTTATCTTTAATAATTCAGGATTCACTGAGTGTTTAAAGCTTTTGCTGTTCTATCATTTAAAGAATCTGATGGTAATTTGTTAAAAATAATAGGAGACATGTCTTGACAATAGACAAAAAAAATTGTGCAATAGAAAGGACTCTTTAAAAATGGAAGTCAGTGCGCTTTATGGCAGTTACATAAAGAACCTAAAGATTTGCACATGTGAAATATTGGTATTTGTAAATGAATCTTTGCAACATGGAAACCACATAATGACATCTGGTGTAACATGGGCCATTAATATATATATGAAAAAGGGGGACAGATTTGAGACAATGTTTGCAACAGCTGATTCCCAAATGCGTTCAACATGCAGTTAATTAGCCAAATACATTTTTTTTTTAAAGTGTAGATAAAAATTAAAATGTCGACACAAGATGCTAACAGTTATATCATTGCAGATACAAAAATACAGACTCTGAATTATTTCAGGTGTTAAGGTATTTGGACTTTATTTGCATTGGAATGTTTAACACTGTTTGGCACTTTTTTTAGAAATAGGGTGTAACTGTAACTATGTGCGATACAGATGATGCTAGGACTCCAAAATGTCAATCTGAAGAAAACATTTTAGAAAAGAAAGGGGACAAGGAAAAGCAGCAGCAGATGGAGGAAAGTATTCAGTCCCATTACAAGAAATTTGTATGATCTGATTCTGTTTAGTCTTCTAAAATGATAAGTTGAATTAATACACAGATGGGCCAAATAAAACCTTCCTACTCTATGAAAAGGCTTATCTAAGTTAGCAATGTGTATTTAGCAAAATTAGTTATTTAAGGTTCTTGGCTATCTTATAAATATAACAAAGGCTTTATAAATATGTCTGTTACGCTCATAGTATTCTGTGAATCGGGGTAAAAAAATGTCAAGGTTTCATTAGGACATGCTGTGTGAAAGTCTTCTGCATAGATCACATACAATAAAAAGTATATTTCCAGACAAACTGTGTTTTAACCAAAATCTCTAAACTTGCATAAGAAAAAGCATCCATGTTACATTAGATCAGAGCTAGACAAATGAGAAAATAAGCCTTCTACCAACATTTGCCTGCATAGAGAACGATTTCCCCCCAAAGTTCAGATATAGTATTTCAGTTTTTCTTTCATTTTACATCTTCCCAACTCTGCATTTCTGTGTCCCAACTTTGCAGTCAGGAGTTATTGAAATACAGCGAAAGACGCTGTTTTTGTGAGATTCCCAGGCAAATTATGTTCATTCCAGAAGTTTGGATAGCTTGAAGAGAAGTTTTAGATAATCATCTGAACTGCTGACTTCCAAACGCTAACTGTTTTGACCATTCTCCCATCAATTCAAAAACATACATTGTTGTAAAATACCTCTTTGATAGTCCTTCAAAAATCCTCTTACAGATTTAGTTTGCAAAGTCTATTAAAAAGGACTTGGTACCAAAATATTTCATGAACACTTACTATGCCATACAAAAAAAAATGGTCCTCAGCAGATATTTACAGCTTGCTCCAGTAAAACTTTTGAAGTTGCTACGCATTGGTGCGTGTTGGTATGTTCTCAATAATGCAGTGATTGTGACCTAAATATAACAATTTTATTATTATTCCTCTCTTCCTACCCATAACAGGAGCAATTTTATAAATCCCTCCAAAAAAACAAAACAAAAAAACCCCCACTACTTTATAAGGCATGTGCTTATATTTTATTTTTACTAATTAAAAAAAACCTTGCTCCTGATTATACTCTTGCTTAAACTAGTACAAATTAGCAGCAACTCCATTCAAGATAAAAGCATGTACAGGTGTAAAATGAGTATCAGTGAGAGAAGAACCAGGCCCCTTGTTTTAGTTTGAGAGCAGAATCAGAACCTGTGTTTTATAAAAAGAGCAAATTATAATGTTGTTGCAACAATAATCAGAATATACACATGCCTAACAATCTGACAGCTATTACTGGATTAACTGAAACCAGCATTAGAGAACTAAACATTGTTCTTCCATTAAGCACTCAGGGGAATAGAGGGCCAAATCCTGACAGACGTGGTATGTAGCTGCAGCTCCCATCAAAATCAGTGGGAGTGCCGGAGAGGTGCACAGCACTTGTCAGGCTGTCTCCTAGTCGTTAGTGTCAGTTCAAGAGGCTCTGTTTAGAAATATTGTCAGATACTTAGGGTTTCTCTTCATATAAAGTAATTTTTGAAAAGGCTAAGTACTGGATGTGAACTATGGATTGCACTTTTCTGTGTTGCCACAAGTTGCTATGGGAACATTTTAAAATGGTGGTAGCTCTGCCTTGACATCGCAACATTTTCTGTGTAAGCGAAGCTTTTCCAAGATCATAATGGAGTGTTTTAACTGAGCGGACCTTTTGTACTCAATAAAATATTTAGTAGATTGTGGTAAATATTCATTTGTCCTCCCTTCGCAACAATACACCACTCCTTGGTATTAACAAAGAGGGTTCCTTGGATGAGAATTTCTCCCATTCTCTAGTGAAACTTGCTTATTAAAATAGATCTACTAATCTAGCAATTTTGCTACATTCTGGGTATTTAATTGGTGAAATTGTTTGACTTTTTAATTTCAAAAGAACACATGGGAAATAGGTAAGTTTGCTTTAAATCTTTCATGTAGAAAGTTGAAATTGTGATTTCACCATTCATTAATACTTAAAACAAAACTTAACCATCTTTACTTTGGCACTACCTGAATGAAAGGAAATATATTTACAGTAGCTCATATTTTATTGGGGAATAAAATAACACAACTGGAAAGCTGGGAATGAAACGTCTCTGCCAATCATGTGTTAACATACTTTGTTACTGAACATACTGTGTTTGAGTTGAAGCACTGTGAATGCTGTCTTATCCCTCACTTAGATAAGCTTTAAAAGGTGATCTCCGAATCATGTCAGCCACAGAACAAGGATTTGCCAAAAGTGACAAACACATGCCCACTACATTTCCTCCAAGCTCTTCAATAACTGAATTTCAGGCTTCTGACAAAGAGAAAATACGCCTTAGAAAACTCTCAATAGTATATTTCAATACAACAGAATACATTAGGTGAAAAGCAGAAATGTTTTTGCAACTCAGGATTTATAAACTTAATGAAATAATACACTTATCGGAAAGAAACGGAAATTCAGTCTGCTGTGTTTGGAGAAATCATCTTGACTCGTAACTCTAGTTCATTTCTTTTTGCTATTGTGCTGGTTCGTTGACAGTTCACACGGTTTGATGGCCTTTCGCAGCCAATTTAGCCCTTTGCAGTTCATCATAATCTCATCCTTCATCCCTGTGATTTCAGAGGCTTTATGGAAATACCATGCAGATGTGTATATGCTTTAGCATAGCTGATAGGAGAGTCTCAAATAATCCCATCAATCTTAATGACATTTCCTACCTGATCAGCAAGAGTTTTACAATTTATTTTGTTTTATAGCTGCTTCATTACCTTTTTTCTCTTACATATCTGTCCATTTACATGTATATTGCATCATCAAACAATGGTTTATTTTAGTCACACAAGGCAAGCTAAGATCACTCATCCACATATCCAGAGCCTGAACAACCATACAGTTTTTGACCATATGCAATGTTTGTCCTTCATTATTTCTCAGATTTTGTTCAAGTGTTTATTTTTTGTTTTTGTTTGTTACTGTGTTTGCAGTAAAAGTTGTAATAATATAACAGGAAACGTAGTTTAAAACTCAGATTTCAGCATCACCTGTGTTAAGGTAGAATCTTCTTGGGAAAGGAAGACCTGAGAATAAAAAATGAGATTTATGGAGCCATCAATACATTTTAGAGCTGTGGGGAAAACCCAGTTTTCTTATCAAATTGTGGTTATTGTATATTAGCTGGTGAATGGTTTCTTCTTTTCATGCCAGATGAAGAATTTATAATATTGGAACATTGACTGCCTTTCCCAGTAAATATGAGCAAACAGGTGTGTTGTTTTTCTCACTTTGTAGAGTTCTCAGAATGAATTGCAGGCCATATTTCGCTTTTGTCAGCATTTTTCTTAACTTGGTTTTGTAATCTTTTCAGAACAGGACTCAGATTCGTACTTGGACATCTGTATATTTGTCTGTTTAAAAAAAAAAAAAGCACCCTCTAATTTGTAACTTCATTCTCACTATTAACCTCTTTGTTTTTATTATATACATTGTTAAATATTTGGCCAGCAGTTGTCTTTAGTATTCATACAACACCTAGCACATTGGGATCCTGGTCTATGGGTGGGGCTTCTTGGCTTGACTGCAGTATAAATAATAATCTAGTTGCCCCACAATTTTGAGTTGAATTGCAAGTCAATGCTGAAAATGCATCCCACATATTTAGATTGTGTAGTAAAGAAGTTTAAGACTCACAGAGTGTTTTATGGTCACTAACTTAAAAGCTGCTGGCCATTTCCCCTTAGGAAATTTAAACAGAAATCTGAGTGACATCACAAATGAAATATTTAGTTTTTCAAGATTTTGAAAATGTATCTCTGCTATCAAACATCTAGGCACAGTTGGAAGTCTGAGTTCAGGAATATCAAAAAGCAGAGGTTTTTAGGCCAAGTGTCTGTGGGGAGGCTTATGTAACTTATTCGTACACTATATCAGGGTCTCCTTAGTTTTTTCAGAATCTCGGAGGAAGATGGAGAGTGCCATACTGGATGAGAGCCATGGCCTATCTAGTCCAGTGTTCTATCTCTGAGAATGGCCAGTGCCAGGTATTTCAGAGGAAGGTGCAAGAAATTCCACAATAGATGTGTGGGATAATATGTTCCTTCAGGGAAGCCTCTTCCTAACCCCTTATTGTTTGACTAATAGTTTGAACTAGGAAGCATGAGATTTTATATCCTCACCATTTTTATTTGATTTCTGTGTTTACTAATTTTACTAATCAGTGTACTAATTTAACTGTGAATATTCTTGTTATCCATATAAATATCCAATCTCTTTTTGAGTCTTGCTAAATTCTGGGCCTCAGTGACATTGTGTGGCAATGAGTTCCACAGATTACATTTTCCATTCCCCTAATCATGTTGCTTGCCTCTGGGCTCCATCTTATACTGCATGCCCTTTTGGAGATGGGGTGGACCGGTACTGTGCACAATCCATTTCCTGAGTTGATATTAATTTAGAGCTTAGTAAGCTATGTAAGTATTTCATATTTTTCCTTCTGACATGCATTACTTTTCACTTACCAATATTGAATTTCATCTTTGATTGTGTTGTCTGTTCACTTCGCTTTGTCCCTCTGAAGTTTCTCATGGTTGTATGATGTGTATTCTGGGATCAACTAATGGACACAGAGAAGGATCCATTGTGTTAGTAGAAAAATTTGATTCAGTCCTCAGCGCACGAGACTCCTGAATTCTCATTCCAGGTCTGACAAAGTTCTTCTGGACAGAGTCTCTCTGCACCTTAGGAAGTCATTGAAACTGTTTCTCCTTCTGTAAAATGGGGTTAATAATCATTTACCTACCCCTGATTTAAATTGAGGGTACTAAAGATTTTAAAGTGCTTTGAAGATGAAAAGCAGTGTCTGTCTGCTTGCCTGCCTGCCTAATGCTACAGATAGTGTATCTGGGGTCAAAAAATCACTTTGAACAACCTCTTCACGTTTTTTTTCAAACATTGCAGTAATTATAGGGTTTATTACATCTGGACCCTTCAGTTTTTAAAAGCTCTGCTCAAATGTGTCTTGCTAGTTAAACCAATTATATTAATGTAGTAATGATTGCTGAAGCCAGTGATATAGGAGTTCTTCGAACCAGGCTCCAAATCCCAAGATGGAAGCATTGTAGGCATCATAGACATGAGCTGTTTGGTCTCTGGGGCATAGATGCAGACTGTTAGATTAGTTCATTACTTTCTGCTGGCTCTTTCCCAGTATCGAGAGGATTCATTTTCCTTCCCTCCCAGTTGAAAATAAAGGCTTGCAACAACAGCTGATGAGGGGAGATGGTAAATGCAAGAGGACTGGCTCAGAAAATATGCGTATGTCCAGATACTGGATTTTGTTCCAGGCCAGGAGACCTGAGGCTTGACAGACAGCACCAGTGTATGCCAGATATGTGCCAGCAAACACATCATTTGGAAGGAAAATAAGAGTGGATATGAGGAAAGAGAGTTATTCTGTCCAAATTAACATATATAATCCTGATAAAGTACTGGGAGGCACTGAGAAATTGTTTCTATCTATAGTGCTGTTGCCCATGTAGCACTTTGCTATCACATATATTCTCTTGTTGAGCAAAATATGTATCACCTTTTAAACCCACCTGGACAGCTCTTTCGTATTTCATCAGGAAAGAAAATTGCTTAGGCATGTTGTACATGGATGATGATATTCTGCATGACTGACTGTGTAACACTGCGGCTGTGCACTCCTTCAGCCTCCATTTCATTGCTGGATATGAGGCGATGAACTTACTCTGTCTCCAGTCCAGTGCTGTGTGATGCTAACTCTGGGCACTAACGCTGCTTCTAGTCTGCTTCTAGTCACTGAGGCTGTGAATTCACTATGCCTTCAGTCAATGCAATAGCGCACTAATACTGACTCCAGCAGTGAGCATTAGAGTCCGTTTTATAATCCTTTAAGCTCATGAAACAATGTAGTATGTTATCATTAACAAATATCATTTGTAATATGCAAAATAAAAGACAGATTCTTCAATTCTTATGCATATTGAGTAGCACTTATTCATACAAGGAGTCCCACTGACACTAAGGGGACTAATTGTGTCAGTACTTTGCTATACAACATGAATAAGGTTCGCAGAATCATGCCTTAAGACAATGGTTAATAAAAGACCTTTTTGACTGTCTGACTTAGTAGCAAAGACTGGGAGACGACAGTGAGCATTTCAGAGATGAACATCTTATTTCAAGTAATTCTACTTGCTGTAAAATATAATCCATTTAATTTTAAAATTTATTCCCAGAAGATATTTTACTAACCTCTTTTTTTTATGTGAAAAACACACTGACACTGCATTTCTATTTATTATATTTATTATGTAGTATGGAACCTATCATTGCAGCTGTGCCATTTTTCTTTATCAAATTTGTTTAGTTACAAACTCATAATCCCCCCCTTAGTTCACTCAAAGGCTTACTAAAGTCTGGCAACCATTCAAGTGAACCTGGGTTAACTCTTTTTTCTGCATTAGTTTTAGTCTTCAGTTTGTAGTGAGTCTCAGATGTTTAGCTTGTTTCAAACCCAGAATGCTGTGTGCAGCTCAGCAGCTACAAACTCTTGTGAAATGAACCGAAGGATGTGCACATCATGGAGAATTGAAACCATCTTGTTCTAGATCACTCCACGATCATCCCTTACACAGAATTAAAGGAACACTGAGGTCTAGAATGTGCTGGGCTGTGCCTGGGTGCACAAGGATGTTGGGAGAAGTGCACATACCCTTCCCCCAACACATTGTACTCATATTTAGGGACCAGATACAACCGTAGTCTTCGTACTAGGGCTGTGGGAGGACTACACAAGATGATCATCGGGGTAATCAACTGAGACAGGCAGCACTGAAGCTGTAGCGCAGGCCCTGCCTCACTTTCTCACAGTCCAGCAGTAAATACTGTATTATTTAAAAAAGGGTTGTAGCTGCACTTTCCTTGTCGCCCTGGAAGTACTGCCCTTAAGAGCTCGCTTGGAGATGGTTGATGGCTGAAGACTTTGGCCAAAAACTTCAGTTTCTGTTCCGTTTTTGCCAAAAGGCATTTTGTTCACTTAACCAACATGGTAGTGCCCATGGGAATGATGTTCTGATAGTGTAGTATATTGAAAACTGTGTAAAAATTGCCAGCCCTCACTTTAAATGCCAGGAGTTTCCTCATCCTCCCTGAAGACTAGAAAAAAGCCAGCCTAGAGTAACGTGGGTTGTTCTGTGCCTCTTTCTTTTAGGGAGCAGCCTGCTTTGTCTTTTTGTTCTGGAATTCTGGTGCGTTATCCGTATGAATTCTAAGTAGTGAGTAATGGTATGTTGTAACCTTCCAGGAAGAATACTTTGTTTTTATCTAACTTCTCTATGTGTATGCTGCAACATAACAGCATGCCCAGAAATACGTTTTCTGGACGTCATTCATCGTTAGCCAATACTGTGGTGTCAATGAAAGATACATCACGTCGTGGGGCCAGTAGTGCTGGAGTGGTAACCTTTGGAATGGTAGAAGTCACTTGTTTGGCAGTAGATTTTGTAGTCAGTGCAATGTAATTTTGCACCTCTACACACTGTGTTGTTTGGTATGTGAGATGCAGCCTTTGTCTTCAGCCAATTACTACTTTTCATATGGCAATTGCATAATATCCTAATATAGAACAGATTGTACTGAAATTATTAGCAGTGATGAAACATCTCCTACCTACAGGTACTGTAGATTTTATTATTTCCCTGAATAGCCCATGCTCCTGCACTGAGTTGGTATTTCCTGAAGTGGTACAAAGTTCTGGAAAACTGGTTTAGCACAGAAAGTGCTTTTTAAATGGTGATCAGCAATAGTTGTATAAAAGGAAAGAGGGAGGGGACAAAATGCACAAAGCTGCTCAAGGCTCATGATCTCAAAACATCGGATAGTTAATGAAAGAAGGTAGACAGACAAAAGTGGGATTACCAACATGATTGTAGTATTTTCTTTGTATTGGTAACAACCAAAGGATAAATTAATACACAAAAAATGCTGATGTGAAGCCTTTAGTGTTGCTACACATATAATATAGCCCACAAAAGCAAGGCATTGAAAAGTTGTCACCTAGCTTTGCATATCCTCTTCTTCAGCTGCAGGCGCATACTTTAGCATTGCCACAAGTACTATACCCCATGAACCACAGCTTCAGCTCTGCCCTCTTTTATCATCCAGCACTTTTAGTTCTCAGTGGATCAGTTCTAATACACAGATCACAAGATGAGATACTAGTTAGTGTCTGCTGTTGACCATCAAATCACTCTAGAGAACAGGATGACTATAATGCAGTGGCTACCATCTAAGTGGCTCTTCATGACCAGAAGTGCCTCTGCAGTGCTCTGCCGTTTCCCCATTATTCAGGGCTCCACAAACAAAGCTCCATGCAGTCTTGGTCATCCACTCATAACCCCTCCTGGGGGGATCTGGTTTCTTTATTAACACAAAGTTCCAGGCACAAACACAAGTCTTCCACCCATCCTTACGCTGGTCATAGCTCCTTCTCTCTTCTTTCTGCTGAGTTGCTGGATAAGACTCAAGGCCTGGCCTGCTTTCTTTGCTTTCTCCAAAAGGAAAACAAAATTTTCAGCTGGGGTGGGTCTCACCCAGCACCAGCTTTTCTTCAGTGACCACTGCAGAAAGCATTATTCTGCAGTACCCTTTCTAGCCTTCTCCTCACTGAACATTCTCTGACCGTTTATGGCCTAGATGCAGCTCCTCCCCTTAATTGGCTCATCTAGGAGTACCTGCTTTGGCACAGGGGAGCTGGACCTATTTCAACCATAGGGGACTAGTCCCCCTGTGACATAGACCATCTCTTTAAGCACCTGTTCTTAATGTGTAGGGAAAAGAGTTGTGTTATTATGGGGGAATTCATTCAGTGACACATGCTGGATGTTTCATGTTACCAATACTAAAACATCCTCACATTTCTAAAAATTGTAAATGACAATGCAACCAGCATGCAGTAATTCTGTATTAGACCTCATCCTGACAGATGAAGAGGAATTGATCACAGACCTAAAAATTAGCAGTAGGTTGTAAACTTAAGACCTGATTACATTTGTTATGTGCAAACAGAATAAAGTCTAAACCAGTAGTATATACACATTTCATGCTTTTAAAAGGGCTAATTTGACATAACTGAAAATAATTATGTGTCAAGTTAATTGGGGATAGAATTTAAACTGAAAAATGTGAATGACAAATGGGAGCTGCTTAAGAATCTTTGACTAGATGCCCCAAAAGCCACAATTAATAAAGGAGCCACGCTGGTTAAAAACTGACATGGCTTAGGGGGGAAGTGAAAAGAACTAGAAGTTCATAGTAACAATGTAAATGAGAAGCTAGGAATTGCAGAAAATTGAGAAGAGAAGCAAAAGGACACAAGGAAAAATCTACTGCTAGCAGAGTTAAGAACAGTAAGCAAAAGAGTTTTTTTAACTATATTAGGAACAAAAGGAATCCTAATAATGGTATTGGTCCATTACTAGATGGAAAAAGAACAACTGTCAATAATAATGCAGAAAAGGCAGAAAATTGTAATAAATATTTCTGTTCCGTATTTAAGAAGTTATATGATGAAGTCATAACATAGTATGATGAAATACTTTCCATTCCAACAATAATTAAAGAGGATGTTAAACAGCAGCTGCTAAAGTGAGACATTTGTAAATCATTAAGTCTGGATAACTTGTATCTAAAAGTTTTTAAAAACTGCCTAAGGAGCTCTCTGGACCACTAATGCTGATTTTCAGTAAGTCTTGGAACGGGGAAGAACTAGAAGACTGAAAGAAACCTAATGTTGTACCTGTGTTTTAAAAGGGTAAACAAGACAATCCAGGTAATTACATAGGCTTGGAAGGATTGGATTTTTATGGTAAACATTGATTTCATCAGACAGAGAACTGCTGAAAAAAATATTTCCACAGATTATCAAAATTTGCAGCTAGGCAAAGTATGAAAAATACTGTCAGAGAATATATTAGAGTTTGATTTTAAGAAATTTGCTTTGTATATTTTTACATGAGATTGGCAGTTTGTGTTTTAATGTTTAGTGCTTTAAACTTTTTTAATCTTAGTAGCTGTCATTACATAATTATTGTCCAACCTCCATCATAACTCCTCCCAACTCTGAACATTTAAATTGAATAGAAAAGAGAATTATTTAAAAAAAATCAACATCAATATTACCTATTGAAATAAATTGTGTGTGTGTGTATATATATATATAACATTATATATATATATATATATATACACACACACACATATATAATTTATTTATATATTAAAATAAATTCTGCCAAGCCTAATTATAGGCCCCTCAGCCTGACATTGATCCTAGGCAAAATAATGGAATTATCGGTTATGAGATTTAAAGCAGGGTAATATAATTAACCTATCCAATATGGGTTTATAGAAAAATAGATCTTATCAAACTAACTTGATATCAATTTTTAAAATGAGATTGCATCATATATTTAGGAACAAAGAACATAAGCCATACTTACAGCATGGGAGACTTTATCCTGGGAAGCAGTGACTCTGCAAAGGACTTGGAAGTCATGATGGATAATTAGTTGAATATGAACTCCCTGTGCAATGCTATGGCCAAAATAGCTAATGTGATCCCTGGATGTAGAAATGGGAATATCAAGGAAGAATAGCGAAGTTTTATTACTTCTGTATTTGGCACTGGTATGAACGCAGCTAGAATACTGTGTCCAGTTGTGGTGTGGGCAATTCAACAAGAATATTGATAAATTGGGAAAGATTCAAAGAAGGGCCAGAAGAATGATTAAAGGATTGGAGAACATGCTTTATAGTGATAGACTGAAGGAGCTCAATCTTTTTGGCTTCACAAAAAAAGGTTAAGGGGTGACTTAATTACAGTGCATAAGTACGACATGGGAAGCAGAAATTTGATGAAGGGCTTTTCAGTCTAGAAGAGAAAGGTAGAAAAAGATCCTATGGCTGAAGGCTGAAGCCAGACAAGTTAAGACTAGAAATAAGGTGCACAATTTTAACAGTGAGGGTAATTAACCATTGCAACAATTTACCAAGTGTTGTGATAGTCTACATTATTGGAAAACTTTGAAATTAAGGTTTGGAATTTTTATTAGAATATGCATTCTAAGGGACATTCTGTGCCCTGTATTATATGAGAGGACATTAGATTATCATAATTGTCCCTTGTGACTTTATAGCCTATCAATGTGTTAAACCAGTTGTGGATGTTTGGCATAGTCATGTTCTTTGTTGGGAACGGAGAGTTTGTTAAAGACACTGCTGAAAGAATGGCATCACTGGGACAGGGATGGGGAAGGAGGCAGAGTTAAGGTATGTTCATTTATTTAACATTTCAGTAGGGGTGAAAGGTTAGGCAAGAAGGAACCAGTGGAAAGGCTACAAGTGCAGCCACTTCAATAAGAATGCTTATGTGCAGGTTGCTGATATAAAATATTCTCCACAGAAATATGAAATCTAACAGGAAAGTGTAGCTGCTGACAAAGAACGTTTCTAATCCGCATGACAGAGAGAGTTTTATCCATGTGACAGAGAAAACAAATCCAGCAGTAACTGTTAGCACATAGCTGAAAGTTTATGATGAATAATGAGTAAGAATGTTTAAACAAACACCCACACCCAAGCTCTACAGTTTATGCCAGGTCTTCTAAGGGTACACCTCTCTACCTAATTTGTGTGGACAATGTTTGTTTTCGTTTTTGTTTTAGTAAGACTTATTGGTCAACAATGAAAGATTGCATTGCTAGGGACAAATTTCAGGCAGAGCCCAATTTCAAAGTCTAACCACTAAATATTGATAAAGAAAAGACAAAAAACTCAGTTGAAAATACAGTAATGCCGTGTGAAATTTGCGGTGATGGGCCACCTACTTTCAGGAAAAAACAAGAATTTAACTCAATTTTAGAATGCAACATTGACTATGGACTACTGTTGCCACCAGGAGCCACCATAATTATAGGTGAGAAACACAGTTACAAAAAAAAAAATGCTGATGGTCTCCCTAATACCTGAGACTTGGCCCAGTTCTAGAATTATCTCTTTTGGATTGATCTGTAAGGTTCACTTGGGGTTCTCCTACTTAATTTCCATGTTTCTGACAAGGACTGGCACCAGAAGAGCTGAATATATTTCATGAAAATCTGGTCCCACAGTATCTGACTGGAAGCAAGAAATAAAGGGAGTTGCACAAACTTTCAGTTTGACTTGCATGGAACTTTAAAAAGTGCTTAATTAAGTTAAGCATATGCTTAAAAGCCCTTCTTGATTAGAGATGCTTTTCTGATAAAGGGGCCTTTTCATTTATTAAATGTGGAAGTTTTAGGGTTAGAACCTATGGGTGCTTGTCTCCAAAACAAAATCTGAAACTTTTAGATGGCACTAATCACTGATAGAAGTGGAAAATAAATCTGTACCTCCTGCCCCAGCTCCTTGAAAGTGGTGGTAGAAAATAAAACAATTTACATGCATGAGTGTGCTGCCTCGGTAGACACTAGACTGTCCATAAAATATAATATTCAGTTTACTAAGAAGTATTGGGGACAATTGCTCCCAGGCCTGAAGGCCCCTGCATAGCTGAGAGTGTCTGTAAC
The DNA here is from genome assembly GCA_007922155.1 of Mesoclemmys tuberculata. NCBI lineage: Eukaryota > Metazoa > Chordata > Testudines > Chelidae > Mesoclemmys > Mesoclemmys tuberculata. The sequence goes on from ML675626.1 coordinate 8,339,193, forward strand.
ATTTCTGTTCCAAACTTTTGTCACTTACACTTAAGACAAGAATTCCCACCACCCCAACGTCCTTTCTTGTGTCTGAAAAGCAGGTAGCATTGTGACACTTCCCCATCCAGCAGAAATCCCCTTCTGTGTTGTGCTGCTCTGTTCTCAGGGTCAGCAGGCAGAGCAGAGAGGCCTGGGATGCCTGCACAGAAGGGGGAAGAACATCACCAGGAACCCTACATAGGAGGTGCCCAGCCCATTTCCTTCTGAGATGTGCACATAAGGCACAGAGGGCAGTAGTGGGGCCCAGGGGCTGGGAGTGGGAGTAGTTTAATGGATTAGGAGGTGCAGGAAGGAGCTGAGAGCAGAGAACAAAAGGAGGACACGGGGCTTGGGAACTTGCAGCTGGAGGGGAAGATGGGGCCTTGGTGCCAGATAGGAAGGACTGGGAGAGGCTGAGGGTATTTTGTAGTGAAAAGAGCATCATGCCTGGGAACGGTGGGGGACATGGACCAGAACCAGTCCCAGTGTGGGAAATGCTGGGGAAGTGAGTGGTTATCTAGGGTGGAACAAGGGGTGAGTGAAGGCCTGTGGTGCAAGTGAGAAGGCTCTTGCATATGAGAGCACTAGCGGAGGAGAGAGGGGAATCGAAATACTAGGTAGAGATGGAAAGTGAAGGGTAGAGAGTAATGTGAGAAGCCTGGAGAACTGTGGAGGGAACTGGGAATCAGCCAGAGAGAGAGAGAGACTCTGTGGTGGAAAGAATCTAGTCAGCACCTAGGCATGGACAGAACTCCCACTGGGAAAACTAAGAAGTTAATGATAACCCACGGGGACAGGGAGGGTTTGAAGTGAAAGAAGAGGTAAGTGTTAAGTGAGGATTGTGGAGTATATGGGGTGAGGGAGGATGGACTGTAGGAATGGGCTGAGTCAGTTGGGATTTAAGGAGCAGTAGAGGATGGGCAGTGGATAATGAGGAGGGGTAAATAATAGGGTGTTGGGTGAGTAGACCACCATTGTGATGACGAGGAAGGACAGATTGAAGGGATGAAATGTAAGAGGAGTAAGAGAATGGGAAAGATGAAGACGTGAGAGAAACAAGAAGAGTGAGAAGGCAACATTTGTAGAGAAGAAGAGGAAGGGAGAGAAGTGAAGACAATGATTATTAAACATTATAGAAAAGTTGGATGTGGGAAGAACTCCCTTGGAAGAGGCAGAAGAAGGAAAGAAAGAAAGTGTAGAGAAAGATGAAAAGTAAGGGACATGTAAATGGTCTATTTTTGTTATTTCATAGAAAGCTTAATACCATTGTTTCTTGGTTTGTTTCCTTTCCTATCTCTTCAAGTCATCTATACTGCCCATTTACAGGGCTTTGACATATTTAAGGAACAAAACTAAAACATAAATAGATTTCCCTCTATGCTACAAGATCAGGCCACACTGTAATCATGTCAGATGGCAATCATTTTGTTTCTAGGTTTCCTGGCAGTGTTATTTGTAGCCCTTTGATTTCAGTTTCAGTTCTCTTTCGTTTATAGCGTGTCTTATCTCCTCTTGTTCCTGTTTCTAGTTTGTGATCAATGATTGATGGTAGTACTTCTTACAGTGCACTTTCTGCAGACAACTCGAAAGCCCTCTGTGGTGTTTGGTTTTGGTTTGCATTTTTGTTTGATATGAGGTGTTTTGAGAGAGGCGTTTGTCTGCGGAAGCCATCGTTATCCACTACTTATCGAGGGAAGTGTGCTGGCTTTTTGTCAGCCTTATTCCAAAGCTTTGTTGGGTTGGTTTTTTTATTTGTTTTGTTTCTGTTTTTGTTTTTTAAACACACACACACACACACACACACACACACACACACACACACACACA
>ML675626.1:8341050-8645483 GCA_007922155.1 Mesoclemmys tuberculata
ACACACACACACACACACACACACACACACACACACACACACACACAAATTCACCTTTTAAATCCTTCCAAAGCATTCAGTTGTACACTAGTTAGCCTAAAACTTATCAAGTTTCCCTTGTCCTCCCTTTCCTTCCAATTGGGTGTCTGGGTGTGTGGATGCTAACTTGTTCCATGTTGTTCTGTTTTTGGAAGACTTATTGTATGCACTACCTTTTTGATCATGCTGACTCTCTTCAGGGCCATAAAGTCATTCTTTGCACGCAGGCCTCTGAAGGCCTAAGACCATTTCTTCCTACTAATCACAACAGTAAAGAGCTGTGGGGCATGGTCATAGATGGGCAAGGAAGCTCAATAATCTCTTGTACGTAGGCAATAATTTGCCTTGGTTTTCTGGTTTGTTTTTTTAACATACACACCGGTTGTGTGAATAATTTTATAAAAGTCCGCATGTGTCTGGGGAGGTAATACGCACTGACTCTCTGGCTCTGTGACTTTGGTTTTTGGTGTTTGTACCATAAATTCCAACTGACACATTATTCTAATTTAGAATTCCAAATAAATGCCAGTTTAGTGGTGGTGGGTTTTTTTTTGTTTGTTTGTGGAAGTGTTTTAAAATGTAGCAAAATTTCACAATGTATTTAATAATTTCCTGGAGGAAGATCCCCAGGTCCCTAAGGTTTGGGGTTTTTTAATTGCCACCCTCTCTCTGCTCCTCTCCACTCTAGTTATAGTCCTGCATGCTGTGTCTGAATTCAGTGCTCACACTTGAACAATCAATAGACGGATTTTCCAAGGGACATTCTGACCCCCTCTGAAGAATACTGTTCCATGCATGCTGTGTCTGTGGATTTATATGCATGACACACAGCAGTAAGGAGGCTTACATTTAGATTTTAATGCTATTAGTGATGTCGTTTCATCCAGTGTATGAAAAGTAAGTTTGTGTTAAATCTGCCATGTATTATTTTTAAATTGTGAACTCAGCTGTTTTCTGATTCCAAAAGTGAAATTTACAAAAATTTCCTCAACTCCATATGTCAGAAAGGTCTTTGTAAACTTTGCTCATACCTTCCTTAGTGATGGTATATGCTATTCTTTACCTGAATGTGGAGGGCTAGTGCAGCTGCCTACCCTACACACATCATCCTGTGTCTTTGAACAACATATAATATGCTTAGAAGTGTGCATATTTTAAAAAAGTTTCTAACGTTTATAATAATAAAGGAAGAAAAGCCTGTCAGTTTTGCCTCACGCATTATTTTTCATTTATGCAGAGCTACACCAAACAAGTTGGCAATTACTAAATTTGCAAGAGTGAAGAAAAAAGCTAGGTGTCACTCTTTTACCAACCTTTAAACAATTAGTAAATAGAGAAGACTTAGGCCAAAGATTTCCAGAAAAATTTCTTGTAGACAGCAAATGTTTTGGGGTGTCGTCTTTTTTTTTTTATTTTATTTTTTTCAATGGTAGCTTGAAGACAAAAAGGTGAGCTATCAGTAGTGAGTGATTTCTTTACGCTTGTGGTGATGAGCTCAGTATATTGTCTGAAAATGGTCTGAGGAGCAACCCCATTTCAGCTCGACCAGCACACCTTTATTTGTCCTGTGAAGTTATAGTGTTCCCAGATACATTATCTGTGTATTATAGGAGGATTTATTTATTTTCACAACATAGTTGATCTTGTTTACTTCAGAAAATGCTTGCTTAAACTGCAGATGGTATCTGAATGGGAGGGGAAGGCAGGGAGGAAGCTGCGCTTTGAAGTAAACACTATATTCTGACCACTGGTACCCATCATTATCCACTTCTTATAAACAGTAGTGTGCTGGCTTTTTGTCAGCCTCATTCTGAAGCTTTGTTAATTCACCACCATGAAAATGGAAGTTTCATACGCATTGACATAATTAATGAAGAGGCAGGCAGCGTGCTCTACCAATTAACACCACAGGGAAAAGTAAAATTGGCTTCCTTTTTGCGTGTTGTGCCAAAGTTAAGGACTGTAACACACAGCAAATAAATAGAGATGCTTTTAATGAGCTGCAAGATCGAGCTGAATAACTCAGAAAGGATGTTGGGTAAACATTGCCAACTATTTAGACTGTTAAGAGTAATTGATGAGCTTAGTTAAAAGTTTGGGGGGGAAGGACTGTCAGGAGTTGAATAGTGCTCATTCATAAATATATTTTCATTTCAAAATAGCTGTTGGGTATGTTAAAGAATGTAATGTACAGTTCAAAACAAATATAATAGACAATTACTGCAAAGAAGAAATGGCTTTACTAATAACTGCTTCCTAAAGAATACCCCAGTGGATTTTTCATAGCTGATAGGTTTGCGTGTGTCAAACTTCAGCTTTTCAGCAAAATACTCCTGTTCTTGGTGTTCACTCATAATGAATACTTGTTTGGGGATAAAGAAAAAAAAAGGCAAATTTATAACGCAACTGATTTCAGGCAAGTCAAGACAGAGTTTGGCCCTCCGGTGTTTGAGCCACCCTCAAAAGCCTGAGTATTTAAAATTGCAATGAAGAAAAGGTAAGAAACAAATTGTATAGTCTTCATTTTCATTAAATCTTCCTTCTTGCCCTCTGACATAGTGAGTTTAATGCAGGTCAAATTAATTTGAAATATTTTTTTTTTAAAAGCATTAGTTTTAAAAATCTGTTTGGCAGCATTTATAACTGTTTTTAGGAGTCAGTTACAAAAACAAGAAATCCAGCCTTTTAATATATTGTATCCTGAAAAAGTAAGTTTTAATTGCACGTTGAAGTACATAAAACCCAATCCAAAACCCGTGGAAATCAACAAGATGGATTTTCATGAGCTTTGGATCAGGCTCGGAGGCACACGTCTGCATATTCACCAGTGCCAGATGACTGAAAATAAATAAACCCCTTCCGATTTTGTTTGGTTTTAGCTTTCAACAGTTCTCATAATTTTACATTTTGTTCAAACTGGGAAATATTAGGATAGATCATGATAAAATGAATCACATGATTTTGTTCATAAAAAAGACCAAGATAAGCACATGCTTAACTTTGAGCATGTTCTTAAATCCATCCTTATCCTGCAAAGCACTGAAATGTGCATTAAGTTGACAATTGTCTGAAAATATTAAATACTCGGGAGAGAGAGAAATGAATTAAAGTACCACAAAGGTATAAAACTGATAAAAAACTAGATAAAAGATAATTTATGCTGACTATCATAAATAATTGCTGGCTGGCATATAAAGGTGTTGAATATTCTGCTAAGAGCAAAGTGTTGCAAGTCCTGTCACTTGGTACCTCAAAAATGGCAATGGACAAAATCCTGGTGTATATACTAGTAGAGAATCTTCTGACACTGGCAGAGAGATGGATTAATTGACCAAATAAGTCCTCCACTAACATATATAATTCTTTGATACTGTTTTAATATAAAAGCATGAATAGCGATGGGTAGTTCTGATTGCAATGAGGTCCCACCTACCATATAGTCACGACTTAATAATAATGCTAAATAGTTTTCTAATTTTTGTTTCCAAGCAGAGAGGTCAAGCTTTTGTCAAGCTTTTGTGATCAGAAGGTAAATGATATTCCTTCTTTTTCTAGTGACATTCGGTGGAACATGTATGTATCACTAGTGAATTGAAATGTTTGCTGTAGTGGGACCTGCTACTAGGAATTGTGAAAATTAGGGTAAAGGAATATAATTTAAGAAGCCTCATGGGCTTGAAACTTGGTTCATTTATGCTCATTTGAACTAGTACAATTCCATCTTTTTAAAGGGAATTACACCTGATTTACTCTGGGGTAAAGAGAAGAAAAACAATCTTACTTTAAGCAGCTCTTTGCTTACTGCCATGCAGTACAGGACCAGAATATAATGCTATGATAGTTTTCTAACATGGTTATTTGTTTAAGGGCATTATTTAATTTTGAGAGTTTCTGCACTCAGAAATAAGGAAGGAAACAAGAAAAAGATTTTTTTTCCCTCAACCTGAGCCATACTTGATTCAAACATCTCTCCCCAAGATCTTAATGGCCTTAAAATGGAGTTCTAGTCTCTTGAGCTCCTGGGAAATGGAATTAAATGTGTATCTGATTACTTCATAAATTTCCAACAACAAGGGTGTGTTTGTGTTCTTGCATTTTTCTCTCTCGCCATTCTCTTTCCACTGCACACTTATCTTCATTTTTTCCCTTTGCCATGGTTTTCCTCTCTCCCTTCTACTATTTTATCTCTGTTCTCTTTCCCTCACTTCACATCTCTCCTCTCCCCCATATCTTATCCTTAATCAGTCCTCCCCACTTCTTTCCTTGCTCTCTCCCCTTATTCCCCGTTAGTATTCCCTCATCTTTTTCCTAATCCAGTTCCCATACAACCTCTCTCATCCCCTGAGAAATCTCACTTCTTCCTCTCTCTCACCCTCGCATCATTTTATTTCTCTCTCTCCTCCTCTCCCGTGTGGCTCTTATTTCTTCCACTTGGCCTTTGCATCTGATTATTTATTTCCCCATTTTTCACTTCTGCTCAATTCTATGGTGGGCCGAGTCCTTTCACTGTGGTTGTTAAGCTACTTTCTGGCCCTTCTCAGCTAATCTGCTGACTTTTTGTCCTCCATCTTCAGGCAGCTGGCTCTGACCCTGCCTCCATTTTAGCTGCTTGGCACCACCAGCAGAGCTGCCTCCCCATCTCCCAAATGCCTGCTTATGTTGGCTCTTCTTCTCCCTGTGTATTAAGTGCCATATTTCTGTCCTCTGTATGCCCACTGGCCCTGCCACCCTTCCCTTGATAGACAGTAAAAACACTGGCAGATGGGCTAGGTATCAGGACTATCTACAGGATGAGAAGGTGTGATGGGGTATATAAACCGCACAGTTAGACAGAAGCTGCTCTGGGTCCAGGTGACTCCACCCTGCTACACTTGCAGAGCCTGCTCCAGGTGGAAGAGGAGCTTACAAGGGAGCCACACAGCTCAGAAATAGAGGAGTGCCTTAATAAGGCTGCAGCAGGAGCCCTGGTTGCAGGAGAAGTTCTGTTAGAGACAGATGCCCCAGACTCGAGGGGAGGGCTAGCCATTCCTCAAGACGGGGAACCCTTTGCTCTAGCTTCTGGAAGAACCTTGATTAAATACTCGGCCATACCTTGGGCTGGGAAGCAAGTGGCAGGAAGTAGGCCAGTGAGACAGCCAGAAGGACTCCAGGATGTTTGCTGTCACTACCTCATTTAGGCCCAGCAGCTCCCCTCCCCTCCCAACTACCCTTTTTGTGGAGGGGGCAGAAACCCCTTCCCCCTTGGAGAGAAGGAGAGGATGAAGACGTAAGCCCTGAGTCAAAAGCATGGCACCCATAGGGCCCCGAGGTGGACTGAAGACACGTTCTCTTGTGAAGATGTTGGACAATATGTGTTTTGTTGGACTCCGTTACCTCAGCAGGGAGGGAACGTGATTGTTGACCCGTCTGAAGAGCTGAGTTGCTCTCTGCCAAAGGGGTGGATCACCCCAGCATTGGAGTGAGGGCTTTCTAGGGCTGCTGAAGACTGGGCAGAACTAGTACCCAGAGACCTAACCACTAGACTGCACCACTGGTAAGCCCAGCCCTGTCCCAGAAGCACTGTGCTACTGCTGCTGAAGCTGCAGGGAGAGCCAGCAAAGCTGCAGAACTTGAAAGCGTGAGAGGGAGGGAGTGAAAAGGAGGGAATACAGGGAGGCAGGGAAAATGTTCCAGCCTCTCATTGGCTCAAATTAATCATGATCCTGTAACTGACTGCCACTGACTCGTGGTGTGACCTTAGATAGGCACTTGGTCTCTGTCTCGCTTTCCACGTCTATAAAATGGAGGGAATAACACTAAATTCACAGGGGTACGGTGAGGCTTCATTCCTTAAAGTGTATAAATTGTTGAAGATCCTCTGATGAAGAGTGCTAAGTTCAAAGGAGTATTGATAACGAACACGTTTGCAATATAATCTTAGAATGAGGCCACGCAACCTGCTTATTGGAGACTGTAAATCGTTCTTTACAAATTAATGTCATGAAAGTAGACTACTTGAAAAATAAGTACATATGTATTTCTTCATTGCCAGGCTACTCTGGTCATTGAAGGATAAACGTACAGAAAGTTCAAAAATAGAATCTCTCCTTTTACTATCCATTCACATGCCATAAAATGGAGCTTCTGCAATTAAAATAAATATCCTGTAGTTAATAGGTAATTAACAAGGTCTAATCTGTTCACCCTAGCTTTAGATGTGTAGGTAGTATACGTGCCAGCTCCAATCACTAATAAATCCGTCAGCTTTGAGGGTTTTCCTGTTCGTTTCTACTGAACTGTTAGTGTATGTGACAGCCCATGGTTCTGTCAGAACGAATTGTCCCCCTTGAAAAGTTGGCAGCACAGGGAAGTGACAACTTAATGGAAGCTAAAGCACTCTAATGGCAGTGCCTGGTGAAAGCATGGGAAAGTCATCCATAGCATTTGCCCCCGATTTTGAAAATGTCTCTTTGCATTGCTAGTTGTGTGCAAGATATTGCAGCTTTACTGAAGTCACATTTACAGGTATTATTAAGTGAAATATGATTCACTAAAACATTTGCTTGTTGATAGACATTATTCAATTAAGGCTATCCTGAATAACTTTCTGATCATAGTGCATTAGGATAGAGTATTATTAGATTAATCATTTTAAAGACCTTTACTGCAGAAGTCAGATGAACAAACCAATCCGAAATCTATAAAATGAATAGTAATGTAAAAATTGTTTAATCCAACTATTTGCATGGAGGTACGGCTACATATATTTAAGTATAAGTGGACTATCTAATTAATGGATTTTTGTAAATATAACACACACATAATACTTACTTTATTTGTATAACCTGTATGGTATATTGGTTATTTTAAGTGATGGTTATCAGTACTTTAAATTATGAAATAAAGCCAATTATAGTAATTAATGTGAAATTATTGGATGATCAAGATAATTTATGATGTACTTTTTTTTTAAACTAGCAATTGTCAGTGGCTTGTGTGTTTATATATCCATTTATTCTCCTTCGAGTGGTTGCTCAGATGCATTCCACTTAGGTGTGTGCGCGCCCTCGTGCACAGCTCTCCGGAGAACTTTTCCTAGCAGCCCCTGCAGGGGCCAGTCTCAGCGCCCCCTGGAGTACCGCCATTATGCAGCGGTATATATAGCTCGACCGGCCCCTCCCCTCCTCAGTTCCTTCTTTCCGCCCATGACGGCCAGTTGAGAACTACCCCTGCTCTTCAACAGTTTGTGTTTCTCCTTAAAGTGAGTAGATAGTTTAACAGTTCACCCTGAACTAAGTTAGTTTTTAGTTAGTGAGGGTTTTTAGTTAGTTTAGGGAGCCTTCGGGCTCGCGGCGTCCCGGCTATGCCGGGTTCGCCGGGCTTCAAGCCATGTGCTAGCTGCGGCAAGGCCTTCCCGGCTAGCGACCCCCATGACGGTTGTTTGCGGTGTTTGGGGGAACTGCACCGTAGGGATCAGTGCAGTATCTGTAAGTCCTTTAAGCCTCGGACTCAGAGAGAGCGCGAAGTGAGGCTTAGGGCTTTTCTGATGGAGTCCGCTTTAAGCCCGGCGTCCGAGCCATCGCGGACTACTCCGGCACCGAGTGTGTCTTCGGTGCGGAGTGCGCCTCCGGCACCGGGGGTCTTGGTGCCGAAGAGGAAGAAGCGCCGCCCGCGCTTGCAGCTCTCCCCCGCACCGCAGGAGCGGCCGGGGTCGAGTTCGGAGGTGCTCCTCCTTATGGACGTGCTGCCGGCCTCTGCTCCGGCACCGGCCTCTGCTCCGGCACCGGCCCCGGCCCCGGCACCGGCACCTACTAGGGAGGCTCCCCCGACTCCTGGAAGTGGGGGACCCCCTATACGGGACCCTTCGACGCTGGAGGCTATCGAGGCGGCTCAGGCTTTGTTGGAGTTGCCTACGCCTCCGGCACTCTCTCACCGGAGAGAGACAGGGCCCGTTTCCTGGGGCAAACCCGCGATGGGGGGCCCCGAAGGGTGGGCGGCCCCGGCACCGGTGGACAGGCCGCCCACCACCCGACGCAGGAGAGTCGAGCTCGGAAGCTCCTCTCCATCTTCGTCCTCGGACGACGCGTCGCGGCACCGTTCCCGGCACCGCTCCAGGTCCCGGCGTCGTTCCCGGCACCGTTCCAGGTCCTGGCACCGCTCTGGACATCGCTCTTCGTCGCGGCACTTCTCCTCGTCGTCGAGTTCAGGCTCGGCACCGAGACGGCGTTCTCGGCACCGCTCCCCAGCATCGAAGCGATGAAAGACCCCCCGGTACCGGTCGTCTTCTTCGGCGTCGCCTCGTCGGCACCGAAGTCAGAGTCGCTCTTCGAGATCGTCGCGTGGCGAGTCTTGGAGCGCGCCCTCCCGGCGTCATCACCGCCTGCGTTCTCCTGACTCGGGGTCCCGGACCCGACGTCAGGAACGGATATGGTCGTCGGCACCGCAGCCGGCACCGGCACCGCAGCCGGCACCGGACCCAGCACTGTAACCGGCACCGGCACCATCCGTTGCGGCACTGGTTTTGCCCTCGGCACCGGTGCCGCCTCTGAGCTGGCCACAGGGACCCTGGCAGTGGCCGTTGTGGGCCCAGTGGGCGGCTCAGATGGGGCAGGGAACTATGTCGGCCCCTGCCTCTGTCACCCAGACTCAGCAAGCACCTTCGGTGCAGGAGGGTGACCGCTCCTCTGGGGAAGAGGAGGAGGAGGAGGACCCTGGGGAGGGCCCCTCCACTGGGCCCCGCCACCCATCTTACTCGTCGTCCCCGGATGAGGCGGCGGTACGAGACCAAGGAGCCCCGCTCGTTGATTTTAAAGCACACCAGGAGCTCCTAAAGCGGGTGGCTTTGAACCTTGGCCTTGAGGTCAAGGTGTTAGAGGAAGAGGTGGACCCCCTCTTCGGCTGCGTGGGGGCCCAGGGACCGGCTAGGGTGGCCCTTCCTGTGCATGAGAGGGTCCTGCGCCTGGCTAAGTCAGTCTGGCAGACCCCTGCCTCGGTTGCCCCGACCTCTAAGGGCGTCGAGAGGAAGTATTACGTGCCAGCCGAGGGGCACGAGTACTTGTATGCGCACCCTGCCGCGGGTACTTTGGTGGTGGATGCCGCCAATCAAAAGGACAGGCAGGGTGCTCAGACTGCCTCCCCTAAAAATAAGGAAGGCAGGAGGCTGGACCTTTATGGGAGAAAGGTCTATTCGACTGGGGCGCTTCAGCTGAGGGTAGCCAACCATCAGGCTCTCCTCGGCAGGTACAACTTGAACCTGTGGGACTCCTTGAGGAGGTTTACGGAGTCTCTCCCTCCAGACCAGGCCGCAGACTTTGGTATGGTGCTGGAGGAGGGTTTGTCTGTGGCAACCGCGGCCCTGCAGTCTGCGTCGGACGCTGCAGACACAGCCAGCAGGGCTATGGCCTCCGCCGTTGCGATGAGGCGGGCAGCGTGGCTGCAGTCCACAGACCTGTCGTTGGAGGTGCAGCAGTCCATCCAAGACTTACCCTTCGATGGAGCCGCCCTCTTTTCGGAGAGGACGGACGAGAAGCTGCACGCTCTCAAGGACTCAAGGGCAACGTTGCGCTCCTTGGGCCTGTACACGCCCCAGGCGGCTAGACTGCAGAGTCGCCAGCAGCCACAGCAACCGCCGCAACGTCAGCGGCAGCAGTCTAGGCCGCAGTCCAGGCCCTTCCCCACCGCAAGGGGTAGGGACAGGACCAAAGGCTCTGGACGGCGCGATCGCCCGACGTCGTCCTCCTCTTCCTTTAAGGGACCCTCTCAAGGGCCTAAAGGGAAGAGACAATTTTGACGGTGTCTCCGAGGGTGGCACCGTCTCATGTTCCCTGGGTTCCCCGCCTTTCCAGGACAGGCTCAAGCCGTATCTCGGCCTGTGGCGGGAGGTAACATCGGACCAATGGGTCCTCAGCATCGTGCGCTGGGGATATGCCCTTCAGCTCCTGGCCTCCCCTCCCCACTCCCCACCTCCCCGTCCCTCTTCAGGGACCCATCTCAGGAGCAATTACTCCTTCAGGAGGTTCAATCCCTCCTAGTCAAAGGAGCCATAGAAGTGGTTCCACCACTCGAGGTGGGGAGGGGATTCTATTCGAGGTACTTCCTCGTTCCCAAGGCCAACGGAGGCCTCAGGCCTATTTTGGACCTGCGCAGGCTCAACAGGTTCATAAAAAAGCTGAAGTTCCGCATGGTATCCCTAGCGTCCATCATTCCCGTCCTAAACCCAGGGGACTGGTTTGCCGCCCTCGACCTGAAGGATGCGTACTTTCAAGTCTCCATCCTTCCTGCCCACAGGCGGTTCCTAAGGTTTGTGGTAGCTGGTGGCCACTACCAGTTCACGGCCTTGCCCTTTGGCCTGTCTTCCTCCCCCAGAGTGTTCACCAAGTGTATGGCAGTGGTGGCGGCCTTCCTGCGGCGCAGGGGGGTCCAGATATTACCGTACCTGGACGACTGGTTAATCAGGGGCAAGACCAGGTCGCAAGTGTGCGAGGCGGTCTCTCTCGTCCAGTCCACCTGCCATGCTCTGGGGCTGCTCATAAACGAGCAGAAGTCGACGCTGCGTCCGGTGCAACGCATAGACTTCATAGGGGCCCACCTGGACTCGGTGCAGGCAAAAGCCTCCCTCCCACGTTCCAGGTTTGAGGCCATGACAGCGATAATATCGCAACTTCAGAGGTGCCCCACGACTACAGCCAGGCACTGCCTGCAGCTGTTAGGCCACATGGCCTCGTGCACCTATGTGGTGAGGTTGGCCCGCCTCAGGCTCAGGCCCCTCCAAGGTTGGCTGTCCAAGGTTTACATGCCCAGCAGGCATGCTTTGAGCAAGGTGGTAACGGTGCCCCCTTTGGTGTTGGGGTCACTGACTTGGTGGCTGGACCCCGGGACTGTGTTGGAAGGGATTCCCTTCAGGGCTTCCACCCCCTCGGTCACCCTGATCACGGACGCATCGGACCGGGGGTGGGGAGCCCATATCACCGGTGGTCTGACCACGCAGGGTCGCTGGTCCTGGAGGGAGTTGGCCCTCCATATCAATGTGAAAGAACTGAGGGCAGTCAGACTGGCATGCGAGGTGTTTCGCCACTCTTTATTGGGGAGAATGGTGCAGGTGTTAACAGACAATACCACTGCAATGTATTACATCAACAAGCAAGGGGGGGCGCACTCCTCGGCGTTGTGTCAGGAGGCGCTTCGACTCTGGGACTTGGCGGTGAGGTGCAATTTCTGTTTAACCGCCTCTCACCTGCCTGGGGTCAGGAACGACGAGGCGGACCGCCTCAGCAGGTCATTCCTACCCCAACACGAATGGTCTCTCCACCCCGAGGTGGTGGACAGGATTTTCCGCGTGTGGGGTGTTCCCCGTCTGGACCTCTTCGCGTCAGCTCGGAACGAGAAGTGCCCGATGTTCTGCTCGCTCAGGGGTCGCGAGCCGGGCTCCCTTTCGGACGCATTTCTCCTCGAATGGACGGGGGCCCTCCTGTATGCGTTTCCCCCCTTCCCGCTCTTGCCCAAGGTCCTCTTGAAAATCAAGAGGGACAGAGCGGATGTGATTCTGATCGCCCCAGCGTGGCCGAGGCAGTACTGGTTTTGCCTGCTCCTGGACTTGTCTGTCGCTCCCCCGATCGAGCTCCCGAGGAGACCGGACCTGCTCTCCCAGGACCACGGCCGGCTACTGCATCCCAACCTGGACTCCCTGCACCTGATGGCCTGGAGGCTCTCTGGCTGACAGAGGAGGAGAGAACCTGTTCGGAGCAGGTCCAACGCGTGCTGTTGGGAAGCAGGAGGCCCTCCATGCAGCTCGCCTACAGGGCCAAGTGGAGGAGGTTCACCTGCTGGGCGGAGTCACGGGGCGTAACCCCCGGTACTTCCCCCGTGCAGGCTGTCCTGGATTACCTGCTGCAGCTTAGGCTACAGGGGTTAGCGTTGGCCTCCCTCAGGGTACACCTGGTGGCCATATCGGCGTTCCACCGGCCGATGGGGGGACGATCCCTGTTCTCCCACCCCATGTCGGTGAGGTTCCTCAGGGGAGTTGAGAGGCTTTACCCGCAGGTCCGTGACCCGGTGCCTCTCTGGGATTTGAACCTGGTCTTAGATAGGCTAACGGGTCCCCCCTATGAGCCCTTAGCCACCTGTCCAATGATGATCCTTTCCTGGAAGGTGGCTTTTCTCGTGGCCATTACCTCGGCCAGGAGGGTCTCTGAGCTAAGGGCCTTAACCTCGGAGCCCCCCTATACCGTGTTCTACAAGGACAAGGTTCAGCTTAGGCCTCACCCAGCGTTCCTGCCTAAGGTAGTCTCCCGGTTCCATTGTAACCAAGATATTTTCCTCCCCGTGTATTTTCCTAAACCGCACGGGTCTGAGGACGAGAGGAGACTTCACACCCTCGATGTGAGGAGGGCGCTGGCGTTCTACCTAGACAGGACGAGGCCGCTCCGAAAGACCACGCAGCTCTTCGTCGCGGTGGCAGAGAGGATGAGAGGCTCCCCGGTCACCTCCCAGTGCATCGCCAGGTGGATCACCGTCTGCATCCGGCTCTGCTACGAGCGTGCAGGCGTCCAGCTCCCAGGAGTGGTGACGGCTCACTCGACGAGGGCCCAGGCCGCGTCGGCAGCCTTCCTGGAAAGGGTCCCCCTGGATGACATCTGCAGGGCTGCCACCTGGTCTTCAGTGCACACCTTTGCTTCGCACTACGCTGTCGTCCAGCAGTCAAGGGACGACGCGCGAGTTGGCAGAGCCGTGCGGAGGGCAGCTCGCCGTTGACTCCTACCCACCTCCAAGGTATGGCTCGCGAATCACCTAAGTGGAATGCATCTGAGCAACCACTCGAAGGAGAAAACGTAGTTACTTACCAGTAACTGTTGTTCTTCGAGATGTGTTGCTCAGATCCATTCCACACCCACCCTCCGTCCCCGCTGTCGGAGTCGGCAGAAAGAAGGGACTGAGGAGGGGAGGGGCCGGTCGTGCTATATATACCGCTGCATAATGGCGGTACTCCAGGGGGCGCTGAGACCGGCCCCTGCAGGGGCTGCTAGGAAAAGATCTCCGGAGAGCTGTGCACGAGGGTGCGCACACACCTAAGTGGAATGGATCTGAGCAACACATCTCGAAGAACAACAGTTACTGGTAAGTAACTACGTTTTTGTGGTTTAGCACTCCTTTGTAAATTGACTCCACCGTTACAGAGAGCGGAAAAAAGTCAGGTAAGAAAAAAACTTTGAGGTTTGCATTTAAATTTTTATATGAGGAGAAATACTGAATATATTGTGCAGACCATTGACATTATTGCCTGCTTCTTCGGACCAAGTAACAATAAACACTTTCTTTCATGGCTTTGCAGACATCTCCTTGGAAACAAAACGACAGTGGCTTTCAGAAGCATCACAGGGCTCATTTTTGATTAAATAACACGGATAGTTTTTTGGTAACTTGTTAGTGGTTAGGTGACTATTGAATTTTATCACATAAAAAGTTTTATATTAATTTATTAATAAAAATTAGGAGTCAATAAAATCTGTATAATTATGTTAATCAAATGAAAATTAATACAAAGTCAAATTGAAAAAGCAATGCAGTCCTGGCTGTAACATTATGAAAAGTTAAAGCTCAGCCAACAGTTTCAATTGAAGGACTATTCTTCCCCTTCTGAATTATCAGTCCTTTAAATTATAAAATAAAGTGAATTATAGGCATTTATGTGTAAACTTCTCTAAAACGTTTCCTGTGTTGAAAAGTTTTGCCATGCTTTAATATATATATAGTTTATTCAAAAAATATAACAATCATCATATCTAGATTTTTTTTCCTTTACAGTAAAATGTAATAATGTCTGCACTGTTCATAGATCTCTGTTGGAAGCTATATTGCCACTAATATCAGGGGTATGAAAATGGAGGAAGATGGGGAACTAGGAAAACTTGATAAATTAGCCTAATATTAAATGTAATACACTATAAATTCTGACTGCATTAATACTATAGCCTGATTCCAGTCTCATTTGCAGCAGTATAAATGAGGATTAACTCCAGTGAAATCACTGAAAGTAAAATCAGCGTAAGGAAGAGCAAACTTGTGCTCTATTTTTGATAATGAACCTTATATTCCTTGATAGAAAAAAGACCTTAGCCGTTTCCTTGTTGCTCTAACATTACTTTCATATCATGCAGAACTCTGAAAACTTGATAATATTATCAGTCAGATTCAGTTTATTTTCATACTGATGGACTTTGGATTTTCACATTCTTCAGCATATCATTTAATTATTTTCTCAAGATAACGTAGATGATATTAACAGTCATCTTTGTCATTAACATTGCTTCTCACGCCAGTCTGCTTCCTTTCCCCTTTCTGTCTTTTCCATATCCTCTTCTGTAGCCTTCATCCTCCTTCGGGGACAAATTGGGACCATGCATGGCTCTAAATTCAATGGGAGTAGATAGGGTATATGTATTGCTGCATATTGTTATTAATGCACTTAAAATGTGAGTAATGTTTTTTATTTAAAATTACATATCACCACTTGAAGTGCCACTGCAGCAGATCTGCAGGCACATAAGATAGCCATGCCATCATTCTTCAGTTTGAAAGCCCCGAAATGTCACGGCAAAGATGCTGATTGAGATGTCTCTTATAAGAGTTTTAAGTTTAAACTTTCTTCGTGAGTTTTCTTGTATTTTTCAATAAAATCATTGGTTTAATATCTTTAACGACATGTACTGAAGTATATAATTTTGGTCTTATGACTAACCGCCCAGTACCCTTCTGCAAAATGGGTATAAAAGCACTTTATAAAAAGCACACTATAAAAGCACATTATAAAAGCACTTACATAATACCATAGTGTATTTTGAAGCAACATTGGAGGCGTAAGCAGGTTCTGTAGAGCAACTCTATTCCTTTCCCATGCTGGTGGCTGAGAGACGCGGATGGAGACTGGGAGCAGGCCTGTGAAGAGAAATTTGAGGTCCCAATACATGATGTTTGCTGGGCGCTACCTCCTACTATTTTGTGCCAGTTACAGATGTTTTGGAGAGGGAGGGCCTGAGCATTGGGCCCTGATACAATTATCTCCCCTTCCCTCCCCCCGATCTTCTCCATACACTCCCAGGCCCCGACCCACTTGCCAGCTATGCTTCGCTAGCACAACAAGGAATGAACAAAGTGTACAGTTTACACTTCAGTTTTACTGACCTGGCACAGGTGGCTCTCTTCCTGGAACAGCTGGGGATCAAGCAGGAGGACTGTGACCCTAGACTGCTTTTAAGGGCAACTCAACAGTACACAACCTCTTACTCTGGGATGGAATATTTGTACTGAATATGTGCCATTTATTCTCATCTGAATATTTTTGTAGAATGGGCATCTCCTAGTGACCCCTAAGTAGAAGAGTTGTACCTCTTGTTTAATGTAAGATGGGGCTTCATATGTTTGTGGTGTTATATAATGCAGTATTTCTCCATTTCTTAACAGAAATATCCTCTGTTAGAAATTGTTCTCTTAACAGACCGAATCAATAAAAACTCAAGCTTTGCTCCACTTAAATTGATAATTACAAGCCTGTTGTACTTGGTAGTGCAAGTGTCTGTCACCAGCTCATACATATTTAATCTTTTGTGGTGACCACAACATCTGCACAATGCAGGACATCTGCCATTTATGCACTTATCAATGTTAAGGGATATTGTCAAGTTTGGTGGGCCCAACGATAAATCACAACTTTAAAAAAAAATTCCTGTTTTAAAAGTTCCTCAAATGGCTGAATAAATAAAAACAGCCCCTACTGAGCCAGTCCAAGCAACAGTGTTGAATTCCCAGTTTCTCAGGTGGTTGGTATGTCACCACTACCCATTCTCCAATGAATGGAAGGAACTGGAATTGTTATTTTGGGTGTCAGCCATGAGACTGCATGTAGGAACATTTTGCTGTCTCGCCAAATCTCCCCTGGCCCCCTCCATGCCAGTGTGAAGGCAAGTGTACTGTATGTAACTGGAAGAGAACTTATTTCTCTGAAGGCCATAGGGTTCAGGATTCTTGCTAATTTCAGAACTTCACCTGACAAAATGTCTGATCTTCAAAGTGGTAAGTTCCCTCTACTTTCAAAGAATTAAGTATGATTTGAAGGTGTGTGTTATGCTGAAGGATCATGCCTAACAACAGAACAGGTAGGGAGAGCTGAAGGGACAGTTCGCTCTAGTGGGTTACCTGCTAGAGAGCTGGAGCATTAGAAGAATTGCATTCTAGCTTTGGACGCGCTATCCTTTCAGGAGAGGTGGCAAAGCAGTCTTTTTTTTTAGTGGGATGAATGTTCTAACAGTGCTCTGTTATATTTTCATGTATAAAAATCTTCTGTTGGTATCAAAACAAAGACAAAAGTTCTAGGTGAGGAGTCTGATTATATTATTATTGATTATTTGCTTACTCCCAACACAGTGTTAGGTACACTTGGTGATGCTATTCGGTAAAGGTCCAATCCTGCAAAACGCTGAACATGTCTGTGTGGTGCTGCTTCTGCCTCTGGTGCTCGGAGTTTTACCTTTCGTTTTGCTGCTTGCCAAAGTATTCAATGTCCTTGCACTTCTTTTCTGTACCAGTGAAGGGATACTATTAAGGAAAACTGATTAACTATAAGCTTTCCTTCTGTTGAACTTAACCGAGAAGTCAATCATGGCTCTACAGATGTTTTTTCTACTTATTAAGCCAGTGGACAATTTACTGTATTGACTAGTGTTACCTTGTCTATCCAAGATAAACGCTGGTATTGTTAATGATTTATTTTCTTATTTATTTTAACTGAGTAAAACCAACAAGAGATGATCTCCTCCTTCCCATCCACACAAAGCTATTGATTGCAATTGGGATGCTATATATCTGAATTAAAGTTTACTCTTGTTTTCACATTTTAATACCTTTTTTATAATGATGGACTTCACTTTAAACCATATAATTCACAGGATTGATGCTTTAATCAGCTCAACTTTTGTCAAACTGCAAAATAGTAAACTCAAAAACAAATCCTTTAAATTAATGGAAAATAGAAAACTGGCTTATATGTTGTTCTGTAACAGTATTGAGAGAAGGATTTTCCCATCCAAACTTATTTTCTTCCCAGACATTTCTGATTTCTTATTTGTCTTACCCTTCGAATAATCTCACTATAATTAATGGAGTGGCATGACATGCTGTCCACAACCTTTGTGCGGAGTGCAGATAGCCACATAAAGGAGAGACATTGGATTGAATTTATTGGATAAGTGTCTCCGGGCTTAACGCAACATACTCATTCACTGAGGCACAAGGAATTTGGTTGTTCTACTGTACCATAATGCAGCCTATGAAGAGGTATTGGACTTCATGGGAGTTGGGAACCAAGCCCTTGTCTACACTTACCTGGAGATTCGGCGGTAGTTGACGGGAGTTACGCAAACTACGCAGAGTAGCTTGCTTAACTCCCGTCGACTGCTGTGCTTCCCTTCTGCACTCCATCTTCACTGCACTGCACCTACGGGAACCATGTTCCCATCGACGCAGCACTACACCACTTCCTGGCGTGGATTAACAACGTCGACTTCTGGATCAACTGAGCGGGTCTTCACTGACTGCTCAGTCGATCCAGGTAAGTCAATCTGATGGCAGTGACTTTGCTGCCATCCATATAGACAGAGCCTTGAGGGGGTGGATTTACTCAATCGACTTCCTGATCGATTGAGCGGGTCTACACTGACCGCTCCATCGAGCCAGAAAGATTGCTCTGGCGGCGGCGCCTTTGCTGCATCATATAGACCTAGCCTAAGAAAATTGATAAGGGCACATGCGCTATCAAATTCACTGTTTCTGTACATTTTATCTGTGTTTCAGTATGGGTTGTCAATGCTTTGTAAAGAGACGAAACACTGATTAAGAAAATGTAAACGTTTTTTTTGTTCACCAACAGGCCACTTTTTAGGCATTATGAATATAGAAATAAGAAATTAAATATCAGTTCAAATTCAAACACATCCAAAATTCTAAATACTTAAAGAAAATGTTAAGGTAATTCCATATGATTTCCTTCATCTTCAGCAAAATTATTCTAGAACTTGCCTGTCTGCCCCTTCATCCCCCGTTTTTTTGTTTTGTTTTGGGGATTGGGTGGTCTTTGCTCCTTTGTTTTGAAGATCCTTACATATGAGTTGGATTCTTTTTTTTCCCTTCTAGGTTCCTTTTAGGCTCAGTTTAGAAAAAGTAGTTTGTAATGGGTGAGTACTGGATATAGCTGTGTAAGGTAAAACCTTTTGATGGGAGTTTGCAGTTTTATGTAGCTTTTTTCTCACCCACTGGAGGCTATGAAGTCTTGCAAGGCAGACTCCAAAATATCGGAGATCCCTTGAAAAGACATGTAAGGTCTGTTAAGAATTATCGTAGCTAAAGTGAAGATGACAAGCGACATCAAGCTAACTTGCATGCATGGAGGGAGACTGTTTGGATAGGAACCTGCCAGTGTCAATAATGTGCTTCATTTTGTTTACATGAAACAAATTTGGAATTTACAGGGGAAACTAATGAAGCCTCTGGTGTCTTGCAGACTTCCTTGGCTTTATCTCATATGTATAATTAATGTAAGCAAGCAAGTGAGTGAGCACTTTTCTGCAGGAGTCAATAGGCAACCATGTTTGGAAAATGAATGAACCTTCTAAGATTAATTGCAAGGCAGCCCTCCCATATGGTATTACGAATATCCTGTTGAGGGACACAGAAGGAAATGCCATCCCTTTTATTTTCAAAGGATTTATTTATTAAGACTTGTTCATAATTAAAAAGTTCATATCTGAATAACATTATATATCAGCTTGGACTAAAAATAATGCTTTATTATCACTATACTAGTTTTAACAATTGAAGGCTATTAATCACCGTAGCAGCATGATTCATATGAATATTGATCTTAATCTACTCCGCAAGGCTGTTAGCATTCTGTCTAATGATGGCCGATTTCAATATTAATTAGAAAAATGCATTTGTTAATATATAGTAGTTGATTAGAGAATGGAACAGTTTGAATGTAAGTTTTGTGTTTGAAATGCTTCATGTAAAAGACTTTGTTATCGGGGGAGGAAATACAGCTAAGGGATTTTTGGTTTGTTCTGTTTTCTGGGATTTTATCATTTAAAAAGAATACAATTCACTTGTCCTGTCTAGATTTCTGCTTGTGTTTATGTTAATCTATTATTTAACAGCATTTTTGCAACATTTTACAATTTGCTGAAAGAAAGAAATAAGATGTAAATATTTATTTTTTATTTATGTTCTGAGTAAATTTAGGAATAATTAGTATCTCTTGTATAATACTGTCTGCAATGCGTGCATGGCTCCGTTGGTAGCACATTTTGACTACCAGTAGTGGACTAACATCTGACAGTATTGATCTAAAATGTGAAACAACTGTTTATGAACAGTTGAAAAAAAAAAGGAGGGGGGGAACGTGTTAAAGAAAATCCTGAGTACTCAAAAGAATAAATAAAACACTTGTCAGCGTATTATATGTTCAAGTTCAGACAGAGGCTAACAGTTTTTCCTTTACCATTTTAGCATGAAGTCAGTGGGGAATGCATAAATTTTTAGATGTTACTAAGATTGCACAGCAAATGGTCGCCAATAGGATTCTCAGCTGCCACACAATCTGGCATAGTTCCTTTCTGCTCCACAGCTCCCAGATGCATTCAGCCCATTGTCTGTATGATGCCACTTTTTGGCTCCTTGCCCATCTGTTTTCATAATTACTGTCATGTAAACTGATTTTTTAAACTGGAAACCACATTATTGTGAGATAGCCAGTTGGAGTTACCTTTTCTGATTTTTTTAAACCTATTTTTTTATTGACAGGATAGTGGCATGAAGGTGTCATACTGGCATTTCGTACCATATAACACGCATAATCGGTATATTTTTGAATACCAAAGGAGTGATTGTAAATAGTCAAATAGTGAAACCACTGGCCATTGCTGTCAGGTTTATTCAAACGCATTCATTCTAAACGAACTTTCAAAGCTATGTTTACAATTACAAAAAATGTCTGGAAGAGAAGAAAGGGGATATAGTCCCTGAACAAATTATTTATTTGCATTAGGATTGTGGAGATTATCTCCTTAAGTGGAATGTACACAAAGAAACGGCCTGCCCTGCCTATATTGTATATCGTCATGAGAATTCTACACTAAATTACTACCTTAGGTCTGTTGGATTCAGTGCAGAGATTTCATGAAAGAATCGGAAAGGGTTTCATTCAAAGAGGAATTCAGCACAATGAAAGGTGAGAGAGAAGAAATGTGGCATTCAGAAGCTGACAGCATCCTATAAACAGCCTCGCCCATTGACAAACCCAGGGGCAACTGCAAAGAAGCCAACACAAATGTCAGTGGAGTGAGCCAAAGAGACAGATGCCATCACTGGATAATAACTTCCACAGCTTGGCATCTGGGCCCTGAGCTTGTCATCCAAAGAGGGGGAAAACCTGCAGTAATGGTAGCTTTTTGGGGAGTACACAAAACACTTCCTTGTCCTGGGATTAGTTGTATTCCCCAGTGTTTACAGCTGGGTTAAAAAGGGCCTGTGTGTATGGGTGGTGGTGGTGGTGGTGATTCTGGAACACGACTGTGTGAGATTATGAACCCTATGTATCTGTGTCAGGCTGCAAATTCTAATTTGAACGTGAAGCCTTTTTTTGCCTTCTCTGTGGTCTCTTTACCTTCATGTTGGCTTCAGATTCCAAAGGCTGGTGGCAAAAGAACAACAATATAAAGGGTAGTTGACTCTAAGTACCCAATTGTTGGAAATCTATTCACTCTAGGTAAAAGACTGGTTTCTGTCCAGCAGGACTGGTCTAGCGGGGGGAAGTCACCTTGGCAATGAAGTCACCTGGCAGGGGCTCCTGCTCATGTTGGGAAGCTGACAAGGCTGGTACCTGACACAGGGCTGAAGGTTTTAAAAGGGCAAAAACAGTTCTGCTTGGAGGGCTTTTCCTCCAGTCTGTGAGGGGAGAGAGCGCTCACCCTGATGCATGGGATTGCCTGCCTGCTTTCCTGGACACTGATGGTCCTTAAGAACTCTCAAGGAAAGGGTGAGATAGAAAGTAACATGCATGCAGTGTTCATTTTTTGGGATGATCTGTGCTCTATAGTGCTTTACATGATTAAGTATAAGAGAGCATAAATATGTTAGACTGCGTAAAGCATGTGAATGTCTTATATGCTTTACAGCTACTGTGTACTCTTGAGAGAGTTAACTGTAGTCAGAAGCGTAATACTTTCGGAGTGGAGTTTGGGACAGGGTGTGGTTAAGTAACTGACGCATCTTGGGGGGGGGGGTCAGCTCTGGTCCCTGTGGCTAGGACAGGTGGGCTGAGGAGCTCCATTTCCACGAAGGGGAAACAGACTGAAAGTATGCTTATGCAATGTGCCGGAGAGGCTGAGTGAGGAAACAGTGCTGCAGTGTGTTGAGACCCAGGGAATCTTGAAACACCGCAGGAATCCAGAGCAGCAGAGACTCGGATTCCCCTAACAGCAGTCTTAGGGGGTGGCTGGCAGGTTGTGCGTGCTGGGATCTGTGACTCTGTGGGAGGGTGTTTGTGTATATTAGCAAGAGAGGGGAAAAGGAATATAAAGTCAAGTAAAATCAGAAGAGCATCTGCTGAAGGATCTTTTAAATTACCTTATTATATTTAGCTCTTTACCACATATAAACTATTAATAGGACTTTGTCAAGATAAAATAATATATTTAAAATAATTTTCTTTACCTCTGTTGTTAATAAATTCTTTAATAATTAAATAGAAAGAATTATCAAAAATTAATTTACGTTTCACCTCTTATATTTATTTTTTTCTGTTTTCCACTCAGCTTGGTTAATGATACTAGAAATGGCCTATTTTCACTGTTTAATTTCTTCTGTGTAAGAGCTCTCTCTCTCACACACACGAGAGCCATATTCTCAATCATACTCTGTCACTTTCCTAGCCGTGGAGAAAAAGTAAGACTTGGCACACTTAATTTTGTAAAATGTAAACTGATTTCCTTGCTATGATCACTAGCACAGAGATGTTGTGTGTGGGTGTCCCTGCTGCTATATTTATATATGCACGCATAGTTTTCACAGATTTTTTTTAAATTATAAAAACCATTTCCACCCATCTTAACATTAGTCAAACTTTTCCTACTAGACTTAAAATTTCAGCCCTAAACTAATAGGAAATGTATTTGTAGGTAAATTATAGCATGCATAATCAATATCCCCAACAATGCTTGAAAAGGGATAATTGAGCACTTTAAAAATGATGTATACTGTAAGTACAATTGATATTGTTATATGCCTGGTGTTGGATGGATGTGTATATATAGTTTATTTCCAAATTCAGATGGATATGTGTGGGGAGGAGCGAGATTTTTTTTTTCCTGATCCCCTCCACCCCCGCACTCCTCCACCCCCCCCCCCCAATTTATATTTTTACAGGTAAAAAGATTGTGGAAAATATTAAGAGATTTTATGACTAAGCGTAATCTCTTCTTTTTAAAGTGGAGATATAATGGATATAATGGTAGTAAATATGGCTAAAAGTGCTAATTAATTCAGGGAAACCTAATAAAAGCTATATTGATCAAAAGGAGAGAAGCCATTTGAGGTGAACATAAAAGAAGTAAATTATTACTTTTCCAGTGCTTAAAAAGCGGAGAAAAGATTTTTCATGATTCAGATGTCAGACATGGGTGCCTATATCCTATTTAAGGCAGGCGGTAAAGATTTTTGGTGAAGAGAGGGGCAATATGGTGCCCCATTGACAGAGCAAATATTCTTCTTGGGTATGATAGTGCTGGATTCTGAAATGAAACACAGCAGGTAGGAAATCTTGAATAAACTTCAAAAGCTATCATCCATCTGAGAGAGAGAGTATTTTTTCTTCTTTCAGTTACAGTACCCTAAGTCTTCCTTGCATTCAATACAAAATTAAGACATTAAAAAGGTATCAGTGCATAGCATGGAGAGTTATGAGAGAGAACAAAATTGTGGTTACAAGTTGGGCTGGACATTGTGAGGTATTATTTAAAGGCTTTGTAACTTCTTTTCAGGTTCAGTGATCTCTACTGAAAACAGGAAATAAAACGATGTAATGATTCTTATTTGTATTTTCACAGCTGTCAACTATCAGAGGTTTTAAGTTTTTAATAAATTATGGATATGTGAAATGGATAATAGTAGTGTGTTGAGTGGAAAGATCAGAGTAATTCAAGGTCCTTATCCTGCCATGTGGTCTGCATGGATAGATCTTATGATTTCTTGGCTGCAGTATCATGAGTGAAATTTGGAGTTGTTCCAGCCTGGAAATCATTCCTTGTCATTTGGAATTTGAAACTTTGTCTTCACACTGAAATATTTGAGGTTGATATTGTTATACAAAATACACAGTCCCTTAGATTTTTTTATCCCATTAAAGTATACTTTTTTGTTTATTTCTCATTCCTGTTCTTATTGCAGATAATCTAATTTCCTCTTATTAGATCTCACTACATTTAAATGCTTGAGAGGGTTCACATCAGTTAAAGCCATGCTGTTTATTGAGAATCTGATCATTCTCAATAGTGTTGGTCTAAGCTGTCCCTAGTGGACATGGTTCTGCACTGCAAAACAACTACACAATTTGGCATAATTCTTCACAATTTGCAGTCTTTTTCCAGGAGAGACCCCAAATCTCAGGGTGTTGAAAGTCACGACTAAGGTGCATTGGCAGAGCAGTATGAGGAATCTTGCACAGTATGTGCTTATACTTTGTGTGGGTTTAGCCAGTGCTGTCAACTGCTTGCTCTCAAGAAGATTACGCTTCAAATATACATACACTGTAGTATCAATAACAGGACTTTTGACACTTTAGAAGGCAATTTTCTCTTTATGATCTCAGAACCTCAGATCAGACTCTTATGCCTAGGAAAAAAACCTTTGGAAATAATAGGAACCTAGAAACAATGTAATCAGTAAGGCAGAATTTAGCTACTCCCTAAGTGCCAAAAAGTCAATGTATATAATGGTTTAAAAGTGTTATCATGATAAATGAAATAGGAGCCTACATCACTTTTCGGGAATTCACGTATAAAAGAGGACCTGATTTCAGACATTGGACAAGCAGAACTTGATATAGTCTAAGTAAGACTGGAGGGTGGGGCAGAGCAAGAGGGGGAAATGTAATGAGATCAAATGTATAGGTTTATGCCATCTTTAAACATTTCAGATGTACCGGAAGTCAGTTCAGTCTCCCGCATAAGGTAGAGCAGCTTCAGGGGTTACTTTATCTTTACACATGACTGCAACAGTCCCCATGAGATTGTCTGACAACCCAGAATATCTGGGTCTCAGTTACTGTGGTCACACTCACATCTTTCTCTAACCAATACCTTGTATTCCCCCAGGCATTCGCTCCATGGCCAACGTTGAAGGAATGGGGGACTCTGCAGGACCCATCGGTGGCCCTTAGCCTTTGGGGAATCCTCTTTGCAGCAGAGATATTTCTTAGTGGGGAAATCTGACTGATTTCCAGTCTCTTTACACTGCTGGAATGGCATAAATCAGGGCCATTGTATGCAAGCCCTCTGCCCCACCATCCAGAGTTTGAACAAACACAGTCCCACGTTTGTAAGAGTCCAATTTCCTTTTCCAGGGGCTACTGTTACATAACCCTACCCCAAAGACTTGTGGTTGCATTATTGGCATTTGGAAAATGCAGTGTAAAAGAACTTGTAGTACAGGACAGGAGTTCAACTAAAAACAAACTCAAAAGGTAGTGTTGTATACCAGGGGGTAAGCGCTGCAACCTAGTGGTCAGAACAGGAGTGGTTGGAGCAGAATCAGAGGGCACTCCCCGAGGAATGGTCAGGAAGCAAGCCAATGTTCAGGAGTACCAAGGAAGGAATAGACTATGGCTGGAGCAGGAACAAGCATGGATTGGAGCAAGGTTCCATGCAGGAAGCAGGTGTGTCACAGATGCAGGTGTGGAATGCATTGAGCAGCTATTGGCCCTTCTATCTGATCAGGGAGCACAGTCACTTCATGAGAGTTTATTGGGCCCAGGCAAGCTCATTGAGTTGCTAGGCAACCATACCTGGAGTCAGCTGAGCTCCGGACAGGTAGATTCTTAGGAATATACACTTATCTCAAAAGATGGAGATATATATTCTTAATTCCTTTTTTTAACTCTTAACAGGAGTGACGTGCCATATGCTGCACAGAGAATTTATACATTAGAATGCTAAATTGGGATTTCCAAGTCAACTTGAAATACCTTAGTCCTTAAAAAGCCTGCATAAAGATGAGTTCACTAGTTTTACACAAAAGTTTAGTAACTTTTGCAAAATATCTGATATTAAAACATTTTTGTGAGCTGATGTGAACCAAACGTCTTAATTAAACAACTGTAATTAGATGTTTGAATACATAATTTGCTCAGTGAACTGCAAATCCCAAAATACGAGAGAGAATTTTCATGTTCAATGCACAGTTCAAGAGGTTGAAAGAAGAAACAGCCTTTATATCAGGCCCACTCCATTATTCAAAGTAAGTATCACCACAAATACTACAATTCACACCGAGGTGCCAGGTTTCTGCTAATGAGTATAATGAAAACAATATTCTGGTTTATATTAGAAGTGTGAATCTATTTCTAAGTGTTTTGAATAATCAGCCAACTCGTGTTTTTCTCAGTTTCCAAAACACTGAAGATAATTGAAGCTGTGTGCTATTGCTACTTAATCACTATGAATTCAAATAGAAATACTCCCATTAGATAACTAGAATTTGCTTCCACTTAACCCCCTAAAACTGGACTCACTTCATTAATACATATTTATTTGATTTGGAATCACTGAAGAAAAAAAAATCAAAACCTCACAAAAGCCTTACTGGCAAAATTATTAAAAGAAAAATTGAGGGGAAATGAGCCATGATATAGAGTTTAAATGCTGCAGATACACCTAACAATAGCAATATAGGAATACAAGTTTCATTGAAAGGTGAAGGAAAGGTGTCTCCATGCTCAACATCCAAAACAAGGCTAGATATGTGAAACAAGGGTGTTCTCCATGAGTCAACAATCTATTAAACTGTTAATGAAATGGCATTATGAAGGCAATGCCACAGGGATGTGAATGGTGCAAAGGGTTTTAAGCACTGCATAGTGCCAGTGGAAATTTTTAATCCTTTTCTATCTGAAAGCAGTGGGTTATAGGGAAATTACATGAAAGCTGCCAGACCTTCTCCTATAGAAATGAATAGTATGCTGCTATGTGTATGGACCATTTCAAGTCATGCAAAAATTTAGGTAAACTAGTTGCAATAAATGTGAGTTTCTTCTGCTGCTCAACTGTACACTTTTTCATGTCAATAGTTCATGTTAGTGGAAATCTGACCTCTTCAGGTTCAAGATGTTATGTGCAATGTAGGAAAGTATGGCTGGTTTATTCTTTGGCAGGTTATTTGTGAAATTAGTTGACCGGCTGAAGTCAAGGTTCTAATGTATTCATATGAGAAAAGGGACTTAACATGGAGAAAAGAAAAGAAAAAGACGACAGACTACACTGTTCGTGTCATAAACAAAATATGACAATGCTGGGGTCTGTATAGTTTTTATTGATGGCCTGCCTAGTTCACTTGCAGTACCACCAATTGTGGAGAATTTGGTCTCCCTAAACTTGTTGTAGTTAAGGGTGGAATTTTCAAAAATGAAAACGAATTAAGTGCCTTGACTTTCCGCTGGGTGCCCAGCTGCTTTACGTGCCTTTTCAAAATCCCAGTTTAATACTTTTTAGCATCCTATCCTATACATTTTAATTATACTCTTTCATGAATTAGAGGCTGGATATGAGCTCATCAGAGGCAAAGCTTTTGGGTAGTTAAAGAGTTAAAAAGAATTTTAAAATGAGAGAACGTTGCAGGATTCTTTCGTTGGAAGGGAGTGTTCAGAGCTCTATTTCTGTGGTTGTAGGTTGGAAACAGATTGAATGTCAGACTGCTTGTCAGTGTGTATGTAGGTGGTGTTTCAAGCAGAGGCTGTGGGCATTTTATTTTAACAGGTAGTACCAGTAAGTGCAAGTTATACTTTTTATAGTTTGCTAGGAATTAAATGATGTACTATCGAGTTAAATTCATATTAACGAGAATTTGAAAATCCTTATTGCTGTGAAGCGAGACTTACTAAAACATGATTCTTTGTGAGAATGTTGGTAGAATTTAAACCACCACAGATAAAGATACATTTATACTTTGTGCTGAAGCTGTTTTACATGACAGAAAGTTTTCCTAGCTTGGACTGTCTCTTACTCTTTCTCTTACTCTAGCACAAAAAGGACCAAAATCTGGCCGTTTGTGTATATATCTGTGCCATTAATGTGTATGTGTATTCATATATGGTCGTATGCACATATTTACATAGATGGGACAGTGGTATAGCGTGGTAACTGTGTGCCTGGTTTTGTTTTTGTTTTTGTTTTATTGACCCATCCTGTTAGCAAGTTTTGGGATTTTGCAGGAAGATGCTCATTGCATCCTGCTGGCTCACTTTTGCACCTGCAGTTCATTAAGTATCATTGGGTAAAAAGCGAGATTGACGTTGCCCGTCAGATTAGAGGAGTCTGTGGCTGGGTATGAGCAATCCTCTGAGAATTCTAGGAATGGCCAAGGGTTTTGTCTATAGAGCTATTTGTCTAGATTGCAATTTTCACAAAAGCTGAGTTTTTAAACCAGTGGAGTGAAACCAGTGCAAGTTTGTTCAGTTGCTCTTAATTCAGTTTGAGTGTTTTATTTTGTTTAGCTTAGTCTGGTAAAAGTACAGGGTAAAATAAACCAAAATAAGATTGTCTGCCCAAATATGGGCTGGTTTAACCAAATAAAAGAAATGCCTTAAGTTCAACTGGTGCAAATTTGTGTGTAGACCAAACCCAGACCTCGAGCGGGGGAAGCCTTGAGCTGAAGTTTATTCTTTATTTATGAAGTTTTAGCTTGCTTGGCATGTGTTGACTACGCTGGAGTAAGGTTTTATCAGAAGAAGTTCTGAATGGTGGTAGTATTAACATTTCTCAGAAGGACAGAGAGAGCAAGGCAGTAAAAAACAAAACAAAAAGATGAAGGTCAAGGGAATAGGGATGGGTGAAAGTAAGAGTAACACAGCAACAGAAGGGGAAAGTGACACTGGGCAAATTCGCCGCTGTCACATCGATTGCTCTGGATCGACTGAGCGGTCTGTATAGATGCGCTCAGTCGATCCAGGAAGCGATGCAGGAAAACCACCTCGGTAAGTGGCGTAGCGCTGCACCGAAGGGAGTGCTGTTCCCTTCGACGCAGCACAGTATGGACGCCACGCAGAGGAGACACTGCAAATTTGATAGGAGATACGCAAGTGATTTACGTCACTTGCGTATCTCCCGTCGACTGCCGCCGAATCACAAAGGTAAGTAAGTGTAGACTGGGCCTGAGTTTAACAGAGTTTTGGACAGACTACAAAAGGGAAGATGAGATTCATTTAGCCCAAAAAGGAGGCTGTTGCCCTAATCAAACAAGGAGCTAACCACAACTCAACTCATGTTTTAGCATGGAATTAAAGGATTTTAGTGATGGTGAAGAGGATGATGTAATTTTTCTCAAATTTTATTTGATGAAACCACATAATATCTTCCGTTGTGATTGAGAAATCTTGTCTGGAAAATTAAGCACTGTATTACTGTAGATGTGCACATGTACAGTACTGTACATTTAAAAGCACAAATGGCAAAAGCAGTGTATACATACTCTTTTGGGAACCACTCTTATGAAATTTACTTCCCAATTTTATTTAGAGACAGAGAGTGAGTGTCTATATTGCTGTGTAATATATTTCCCTCCAAACCAGTAACTGTCCCTAAGGCAAATCTGAAAAAGATTTCATGGTTAGTTCAGATAAGCATCCAACGTTATAAGAATGAGTTTCTGAACCAGTTTGTTTCCTGGTTTTGTTTAGGTTGATGATCCCATGATGATAAGCTTTCTTGTGGTACTTTTGCATCTAGTTGAGTCCAAAATGTTCACTCTTATTTTAGCTTAACATAACATTCTATACAGTATATAGCTTAAATGCCAAATATATAGTTAAAACTGAGAGAAATACTAATAAATACTACAGAAAAGCACCCTTGCATGCCATTTCCTATGTAGAGGGCTTCTATTTTGTCATGCAAGACCTAAAAATATACAGTACTTGTGTATGACTAGAATATAAACAATCTGATGATGACACCCTTCTAAAGTTCATGCACATGTTTAAAATGATTGAATGCACTCCTGTAATTTGCACTTTTATACAGATGCCTCTGTTAAATTACACCAAGAACATATTACTCGATATTTAGTTATCATTGCAGAAGTATTCATTTACTTGAATATTAGAGCTGAACTGCTTCCAACTGAGCTTTATTGTGCAATTTATGAAGGAAGAATAGGCTTGGGGGACCCTTTTTTTGAGGACAAAACCCTAAAATGTGGTACCCTTTTTTGCAAAAAGCCACAATAAGATGTGCATTTATGGGCTATTGTGGGCATGTGGTATGACACAAGCTTTTAGCCTTCGGCCTTCAGTCATCCTATAGTGGATTACTGGTATTAGAATATGCCGCTTCTTAATTTTACTTTTCAGTTTGTGAAATAAATGTTTAAAAAATTTTGACGTTTATAACAAATGTACGAAAAGCCACATAATCTACTACAGTAAAGTTAATGCTGAAGTTGGAAATGTTTCATACAAATATTGAGGATGAAACTTTAACATAAGCACAAAAAACAAAGTTCTGATTTCCATCCTGAAATTCCATCCTTAACACATTACTGTTGGGTTTCCAAAGATGACCTACGTTTTCATGTGTACTGCAATACTGTGACACATAACAGGGGAGGATAATAAAGAGAAAGTTTTGTTTCTGAATTCACATACTTTTGTGGTTGTAAAGTGAGGCTGCTAATATTTTAGATCATAATTCATTCATGGTTTAATATGCAGTGGAATATACTTCTGATACAAAGGAGATGGGACAGGTTGATACGGTCTGGTGGGTTGTTCAGTTTTGGGGGATGGTGTCACGCGGGCTGCATTAGGAGGGGGGGGCATTTGTGTGGTTTGACATTAATATGTCAAAATCATAATAATTCATGTAAGACATGCCATGTCAGGTACTGTTAGAAAGGTTATAATATGCTGAATAAGATGGTAATATTTGTGTTCATGTGTAATATGTGTAAGGAAAGTTATGGAGATCTTTGATATCCCTGTATTTCAAACTGTGCTGTGGAAGACACACCCCAGACAGAGAGGCAGCAGGACAATAGCTTGCTTAATAGCCCATTCAAGGCCTTATCAGAAGCCAGAGGCCCGGGAAGAAGCTAAAGGCATACCTGAAGAGTTACCCGGATTGGCCCATGTGACCATGGACTTCATTTTGGTTCCTGTAAAGTTCCACAAGCCACATGGCCAGCAACAGAGGGTATATAAGATCAAACCACAGAAACCATTTTGTCTTTTGTCTGGTTCTTTGTTCCTGTCCAGCTGCGGACACACCTCTGGATTAACACACTTTGCAACTGAACTGAAGGACTTAGACCCATCCAGGTACTGGATGTACACCAGAGGAACTATACAAGCCTGCAACTCCACAATTGTTCTAGAAACCTGATGTATATGGACTTTTAAATCATCTGTATGTATCTGATTGCTTTGAGCCTTTAACACTTCTCTTATTGTTTGTTTTTCTTTTATTAATAAACCTCTAGTTTTAGTTACTAAAGGATTGGCTGGCAGCGTGGTATTTTGGGTAAGATCCAAACTTATAGTGAACTGGTACTGTGGCTGATCCTTTGGGATCAGAGGGAATCTTTTAGTAAAGAGCATAGAGCTTAAATGACTGGTCTCTTTACTGGACCTAGTGTCAGTTTGGGAGCCAGAGACTGAGATGCAGTAAAGGGGGCTGTGTGTATTTGCACAGTGGCTTCTTGATAACCAGTGTGGGGGAATCAGAAGCACTGTTTGTGGCTGGTTGGGAAGTCTGACTGCAGTGTCACCCACCAGTGCTGGGAGAATCTGCTCTCCTTTTGCAGCCTGCCCTGACCCTGGCATTATCAGTGGGCTACCCTGGGCACGGACGGGTCACAGATGGGAGGAAGAGGCATCCATGCTGGGACAAAACCTCACAAATAGACGGCCGCTCAAAATGTTGGACAGTTGGCAGTGGCAGCTCTACTTGAAGCACCTCTTAATTCTCTGGGCCTCTAATTAGTGTTGGGTCCAGGATAGGGTTAGCTTTGAAAGTATGTGTATGGAAGACAAAGTGGAGCAGAACAGAAATGCCTCCCAGCTACTGGAAAACATCTGTCAATCATGATAGAATGGTTACTAAGCAGATCCATCTCTAGGTGTTCTATGCAATTGGACATGTTCATTGAAAAGCTGATCTCGAGGTTAGGAGGGTACATATTATTTACGTGGAATTTTGTGAGTTATTCGGTCACTTTCCCCAGTTTTCCAATTGTTTTCCTTCAACACTCTGAAAATAGTTAGATTAAATGAGTAAAAGCAAAGTTTTACTTTTCGATAACCACGTACCTTTAAAGTTATTGTAATAAATTCAGAAGATCCTGGTGGTTCAATAGGTGCCATTTTTACATCTGATTTAGTATGAAATAGATGAGCTAGCAGGATGTGAGGGGAGGAAGAGCGCTGTGCTGTTCATAACGCCCTTTCAAATGAGCCATAAAAACACGGTTCTGACAATTTGTCTTACGGATCTTTTCATAAGACTGCAGGCATTAGCTTCAGTGACCTGGTCAGCTGCCGGTGTTCATAATTAATACATTTTCTTCCTAACTAAATTTCCTTTGCCATTTCTATTGGATATAGTATGCATCCTTTCTGTGTTAAAGTTTTGCAGACAGGTACTGTTCGCCACTAGACATGACGAGAGGCAGCATTTCAGTAGGTGAAAGCAATGATCCCTATGTGTGGTTTATCAGTGTGTTAAAGCTGTATGGTGCTTCGGGATGACCACACCCGACCTTTAAGTGAGGAGGAATTTGTTTGGCTGGCCAAATGAAGGGAACAGTGATTTATGGCAGGGGGAGGGGGAGGGGAGGAGAGAGGTCAAACTGCTGCAAAAGGGGAAAGGAGGCCAGCATGGCAACACTGATTAATCCCCTGAGAACCATATGGGCAAAAAGGTTTAAAAGGGGCAGCCCTGTGCTTACACAGAGCAGGCTGAGGCAGCAGCCACCCGCCCTCCCCTTTAGGTGGTGGAATATCAGGTTTGGTCAATGACGTCTGTGGTCATTGTGCCAGCCGCAGTGGAGTGGGGCTGGGAAGGAATTTTTTCCTTCCCACCAGATTGGCCTAGGTGGAGTTGTGGTTTTTTCGCCTTCCCCACAGGGGGTTCAGGAATGGCTTCGTTCATGTGTGGCATGAAGGAAGGTAGGCTATATGTCACAACTCATTATGGAAGTGCGGGGTGGCTGTCCAGTGCAGGTACTCCATAGGAAATGTACACAGTGACCGGATACACAGCTTGGAAAAAGACTTAAAAAGAAGGTGTTTGTTAAAGGAATGAAACGGGGAGAAGGGGTTGGGGCTCCTATAAATGGTATGGCAGGGAGCCGACCCCCCTTCCTTATAGCCCACATTAACCCTCCTAT
Source organism: Mesoclemmys tuberculata (assembly GCA_007922155.1). Lineage (NCBI taxonomy): Eukaryota > Metazoa > Chordata > Testudines > Chelidae > Mesoclemmys > Mesoclemmys tuberculata. The sequence goes on from ML675626.1 coordinate 8,373,763, forward strand.
AAGGGGGGAGTGGATGGTAGAGACCTAGCAATGGATTGACTGGGAGACCTGGATGGACAAAGAAAGGGAGCTGGCAGAAGCCCTCCCAGGTAATTATTGAATGAACGTGGAGTTACTTGCACCATACGCTTTTGTCTACTTGGTAGTCCCAGACATCTAATAATAAAGTTGCAGCCTGATTAAAACCTTATCAGATGTATCCTGTCCTTGTTTTGGTAGAGCCAGGCAGTGAAAGGTATGGTAAGATTACTTATTATTTTAAGCATATATTACCACATTTTTGAGAGAATTTGTAATCAGAAACAAATGCCGCCTCCTTTGACTTGTGATTTCATCATGCAAGGAACAAAAGCTTTTACTGACATGAATGTTTCCTGCAAGTGAATCTGAATGCTAGTATTAATAACACTTACAGCAGTTCCACCAGCAGAAGGTGCCATAACAGTATCACTTGCTGTTGAATGAACTTTGAGGACTGCACGCATTTGAGACACATAAATATGTTTCTTGCTTTTTCCTGTATAGAAAAAAACTTGGCTGAATTATTGAACCCTCTTTAATATGCTTGCTTAATTAACTGTCTATATTATAGCTATAAAACAAGTAACATGTATAGTATGTCTTGCTGTATGAATCTTAGATATAATTAAGTAATTCACATTACATTTCCTACATACAATTTTTAGGTCAATTATATTATAAGATAAAGTTTTCCTCTTTTTTTTTCCTCTCCAGTAGTCATACTATTATTTTATATTTTCTACAGTGACAAATTTATAGTAGAATTAGGAAGTTTATAGTGTTTTCCATGTAAAGCCATGTGTTTCCCTTGCCCAGTTTTTTAAAATATCATTAAAAATATTGTTAGCAAGTTGTTTCCCATCTCTAAGAACTGGATATGATGCTTCAGTTTATATAAAAAAAAAAAAAATCTAAGTAGAGATTTAAAAAGAAATAATCATGTTAATGCCATGTCAAGATATATTAATTTGTGACCCATGCGTATGGGAACAGAATAGTGTAGGGTAGGCTGTATAGCCCAAGTATTCTTTCTGAGCCTGGAGGTGGTCTTAAAGATCCAGATTCAGCAAATTTTATAAGCATGTGCTTCAGTGGGCCTTATGTGTTTCCTTAATGTTAGACATGCTTAACTGGTTTGCTGAATTTAGTAGAATTAATAAATTGGTGAACAACAGGGATGCACTTGTCTTTATTATAGGACCTCTTCACACTCTAGGACCACTGTTGCACACTGGTCTATTTATGTGAGAATGGGCCTCTGCTATGTGAAATAACTGCTGCCTAAGGAACCCTAACTATAGCAGTCTTAAGATTTCTTCCAATGTCATTATTTTGAATCGGTTCCAGAGAGATAGCCGTGTTAGTCTGTGTTTAGCAAAACAGCGAGAGTCCTGTGGCACCTTAAAGACTAACAAATTTATTTGGGCATAAGCTTACGTGGGCAGATACCCACTTCGTTGAATGCCAGTGGGTTTCTGCCTACGAAAGCCTATGCCGAAATAAACATGTTTTTCTTTAAGGTGCCATAGGACTCTGGTTGTTTTGAATCAGTATCTCTACTGATCAAAAAACATGTTAGTAGAGAATTTAGCATGGATTACTTCAGGTTCATGGTACAGCTAAATATTTCAAACCATACAGATATTTAGTTTTTCAAAATTCATCTTGATGATGAATTAAGTATAACTTCCTTCACCCAGGGATAAGTTGTCAGCTGCCATTTGGACTAGAATGTTTTAATTATATAATATTCTGTATGACGTGTCTCTTTCAGATGCATATATACTGATATAAAATAAATGTTTAATCCTGAAAATTTGCTGTTGTATCGTTGAACAAAATATCCTTTCATATCCTCCCTAACATTTTTAACATTACACTACCATCACCAAAAACTGAAAAAAATTATTAATGACAGATGACTGTTCAGGAGTAATTTCAGACTACTCTCAAGTAGCAGGCCCTGACATATTGTTCAACTGAAATAGCTGCTGTTGTTGTTTTTCCCTCTTCATCCCCTTCCCTCTCTGTCAGGTAAAGATTGCTATAAGCACATTATGAAATATTGTACTACATGCACGTAAAATATAACAGTTGTCACATTTGTAATTTGGTTGTAAGTATGAGATTCCTGTTAGGAATGTACACATTATATTAACAAAATAGTATCCATCCTGTACTGTATTATTTTGCTAACATGATGGCTAAATTTAAAATGAAATGCAAAGGTCATAGTTGCTATTATATCGTGGATTGCTTAATCACATTTGCCTGTCTACTACTGACCTCATCTCTCTTTAGTCCCAACCGCAACTGTCTACATTGCAGCATGAGTGGAAAAATTCAAATAAATGTTCACCATTTCATTCTTTAAAGCTACTGTTATGAGTGAAATTTATGTATTTATTTCAGGAGATGGTACTAAAACAATCCAAGAGTTGATTATTTGAGTGCAGTAAATGTAGTATACCGAAGTTCTTTTTCATTGTTTGTTCTATATCATGTATTCTGCTATATTTGTGAATGCAGCAGAGAATATTACGTTTACACAGTGGTAACGGATCTCTTAGAGGCAGCTGTATCCAGCTTCCTTCACCCACCAAAAAAGCATGGATTATTTTCTGTGTTTAGTTCCCTGCTCCCAGTATCTAAGATGATAATGTGAAACTCTTTTGGAATGAGTGTTAAGTAAGCATGGCAACTGTGCTTTGTCATGTTCTAGCTAACACTAATAGAATAGAAAATTATCATAAATATGGTTTACAGTTGGACATTTGAATCATTCTGTGTTTGAGAAAGGTAGAAACTCATCTAAAATTAAGAACGACTTTCCTCTTATTCTCTTATGATCAGATTTGAAGTCCACTGTGGGCCAGAGTTCAAATCATAGTGGACAGCAACTCAAACTTGTGGTGTGAAATATTAGGTTTTAAGATGGCTCGCTAAGAAACTAACCACTTGTGAAACTGAATGTCACACACAACAGATGTATTTCTTAAGGAGAATATGTTTTGATTTTGTACACTCTGGGTGTTCCAAAAAGTGCTATTTTAAAAGTGAGTGGGGTTCTGGTTGGGTGCTTAGCATTATGGGAAAATACCCTGTGTGACGATTCATATATATGAGGATGAAACTCATCCCTGTTCACAAAACCACCACAAGTCATACTGACCACTTAAATCATCAAAATAAAGCCTCAGTGTTGCATAGACCTTGTACTGGCCCTCAGTGCAGTGATGAATTTCACCCTGAACAAGCGCTGCCCAGGACATAAAGGACGTTGCCTAATCTTCTTTGGAAAGTGCTGTGAAACTTTTAACTTTCTCCCAGACCTCTCTCAGTCAAGCTGAAGGGCTCTCAGTTAAGATTTTTCTCAAAACCAGCATTTTGTCTCTGGTAAAAGATGCAATAATCCACATTTTAACATTGGGTACAAAATTAAGATCATAGTGTTGATCTGGCCAAAACAACTTCAGACTACACTGGACCTGTGAAGTAATATAGTAGTACCTGGTGCATTTTTCACTCATTTGGTGAAAGTGCTCTGGTCAAACATTCTGTAGCGAAACCAGCTTTATGTTCGTATTTACTGTGTAAGGTAGGATATTTTCTTCTGAAACAATTTTTCAGTCAGATATTTTACTAACAAAAATAGTTTTAAAAATTAATTATTTTATTTCTGCTAAAGGAGAACTTCAATTGGAATCCACTGGATTGACAAAAACTAATTGGAGTGTTACTTTTAAATTCATAACTTTGATTATTTTATTGAGAGAAAAGATAATTTACCTGATTATAAATTCCACAAAAATAACAATATGATAAAGTAACGCAAGGACACATGATCTAAAAATAAAAATGTAGATTACATCCTCCTTGCTACATCATGTATTTTCAAGAATGGTAACTCTTGAAAATTCATCAGACATTTGAGATGTGATCTTTTCCAGATATTATCACTCAGATCTAAGAATATTTTATTTTTAAAAGCCAATTCCCAGTTCTTCAACAGTTTTTAACCTTATGTGCATATAATTAATAGGTTATAATTATGTGACTATCTTAAAGATAGATTCTAAGATCAGGTGGGTGATCAATGCAATAAAACTAGATAAACATTTCTATTTAATTATTCCCAAAATGGACAATGCATTGGCTGTGTTTAGACTGAGAGTACCTTCATGTTGGTAGATTGTATGAACCTTATTTAATAGTCTCATTGGTTTTTCCAGAATGTAAGCTTTCATTGGGTTGAGGGGGGTGTAGGGGAGTTGAGAAATCTAGTCCTTATAGCTGTGAAAATAACCTTCCAAACATGAATTTGTTCAATTTGTAATATAAAGTTTCACCCTAAAATAGGAGGCTAATATTTGAGACTCACTTCTGGGTGTTTTCTAAAGACTTATTTCAAATCATTCTTAAATTTAAAGGACACTTTAAATTCCAAGATATAAATGCCAGTTCAAAGGATTCTACCTAAATATGGAATTTAAATATGCAGAAATGTTGGGGAAAGCCTGCTTCTTCCCTTGGCATTTCTTTTTGCTCTTTCTCTTCTCCCCATTTTATTCTAAATCTTCAGTGGCACTGGTTGCCTACAACTGCCTACCAGATCTTAAGCCTCTATTCTTTTCAGATGTAAGCATCATGAACAGTTTGCTCCCTATCCTTCATCCTCAGGACTCTAATTGAACATTTGTAATCAGGTAGATCTAAAGTTTCTGCAATTCCAAAATTGCTACTCCAATTCTGTCCCTCATGTTCTATGAAAATGCCCCCAATGCAGTATCTTTCTATTTACGTGAGCAGTTTCATAGCACTGTACAGTAAGAGCATAGATTGTGCCATCAACAATTCAGTGTTAGGAGCCAAGTTACTTTCATACTTCAGCAAGTTCTGTAACTGACATCAGACATTTATAATTAAATTATTCAGATATTTTAACAGTAAATGTCTCTGTAGGGTGCCCTGTTTGCAAAGGGTGAAATTCAGTCTTGTATGGAGGACCAGCAAAGGCCTATGCATCACTTAAATCCTACTGAAGCCTTGGTTGAGATGGCCTTTTGCAAGGAGTGAAAGAGAGAGATGCACAAAGAGAAAAAGAAAGATGTGCATATTACTCTTCTTTTCTCACAAAAGGCATTGGAAATGCAAATGACCTGTTGGTAGCCCTTAAACCAGATGCCCAAAATGAAGATTTTTTTAACACTGTGTAGCATGTTTATAATTTTAAGTTAGTGAGAGTAAAACTAAGGAAAGATGTTGTCTTAATGCATGTGTACTTTAGTTAAGAGCACTGCAAGCTCCAATCAGGCAGCTCTGAAATGCACCTCTAACTTGATTGGCAGTTCACCAAACCAGGTTTTACTTTTGATCTTTAGATAGGGTTTGAACTAGTTTCTTCCAGTGGTTAGTGTGATAGTGTCACCTCACCTCCTCTGAGGAATAATTTGCATACATACAGTGTTATAAAACACATTGAACGGCACAGAGGAGGGGGCTGAGTTCAGTCCATGGAAAAAGAATGGTAGTGAGGAAGCATTCCATCAGCATTCCCCATTTCATGTACCTACTGATTATCCATTACAGAAGGAGTTTTCTGAAATGCTCACACAAACCAAGGGGTAATGCCCCGCAAAAGTAAGAACACAAACCAAAACACAGTGTGAGTTTAAAAAAAGAAACATGATTTTTAATCCAATAGCACATGTTTGGCAGGATGTGTATGTGTGTGCTGTCTCCTAACTTGACAACTTGCAAAGTTGACATTACCGCAGTTTATACATTCCCTGTCATTTAGTGCTGGAAATTCCACTTTCATAATTGGAGGGACCAATCCTCTTTTATTTTGCTCTCCCATTCTAACAAATAGTGGGGGTCTATGGTCAGTTATCATGGCGTATCTTATCTAACACCAACACTAATGGAGTTCCACATACGCTTTTCACAGGTGGTTTTGAAAATGAGATGAAATGGGGCAGAAATAATGTTTTAATACAGAGTGTGTTGGTGTTATCATGAAAATCACAGGCACAAGACAAGATCCAGAGCTCCCAACCATCAGCCAGTTGGAACACTGAATGATTATTCAGGAATTTGGGAATGGGATATAGATCATTTAATCTCCAAATTACTGATTCATCTCCATCACCGATACACTTTTCAGGGCAAGGATTGTCTTCTTAAGTGTTAACAATGCATAAATTGTCCAGGGTGTTACTAGAATATAAATAATAAAGCTTATACTAAGTCGCATACCGTCAGAGAACAGAGTGATGATTTGTGATATGAAAACTAGAAAGGTTACGTAGAGACCTCAAACTGAGACCCTCTAATGACTGGTCTGTGGCCTTTGTTAAATGAGCTGGTGGTGTCATTTCAATATTCTCGAGTGGAGAGCAGTCCATATTGCAAAACCTCCACCAAGTGGCAATTTTGTTGATAGTCTCCAGCAGAGAAGTCCAAGTGAACCACAGTGATTAATCTACAAACTACTCTCAATCCTGGTTCCTCCAAGACATGGCTGAGCTACATGGTAAAGTTTGCAGTGCCTCTATCTTTACATATAGAAAGTATATTGCTTTTTATTAATCTATATTAAATTGCTTTGTAAAATTAACTTCTCTTATGTTAAATTGTATTTCAATCATATTTTCTAATTTTTTCCCGATATACTTTATTATCACAGTATGCTTGTGCAATTTGTTAGTAGTCTACAGTAGTTCGAATAGAATATTCAAGCACATACTTTATATGCAGTTTTTACTAAATGTAGATATGATGCAGTGCTATGCATTTTAATGTGATGTTAGACAATATACGAGGCTTACCGAAATGTTTTATCGAAATCATTTTGTGGGTGGAGGATTTGCAAGTGTGAGCTAGAGCAACAACAAAACATCTAAAATGGCAATGACCAATTTTGCTCTGGTTCTGTTGCATTAATTTGATGTGGTGCTGTCTCAATTTTGATGCTTTTATTACCATCATTCTTAGTTGAGATTGAATATGTTTTATGGAGAAAACAGTGCATGTAAAGTATGCCCCTGCATTGTTATGAGGCCATATGTTACTTAAATTATATGGTGATGGTAGTTCTTTAAACAGATGATCTATTTTGTTTTATTTTATAAATACAAATATCTGGAATTCTGTAACCACAATGGAATGGATTTTAATCATCAATTCGAAGATTAAGGAATAAAAATACCCTTAGTTTTAGGACTAGACATGGGTTAAAATTGTCAGCCCCTTAAAGTTTTGCTCATTCTAGATTCATTGTATGGCAATTTTAAAGTACCTCACTCTTACGATGAATGTTTTTGCAGTCTGCTTCACAGTATTACTCATCATTTCTTGGGAATCTTATTTATTGAAACTCAACCTTTAATGATCCCTGTGGCATGGGTTGGGAAGTTTGGATTACTGGTCCAAAATGACCCTTAAGAGAGTTAGCACCTTTCATTCATAGATGAAACACTTTGGGTGGGGGTGAACCCCACTCTCACAGTGTGATTTTTTTCATGCTTTCTTGGACTGCAGCAATCGTTGTAAAATCTCAGATGATGAGACTTTGTTGCTTTAAAAATATATACTGAGTGTATTGACAGCACAGTATGATATCTAACTTGTGTAATTTGAAATGGCAGGGGAAGGAGATATTCCCCCGGGATTTTTTTTTTAATACTTGACAGTTGGGGGTACACTGGCTTCAGATGTATTTTTAAGAGCCTCAGGAAGAAGTCATTTCTGGCAATGATAATCTAGCAATATCCAGAGGGGCTGAAATCCATCAGTGACAGGAAAATCACCCAAACTTCCCTCCAGTTTGGTGCTGTAATTTTATTTAGAGGTCACCAAGAGCCTTCTTTATTGCCTTGTAGTCAAGGGCTCCTAAAAGCCTCCCTCAGTCTATCTGCCATTGTACCAAATGAGTTCCCATTACTAATTCAGCAGCACTGCTATAATCATGGATGAAGGGCGAGCGAAGTTTGGGAGGGCAAAAACCAAGAGAGAAAATGTGCTATAAAAGGAATGCAAGAAAAACAGCCAGAGAACCAGGGCATTGGCTTCTTTCTTTTCAATTAAATCCTTATTTAATCCTTATTAAATCCATATATATCCATATCATATATATAATCCATTTATTTCATCCTTATTAAATCCATATATAACCCTTCTGAAGTGAAACACAGATCTCACCAGTTTAAAAACAAAATTGCAAGACCCTTCTCCTCTCTCTGTTTCCTACAAGAATGACATTAATAACAAACAAATATATATACATACACACACTCACAACTTTTCATCCTCTCTGCGGAGAGAACGGGGAACATCAGACGTCCACAATGATTAGACTATGTGGTGGACTCGGGCACCTCTGTATAGTGCTCTGATACCATAGTGATGAAGATGGTATGTGGAGGCAAACAAAAACATTTCCAGCGAGTGCACTGGGCATATGTTTGTTTGCCGGATCATGTTGCTTCTCCTCTTGGTTAAGGTAATGAGAAAGTATTTATTTAAATAAGAAAATGAATGTATTTTCCAGTCCTATACTCATCTAAAGTCATCCACACCAACTCCTCTATAAATGGGTTTTATATGGAAAGTGGGTAATGACATTGGTTACCGAAGTGTCATCTTTGTCTTTAGGAAGGGTCAGATTATCGAGCAACTGCCAAGTACCTAGGCAGATGAGCTATTTCAATCCTGGCTCATCTCCACTGAATGTTTAGGTATATAATTCTTTGACACTGCTTACGAGTACTTCACCTTTGTTCCCAGCTACATTAAAGCTGATTATACATCCTCATAAAATATACTTGATTGTAATTGAATTTTTTTCAGAAAACTCATATTAAAATAAGGTATTGTATGAAGCATCTTTAACATATGAGCTTCTGTCTAATTATGTTTAAATTATCTGAGTAAGCATCTCAAATATTTAGCGATAAACACTTCTATGCTTCCGAGCAGAGCATCTAGTTTGTGAGGCAATATAATCAAAAAGCAGCTTGTACAATATGGATTGCAGATTGCATAACATACTTTTGAAATCATTCTGACTGAAATAAATAGGAACGTCTCCAGTCCTGCAAAGAAAATAAATGCTGTATTCTGCAAATTTAAGAAAAGATAATTGATACCTATAAAGTGCTGCTGCTATTTCTTCTGCAGGAACATAAAAAAGTAATAGAGTTGTTTGAGAGACAATTAACCAACCAACGTTTAATGACTGGTTTGTTTGGGTTTTTCAGGGGGTATTTTAGGTAACCATTCTGAAGCAAAAAGCAAAGTATTTCAGCAAAAATAATGAACATGGAAAAGGACTGACTTCTTGAACTACCATTTTTTAAAAGAAGGAGCTATATGAAACTGGAAACACATGGTCCTGCAAGGTGCTGAGTATCATTAGCTCCTCTACTTGAAGCTTTTGCTGGATCATGTCATTGGGTGAAATTCACCCTTATGCAGAAGGCCAGCATGAGGCCTATGCACCAAAAGGCATTGTGCTGGCTTACTGGACAGTGGTGAATTTACACCATACTGAATTGAATAGTTCTGCTTTTTTATTGCATATATTTTGAAGGTAGTAACAATAGAGAATATATATAATAGAGAGAAAGAAAGAAAATATATTAAAAAAAAATAGATGGGTATATAAACTGATATAAACTAGCCATCAGGAAGTTTAGATTTGAAATAACATGCAGGTCTCTAACCATCAGAGGAGTGAGGTTCTGGTATAGCCTTCCAAGGGGTGTAGTGGGGGCAAAAGACCTAGCTGGCTTCAAAACTGAGCTTGATAAATTTATGGAGGGAATGGTATGATGGGACAGCCTAATTTGTCAATTGACAGATCTTTGACTACTGGTGATAGATATGCCAATGGCCTGTGAAGGGATGTTAGAAGAGGTGGGTTCTGAGTTATTACAGAGAATTCTTTGGTGGGTGTCTGGCTGGTGAATCTTGCCCACATGCCCAGTGTATAACTGATCTCCATATTTGGAGTCGGGAAGAAATTTTCCACCAGGGGAGATTGGCAAAGGCTCTGGGGGGTTTTCGCCTGTAGCATTGGCTGATCCTTCCCATTACAAAACCCTCTTTGTATAATGTACTTATAACTTTGCCAAACATGAACTATTTGGGCTGAAACTGTACATTTTGTGTAATCCCACTACTGACCAGACTTTCTATGTGGAATCCCTACAGAGCAACTGAGCATCCTCCATTTTATGTGTGAAAAGACTGCGAATATGCCATCTCCATAGATGGATTATCTGAGTCCTCTAGCCAGGGATACAGGGCTGAAAACAAACTTTCCTTGTAATGATTGCACCCAGTTGCTGGGGAAGTGTCAAGCACTGAAACTGAGAGCAAGGAGCCTGTCTCTTCTGTTTTCTGAATGACCCCCTCTTGGCATGCAGGCAGTGTAGGAAACTGCCTGATGAAAATGAAGAGAGGACAAAAGCCGGATGGTAGAAATGGAAGGTTAAGAGGTAGATTCAGACAAAGAGTCTGATGAGACTGGTACTGGAGAGTGGTGGGAGAGAGAGCATGACTATGTCTTGTTGGGCAAATAGACTGAGACTAGAGATGTGGAGAGACTGGGACTCTAACAGTAGTGAGCCTGCAAAGGAAGACTGAAACAAACTAGGCAAGAAGGCTGGGATAAGAAGTCTGAGTGAAGACGGGACTGGGTCAGGAAAGAGAATGGAGAATGGTATATGTAGGCAGTGGTGAGAAAAAGATAAGACTGGGAAAGCGATAGTTTAGATGGGATGAGGGAGAAAAGCTTGGGCATGGCACGGGAGTGCAAATGGATAGAAGAGTGTACTCACTAGACACACTCCTGTCCACATCTGGCATGGAACCCCAGATTTGTGAGTATGACCATTCCTTTGCTATTGTGCAAATATATGTGCAGAGCTCTGTGTGCTGGATCTAAAGGTTCCAGCCCTGCAGATGAACCACACGGGTGTCAGTATGATGAGACATGATGGAATTTTGGAATTTTCAGTTTACTTTTTTTTAAATCTAGGAAATTTCAATAATTCCCTAGTTTGGGGATCAAGCAGGGTTGTGTAGTAGAGAAGATTGTCTGTAGAATCCCTGCTTAATTTGTTATGGACATTTAATAGTGAATTGCAGGAAGGCAAAGGTAGATCTTTAGGTAAGGCATTTTAATGATATCTTGGAGAACTGGAATCTATGCCTGTCTCATCCACAGAGCTCCTATGTGATGCTAGTCAAGTCACTTGAACCATACTTTTCTGAGGAGTTCATAATTGTGTGGTTTTTCATTTTCTTGGTGCCCAATTTGAGACCCTGGGCATGGGCGGCATGTGACTTCTTTTGATGGGAAGGCTGGGTTGGGGGACACTGGTGCTTGGACCATGGCTCTGCCCCCTCCCCAAAACCCCACCCATGCTCCGCCACACAGTCTCATGCACAGGAATGGGGCATGGGACCAGCAGCAGCAGTTGGGCAGAAGGGAGATGCCCCAGGAGGGACTCTGGGGTGGAGGGTGAGCCTGGGAGGTGGCCTGCAAGAAGCCAGGCATGGGGGGAGGCTGCAGGCCAGAAACCCTAACGTGCCCACTCGCTCCCAGCAGCTGCAGCAGCCAAGAGTTTATCTTTGCTGCTGCCTCCCTGCTTCTGTGCATGGTGCACTCCTGTGGCAATGCAGATCAGGGAGTGGGAGGGGGCTGTGTCCGAGGCAGCCCTAGGCTCTGCCCCAGGCTCTGTGTCAGGCCCCGAGTACTGTCCCCTGGGCATCCTACCCCAAAGAGCCTGGGCTCTCTAGCCCACGGAGCCCCAGCAAGGGGCCTGTTCCTCACAGGGTTACAGCAGCCAGTTCTGTGCCACCCAACTGTAGGTGGGGCGGAGCATGGGCAGAGCAGGAACTTCCGACTGGCAGATCTTTTAGATCTTCAGCTGCAACTGAACTCAGAAGGAGCTGTGTTTGAATATATGAAAAGTTGTATAACGCTACATACTCTGAAAAATCAGGTCCTAGTCGTCTCAAATTGAACACCCAAAATCAGTGGATTGTTTTGGTTTTCTTCCTGCTCTGTCTCAGCTGATGATCATCCCCTCAGCAGGATGATTCTGAACATAAATTAATTAATGTTCTCAGAGCACTTGAATACTATAGGATGAGCACTATAAAAAAGACCATGAGGAAATTAATAATTTTGTCTTCATACCAGAATTTGAATATTGTGCAGTAAATTTAGTGTGCAACAATTAGTGCATGAAGCCACACGCTGAGCAGTGAGGAGAAAACAAAGTATTAACTAGCAGCTCATTAAGTGACCACCATCCATTCTGTGCACTGAATGAGGTAGGGGGTCATATGGAAAAAATGGTATGTGATCATATAATTAAAGACTGCATGAAAATTGATGTGCGCAAGGGGGGTGAATTACAGTTGCACAAGAGCTTAAATTTGGCATTTTGTATTTTTTTTTAATTTTATTTTTATAATAATTTTTAAGATTTAATTTATAAAAATTCTAATTTTGAGTCCTTGGCTTTGCAAGTTTAATCATTTTAACATAAATTTGTGGGTAATATAAATATTTTATTATTAGTAAATGTGTTGGAGTTTTTTCTCCTGAAAATCAGAAACAAACACACACACTTAAATCTAGGGTAAAATCCTAAATCCAAAATGGGAATTTTGCAAGTGATTTAAGGCTGGAAGTCTAGCACTATCGCTTAACTCTCAACTACTGGCAGGCAAACTTTTGTCTAGGGATAACCTTTCTCTACAGATATCGTCACTGATCTACATGGAACCTGTTACCTTTGCAAGTTTTCTTTAAAATCTTGCATGTGTTTAGAATTGCTATATTTTTTTGTTTACTCATATCCCATCAATTATGTAGGACTTTGGCTGGATTTTGTTTTATTTTGTTTTTCTTATAGTAACCATATCTTCTAAATCCCTAACTTGCAGTGAATTTTCCTAGATGTTCTTAAAAAGCATTTTCGTAAAGAATCTGATGTTCATATGCAGGATTAAAATGATTTATGAATTATGCAGAAAGAAGACTGTCTTGTTCCTTGTCTAAATTTATCTCATGGCAATTGAATTATCCTGGCAAGATTTAGGTAATGAAGACTATTAAGGTTTGATTTTTCAGTTGTGTTTTTTGTCTATTATTTCAGCCTTGAAAAAAGTGTTGGCTCTTTAACTGTAACTTACTAAAAATTTAAGTAGGAATAATAAGTAAATAAATAACATGCTCTATTTTTGGTAAGAGCAATGACAAAAAATTCTGAGAACTGGTTGTTGGAGTTGGTGTAAATAATTACAAGATGCTTGTTTTGCCTGCAATTTTAGTAACCTTTTGCTGCAGAGACTAATAAAATGAGATGTGTTTTCATTTAAAGACTGCACTAGTGGTGTGTTTTAACTTGAAAATTATTTCAAAATCCTTGAGAATAATACAGCTGCGAGCTTTAAACACTAAGACACCTGCAGTGCTGCAGATGAGAAGGGCTCAGTGCTGCACTCATTGTGTGCTGAAAACTTGTATTCATTTCATTGTGGGTTTTTGGTGCTCAGTAAATGTCGGGATGGGCCCAAAATGTTGATAATACATTTATTGCTATTGGTAACGTAGACGTTGGTTTCTGCTAACCTTGTCTTTGGTTTTCCAACTCTTTTGTTTTATCTGTGAGGCGTTGAAGCCGATGCTTGTTCCGAAAAGCCAACCTTTAATGCTTAGACAGCATCAATGCACCTTTGCATCTCAGACTGAGCTTAGCTATGCAGGCACAGTGGATGCAGTTAAAATGTTGCGTTTGATCTTTTTATTGGTATGCATGATATTACTGATAGTATTCCCCATTGTTTTACGTAAAGAATACATCATTCACACCAATAATATCTTATCCACGGGGAGAAATGTAAAATCGAATCTGTAAACCGCACCCATTCTACATGTAACGCGCAGCAGCTGATATTACAAGATACATGCGTCAGCGTATTGAGAATTAGGATTGAAATTGCTGTAGGACAGAAAGACTACCGTATGCGTGGCATAGTCTGTCTCTTTAGCAAGAGTTAATTCCAGGGGACTGGATGGCACTGAAAATGGAAATTAGATATGGAACCTTTCATGTCTAGGTCACTGGTTAACATCTGGCTCATGTTGATTGTGACCTACAGTTATCACCTGATGACTGTTCAGTGGCCTGTATGAAATTAGTTGTTGGTCTCAGTTCATTTCGTATTGCAGAGGTGTCTTCATCACAATTGACACCCTTGATGGCAGGTTCAGCAGTGAGGCCACAGGGTTGACTAGGCCTGGAGAATGAGCTACTCCGTCACCCTGAGAGGTAGTCCCTGTAGGTCAGAGTTGATGCAAATAGGTGGCGCAGCATGAGGAAGCTTGAATTGCTGCTGCCTGTGCTACTTTGTGTATAAACAGCTTGATATCTAGTGCTCACAATTTGGCAACTTGAACATTATTTTTTAAGATAGGAACCAGACCTTGTGTTGGAATAGACACCTACAGTATTAGCAGCAATATGTTTCATGAAAAGCATTCGTGACCAGATATATTCCCTGAAGTATTAGCAAGTGAGAATGTATTCTTAGAGTCTGAGCCACCGATAGTTACGGAGGATTATTAACAAGGACATTTTGTTGATGAATTGGTTGATGAATTATAGCCAAGTTGATTAATATAATTAAAGAAAAACAAGATACAAACTGTCAAAGGGAGGAAAACTTGCATTGTCAGTCATGCACTTCCTTAACAGTAGGTATTCGGGCACAGAAAGTACTTAGGATGATATGTGATCTTGACCAATTCAATTTGCAGGCACAGTTAGCGTGAAATAAAGAGAGAAGGAAAGCTGTTATTTCTAACATCCTTGTTTTTTAGTGCTCTGTACCACCCCCTTAAAACTGTCAGTGTGTATTTTGTCAAAACCAGTCTTTAGTTTAAATACCGAATTCATTAAAAAGCAAGGTAATTTGTTTGATTTGTATATATTCTGCTTGGCATCCATACATTTGAGTTTCCATCCATGCTAGGGCATTCTTCTGGATAAAATTCACCACACCTCAAGACATCCTGGAGGCATGGAACTTTGACGTGATTGTGTCAAATTGTGTTGGTCGATGCTTTTTACCCTGAACATGTTGCATTGACAAGATATGTCCTAATTACTTCAAAGGAGGCCTGACGATATATCATGTCAATGAGTAGGATTCATTACAGTGGTTTATTTAGATGTGAATTACTCAATGATAGCAATGAAAGCCTTAGAATGTATGTTTAAGTGTTGGGCAATTATGTCCAGATAAAATAAGTTGTCTCAAAACTTTACCCAAAGTGACCCTTGGTGGAACATTTTGTGTGCTTTGAGTTTCAGAAAATAATTCATGATGGTTTTGCAACGCTTTCGTCATAGACCTCAGAACACTTTGCATTACTTGTCCCCATTTTACAGTAAGTGACTTGCTCAAGGTCACACAGAAACTCATCAGCAGAGGCTGGAATAGAATCCAGTTCTCAACGCTGTCTTCAGGAT
Organism: Mesoclemmys tuberculata; assembly: GCA_007922155.1. Classification (NCBI taxonomy): domain Eukaryota; kingdom Metazoa; phylum Chordata; order Testudines; family Chelidae; genus Mesoclemmys; species Mesoclemmys tuberculata. The sequence goes on from ML675626.1 coordinate 8,389,341, forward strand.
CATGCTGCCTCCAATTCCAGCTTAATCATAAGCAAGCTTAAAAGAACTGTGTTCATTCTTGCCAGAGTCATTTACCAATTTTGCAGACCCAACGTGTTTGACTAATTTCTGAACTTGAACACACCCTTATTTCAAAGATATTGTATGCCACTGCTATTGGTTCATGGCCAACAGACCTGCTAACTCTTGTCTCTGCTAGATTCTTGGGCTCTTTCTTCGACCCGTGGTGTTTGTCTGCTCTAGCCTGATGGCAGCACAGGGTCATTGGAATAGCACACCTCAGTCCATGCCCCTGGACTGAGAGGGAAATGCAGGATTCAGAAACTCTTTATCCTTTTGCGTTTCTCTTTATATGTTATGGAATTCTCTCTTTTTTTGTGGATGTCAGAATGAAACGAGCCACATTCATTTTCAATTTTTAACAAAAACAAGATTTATTAAAAACAAATTATAAAAAGGAATTTAAATAAAGAAATGATTTGTTTAACACATATGAATTTAGATAATGCATTTTCAGTTTAGTTAGAGAAAGAAAAACCAGAAAAGTGAATACCTTGCATTTCAGGGAATCAATCCTTTCTCTGACACTTGGCTAGCATCCCTTGCTGTGGGGTTATTAGCATCTCCCACTTGCAGTGCTCAGGGTCCACTTTTCAAGTGTCTGTGGCTGGTTCAGCTTGTATATTGAAACATGACCTTCTTCATCCGCTCAGGTGTGAGTGTTCATTAACCCATCCAAGTGAGGCGTCATTAGTATTTTATACAGAAGTCCCTTTGATCAGAAGTCTCTTTTTTGGGAAGACTGCATGACTGTTGTCTCCTAATTACCTCTGGAAGTTTCCTTTCACACCTCTCGTCTCCAGGGCTGGTATGCCAAAAGCCCTGGGGATTTCCATTACTTTAGATTAAATACAGTGATGAACTTTTTATCTCTGCTAAGGTTCCTTTTTTTTTTTTATTTTTTGGTAGCTACCCTACGTCCTCCTACTGCATATATCCAGTCTGTGGGCTTGTCTTCACATACAGCGCTGCACCAGTGCCACTGTGCCACTGTAGCACTGTACATGAAGATGCTACTATACTACTACACTGACGGGAAAGCTTCTCCCATCATCATAGTCAATCCACTTCTCTGAGAGGCATTGAGATAGTATAACGGGGAGTTAGGTCAATACAACTACATTGTCGGTGTGGATTTTTCACACTCCTGAGTTATACCAATATAGGTCCATAGTGTAGACCTCGCCTATGCGGCCCAGAGCTATCTTAGGCCTGGTTTTTACTAGAAAATTGGGTCAGTTTAACTACTTCTGTCAGGTTGTGAAAAATCTACACCACTGAGTGGCATTACTAAGCTGACCTAAGTCCCTATGTAGACAGTGCTAGGTCAACAGAAGAGTCCACTGGCTCTGGGAAGGTGGATTACCTACACTGATGGGAGGGCCCTTCTTTGGCATACGTAGTGTCTATGCTGATGTGCTGCAAGGGACACAGCTGTGCTGCTGTAGCATTTTAAGGGTAGACATACTCTTAGTTGTGACCTTTTAAAAAAACCATTCTTACTTTCTCTTACCAGAAAACAGGAGTTAATGACAGACCTTAGATGCTCTGTCACAGCCCCTTGTTTCTCACTACTTCTCCCCATTTGTGGTTTTTGTTTTGGACACTCTTCATTGATTTTATTGATTTGAATTTTCTATTACGATGTTTATTGTTTGTTAAGCACTGGCAATGGGGTCAGCTTTGTATATTACACTGTCAGGCTACCTGGACTGGTACAGGAGCATGAATATCAACCTTAGGACAGACTGTTTAGAAGCACGGTTAACACCCCAAATTGGATGTGAGTTCTATTGTTAGATTTCACCAACCAAGTATCAAGTATGAACTCCTCAGGCATTATAACAGCCATGACATGGAGTCACAATCTCTTTCAGTACTCAGATCTGTCTTGCCACCTTGGTAAGCTTGCCTTTTTGATAGATGGCTCCTTACACCAAAAATCACAACAATATTCAGATTACTCTTAGTCCCAAAGGACCAATCACTTACCCCAGGTTAATGGCACGTTAGATTGTACACCAAATGGAAAGCTTTTAACCAATCCCATAATAAATTAACTAAAATTTTATTAACTAGGAAAAAAAAATTAATTATTTACAAAGCTAAAGCGGGTAAACATACACATCTAAATGCATTAGTCTTAGATTCCAAAAGATAATAGAGGCCACTGTAATGTGCAAATTCTGTGTGTTCTCTAAGGCTAAGCAACTGGGGATCCCTTGCTTATGATTAGAAATTTTGCCCTCTCAAAGTCCAAGCAGCACAGAAATCCAGTTCTTTCTTGTCAGGGATTTTTATTTCCTTCCCCCAGAATACAAGCTGATGGAATGAGTCTCCATGCACACACCTTCTTTTCAAAGATTTGAAGGGAGCAATCAACAAAGTCTTTTGTTCTCTGAGGTTACACAGTGGTTTGTCTGGTATCTATGGGCCTTATTTTGTGGGGCAGGAAATAACACTACCAGTGGTAAATTCATATTTCACACTTGGTGATGCTTCTTTCCTCTCTGTCGGCGAGTTACAAGGTACAGAGTTTAACACTCAACATAACCTTATAACATGGGGTACAGATGATATAAATGAGCTTAGTACATGCTGCATCCTGCAAGCATTTCATAAAGTCTAACCACTGAACACGTTCTTATTAACTTAACACCTATTTTAACAATGCTAACCCACAGGTGAGCCGGACTGGTTTCCAGCTATGGATTGGCCAGTGTTCAGCTGAGGCCTAGGGGTGTTGGCATGATATGACACCCGCTCTGTCAGTGTCACAAACACATTAAAAAGTCCCTGTTGTAAGGATCATACAGCTTAAGGTCCTGGTTCTGTAATGAGTGAAGAATTCTGCCCGTGTGGAGAGCCTTGCAGGTTCTTGGCCTACGAGAGAGAGACACAGAAAAATCAAGAAGGGTGGTGATAAATTAGTTATTTTCAACCTTATTTTAGTTTCACTCCTCCTCCTCCTCCTCCCTATTGCTTCTTTTTTATATAATATTGGGATAGAGTAGGTGCTAGATTGACATGGCCTAGAATTTATAATTCTTTAGGAGGCATTTGAATAAAAAGAAGCGCTGGAAGGAAGAAGTAATTTATACCTGAGTAGTCTATTTATGGAAGAAGGATAATGAGGGGGGGATGATGACTAAGTAGGAGGGTCACAGTAAAAAAAAAAAAACAAGATCTGAGTTCTAGGACAGGCACAGTTTTTATTGCCCTTAATATGTCAGCAATCAGATACCACACTGTTAGGCACTATATAAAGCCCTAAGATAAGTAGGAAATTGTATTTTAATCATATTATTATTCCTGTAAGTGTCATAAACTCATTGTTGGGGGGAGACTTTATTAATTAATGTATTATCTGAATCCATCTATCTCATGTGGCCCTAGTTGTGCTTTTGAATCTTTTATCCAGGTTTGTCCATCACTTGTTCTTACAAGCTGGACTGTGCGTTTTAAAAGTACTTTGACATAAATAACAATTGGCGAACATATGCTGCAACTGCTTTTTACATAGAAATATTTTTCCAAGATTTTTCTGGATTTTTAATATTTGAATGATGGCTGCTTAAAATAAAAAAAAAACTAGATAAGGCACACTGTATGTGCCACTGCATAGAGAGATTACAAAGGCAAGAATATACTTTACAGGAGATAAAAGCTTTGATACACTGTGATCTTATGGTTTCATATATGGTGGAATCAAGACCAAAAATTATGTACACCTATTTATTGCAGGGGAGGGGGAGAGTTCTTCAGAAGTAACTAATCCACACTTTGATCTAAAAGACTTCTGATGTTTTATTGGGCTGAAAAAAACCCACAAACACACTGAGGGGCATTTCAGAGCTATGTGAAATTAGAAAGCTTTGTTTTCTTTCCTTTTTCTTTAAGCAGCCTATCTAATTTAATTCACTTTTTTGTGATTCATTTTTCACTTCACTATTGAGGAACTCTGTGATGGTAAGCATTAGCCTGAAATGATTGTTTTTTATGGCCAAATGATAAAACCCTTAAGAATTGGCCACATTTTCACTTTTTTAACTGTAGCAATTCAGACAGGTCCACTATAATTCAAGAGAAAACTTAATTTCCTCCAAATAATTAGAAAACATTGTTTTTTCATATGCGGATAAATGTTTCACAGAACTTTTCAGCAAAGCTGTTTTCATCATACTTTTCCAGACGCGAACTAAGGTCTATGAATGTGGTTAACACATAACTCGTTAGGCTCATTTGACAATCCTAGCCTAAATGTTTAAGACTGTATTCATCTTTGTTTATGAGCCATTGTGGCTTGTAACAGATATCTTGTCATTTTATTGTATGTGTAAAACAAAACAAAATTTTGATGCTTGTTAAACTTAAGCCATAGTAATTAAAATGAGGCAATTTGCATCCATTTGTTTTCTCATGTTTATATTGGTATCTGTGTATATCCTGCCTGGAAGTATAAAAGGGGGACACTGGTTTGTTAATAACAAAAACATGTTTTAAAAGATAACAGATTGTATAACTTTCTAATGAATAACATCCTACATAGTTGAGGCTGGGAGAATTTAAAAAATAAAATTTACTTTTCACAGTTTATGGTATGTATTCCTCTGAATTTAGATAAAAGAATGTGTATTTTACTTATACAGCCAGCTTTCAGTCAATTTTTCTTTCAGTTTCTCAGACAGTGGCACAAAAGGGCATTGTGAATTACAAATACTGCCGAGATATCTGTGTTTAAAAGAATTGTTTTCATTTCTTTGTTTTTAAAAAATAAAAACAAATGGAATCATTTCTGTAGGTCTCACTTTTTATTAAAGCTTATTTTTACTTCTTTTTCTGCATTTTGCTCCAGTGCCCTCCTTAAAGAGACCTCTCAATCCTCATCCTCAAAGGAAACCTGCACAGCACTTTCAAAAGATGAACCTGGGGAACTTAAATTCATAACTCTGCCAAAAATTATGGCTTTAATAAAGATACTGGATTTATGGCTCACCACAACAATCTATAATCCACTAACCCTCCTTTGTCCTACAACAGAGGTGTTAACTAACCACTTCACCTAGAATGGTCCCTTCCAACATGTGTTAACTCCTTATCTGTTGCTCTGAATTTTGCTGTGACATGCTGAGCACCTTTCCTAAACCTGAAGAGGAGTTCTCAGTAAAGTTGAAAGCTTGTCTCTTTTACCAACAGAAACTGGTCCAATAAAACATCTTCACTCACCCACCTTCTGTCTCTCATATCCTGGAACCAGCAAAGCTTCAGCAACACTGCAAAGAATAAAACTGGTGAGAAACCAGGTGCTTTATACTGAGGGTTAGCAATATGGTAGTTGCATATTGAATTAATATATAGGTATGGGAGAAGCTCTCCAGTTGTCTCTTTGTAAAATAAACACACAGGTTAGCCTCTGAAATCACTGCTATTGTAACAAATCCATGGCCAATTAGGATTTGGCTTTTATGACTATGGGAATAACTATAGTGCACCTTTAACAAGGGGGGGAGGGCGGGCGGCTGTTGCCCGGCTGACTCAGAGAGGAGGAACAGTGTTTTATGGGTGGAGGAGGTAGAGGTCAGAAACTGCTGCCAAAGGTAGGGGTGGTGTCAGCATGGTGGTGTGCGCTCATCCTCTGGGAGTGTAAAGGTGGAAGGATTTAAAAGGGACAAGCCTGTCCACCCTTCCTCCCTTTGAGATGGTAAAATACCAGGTTTGGTCAGGACCTGCTGTGGGCATTGCACAAGCGTCTCCTTTTCGGGGGTGGGAGGGAATGTTTTCTCTCATCACCAGGTTGGCCCAGATGGTGTGGGGGGGAGGGTCTCCTTCCCCACAGCAGGTTCAGGGAGGGTTTTGTTAGGGTGAGGAGAAAAGGGGGTGGACTACATGTTGCAACCCATGATGTAAGCGTGGGGCACATGTCCAGTGCAGTACGCCACGGGGCAGGCTTACAGTGACTGACTGGGTAAAGGACTTAAAAAGGAGGTGTTGGTTAATGGGCCAGCGTGGGAGAGGGAGGGTTTCAGGGCTCCTATGAATGGTACAGCAGTGAGGCCACTGCTGTTCTCTTGTAGCCCACCTGGATCGGAAGGTCCCAACAATGGATTGGCTGGGGGATCTGGATGAAAAATTAAGGGGGGGCTGGAAGAAGCCTTCCAGGTAGTGTTTAAATGAACAAGAGGTGACCTGCATTATACACTTTTATCTGCTGGGTAGTCCCAGACATCTAATAATAAAGTTGCAGCCTGATTAAATGCATGTCAGGTGACTCCTTGTTTCGGTATAGCCGGACAATTCAGCATTTGGGATAGAAAGGAATAAATTCAAATCCTTTCACTCCAAAATCAAAGGCTCCCACTAGTGTGGCTAAAGGAGAATGTGTTTTTATCTAATTTCTTCCACTAGGGGGTGGTGTGATTCAAACATACTAATGTATTGCTTTCTTCAACGTGAATAATGTTTTATACCTGATGATAGTACTATGTACATAAAATAAAGAATATAGGTCATAATAGATTATTCCAGAAGTATATGTAGATGTTGTTCAGCAGTTATGAAGAAAAGCACATTTATCAAGTTTCAAGGGACTGAAGCACAAAGAAATTCAGAGGCTTTTGGAATCAGATTTGTTTTATTAAAGAGAGCACTAGGAGTTACAAAGCAGGAAAGGGCTTGGATTTGGATATCAAGCAGGGGACATGACTCTCTACTACCTTGAATCTTGCGTAGTGATTCATACTAGTACAAAGTGGGTGTAATTTTAAATCATAATGGTAGTGTGTTACACCCATCTTTCCACTCACCTTACTCAGATGTAAAGGGTAAACATGATTCAAGGCAGGGGAGACTGGAGATTGAGACAATATGGCTCAGAGGCAGTTTCACATGCAGAAGTAAAAGATAGATTGCCAACTGTTGAGGTGCATAGTTGGGTTAATATTTGAAGAGCACAGAGATCAGGAAGATAGAAGAGTGTGGAAATTAGGGCTGAGTTGGAGACATAATATAGTCTGAAATGGATAGGAAACTAAGGAATGTTTCTAAGGAGGTAGGTGATCATTGTTTACTGTTTGAGCCCTGATGGTCTTAGCATTACAAATAAACACAGTAGTGACAAATAGGGATGCAATACTTTCTGGGAAGTAGTTTACAATCTAATTCTGACATAGAATGTTGCACATGCGTTATGTAGAATTTCAGGTGCTGGTACAAGATTGAGGTGGTGGAAGAATATTTAAGAGATCATTCTTGAAAACCTCTACAGTTTTTAGGAAGAATGTGTGCAAATGAATTTGTTTAATGCAACAAGAGTCTGAGAAGGACATTGAATAGGTACTTAGAGGAGGTTTAGGGAACAAGAGGAGGATTAGAAAGAAATTCAGGCATAAATGTAAATGGGAGCAGATTTTTGTTGAGGGATTTGAAGGAGTCAGAAAGAGTGACATGGTCAGAAGATGGGAAAAGAGAACAATTTTTAACAATATCAGTTTGACTGGACAATTGTTGTGAGTAATGGGAGTCTGGGAGTATGAGGTGAGATGACAAGGTATGGACAGAGACTTCATTACCGTTGATGAAAGGAGAAAAAAAATATGGAGGATGTTGTAGAAGAATTTACAGGATCTAATGACAGCCTCGACGTGGGGGAGGAGGCAGAAGTGTTGAACTTGACATCCTATATATCTAAATATACAGAGATAGCAGGTAGATATAATAATAAAAAGCACAGAGTGAAAAGAGGAGAGGAGTTGGTGATTGACTCCTAAGGGATCCTGCCAGAAAGCAGGAACAGGATGATCAATGAGACACTGAAGGAGCCATTGGAGAAGTAATACAGAACCAGGAGAACACAGAATCCCCAAAAACCTGTTTAGAAGAGAGTGAATAGGAGAGAGTCATTAAATTCATCAGAACTGGCAAATGATATCAGGTGGGAAACAAGGATAGAGACAAAGTTCTAAATTCACATGCAGAGTTGTACTTGCTTACACACTCAGATTCTCAAGCCCATTTTGTATCTGTTTCACTGTGAAAAACTGCCCTAAAGCTTGCAGATCTTGTCCTGGAAAGGTGGTGTACAGTCATTGATCTGGCTCTGATGTAACTTTTCTTTCTGGCTTCTGGAACAGTAGTGGGTTTGGGGAAGGGATGTGGTCAGGGAATACTTATACCCTGGCAAGGCCCAGATGCCAAAATAGTCCCTGCAGACGGTTTGGAGCTGTCCTGGGGCTCATTTAATATACACTGCAGATTGGGTTCGCTCAAACAGTTCCTTTTTTCACCTCTTCCCAGCTACACCTAACACCAGTGGAGGTGAAAATCTTGTCCCAAGTCTGAACGTGGACTTAAGTCTTTAGACTTGGCCAAGAGGCTTTTAAATTATTAGTCAACTGTGGTAAAAGTAGTTATGGTGGTTCAGACAGGACAGAAATGAACAAGAAAAATGAACAAGAGAGAATTGGAGGAAAAGGGCCAGATTCCAAGGAGGCCATAAGACACGTAAAGCTGGCTCAGTCAGACAGGATTGCCATAATATAGGGGAATCCCAAGGCAGCATAGGGTCTACATAGCTGGCTTTATACCATTTCTTCTTAGTTATGGGCCTAAAGACATGGCCAGAGAAATACCTCGAGCTGCTGTTAATTGTGCTAGGGGTTGAACTGGATTGGGAGCCATTCAGGTATCTTAGATTGCATGAGAGGACTGAATCCAGAAAGGGTGAATAGGCTGCAGCATGTAGGCAAAAAAAAAGAGTAGAAAAATGGAGAATTCGTTGGAGAGCTAAGGTTAAGTGAGGGCTTGCTTTATTGTATAGGTGGTGGTAGAATATGTTTGTAGGCTGAAGAAAAGAAGCCAGAGGAAAGTGTGTGATATGGTAAGAAGAATGAAGAGGCCATCAATTGGGGAAAGGTATATGTTCACTGTCAGACATAGATGATGAAATGAACTGATGCATTCTGAATAAACTGAAGTCTGGAGGGTTTGGATCTGGGGAGACCACACTGAGGGAACAGCTGCAGTCAAGACAAGATTGAAGTGATATGACTGTATTAGCTGATATATTGTCCTTCAGTTTGTTTCATTACAATACAGAAAAGTCAGTGTCTGCCTTACAGTATAAATTAAGAAAATCTTCATTCTCCATCTGAATCTCACCATACATTTACAGATTATTAATTAGTTAATACCTCATAGAAAAAATTGGAAAACATTTCACTAGCACAGTTCCACAGGCATACTGATATACGTCTGCATCCTTCTTTTTTTTCTTACTAGTGACATGAGAACAATCTTCTTGTTCATGGGCTCCTGTTGCTTGAAGTCATAATAATTTTTGTGACATCATAGAACCTCCAGGGTCTGCTATAGAATGTTGCAAGCCGAGGATTATAAGCGAGGAAGGAGAAACAGGGACATGAACACTTTTATGCAAAAAAGAGCTTGTATCCATATAAACAACTTTAGTAACTTTATATACAACATGCATCTGTAATTGAACAGTGTCTAATTAGGACATTTTTCCTATGTGTCACTAATTAGCTTTGTGAAAAGCAAAAAGGCTATCAGTAAATGTAAACAAAATGCACCCCCTTCAATTTCAAAGGAAAGGGTTGAGGCTGGATTGGCAGGGAAAAAAGGTAGTGGCTCTTTAAGTGCCCCCCTCCTTCAGGGTTGGGAGGGAGGGGCTGTTTGGGAGCAGGAAGGCATCACCTAAGGGTATATGTAAACCCTGCCCCTCCAGCCTGAGCCCTCTCTACTCCCAGATTAACAGCTTCTATCCCCCCACCCCAGGATTAATGTAGGACTGGGTTTTTTGGTATGCTGTGGGGATTGTTTTAGTGATCTTTTATGGGATTGGGAAGGAATTATGCCTCATCGCCAGATTGACTGGGTTGTGCAAGGTCGATTTTTTCATTTTTGCCATTGAAGTGCAAGGGCCTAGTGGGATAGTTGACAGGTGTCCAATGCAGTAACGCCTCACGTGGGGAGGTCTGGTTCCTTGATAAACCTGTTTTGGAAGTGATTTGGAGGAAGGCATCACCTAAAGGTGCTGGGGAAGAGGGTTGGGAAAGCAGGGAGTGAGAGCAGCCTTCCCCCAGATAGAGATGATGAGAGAAGGAATAACGACCTGTCCAGTACAAGTTACTGCTGAGTAGTTCCCAATGAGTTACGCTCTTAGAGTTATGGCCTGTTTGAACTACATCCCTTGCATCTTGTCTTTCTTCCCACTTGTCCGGGACACTGCTCTACATCCTTGTTTACTCAATCTCTCTTACTTTCTCCTGTCTGAAACGAGGGCTGGTAGATTACTGAGATTCAGAAATGTGGAAACGGTCAGCCAGCATTCCCAAGTTCAATAGGCACCACTGAGTGAAAGTCATTTTCGCTAAAGCCGCTTAAACCTTCTATGTGCTGTCCAGCTGGTGAGCAGCCTAGAGGCAGAGAATATGCATGGGCTTGCATATCCACACCAGCGTTTAAATCGTTTTAAGATTAATGTTGGCTAATTATTCCTGCTGTGTCCTGCTTAATCTCTTGGCTTTTGGGAAGTTGAGCAACAGTTTATACTTGAGACTGTTAGTGCTGCAGAGTTGGGAGACCAGAGGAGACTCCAGTCTTTAGATTTTGTAGACCCAATGATACAAAGACTTCACACGCTCCCTGAAAAACTTTAGATAATGAAAGCCATACTGTATCCCTTCATGAAACATTTTTGCTTCTGGAACATTGTTAATAGAACCATGTGAATAGACCACATGTATCAGACACCTTGCACCCTGTTGTTTAAAACCATCCTGGGAAACTGAAGACCAAGTTTTAGAAAAATGTGTTATAAGAAGTCAAAATGGGAATTGATATATTTGGATATGTATCTGTCAAAACAGGTAAGCTTGTGTGAAACAGACTTATACCAGCACAACATTCAAAGCTGGGGAGAGGAAGGAGAGAGAGACTGGGTCTGTGGGGGTGCACATGCACGTGCTTTAAAAAAGTGCTCTATATCTCAGAAAGATAGTGAGATATTCAATTGCATTTAGTACTGTGATGATCATGCCGAACACCCTACACTTTGAGTAACTTAACATCCAACTGTGTGTATGGACCATATCTCTCAACTGGTCAAACCAAAATCGCAGATCCAAATTTGGTGTCTTAGACCCAATTCTGGTAAATATTCTAATCATGTTGCTTAATGTTTTAAGGTGTCACAGTTGTTTAGGGGAGAAAGCTAAGGGGCTGCATTTGCAATGCTTAAAATGCATTTGCAGTGCTTTTACCATCAGAGAAATGTTCAACAGAGAGTTCAATTTTTACACATGGACTTCTTAATACAGTGTCCAAATTTTGCATTTGGATTCTCAGTTCAACACACAAAGAATATGTCTGATGCCCATGAGCTGATTTGGATAGCCAGATGTGAGATTTGGATGTTTCCTATTATTATGTTGGAATCTTTGAGGGAAAATTAGGTTTCATGGAGAGTGAAAAAGCTATCTTTCAATAGCGAAAAACAAAAACAAAACAACAATAGCAAAAAAACAAACAAAACCCACCCACCATTGTAGTTTTCCCTCATGAAATTCTGAAAACATGCAAATTATTGGCTTTTTCTGTTTTGTTTTTCTGGTTAACTGAACTCTGAATTGTGACTAATGATTTTAATTTGGCAGCATTAATAGAATGGGGGTGGGCAAATTTCTCCTGCAGGATCCCACCTTGTTTTCCGCCCCTCCAGAATACACAATCAAACCAAAAGCAGCTTAAATGTATCTTCCTTCTCACGTTTCCCAGCATTGCTTTGGGCTCAGCTGACAAGGAGAGGCATCGGACTTGATTCTGATCTTGCTTGCTGTGGTGTAAATCAGGAGTAACTCCATTAACTTCAATAGAGTTACACTGATGTAAAACCTATGTAAAATTATAGCAGGATCAGACTAATAAAGTGTTTGTCCCTCCTCTACTCCCGCACTCTTCTGAACGTAACTTTCTGCATCACTTCCAGAACCTTTAGGCTAGGAGAACCAGGGACCAATCTTGGTTTGGAGTTAAGACCTGCTTGGCAATGTCTGACAGTCCTTTAAGAAACAGTGATTATACATGTCCCTCCATTCATTTAACTGTTGGCTAACACAGGGACACTTGTGACTTCTTCCATTGTTGTAAACCTCTACAGTTAATGCTGAATGCTTTTCAAATTTGTAGTTAAGTTGTGCTGAAATGGGTAACCTCGGCATTGAGTCCCTATAGACTTTGGGTATGAAATATTGGAGAAGTCAATGGAAGTAATGCCATACTTAATAGAAAGAGAAAATTAGTAATTCGTATTTGCCTGAGGTTGGTGCAGGCCTCGGTAATGTCCTGATCTTTGTGCAAAGAGCTAGTAAAGAAAGCAGTCTTAAAAAAAACCTTAAAATAGAAATAGAAATTTTCATGACAAGAAAATACCCCTCGAATGATGAGCTGTCACCCAGGAATTGGAAAGAAAAGAAAGAACCTTTTGTATTTTTAATTAGTCTTTTTGATAAAGTGTAGCTGCTTTAAAAAGATCAGTGGTATTCATCTGTTTATAAAATCATCATACAAATATATTTAAAGCAATGGGATATTGGTGGAGTGGGCAGAGGGAAGACGAGCTTATTAATCGTTACCAATTTACCGAAAGATTATAGTTAAATGTTTTACTTGTGACTGCAGGGCAAATCTTTTCCCACGGCCTCAAGTGATGAGGGATATTTTAATATGGTGGAAGTTAGAGTTAGGCAGTGTTGTCCAGTGATTGGAGCAGAGAGCTGGGAGTCAGGACTGCATAGTTCTATTCCTAGCTCCTGCAGAAAATGACAGACACACCTTGGATGTGGCACTCGATTTTTTTTGCATGACATTTACCCCTCTGTGGCAAGAAAATACGTATTTAATAAGGGTGATGTGAAGCGTAATTCAGATTTGTTAGAGCGTTTTGGGTTTCTGGTGTCAAATGTATTATATAAGTATAAAGTATTATAAATACTATAATATTCTCAGACCCTCAGACACACCCCTCCTTTTGAATGGTGGCTGTAAAGGCTGGACTGAAAAGTAATAGTTTTCTAGGTGAGCATTAATTTGCAAATCAGTAACAATGGAGGAGAGCGTTATTCTGCGTTTAGTGCAAGGTTTATCGGAGGGGTGGGGAGTGGGAGGCTAGCTAGCTGGGAAATTCTAGAGTGCCCCATAAGGGCTTGTATTGCCCCTTAAGTTACGAGACATTAAAGGTGAAGAATAATTACCTGAAGAAAGTGGTAAACAAATATTGCTTTTTTTCCCACTGTTGCCTATCTCTTCAAAGGCTTATTTCAGGCATTAATGAAACAGCCAGAAAGCATCTCAGAGGAGAAGGGAGGGTCAAGTAACTTAATTAGAAAGAGAGACAAGGAAATGTGTTGTTGAAGTGAGTGTGGTGATTCCCTTGGGAGGCAGAAAGCTTTGGTGGGCTCCAAAGCCACTGGCATTTGTCTTCAAGGTGGCCATAGGATTTTTTAGAAGGTGTAACTTGTGCTGAGTGAGGAAGAAAGGCTGGCTGCTGCAGGAGCCAATACAGGACAAAATTAAAAGTCAGAAGTTTGAAGTAATGCTTTAGGTTTTCTCAATACAAACAGCTTCACTCTCATCCATACAAGGATATTCCCACTTTGTGGGAATCTTTCATTCAGAGAGGGTAATAGAATTTACCTCCACGTTAATTTGTTGATAGGAAAACTGTAGAGAGTGTGTGGCCTTTTTGAAGGATTAATGTGAATATTTATTACCCTCACAACAAACTAAACACAGCCATTATTGCAGAGACAGGTTTGAAGCAAAGTATTGTGAGGGTTTGTCTGACTTCAGTAGAACGTTATTTTTACTTGATGGAGAAGGTTTGGTTTATTTGTCAGCATGCTGTGAAACATCTCAAAGATGCTCTTTTAAAAAAATATAAAATGTTTGTGAAATCATCTGGTGACGAAATTCCTATAAATCAAAAGATTGCTATTGGTGGAATGAATTAGATGAAATAAAAGCTAATCATCCATCACAGGTTAAGAATAGTTTTGCAGTTGTGAGTTAGGTTTGCAAGAAATGGGGGGTTTGCCTTTGTTTCTGGCTGCTTTTATTATTCCTGTTCTTGGTTGGACTTTCAAGGTGAGATAAAAGTTTCTGTCTTTCTATTTTATTTTTAAAGAGGCTGATCCAGGAATATCACTATCTTCAGGTCAACCCAGTTATTTGATTACCATGACATTTCATACCTAAACAGATGAGGGAAAAGGGTGTTACATCTTGTTAAGTACATTAGTGCAGTTTTACCTATTGTCATTGTACGAGAGCCTTTCACCTTTAGCCTTCTCATTCAAATCCAGCACAGGCTATCTTGTTATGTGTTACATGTGATGGCCTTGGTCCAGTACCTAACGACCAAAACCACCACAACTGATACTAATTGGCACCCTTGTGGACAGTGTCACTAAATCAGACAAAGATCAAATTCTTCAGAGACTCGATCCAGTAAGTTTCCACCTGAACCGGTTGATTCAATTAGTGGTGGCATGGGGCAAGGAAATCAGCCTTTGCGGTTGCTGATGGAATTATCCATATTCTGGAGATCAAGAGAAATTAAAGATCAAGAGTTACTAAAATACAGATTTAGTTACACAGATGGGATGTTGATGAAAATTATGACCTGGGGGGAGTTACTTAGGTGAGCATTAGGGTTCACAAGACATTTCATGGGATACCAGTGTGAAAGGGCACTCAAATACAAACTCTCTCAGGTCTTAAAATATAATCTTGTCTTGCTAGGAGCTTCAGAAATGCTGAAGAATTCTTGATCAGTCCTTGTGATGCCATTCTTGCTTATGAAAGATGGAAAGGATCAGAAAGTGTCTTAAGGTTAACCATGTTTCTGTGGCCACTTATCGTACGTACTGTTATGTATGGTTATGTATGGTTAGGCTGTTGGGCTGATGAGAGTATCTAAAACAAGGAAATGGCTTGACAGTGATTTCGTCTTTTGAGAGCAGGCATATTTGTTATTTGCAACGAGAAGTTACCCCGGAGGGGCTCAGTGTGTCTGTTACGAAGTGGGTGAGAATATTTATTTTCTCAGTCATTTGGAGCTGGCTGTTATTCCAAGCTAGAGAATTCTGTTCCTTGTTAAGATCTATCGTAGCATACGTGTTTTGAGTTGTGTTATGTTTGAATGTGTTTACAGTGTATGATGAATTATTGCTGATACTATTGTTATATAAATAAAGGTGAGGTTTTATTTACTTTATATTACTGGCACAATGATGGTGGGAGCAGGCAACATTTAATAGAGCAATGGGAGATGCGCACTCTTGAACACTAGGTGTATGTTAGACTCTTAAATGGTCTTGAAATGATTGTTCATAGATTGCTTTAAAGGATGTGGATTTTATTCTTTTCTTTTATATAAATATTCCTAACGATAAAATGTGTGAAAGACAGAGGGAACTTTACTTGACCATTGTCACGTTCCAGAAGTTCACTTTCGAAAATTAGATAGCCGTGTATAATTCCAAGCTGTTTGGCCTGGAAGCATTGTGCCTTTGGTTTTGGCATTATGTAGAATGAATGGGATATTGGCCCCTTACATAACATATTTGTTTTTAATTAAAGATTCTGATAAGGTCTTATTAAAGTACCATGTATTATTTATCATGTTTCATATGAAAATGAGCTGAAGGGAAAATTCTATCAGCTTAGGGCATTTGCAGAATAACAGGCTTAATGTGCTGGGGAAAAAAAAAAAAAAGAAAAGCATGACAAACTCTTGTCAGAACAGGAGACTGCTTCAGGCAAAGGGAAAGAATGAAAAAAGGAGAAGGGGCATAAAGAGAGTTCATTTGACGTTGTCTCTTTTCTTTCTTTCTTTTTTTTTTTGGGGGGGGTGGGGACATGATAAAGTAATTTGTGCTGCTCTATAGCGTGCTGTTTTAGTAGTTCAGCCCATGGTACACTGCTAAAAGCATGGATGTTTCCTAAGCCAAAACCAAATCCCTGTTTGTAAGTTTATGTGTTCATTGTTTTAGTGTTAATTTCTGTGCTCTATATACATGGGTTTTGTTGAAATGACTGCTTTTGGACAGAAAAATTATGTAATAATTGGTCCTGTTGGAAGGCTTGTGGTGCAGTTGTTGTTTTTTTAAGAAGATGACTTTGTAATCTAAATCAGTCTTATGGATGGCGGAGGGGTGTGAAAATATAAAATAAATAATTTTTCTTGAACTCCAAAGCCTAAATTTCAGTAACACGCTTTATGGAACTGTCTGTTTTCAGTTCAAGTAGTGGCTTGCCTTTTTTTTTTTTTTTTAAAGGAAATTGTGATACCAAGTTAGTGACATCAGTGATGACAAAGACCTCACACTTATGTGGATTAAGTATTTATTACTTGTCCTTAATGGTAATCTGTTGGTATAAAATGCATCTCTGTTAAAGTTGGATATCCTACAAAACTAGGTAATTTATTAATCTTCTGAAAAGTCTGCTTCTGAAAAGAAAACGAAAAAAAACTAAGGTGATGCTTTGAGATTTGACCGTCTTTCCTAAACAATTAACAACTCACTAATTTTGTCAAAAATCATTAGTATTTTTTGTTATATTTTAGTAGTGCGTAGAGGAAAAAAAAACCTTAATATTGGACCTCAAGGACAAGTTAGAGTATAAATTATGTGATTTGCAGGTCACATCCTATTTTATGACATAAAGAGTAACTAGATCTACTAATGACTAATAATTACTTCATAAAATAAAGAAAAAAGTCTGTATGTGAAATACTCTTTTGAGCAATGAGGTGCCACTCTCATAACAAAAAGTAAACATTAAATTCCAAAAATGGCAAATGTAATTTGTCCATATAACTTGACAGTGTGATCTCTTATGATAGACCTACTATTCCTCAAATACATTTGTAATTTTAGATGAGATGGATTTCAGAGCAGTTGTAAGCTGTTTACCTCATTTAAAAAAAAAACTGTGCCACAACATTAATTTTATTCTTTGTATTTCTACTGCAGTGGCTACTCTGATATACTCGTGGTGTATTTAAAAAAAAAAAAGATATTACAGGCTTTTTTAGGAGCTGAGAGTGAATGGCATGTAGGTATGAAACTAAGCTGTTTTGTAGAATAAGCTTCCGTAGACTTGTTAAGATTTTCTCTCTGTTTGTGCACCATACTTCTGTTTCTTAGAAGGTGAAAGCCCTTTTTATTTGTCAGGTGGTCCACAAAAAGGGGGGAGGGGAGGAGAGAGGGGAGAAGGGTTGAATCATAACAGACATTCAGTCCCAGCTGGGCAATGACATTAATTGCCCAAATCTCATGGACGTCTGTGATGTAGCATGCTCTCTCTCCTTCCCAACCCTCCCTAGGGATTTTAAAAATGCGGTATTTGAATTTTGGTGAGTGGTAAAGACCCTGCCCTAGGACCCATTTAACAAATGAGAAGCTGTGCAGCATCAGCACCAGCCCACTGAGCCTCAGTGAGTCAATCTCTCTCTCTACTAGTCAGCAGCTACTGTTGTGAGACGAGCCTCGGCTCTCACTGTCATTGAGGAAGTTCCATTTGCTCATCAATAGGCTGCAGGCTGTGTCTTCTTTTTTTTTCTCTCTCTGTTAAAAATTTGTAGTTTAAGTCTACCAAGTGGCCTTAGCTGACAAATTAATGTAGGGCTCTAGCACTGCAAAGGAGAAAAGAAAACAAGACAGTGAAAGACACTGTTTCTTACTTAAATAATCAGAAGAAGAAAAAAACCTGTAGTTGCAAGACAGGACAAACGTGCTTGCATGCAAGCCCCCTCTCTTGTTCTACGTAGACTTCAGAGCAACACCATGCAGCATCCCCTTACGGGTGCAACCTGTGTGGCATTGCCGAATGTGGGTATGTGTCCCCAGCTCTCCTGTGCCTTGACTTTTATGTACTTACAGCAGGTAAGTTTGTTTAACTTTTTTCTTCCCCTCTATTGACTGCATTGTCAGCATCATTTATGGAATTCATAGTCTTAATGGTATTCCTTGTATGAATAGGGTGTGTAAATTGCCTTTTATCGTGTGGGATGAATCTTGCCTTTGTACTTAGAAATGATGAGAGTATAAAGAAGAGTTAATTTAGTACAGGATCAACCATTTGGGTGCTTTTAAAACCTTTCTTTTGTTAAGATCTTTATTAATGCTGTTTGTACATAGCTTAATACAGTATTTTGATTGCTTTACCCATGGATACTGTACCACAGTTTCAGCCATGAAAAAGATTGCTTTTGCTTCTTTATTCAGTTGCAGGCATAAATTGTACTTCTAATGTAAACGTGCCCAATGGCAATTTTGTTTAAGCTTTCTTTGGAGCCAGGAATTTTAAGTCTTTGTTGAAACGTGCTGCTGATTAAAATTGAAATCTAACTAGTTTTAATGAGAAAAGAAAATCATTTAAATTTTTTTAAAACCTATATCTGTGAAGAATTAGAATATTTGAATCACAAAAGTAAATTTGCATTGCCTTGAAAAACTGCCTTAGAATTAAAAAAAACAAACAAACCCCACCCTAATTTTAGTTAATCTGTAAGAATCTTCATTTATGAGCATCATATTTGCTGCTGCTTTTTTCTTAGTATTCCAACAAAAGGAGTTTCCAGTTTATAATCCTTATCTATTTTATTGTATAATATAAAAGTATTAGGCAGCATAGTACGTTGAAACTAGAGTTGCATGTATTTTAAATCATTATTGTGTGATACTTATTTTATTGTTTGTTTTTTTAACTGATGAGCCCAGTACCACAAAGGGTTGTACAGTAGACATGCACAGCAAGATTAAAATACAGTATCATGCAAATGTGATTAGTTCCATTTATCCTGGCCTTTTTACTGAGAGTTTAGATTTTTTTTTTTTTTTTTTTTGGTGGGTGGGTGTGTACTGTAACTCTTCTGAGGGGTTACATATAGAGGCATTTGTTTGTGAACTCTTAAACTTCCACTGCAATAGTTTAGATGCATATATACTGCCGCGATATAATTCATATCTTTATTGCTGTATTTTTAAAAAATCTCCTATTTAAAAATTCTTTTTATTATACAATTTTATTAATATATTTTGCTGTTCAAAGATTAATTTAAAGTTTCTCTTTTATGTTTATATATTTAACAATTCTGTTTACTATAAAAATAAATAAAATATCTGAAGCTTCTGAACCTTTCTGTTGCTTGTTTCACTAGTAGTATAATGTAAACCATTTCTAACATACAGCATGGAATGCATAATAAAAGATACTAGATTCTGCATGTCTGTGGGAGGGATTCATATGTTCACAATTAAAATTTACATTAGATAAACAATGTATACATTATTTAAATGTCTTGCACAGTTAATTTAAAATTATGTTCTTAATAGCTGTGCATTCTGGATATGTATTTAATATATCACTTACAGGTCAGCTTTAAAGATTCTTGTCTAACTTGTGCAGTTACTTGATATGTACAAAATGTACACATGTCTTGCAGTGCTGGTTCCTGTGAGTTTGCCAGACAACAATTTGAGCATTAAGGAAGGAGCTTTTGAAAGGGAAAATGTGATTTAAGGTCAGAGGTCAACATGACCACACAAGGAGCTGATAAAAGATTACATAAAGATGAGGTTGGGGGGTGTAATAAGGTTCCTGTACGATCTATTGCAATAGCCTTATGCAAACATATCCACCATATAGCAGTGCTTTAAGGCTTAAGGAAATATGTGCAACAATAATGATTCCTTAAAAATAGTGAATAAAATTGCATCCAAGCCACTTGAGAAAAAACTGAGAAGTGATTGCTACTGCGCTTTACAAAGTGATATGTCTTGATTTTTTAACTCTTTAACTGGAGTAACTGGTGCTTTAGAAGTTCATAGGGTATTGATAACTGGTGGGTTTTTAGTCTCACAGTTCTCTGTCTACTTTTACTGTCCAATCATTACACATTTACCTGTCTTAATCAGGTAAACTGCTAAAGGCATCTGCATTTCTCAAGGGTAATTGTGAGGATGGTGGTTTCAAAATGCTATGTCTATTTATTATTCTGTTTTGTTCACTTAGTAGGCATCATACTTTTTCTGGATATCTTTTAATAATTTAGAGAAATATTTTCTTAAATCAGATTTGATTTAGTATTTGTTGCATTTGACTTTGCAGTTTCTTAATTACAGTTCCGTCCTGTAATGATTTTTATCTAAAACATAGTTACGTAAACCGAAAAAATGTAAACACTGTGATAACTATACCTAGAGAACTGTATGCAGATTGCTTAGGTTTAAAAAGAGAAAGATGAGACCCAATCTCTGCATTGTACTATGCATTAGCAGTGCATTTGATTTTTGTACCTTTTCTCTATCCATAACTAACAATGTGTAGTAAACACACAGATCTAACTAGATGTCGCTCAAAGACTTTACCAAAACATAAATATTATTTCATTTCTCTAAAGCGGTCCATTGACCTTGGTACTAGTAACCTAAATGCTTTAACTAACAAGTTAGTGACCATTAAAGCTTCTGCAGCAATCCTCACTTCCACCGTATTTACACATTATGTGAATCTATATAGCCATTCTTTTTTTAATTTATGCCTTTAATACCTCTTTTTTGTTTTATATCTCATTGAAAATAAATACACATATACAACATTATTTCAACAGTGTGATCATTTCTTTCCTCCACTTATGAGATACTGCTTTTTAGATTGACTAAATATAAAAGTATTTTATCCCATTTAAGTCAAGCAGTTGGGACGAATAAGCAGCCTTTCCTGAAAGGTTAGAAAAGAAACCCTATATTTTTCCCCCTCAAGATGGGAGCTGCTGCTCTTTCTCTCAAGTAAATAGGTACATACCCATGAGGCTAGGCTGTTTCTTGAGAGCTGTTCTGGTCTCTAGAAAATCTGGGGTTTTGGAAGTTCTTCAAAATTGCCCTTATTTACTTTATAAACTGGTACTGCTCTCTCTGTTGGTTAGATAGGTATTCATAAACTTTTTTCAGAAGTTCCACAAAAGCTCTTCCAGTACTATTTCAATGTTTGCGATTGTCGCTGTATTTTGTTATTATATCGTTCTGAATTATGGGCGTTCATAAAGTTTCTACGCTTACGTGTAGAACTAAAATATTATTTCAAACGATGTTTCTGTTCAGACACTATAGCTCATTTAGAAACATCAGAAATGTTGCTGTCGGAATGTTAAGACTGAAAAGCATCACATAAAGGCCTAGTCTACGCTATAGGTGAACAGTGAGCAAAATATTCATTACAAAAGCACACAAAAACTGAACGTGGTTGGTTAAGTTAGCAGAGCTACCTGAAAGCTGCCAAAACGACTAGATAGAATTCTGCTAAATGTAATAGTCCAGAATTCTAGATCCAATTCTCAAACATGGCAAAGACTACTGTGAATGTGTGGCAGGGATAAAAGTGTCAGATCTGGAACTTTGTGTTGGGCCATTATAAAGATAACAACTGTTAGCAAAATTGTAGATGAATATTAGGATTTCACACAGGGCCAGTTTTTGCAGGTATAAGGAGTCTGTGTTTTGGTTTGGGCCCATTTCCGCGTTATTTTGAAGTGTTAGAACTAACTTTGTGTTAGAGTTAAAAAAAGAGTGAAGTACGAAATGGCACCTGGCTGCATCTTTGTGTGTCAGGTGTTACAGCTGACTTTAACCCTCTGTGAATCAGGATTTAGAATGTATTAACAGAGACTTAACTATGTTAGATCAATGATAACTATATACTACAAATATATTGGAGGATGTAGTGGTATTTATCTGATATTTTACTGGGTGAGGTACCAAAGCCAACCTTTAAAATACTGTGTAAAATTCCATTTCATAGTGTGCCATGCTGTTGTCAATATTTTAAGATTGGTAATTTTTTTCCACTTAATGATGATATATGTGGTTTGTTTTAAATAGTGAAGTGGTTTGTACAAAGGGTAATTCCTCTTAAATGGAGCCATTGCTCATAGTGGACATCCACAGATCGAAAGCAATTGAACTGAAACTTCAATATCAACCTTCTCTGTCTTTAACTAGAAAGAACTTCATGGCATAGATAGTGGTCAGTGAGACCAGTTTTCATAACAAAGATTTTTTTTTAAAATCGCATCATGCATAGGGTTTGCGTCGTAAATTAGTGTAGTGTTATATAGGTTTTAACTATTGTGACTATGAAGAAGAGTTGAATTCCCCACTCAATTTACCTAATTCATGCTTCTGAATCTGAAGATTTATAGGAATCTGAAGTATTTTTTTCCACATTCTGTCTTCATGACTTAATTCAAATTTGATTTATTAGATAGTGCTTTCGATTGATGCAGTCAATAACGGAGAAAGGGGTTAGAACAGATTATCGTCACATATAAATTAAATAAAGAATTAAAATAGGATGAATGAATGATTTCTGGATGCAGTTTACCTTTTTGATACAGAACCAGTACATTAATTGTTGAATGACACCAGAGCATTTTAGTTACAGTTCAAAGTACTTGTGTAATTTCAATTTTATAATTTAGTGAGACTTGATGGATCAAATGTTTATGATAGGGGAATGATAGAGGATAAACAAATACTTTATCTTTCAGCACAGAAACATTGAATTACTTTCCATATACTGAACATATCTGATTCGTTGACTCTGTCTCTGTTGTAAAATTATTGAATCTGACTTTACCTCATGAAAATTGTAAGCATCTGTTAGCTTACAAATTTGAGCCTTTGCACAATTTTATTCCTCAGCCTGCTATTTCATGGCAATTGTCGTGTGAGAACATACAACACTCTGCATGAGTGAAAAGAAGTCCACATTACTAATGCTCACTCACCATCTGTTTTTCTTACAGCTGGGCCTTGAATAATAGTCCAGTAGCTGATGGACTGAGGGTAGACACTCTTTTTAGGGTTTTCTGATTCATTTAACCAGCTTCACTGCCCCAAGAGAAACATAATGCTAGTTTATTCATTTTGAGAGGGTAAAAACACTGTACTTTGTCAGTATTCTGTTAGAAAAAGAAATTGCCATATTGCAAACAATATCAGGTTGATGCATTTGTACCTAAGGGGGCAGTGTGGCACTCTTAGGAAATTTCATCATATAAATGAAACAGAACTCACAAGGTGTGGGTGTAATTGCTGCATCTGGAGATACTGTTAATGCAGAAGTAGTGAGTGATATCCTGATGTTCTGTTTATTTTAATTAAGGAAAATAAGGTAATTTGATGTTCACTGAGAAATTTCCAAGTTGACATACAAAATTCCACCTTCGTTTAAAGTGAAATGGAAATGATTATAGAGCTCTCTCACAAAAGAGCGATTTAATTGTTTTCCAGGGACCAACAAGCAGTGGCTTAAAGATCAAGTGCTGTGTTCTAATTCTGAAAAATCTAGTTTGGGCATTTGGCTATTGCTGTGTTGAACAAGGTCACTTCCCAGGCACAATAGCAAGAGGAAGTGCTTTAGTTAAGTAACCCCCTCCTTTAATACCCAAGGCCAAAACAACAACAAAACCAAAAAAAAAAAAAAAAAGTGAAGAAGGTTATTGCCTGCTTTGGAAGATAAGAACAAGAACAGTCCAGCAGGAGCTTGCCTTGGATTCTATGTGGCAGGGACAGGTAAAGTACTCTTGTCTTGAAATAATTCCTTTGATATATTGCTCACGGAGTATTTAGAGGGGAAAAACATTTTGGTGAAACTATCATGGCTGGATTTTTTGTTGTCAGCTATTTGTAAATTGCCACTTTTTGTGTGTGTTTATTGAATATTTACATTGATGATGGTTTTGAATATGTGCTGTGGCATTTTGTGTCAATGGAAATGTGCAGTGGTCAGTTATGCTGGAGACGTTTTGGAGTAAAGAGCAAACGTTTTCTTTCTGCTTTTTTTACAGTAGTGGAAGCAAGTGTTGGGATATAGAGGTCTCTGGTATTTGTTTGTATATTTCTGAACTGTTAACTAAATTATATCAGTGTTCTCAGGGAGCTCCAGTTTAAATACTGTGTTTAGGTTTTAACAGGTAATAGAGGTGAGAGAAGTGACAAAAGCTGTTGACATAAGAGTTTATCACTTTGCATTATAGAGCTGTAATGACATTAGTGGAAACTAGAAGCCAACGCTTTCCATATGAATAATCCCTCAAGGTCTGTAACCTCTTTAAGGTGTTCCTGGGATTGATTTATCAGTTTTAAATTGAAGTGTGTAATACTCAGGCTCTCCTGAGGAACTCTTGTCATTTCTTTACTGACATCGCTCATTTACCTCTGAGCAGCATAGTGCAGAACCATTGACTTCTTTTACATTTGGCTTCCCCTCCTCCTGTGTCAATGCAGCAGCCCAGTGAATTTAATTAGGGAAAATAGCATATTTAATGTCTATAGTCTGCTGAGTAGTTGTAGTCAGGCCTTTGGTCTTTTGCACTATAGCAGACTCCAGCTGTGGAGAGATCTCAGTCTGTTTTGATCCTGCTCTTTTTTGTTGTGTTACACACATACAGAATCAAAATTAGGAACTGTAGGAAGAACTAAAGAACACAGAGGACTATTTTGTGTTCACGGTGAGGTAATGATTTTTTTTCCAGGTATGGAACAGAGTGTTTTAGATTTGAAACTCTAAACACCAAAGATATTCAACAGAATACGCCATTTAGTCCTAATAAGATCTTTTTGTGTTTGACTTTTGACCATTTCCCATCAAAATCAACCAAAAAGTCTGTGTCTTCCTAACTGTGGCCCTGTGAGTATGCCTTGCTTTACATCTGTGCATGTATTTGGTAGGGTCTACTGCTCTGCTAGTATTCACTGTCTTCGTGAGTGTCTTTCTTGTACTTTGTTTCTCCTCTCTGTTTCTGTTTGCTACTTTGCTTCATTTTATATTGTGGGTCGGTCACATTGTATTGAATACATGGCTGTATTAAACATATTGATCAGCCACGTTAAAGTTTTGTCCTTCACTTTAAAACAGATAGTGGTAAAAATAATTAGGAAACTTCACGTTCCTTAATATAATTAAAAATATGGCTCTCTGAAAGTTTGGAAGACTTGATGGAAGCAATTTGAAGCATGTTCAGCAGAAGTTGTAGAAAACAGAAGCACCATCTTCTTGAACAGTTCCCCAGGAAAAATGTCAGGCAGAGTTACTTGGAAATTTTGGGATTGTAGGAAGCCTATAATTTTGTACATCTGTCCTCTCCTTTCTTGAGCTTTCCTTCCTTTACATGTGTTAGTCCTGTCCTGTCTCTGGGATGTAACATGGCTGCATACCTCAATTAATGTTCTATGGCAGGGGAGGAAAAATTCTCTCTCTCTTGTCAGAAGCAAAGTTATTTACTTTCAAAAGCTGACAGAAAAGCACTGCAGGGACTTCATTTTTTTATGTACAGAATGTCATTATTTTGTGATGCAGAGGGACTTCTGCATGCATTGTAGGCATATTCTTATAACCTTTATATTGGTTGGCTGCATAAGTGTAAACTGGCACAACTGTTTTAAATACTACAATTTTTGCTTGTGCATTTTTGCAAAATCATATTCAAAGATTATTTAAAGGTGTTAATTTTAGCTGACGAGGAATATATTTGTTTGCTACTGAGGGTGAATATATATGCAACCATGTTTTGGGCCTACCTGAAATGCAAGTGATCATATGCTTGGCTGCCTTTATAATATGTCCTTTTTCTCCTGATGTAAAGCTTATGGTGTGGGACTCAAGATAAAAGATTTAAAAAAAAAAAAGGAATCTGGTGTAGAGTGATGTGCATGAAGTAAGAGCCCAGGAAGTCAGTTAGATCACTTTATTTCCTCTTCCGTCCTTAGTAGTTCTATGTAATATTTCACGCTGCTTCTCAGAGGTTTATGAGATTAGCTATCCTTCTATCGAAAGGATCTTGGGAGACCCAAAGTAAAAAAAAAAAAAAGATAGTATGGGTAACTTTTGTGCACATAAAAAATGTGTTCCCATGAGAGGTAAAACTTTCCCTCATTCAAGGAGGAGCTTCTTTTGTAGTTAGAGGTTTTAAGAAAAAAGAACAGCCAAACTTTCAGTAGCATTATCAGTTTAAGTTTTGCTTCAGTTTAAAGTGCAAAATTAAACACACTTAAAAAAAACCCCAACTTGTTCATTTGTGGTAGATTTAAAAAAATATTCAACCTGAAGTATTTAAATACAGGGCAATAAGTTCTGTGTATAAATGAACTTTTTCTCTCTTTACAGACATGAAAACCACTAAATTTATATTGCACTTGCTGGTCTTGGGAGAGAAAAAGGAAAGGAAAAGTACAAAGCTATTGGGAAGCATCAAACACAGAGAATGATGGAGTACATTTCATAGCAGCCAATTCCAACCCCAAAATCCCTGTTGTGCAGGAAGGCTTTCCAGCTAGCACAGGAAATTCAGCCATTGCCCAGCATAGTATTAATGATTTATACACACCGCACCACTGCTTTTGTTCACTAGCAGAGCCTGGTTGTGTTAATAAAGGAATTTCAGGGAAAAAGGGTCCTGGCATGCTGAGCTGTTTTGCTCAGTGCGGTGGATGCTGCCTTCATAAATCAAAAGAATTTAGTGCTTTACAACCTTTCAGAGCTGCTGAGTTTTTTTTTTTTAATCTGATTCACCTAGGAATATTTTCATTGCTTTTCTATAAAGAATGAATGAACTACTGGATGAGATCTATCTCAGCTGTTTTAGGGTTGATTGGTTTGCTTCACAGTGGCATTAAGCTTCCATTTGTTTCCATTTGGTATTTATGCTTTATGGTGTTTTCTATGAAAATAGTCTAGCACGGTTTTATTAGCATAAAGAGATGCAGATCACTGTAGATTCTGTCTTCTTTCTTACACATAACCCAGTAAGATGTACAGAGGAAATGTGTGTTTGCAGTAAGCAAAATAACTGTGTGTCCTTTATCTAAAATAAAAATGCAGTAACGCTCCTGGGAGCACCTATTTTAGCATAATGTCCATATTAAAATTAGAATAATGCTTTTTTTATTTGCAAAAAGATGTATGTTTTGTTTTAGTAACACACACGGGTGTTGATTTTCTGAATCAAAGTTGTTCTTGTACCTAGAAACTTTGCTTTTTTCCAACTGAAAGTATGCAAATTGAGGAGTAAATACGTTTTTTTTTTTTTCCCCCATGCATTCAAGACTACTTTTAGAATATTGGCTCAGTGTTTCTATAACAGGAGAAAACACATTTACATTTAATTATTGTAGTGAAAATAGACAATGTACAGTAAACATTTTATATATTGCCTTAATTCCCTGACGTGGCATAGAGAATTAAATGGGACACTGAGCGCCAGAACAAATATGAAGTGTGATGTCTATATAGTCTTTGCTTTGTTTACCATTTATTCTTCTACCAAAGAGTATGTACAAATGTGAATTTCATTTCAAGGAATTTATCTTGCTGTTAAGGGAAATCACATACTTTATCTAATAAGAAATTCATATAATATTTTCAGATAGAGCAGTTGCAGTGTTTTTGGTTTATTTGGATCATGTTCAAGTTCACTGATTTATATAGCCTTTGCTTACAGAAAATGTGATTGCATTGTCAGGATTTTGTTGCATTACAAAAATATGGTTGCCTAATAGCTTTACGAAAGTCACCAATACAGTTAGCAGCAGTAGGAAAATTAAAGTTAATATTGCAAAGAATTTTTTGTTCATAGTTTGTCTTGCTGTCTGATGAGGGCTGCATGCAGATAAAGGAAATTATTTATTTTATTTTGCTTTCATCACAGGATAAATGGTGTAAATATTGTGGATTAATACAAGGCAGGTGTCCAGTAAATTAGGTTTATGTTTATATTGTACCATTTTTTGCTTGTTTGTCCTCTATTATTTGGGTGCATGAGTGTCTCATTGTGTTTAATTATGTCTACGAGGCACAAGACAGCAGTCAACATCTGCTCTATTGTTTCCTTGGTTTACATATAGCTTTGATGGGTTATTAAACAATCTATTTTTCAAACAGAAAACAGAGAACAAGCTGAACCCATATTATATTATTTTGTAATGGTACATTATGCAATTAATGCTCTAGGATTTATACATATTTGTTGTTTTGACCAAACAAATGCCTTCCTATTTTAAAAATTGTTTGAGATACACAAAATGCTCTATGATCTCTGACAGTTTTCAACTAATAGTAAATATACGAGTTATTGTGATGACAATGTATTAAATGAATTTTATCCATACATTTTATATTTAAATAATATTGAGTTGTGAAATACTGAGACATAACACAAATATCAAAAATCAGAAATGTAAATTTATTGTCATTTTCTCACTAGAAGCAGCTCTCTATATAAACCTTATCTTTTTAACTATAGTACAATTTCATTGATGTGTGATATGCAATGATTGAATTTGGTGAAGTTCTAAATTGTATTTCAAACACTCATTTGGGATAGACAATCCTTAAATTTACTCCAGTGCTGCAGTCCTTACTTAGGGGGAGAAAACCGTTCCTGTTGAAATCAGAGGAAGTATTTCTGTTAGTATTGAGAGAAACTGCAGGATTTTATTCTTCTGTATATTGGCATTCTGATACAAGGCTCCCCATTTTATAGACCTCCCCTTTTTTAAACCTTACCTTGTTTAAGATTGTTGGTATAATATAGTCCTCATCCTGGCCTTTTAGGCAGACTGTATTGAGATACATTATTTTTAAAAATCCAAACACTCCAGGATAGGTTTTTTGACTAAAGAAATAAAACTTAGAAACAGATGTTCCAGTCACATGGTCAAATAGCTTTTTATTTGTTTGTTCACTGCTATTTATATTTTACGTGTTTTAAAAATAATTTTCCAAACAGAATGTAGTAGTCGATATTTCTTCTGTATATGAATAACATTTATAGCAAAAATCATAACTGATACTTTTATAAACTGGGCAGATGAACACAGCAGCAGATAGGACTTTAAGTAGCTCTAGCTTATGTTATATCCCATTGGGAGTAACACCACATCTGGAGATGAACTAGCCTAGTGCTTTGAATGTTTTAGACATTTAAGAAAAGTTCTTTTGATTCCATTTCTACTCAAGTATTACCACCTGGTTTTCAGAGATGCTGAGAACTTGCAGCGCTCATCGACTTTAGATGGCGTTGCGGGTCCTCAGTACTTCTAATATTGGACTTTTTGTTACTTTAATTATAAAAGGAACCCAGTCATCTCACCATAGAATAAAAAGGTATTTTAGAGAGCAAATGAAGCTGTATAGACTGTGATTCATACGCGTTTCCAAATTAAGCCCTTGTAAATATTGTCAATGTAGCTGTTATGCACTGTATAAATATTTGACAGCACCCATACTGTTCAGCTTCAGTACTGTAAACTATCTGGATATATATAGAGGTCCATATTTAAAGATTCATCTTTTGGATTTATGTATAATGAATGTATAGTTATTGAGGAAAGTCGATATAGTTAACTTGTTTGGGGCAGATGTTCTAAGTTTGCATACCGCTTTGCAAAACATAATTCAGTGTTTGGCAGAGAACAAAAGCAGTTCACTTTGAGTGCAAAGCTAATTAGGAACACTTGCTAACTTTCCACTCATCTATCCCTGTAAATCAATCACAAGAGGTTTGACTATGATGCAGAATTTAAAATATGTCTCATTAAGTGTCAGCCTAAGATCCTTAGGAGACCTGGAGCATTACATACTAGTTTTGCTGCCCATATATTCCATGTGGTTGTGACAAGTGTAACTTTAAATAAGAAAATTCCTAACTTAGTTCAGGAATGAAAAAGGATAGAGTTAGAAGAAACTCTGATAAATAGTTAATATTTTGGATTCATATAATCAGACATAGAGGACACAATCCTCTCTCTCTCTCTCTCTCTCTCTCTCTCACACACACACACATGCACACACACAGAGGTCTTTTAAGAAGGTATACAGAAACAGAATGCTCATTTGCCTTTTTCAGATCAACACAGGTGTATATAAATAATATTTTGCACTGTACATTTCAACATAGAATCTTATTTCAGTGCAAGATGCCCAAGGTCAGCTCTTTAGTTGGTGTAAATCAGCATAGTCTGTTCTATTCCGGATTGGATGTGACCCCTAACATCTTGTTCTGAAATCAAATTCTGTGTTGCAGCATATGTTCTAAAAGAAATATTTATATGCATCTGTGTTCTGCCTAAGAAAAGCCTTAAGAACATTCTTTTTTGATAAATGCTGTAATAGTTTGTGAGTGCACATATTTAAAGATAGTTTGGTTGTCTGCATACATATTGTGTGTGCATTTGTGTGTGGAACATGCCTCCTTCCATTAGGACAATGTGCTGTTATATTTCTTCATGATAACCATCGAGAAGAACTCAGGGATCCTTATTTTTTACAGATTTGTAAAGGGAACTGAATGGAGCCAGCTTCTAACATGTATTCCAGCTTCTTATTGTGGCCTGCAGAATTCTGGCGTCGAATGTTACATGTTACAAGACAGAATTTGGCCCCTAGAGCATAACGTTATTTTTAATTGTGTTTACTTTAATAAATCCATCAAGGTTGAATGAGAAAGGATGAGAGTTAACCTCAGCTTGTCCAACTTTTCCATTAGTTTCATAAATAGCCGGATAGATCAGTAGAAAACTGCAGAGAAGTTCCCGTTCTTAGCTTTTGTGTTGGTACTAGATTAGGCAAAAGGTAAGGGGAAGAAGGCATTGAAGGAGCATCATCTTTAAGTAAAAATTCCAGGGAACTGTAAGTTTTTGAAAATAGTTTCTTTAAAATGTCACCAGTTCTAGTTGGCTCATTAATTATCCTGAAAGTGACAGTTCTATAGAAATAGCTAAGCAGCACTTCTCTTTCATTTCACTACCAAGAGAATGTTCCAAAAATAGCGCTTGCAATCATGATGTGTGCCCGTTGTGTCTGTGAAAACAACACAACAGGAACTCTTAGTGCCGTCAGTGATCCCCTTAGGCTAATCATGCAGAGTAACAATAAGCAAAGGGGTGCATGTGGGGGCAGGGGGTGTTGGACAAGTGGAGTGTGTTCATTTCTTCCATTTTAATATCCATTAATGTTGAATAAAGAGCGACTCCTCTGTTTGTTCTACTCATTTCTCAGCAAAGCCATGAATCCCAGTTCATCACATTCCTGTTCATATTGTGCCTTTCGTTAACAGGATGTTTAGTATTAGAATATGTTGGGGGAAACCCCACTAGTAAGCTGTTAACAGAGGGTCACAACACTAAAGAGAGTTTATTTTGCTGATGTCTACACCTGCTTTGATGCAGTGAAGTAGGTTTCGGATTATTTTAAATTCTCAAATCTGGGGGGGGTTGGTGGGGGCGGGAGGATGCTGGTCACCCTTTGCCCTCTCCCTTACAAGTACAAATCTCTCCTATCTCCAATTAATATCTCTTATATCCAATTGACAAACTAATTTCAATCCAAATAAAAATAGTCCTCCTTAGCTGTTCTTCCCCCCCCCCCCGTACAGTTTTGCCCCTGTCCTTGGCTGGCATGTTCAGAGGACAGACACAAATGAAGGCTGATACAAACCAAAATTTACAAAGTGGCTGCAAAGGCACCATTTTATTTCCTTGGAGAGAAAAAAACCAACCACCTGTAAATTAACCCAGGGGCAGGAAGTATTGTTGGCTGATGGATGACAAGGAAGGAGATAGTACCTCACCCACCTTGTCTCTCTATCTTTTATTGGACCAACTTCCGTTGGTGACAGAGACAAGCTTTCGAGCAAGAAGAGCTCTGTGTGGCTCAAAAGCTTATCTCACCAACAGAAGTTGGTCCAATAAAAGATATTACCTCACCCACCTTGTCTCTCTAATATACTGGCACCGATACGGCTACAGCTACATTGCATACAAGGAAAGAGAGTTGCTCTTTTGCCATTGCTGACCTCCTCTGACCTTTTGCACCAATCCAACAGTCAGTGTTGTGGTTTTCCATTCTGATAATGTAGTACTTGAGTAGCTAGCTTGTTCTGGTACTCTGGTATTTCAGCCCAATACCAAGCCCCAAATAGGCTGGTTTGTCCAAAGGTTTAAATAAGCCTACAGTTCTGCAGAACTAGTGTATGAGATAACTTCAGAGATGGGGTATTCCCAAAGAACCGGGTCCATCCACCCAGGATGCTGACTCTCTACAGACAAGTGCGTGCTTCTGCAGAATAGTGCATATTTCCTGTTTCTCAACCACGGGTTTGGAGGCTAACTGACCTTTTTACTAGACAGCAGGGCTCTTCTGTTATCTGCTGTCAGGATTGCCTGCCTCTGATGGTGCTAGCCATGATTTTAGCTGGCTTTTCCCACTTCATAGATCCTAGCCAAATCTTAAGCTAGGTTAGAAGGGCAACAGTTAAAACTAATATTGTCAGAGAAGTGTATACTCTGAGTATGAAATAGGCTGGGATAATTATACGTTGCCCTCTCATACCTAGATGCCCTGTCTCCAAAGAGAATAGCAAGATACTCAATTCTGAACTGAAATTCCTCCTGCCCAATCCACCACACAGTTTTTGTTAGCTGCTGTCCAAGTCTTGTTTCATTTAGAGTTTGGAACGTAGTTGCTTGGTGGCTTTGAATAATCTACTTTTCAGTTACGGTTCTCTTACAACATCCATTCCAT
Organism: Mesoclemmys tuberculata; assembly: GCA_007922155.1. Classification (NCBI taxonomy): domain Eukaryota; kingdom Metazoa; phylum Chordata; order Testudines; family Chelidae; genus Mesoclemmys; species Mesoclemmys tuberculata. Next base: position 8,422,065 of record ML675626.1, read on the forward strand.
GCTGCTGTCTTTTAATGAGATCGATGCCCCTGAGGTGAATGATAATCGCCCTAAAGGTGCACATGGCTGTGGTAGTGATGGTTATAAATAGGGGCCATGCCTGCCATCACTATCCGTCCAAGTGAAATGAACTTTCCTCAGAGGCAAGCTAAGTTGGGAGCCAAAGTCCTTGTCAGCAGATCACTTGTGTATTAAAGGGAGAATGTTATGCTGAAAAATCTGTTCACTGAGTAATAGCTTGATGTGCCACTATTCCAAATGAGATGGAGTAGTAACATCCTTTGAGAAATAATGGAAATGTTAGATGTAAGCAAGAGGAGTTCTTAGCTGTCTGTATAGTTGTGAGGAAAACTTCCTGGGACCTGACGTGATGATGAAAAATGGTGGCTCTACCTTTAAACTTGAGTCTCGTGGTCTGGTAATCAGCAATGGCAGGTAGCTTGACTGCACTGATCTAGAATGAATGGGTTATTATTGTTGTGTAATCCGGTCTAACAAATGTCAGTGTCTATTAGAGGAGAGCAGGGAGCAGACATTGTGTCGAGGGGCGTTGTGATTTCATGTAAAAAGAAAAGTCCCAAGTATGAGAGGGGTAACACTAACCCTTGGTATGCCCAGGTAGGCCATTTTATTGCACACCTAGTGCAGGAGGACTAATGACTTGAAACCCAGACCATTCCAGCTGCTCCTTATGTAAGAGAAAAAACAACAGCTGTTTTTGCAGATCCTCATTTGCTAACCATTGTGCGGTAGTGAATGCAACCTGTTTTTGCCCAGTGGTGGAAGGCTCTTTTTCCCAAGATTATAATAAGCAACAGAGCAGTGAATCTGGTATTTTGGCATGTTTATTTTATTTGGAAAAATTAACAAAAATTATAAATACATAAAATAGAAGCAGCAACATGTGTGGAAAAAGGACTTAGGAAGAAGTTGTGAAAGCCTGGGGAAAACCCACATTCTGTGTTAAGCTTTGATCTAATTGATTATTTGACAAAGTATTTGAAAAATCAGCTTGATTTTTGTTGTTTTCATTGTTATGGAAACAAAAGTAACTACATGCAGTCAAGTTTACAGGGTATTGGCTAGTGTGTGTCATGTTTTGCAATGAGGAAATCTCAGAATGTATGTAAATTTTAGTGTGTTAGCTATGCTCAGCAGAACTTCTGAGAGTGTTGGACATACCATTTTTGGAAGTTTCCTACTTTCTTTTACACATTTGTGATGGAATTTTCAAAACTGCTCAGCATTATTCTGCTCATATGGTAATCCAAATTATGCCTACCCTATAACCAAACACTAGAACCAACACTAGAACCAAATTATGCCAACACAACATTATATTATTTTAATCCAAATTATGCTAACACTAAGTATTTTTGAAAATCCCACCCTTGGTGTTTAGAAGGTTGAGAGATATACCTAAGCCTCTCTAATCTGTTTTGTAGAAATGCAGGTAAAGGTCAAAGATCTTAGGTCATAGGCCAAGGTTTCCATGGTGCAGGATGCTAATGTGAACTGGCCATGGAACCTGGATTGTCCCCCCAAGAGAGTATGGAAGGCAGCACTGAAGAAGAGAGTCAGTATAGTAGTGGCAGCAGATTGCAGAGATCTATAGTTTTGGTCAAATAGCCATAATCCTCCAGAAGAAGGGTAGGAAGACAGGGTGGTGTTGCCCTCTCAGAAGTGCAAGTGATATAGCCCATTCCTTCATTATACATAGGCTTGGCAAAATTCACATTTTATTTTTATTTTGATTATTTAGTCAGATATCTATGCTTATTTTTAAGCATTTAATTTTTTTAATCAATTTAAGTTTTCACAGTGGCAGGAAGTTATGGGTGTTGAGGCAACAGGGTATGTCAGAAAATAATTATTTAATGACGATAGATTTAAAAAAGTTAAAGATTTATAACTCTTCAAACACAAATAGTCAACATCACATCAAATATACAGAATAAATATCCAAATAAAACTATAAATTCTTAGCAGCATTTTTCTTTCTACTCCTGTCTGTAAATTTAAAGTATTAATGGAAATATTTTTCATTGATTTGTGGATGTGCAGTGAAATTGATGTTTACTGACAAAAGCTAATCCTTCCTAGCTTAATTATGCTCCCTACCATAAATAACCTGTATGGGTCTATGACACTGTCCTCAGGGCCTCCTGTGTTGGAGATTAGACTGTCAGCTCCCTTCCACATCTGTCTGTGCACCTCACCATTGTCCAATTTGTATTGGCGATACAGGAAATCAGGCATAACAACATTCCTTTGTCTAGGGCAGACTTGTGTATCCTTAACCTCTAAAACATATTTTACGAACGTATTTCCAATACACATACATAACTCTTTATGAACAATCCATATGTACACGACACCGTGATATTCATGACCAGTGGGTTGCCAGTTTTCACATGATACTTTTAGCTGTTTGGCTAAATATTCTGACAAAATATGTGTTGGGTGTGCCCTTTTCCAGTTGGCACAAAGGGGCTCTTATGGTCACGGGTTCAGGACAAGAAATAACTTTAGTGTGCAGAAGGCAATAGAAACCAGATAGGAGGTCTTGGTAGACCAAGCAATACTAGTTTCCATCAGCAGTTTCAGTGAACTGCTTTATGTGGTCCAGGGCAACATCCCATGAGTGAGGGAGCGCTTTTAACAAATAGAAGTATTCAAAGCCACAGACTTGGTAACCAGCATGAGCTGATTCATTAAAGTTGGTCTTGTGTCACCATAAGATTTGGAACCACTTCAGATGTCTGGTGTTTCTAAAGAGAGAAGAACAAAATGGGAGGGAAAAGAGGGATCTTGAAAAATTAATGTTCTGTGTCATTTCTTGCATAGCCTAATGTCTGGGTCATGTGCCTTGCTTATCGGTCTGAGCCATTAAATTACTGAAGCCCCAAAATCCATATTGCTTTGATTTTGTCAGTGAAGGTGGTGTAGGCAGCAAGCAAATAGGTTTACATTAACATACCTGTGGGATTCTAAAGAAGTAGGCAAACAGTTACTTTGAGTGATTTTATTCTACGTTCACTGGTAGGAAGGCCAAGCAGGTTCTGTAGCCATCTTTTATTTCGAAAGGGTGACTTGATAGCTGGTGCTTTTATTGGGAATGAAGGGGAAGCCCAGCCTGTGATCTGTGAAAGTCCTCCAAGTATCAAGGCTTATGTAAGTGAATAGAAGTTAATGACTCAGTAAATAGTAAATCATTGTAGTAAAGGGCTGTAGATGAAAAGTGTGTTTATGACCTATTTTAAGTAGGAACTGAACTCTGAAGCTAAAGAGGAGAGCTTGGAATATTGGCAAATCCTTGTCTTAACAAGAGGTCTCCTTTAAGGTGAAACTAAGCAGATTAAACTCTTCAGGGTACACTAGGAAAAGATACAAAGTGAATGTGATTCCATTTTTGTCATTAGAGCACTAGGGCTACAAGCAGGTCAAAGGACTAGCAGTACAGAGGACAGCTGGGGTCAACTGGATCATTTATCGGTGTTGCTCAGGTACAAAGGATCTCTTAGGGACAGCGCTCACATGTGAGACCCTGAGGTAGGTCAGGGGAACTAGAAGATAGTGGTTTGTAATGCAATCATCAGTCAGCACTTGCTGAGATATTACTCTAACATCAGAACATCATCCCAAAGGAGCTAGCTTGCCCTGACTGTGGGTTTCTTAAAGCCGTTACAGAAGCCCTCCTGAACATATTTCCTGGCTTTTTGCTGAGGATACTCTTACACCAACTCCCATAAAACCCATCAGAGTAGAACCACTTAAGCTTAAAATCACCAGATTTGCCATCGTTTTTAAAAAAAATTGGGCAACTCTTTCCTCTCTAGTGGGAACTCCTCCCTTTCCAACATGCCTAATAATTCTCCAGGAAACTCTTTCCTCTCTAGTGGGAACTCCTCCCTTTCCAACATGCCCATTGCATTGGTACGTAGCTGATTCAGCCATGGGCACAGGAAGACCACTGACCATATGCTGAAATGAGCTAGCTATAATTAATTTTGAGTCCTAGAGCCCAGGCTCCAGCCTGAGCCCAGAAGTCTACATATCAATCAAACAGCCCTGCAACCCAAGCCCAAATTGGCTGGCATGGGCCAGCCGTGGATTTTTCTTTGCTGTGAAGAGATACCATTAAAGGGTTCTTTGTTTTGCCTCAGTTCCATTATTAATTGTGATAGGAACAGTGGAGTTGGGAGCTGGCTGTTGATGTGGTTGGCCCTTTAACTTGGGACCAATGGACACTTGAAGCTGTGCTTGGAAGAGCAGAAATAGAAGACCAAGCTTGAGTAGCTACAGTGCTGTCCATTTGTTGGGAGGCATTTCTAACCTCTGGTCTCTGACAGTTTCTTTCCAAGAACTGAGGTGGCAGGTGTAGTATAAGGTCTTGGGAAAACCAGTGTTGTGATGCAAGGGGCAGCCATCATGTGACATAGCACTTGTAGAAAAACTGAAGAGTAGAGAAGTGAAGCTCTGCCATTTGCTGACCTTTTGTTTAATGGCTGTGCCTAATAATTCTCCAGGCAGTCCTTGAGCTTGCTTACATCAGCAAGCAGTGGCCAATGGCAGATCTCACTCTCTGTGTTATAAAACATATATGAGTCTGCAGCTAACATTTTGTTAGCCTAATGGCTGTGAACAGAACACTATCATGATGAGTGAAGAACTGAAAACTGGCCGAGAGACTGTAAAAAAAAAAAAAAAAAAAAGTGTTGATAAACACCTAGGTGCTCCACTTTGCACTGGGTACCCCATTACCAGACCAGTGACATATTTCAGGGGCAACCTGGAGGGGGTTCAGGGAAGAGTAAGAAAGATGATCAGGAGGTGGGAGGGTTTGACCTATGATGAAAGATTAAATGAGTGAAATCAAGCTTGGCTGACGGGTATGTGCTCATAGGCTACAAATAATTTGTATAAACTAAGGAGACAGCAGAAATATTTATTCTAATATTCATAATATTAGGATGAAACTAAGACAGGGAAAATTTAGACTGAATATTTGAGAGGGGGGAGACGGACGTGGAACTTCAGGATAGTTTTGGAATTGAGCTCAGGGATAATATCTTGGGACCTGTTTGAAAAGACTTCCTTTGGGACATTTGAAACTAGGTAGGATGAGGGGCTAGAATATTTCAAGTAAAGAGAAATCCTACATTGGTAGGGACATGGACTGGATAGATCTTTGCCCTCTGTAACTTCTGAGTCTGTGTGCGCCATTGGTTGCCTGATGAATTCACTGCAGGGATCTCCCTGGAGTGCCTCTGGCAGGGTGGTTTTAGCCATAATTCTGCTTATTTTAAACTGTAATAAAAATAGGCCTCTACTTTTGCTGAAAGACTTTTCCCCCCGCCCTCCACCTGCTATCTTTATTTAAAGCCTCACTTAGGACTGTACTGATTTAAGATACACACCCTGACCCTTTTTAAGTTTCATGGCGTATAACGACGTTGCCCAATTCGCAGATGTTTTCTGTAGTTCATTTCTCGCAGTGCTTCTTCAAAGTGTGACTCTGCTTCCTTCTGATTTCAGATGATTGCTTTAGTATGGAAGCAGTGGGACCGGAACTAGAATGCTGATGTCTGTAGTAGCATTGTGTCTGCTGAACACAAGCGTAGGAGGCAAAAGAGGCAAGTCCATAAGCTGTGACTTTGCCAGTTTTTGGAAGTCTGATTGATTGCTCAGTTCGTCTGTAGTGTGGATATTTTGAATTAACTCAAGTGATATGTTGTTTACTTGATGGGAAAAGCCATGAATGTTTATCTAACAATGAGCTGAAAGAGGGTGTGCATTTCTGAGTGTCTGGGCTGTCGTTCAGGTGATGTCACTCAGGAATATACATCCTAATGTAGCTGAATGCTGATATTTTAGTGCAGGGTTTTTAAAATTATGCAGTGCACCCTGGAGCATGTATACTATATCAAAATTTATTTTTTAAGCAGTAGCTGTAAAAAATAGTTCTGGGTGAAAGAAAAAGGAGTGTATTTTTTATTTTAACAATTTATTTTAATTTGTTTTTCTTTTATTCTTTTTTTTTTTTAAAGGGGAGGAGTCATTAGTCAGTTTCCAGAAGGTCCTTGGGAATATTTAATGAAAACGTTAAGCGTCTGCACAAAAACTAGGAGGTCTGGACTTGGGAACAGGTAACTGAAACAAACCATCCCTTCAGTTAGCACATTGAAGGTGCTTTATTGGTTTTGTTTTGATAGCAGCATTGTAATATTTTTCTAAAAGAAAACACCTTGACAATGAAAACTGAAGGGTTGTTTGAAAAAGCTGGACTCCCTTCTCCTTTCCACCCACCCCAAATTTGTTGCAGGCACTAAACCTGCGAGGGAGGTGGGCTCGAGGAAAATTTGTTACCATCCATGCCCTCAATAGAGGATTAATCCTTCAGCATGCTGAGCGTTCTGGTCCTAATCCAGCCAAATCATTGACTTTGCACATACCTAACTTGAAGCATGAGAGGAGCGCTTTGAAGTAAATGAGACTATTAACAGATGTAAGTATTCTGCAGGATTGGGGCCAGAGTAGTCAGCATTTTCCAGGATCAAGCCCCGGGGCATCAGGATGTTCTTCCAAAGTGGGAATGAAAAATAGGACTAAAAGTGGTCAGAAACACTTGTAACAAATTAAAGCTTTTTAGGGCTTTATTCTGATGTCAGTTATGTTGGTGTAAACTGTTGAAGCCAGTGGAGTTGCAGCATGAGATCAGAATCTGGCACAGGAAAAGGGTGTGAGTGGGGTTGTGTATATTTCTATGCTTTTGATTCACAGAGGCTTGTGTGAACTGGGAGCTAACTGGTACACACCAGAGAGCACAACCAGGCAGTCAGAGCTTGTGTTCAGTGTCATGTTACTTAGCATTTAGAGGCATGTTGTTACAACGAGGCAAGTAAAACATTCTTTCGTTAAAACTGATAAAAACAGTTTATTTTCAAAGTCTTTTGTATATATTCCAGAATTGTAAAGCAGTGAATGGAAAATGCTTTTAAGGCAGCTGTGACACTTGGATATTTTCATTGTTCTCAAATCTGCATATTGCTTACATGCTGAAACAAAAATGACAGAGAGAGAGAGTAGATTTCACAAAGTTTCTTAGGCGTGTAAATTCCTTTTTTAGGGTGTCTAAATCCCTGACTGCGATCCACAAAACTCACACCAACCCCTGTAGGGTTGGCTCCTACACTTTTTAAAGTAAACATTCCCTAAGTATCTGTTTCTGCCTATAGCATGTACACTGTTGCTCACTCAGGGCATCTGGATATCTGTCTCCCACCTATGCTCCAGAGCAATTCACAGACCAGGGGAAAATAGGTGTTCAGTTACCTAACATGCTGAAGGGACCTGATCTGGCCCCATTCAAAAGTGTTGTGGTGGTGGCCACTTTATAACTTTTAGCTCAGTGGTTAGAGTAGTCACCTGAGTTGTGGGAAACCCAGGTTCAATTCCTCTCTTCCTGGCAGATGGGGAGAGAGGATTTGAGCAGGCATCTCCCACCGCTCAGAGTTCTCTAACCACTGAGCAATGGGATAATCTGAGGTGAGCTCCTTCAGTCTCTTCTGTGGAAGCTGTTCCAGTGTGGATAAATAAAGGAAGGGTGACTGGGAGGGTGGCCAAACGTCCTGTTTTTCTAGAGATGTTCCTGATATTCAGGGCTCTTTCTTACATAGGTGCCTGTTACCCTTCCCCCTCCCCCCTTATCCCGGTTTGTCACACTTGCTATCTGGTCACCCTAATGACTGGAGCAGCGGGATTTGACGCCATGTCTCATGTCCTCCAGGTGAGCGTCCTGACAGCTGAACTAGAGTTGTGTTCTCTTTCTCTCTGGTCCAATGACTGTTAATGCATTTATCCACATTGGAACAGCTTCAGCAGGAGAGACTATGGAAGTCCCATGTCAGATCCAGCACCGATGCAGATTCCATGCCCCTTTTATCTTTCAGTAGAGGCTGCTCTTCGCACTGTTTAGACCAAGCAAATGTTGTAAATCAAACCAAAGCATATTAAATAATTTTAAATGAGTTTTAGCTGCAAGGCACATTCTGCAATTTGGCCTTTGTTTGTGTATTTCTGTATTTAAGGTTAGTAAGTGGTTTTGTAATAGAGCTGATGAAAAACTTTAAGCAATAAGCCCCACGTGTCAGCCTAGTGTATGCCTGATAACTACATTGTAGAGTTCTGTAACTTATTAATAAGAAGGAGAACATGGGATATGATTAATAGCATACATAAATAACTGATATAAACAGCAGTATCCCCAACAGAAAAGTGGGGTGCTCTATGAACAGAAGATAGAAATAGGTAAAGATTACTTTATCACATGATGATGGCTGTGTCCTCAGTGACATTCTCTGTCCCCCCCCCAAAAAAAAGAAAAAGAAAAGGCAGCATAGAGGGTCACAATTCAGCATCTAAAGTTAGAAATGGCATAAGGCCATTAGTAACAGGGGTCAACAAGCAGCTGCTGGGGGGAGATATCTAAATCATGTAACATGGCTGCTTTGATACATGAGACTCAATTACTGAAAACCTTTCAATATGGCCAAAATGTGACATTAAATAATTGAATATCACATCAAATCTTGTCTGCAGTTAGTTATCTAGAAAAGTAATTACGCAGCAAAATCAAGTAACTGGAATTAGTGATATGAAGCACCCTAGCTATTCAGAGACTGTAGGAAATAATATTTTTAATATGTAAAAGGAAGTTTTAAGCACTTAAAGTAATTCTGTGTTGATGAAAAAAGCCCTAATTTTTAATCCATATAATTTATCATATTTGCCAGTGAAAGCACATTATAGGATGTATATTTGAACATAGATCCTAATGACTATCTACACTTCGGAAAACGGTTTCTTTCAAGTTGGTTTTATCTCAAATGAAACTTCTTAGATGTATAGAGATAGAGAGTACATTAAATAACTTTTCGTTTGGATTACGGCAGGATAAATTATGCTTTGTCTCTCTTACAGGAAGAACATAAGTTTAATAGGAGAAGAAGCACAAAATTCTGTTAAATTATAGTCGACTCGCTTTTAAAACACTGATAAATTCGTCAAAACAGTACACTGTAAATGGTTGGAAAAGAATATACTAGAACAATGTATATATATAGTATATGAATATATATATAGTGTGTGTGTATATATGTGTGTGTGTGTGTGTATATAGTATTGTAACCCGTCCGTGCCCAGGGTAGCCCACTGATAATGCCAGGGTCAGGGCAGGCTGCAAAAGGAGAGCAAATTCTCCCAGCACTGGTGGGTGACACCACAGTCAGACTTCCCAACCAGCCACAAACAGTGCTTCTGATTCCCCCACACTGGTTATCAAGAAGCCACTGTGCAAATACACACAGCCCCCTTTACTGCATTTCAGTCTCTGGCTCCCAAAACCGACACTAGGTCCAGTAAAGAGATCAGTTGCTTTAACTCTATGCTCTTTACTAAAAGATTCCCTCTGATCCCAAAGGACCAGCCACAGTACCAGTTCACTATAAGTTTGGATCTTACCCAAAATACCACGCTGCCAGCCAATCCTTTAGTAACTAAAACTAAAGGTTTATTGATAAAAGAAAAACAAACAATAAGAGAAGTGTTAAAGGCTTAAAGCAATCAGATACATACAGATGATTTAAAAGTCCATATACATCAGGTTTCTAGAACAATTGTGGAGTTGCAGGCTTGTATAGTTCCTCTGGTATACATCCAGTACCTGGATGGGTCTAAGTCCTTCAGTTCAGTTGCAAAGTGTGTTAATCCAGAGGTGTGTCCGCAGCTGGATAGGAACAAGGACACAAGGCAAAGACCAAGACGAAGACAAAATGGTTTCTGTGGTTTGATCTTATATACCCTCTGTTACTGGCCATGTGGCTTGTGGAACTTTACTGGAACCAAAATGAAGTTCATAGTCACATGGGCCAATCCTGGTAACTCTTCAGGTATGCCTTTAGTTTCTTCCCGGGCCTCTGGCTTCTGTAAAGGTCTTGATGGGCCATTAAGCGGGCTATTGTCCTGCGGCCTCTCTGTCTGGGGTGTGTCTTCTATAGCACAGTTTGAAATACAGGGACATCAAAGATCTCCATAACTTTCCTCACACATATTACACATGAACACAAATATTACCATCTTATTCAGCATATTATAACCTTTTTAACAGTACCTGACATGGCATGTCTTACATGAATTATTATGATTTTGACATATTAATGTCAAACCACACAAATGCCCCCCCCTCCTAATGCAGCCCGCGTGACAAGTATATTCCATATACCATGGAACAATGAATAGTACAGGGAACATTGACACTGATACAAATATTTAACTACTGAGAAATACTCAAAATAGACAAAAGGCAATGAAATAAAGTAAAGCCGATGTGCATATAAGTAGCATAAGACTAAAAGTTTCACATGGTTATTGTAATGCTGCTATGTTAATAACATATATATTTTTACACAATCATGGAAAAGCTCGTTATGATTTCTGAAAGACTAGCTTCTAATTGTCACCATTGGTATGTATTCCTCCCTGTTGTTCCCAAAATGAATTCCAGTCTTCGTTCATCTGCCAGGAACGACTTGAGGAGCCCGATTGTGACATGTATGTTTCTTTTACAAATCTAAATTAATGAAGGGTAGTTGGTTAGCCATGTTGTTTAAGATGTTCCCAAAATAGCATCTTCCCTTTTAGTAGACTTAGCTTTGCAGCTATTGTTGGTGTCTGTTGTTTTTGAAGGAAATTTTAACATTAGGAGGTACCGACATCGCTTTATTTTATTGTATTGTTTTTTACAGCTGATGTTGGCTTTGGCTTTGAAAGAAGTTATTTGTTTTTAGCTCTGAGTTTGGAAGAAGTTGGTATATAGATTTCCCCCTAACTTTCAATTGATGTGTTTAGCATTAGTGGGAGTAATAACAATCACTTAAACCATGGTGTCGTCTGAAGGAGTTCTGCTACATTCATAGGAGTGCCCATGATTCTGCCAGCAGCCTCAGACTTCCCTGGACTTGTTCAGGTAATGCTAGGCCGCTTCCAACAAGCAACTTAACTCTAGTGCACTTAGAGTAATAATTGGAATTTTTATGGTTGAGAAAGCAAACACTTTTAATACAGGCAAAAGCCCTCATGTAGTCAGTGAGAAGACAGTAGGAAATCAAAAAGATGGATCACCCTAATCTGTGTATTGACATCTCTCATGGCTGAATAAATGGTGTAGTTGAGCTATATTTGCTTGTATTGATCTGACTGCTGTTTAACATTCATGCCTTTGCTTCATGAGGTTGACCACAGGGCAGAGGATTTGCTATCCATTCTGGCTTTCTGAGGGACTCAGCATTCCCACGGCAGGCCATGAGACAAAGTAACTTATTATGATGTGGTTCAGTTAAGTGCTTTAGCACAGCAAATATGAGAAGCATTAAATATGCATTAATTCATATATTATGCTTCACGTTTAATGTGTGTGTTTTAATAAGAGGGAGTTTTTGGTGTGAAAAATATTATATTTATAGCTCAAATCAGCCTTTTTAAATTTGAAAAAATGATAAGAATGTGGTTCCATATGAAAGTTTTGTTTTTTAGAAGTTAACTGGCAATTATTGGATTTCTTTTGTCTGTTTTGTTTTGGGTTGGCTTTTTTGGGGTGAGGGCTGTTTCTGTGTTAGATTTTACTTCTAAAATATATACATTTCTACTGCTAGTTAAATTTAGGATTTTGCAAAGGCTTGTCTTGCAGATGTCTATTAGGGAAAACTTACCCTGTTCCTTATAGTATTAAAAAATGAGGAGTCTTTTTAAAATATTGAAAACAGCATGGCTAAAAGATAATAAAATGTGCAAGTCTGCTGTTATGCATTAACAAGAAATGGAGTTAAGACTAGTGCAGTGTAGTTTATTACAGTGTCAGTATAATAGTCAATACAATAAAAATGTGGTGCGACAAATTTCTTTTCAACTTTTATTGCACCCTTTTAAAATTATAATAGATTGGATGTAGGGGGAAAAGCAACAATACAAAATACCAGGTTATTCCAAATGGAATAACCATTCAGTAATCCAAGATTGTTGGTTGTCTCCTTCACTTAAGATTTCACTCAATATCAAACACACATATATGAAGCAGAAATATATTGATCCACTCAAGATTGGCCATTACTACATATGCTTTCTGGCACATGCAAGCTGAAGATACTTTTTATGCAGTGGGACACAGTAACAGAATTGGACGCATCAAGTAGGCCTTCATATCCATTAGAATTTGGGGGTGAAGGTCGGACGCCAGAGCTCAGTCAGACCTTCTGCTATCCTGTCCAATAAATAATTACAAGCAAATTGTGCCTTTCACTCTATGCTGATTGATGCTGAAATTGCTTTTGAAAGTTCTCATAAGTTCCTGTTATAGATTAAGTGCCGGAGTAGGAAAAATAACTGCACCCAACTGAAATGGGTGAATGTAATCAGGTTTAATGGACTTGAGAGCTTGTTGGGAATTAAATAACTATTGATTTGTTGGAAAGTTGCTGTCATTACAAAATGCCACTCTGGATGCATTATCTAAGCAGATAGATTAGAAGTAAGGGCCCTTTGAAAATTTGGGATGCTGTATTTTTTTTCTTTTAAGAATCATCCATGGCTATTGTTGGTATGCAATTAGCACCTTTCGGATAGTTGTAAAACCCAATAAATGGTTATAGGATAGAGTAGTTAATTACGTTTGCAGATACAGCAGACGTATGTCCATTATTTGGACTCGTCTACTCCCCCTCCTTCCTCCAAAATCGCACACTTGATAACTGTAATTATTAAAAACTAACTATTTAGTATGTAATTCATAAGAATAGTGGATGCACCCTGGTACTGATTGTCCTAAAAGCTGATGGTGAGAAAGAGATTATTTGTATTTCTGGTACACTGAGCCAACATATGATATTAAAATGGTTACACCTGGGAGCAGTGCTCTAGAGAATGACACAGGTGTTATTGAAGAAAATATATTTAGGTTGGCGATTTCTATTTTTTTCTCTCTGAAAATAAGATCAGCATCAAGTATCAGTCCAAAGACTGGTAAATAGAATATGGCATATTATTTCCTTCTTATCAAGAGAATGGTGATTATATAATAGTCAAAGGTGTAAGGAAAGCAAATTTCTTTCTTCTTTTTTTTCCTTACTATGACACCTTCATTTTTTTAAATTAATAAATGAAAAGAAAAGCAAGTAGGTTAACAGAGGCATCCTGGAACTTCTGCAATTAAGGTTGGGTTGGGTTATTAACTGCAGCAGCATTTAAATGCCTTGATTAGGCCCCAATCCTGCAACTGCATTCACATGAGAGGACCCCCTGCAGAACTGGGTCCTCGAACATGAAAACTTCTCAAATGTTTCAAAAGGATCTACTTTAGTTTTCCAGATAATTTTTATGCACTTTAGACCCTTGTTTATAGAATACAAAAATATATCAAATCACTCCTTTTAAATCTTTTTATAGAAACGCCAGCACGCTTTTGGGGAGGAATTCCTGTTTCATTAGTCTCAACAGTCAACACTTACCATTTTATAGAAGTCTGCCACCAACAGAACAACCAGACAAATGGTCATATGTGCCAAAAAAAATTCAAATGATTACCTTGGGTTGTTCATCGTTGTAGTTGTACTTCTTATCATGGACGTGTGGTATTCAGGGTTCCTAACATTCCATCAGTAACTTCGAGTAGACCCTTCTAGGCATATCCCCAGGACTCAATCTTTTCTACCCATCTCCCACCCACAATATGGAGGGAGTAGAGATTACCAAAGGAGGACCTCACGCCAAGAAGACTTCAGGTCTCCCTTTATTCCCTAAGGCAAAATGACCACCAGGAGAGCAGAGGCTTTTGAACAGCCTGGTGGAGTTTAAATAGTGGTGGACTACAAGAGCTGACCAGCTAGCCACTTTCCCTATCCCAAGCCCATGGGAAAAAAGTGGACCCAAAGGGGGAAGGCCCCCCAGCCATGCCTGAGCTCTTGTTCCTGTACTTCACCCACCCAGGCAGAGTTTGCATCCCCTATAGTCTGTTCAAGATTCCTTCCTTCTTGACTACAGGGGAGGGACATTTGCCTGAAAACATCATCTCCCTCTTTGTTTCCTGCATGTTCCCATTGTGATTTGCTGCAACATGATCATGGTGCTGAGGAGCCAACAAACAAGGGGTGAGCGGTCGGGTAGGCTTTTAGGTGTAGAAATACCATCTTATACAAAATTTTAATATACATATATGTAGATAATTTCTCTTCCTTTTACTTAGCTTAGAACTGAGATCATGCATTTGAGGGAGATTGTCCGGGATGGACGTGCACATTTTGAATGGTTGTGTGCTGGAAGTGAAAGCGAGGAGAAGAATTTTGTTAGTGCATTTGAGTTTATGATGTTTAGTTAGTAAAGCAGGTGATTTGAGGTTGGAGCAGTTATTAAATGTTGCCTTATCTAGTGATTTATTTGCTTTTTAATGATTGCATTGGTAGGGAATTCACCTTAGCCACCTTAAATGTAGATTGACAAAACATCTTTTTGTGGGGGAATATCCTGTAGAAAGTGAATTATGTATGGAAAGTTATGTTGATTTGTTTCTGTAAATAATAGTTGTCAAAGAGATGCTTGAACATAGATTATTTGTTTCAAAGGCTGACTAGGTCCCAGCTATGATCAGTTAGCCTTCATAGAAAGAATATGGTACTGAATGCAAGGGCTAGGAATCTTGGCATCTGAGAAGGAGGAACCTTTCTTTTCCTTACCTACTGCGTCTCCTTTCTTGTGCCTGTCAGAGGTTGTTGAGAAGTCCCTGAAGAGTTACGGAAACTATGTGTCATATATTGAATCTGGAAAGTTGGAAAGTTACTGCTGGTCCATAAGTAAGTTACAGGTTCAGAATTAACTTCCGAGTTTGATAGTTGGATGAAAAAATCCTGAAAACAAATTACTTTAATTTTTCATTGTGAAAATTGTTAGGGAAAGGGGTTACAAGAAAGTACAAATCTGCATAAGCAGCACTTTGAATGATGTGGGAGGAAAGATGTTATCCTGAGTTGGCACTCAAGATGCCCTGGCAGATTTGCATGGGTAACACAATTAGACTCCCACCAGGTACAAAAGAGGCACCGCTGTCCAGCAGCCACATATGCTATGAGTAGTAAGTGTTAGTTCACAAGAGCAATCACACTGTTCTTAACAGGTGTGGCAAAAAGTGTCATGTAAGATGGCGCTAGCCTCATAGGAGACATCTTGCCCTGCATTGGCTGTTGTTTGAGTCCTGCAGCTGCATCCCGATGGGGGATCACACAGAGCTCCACTGACTTCAGTAGGACTCTGGTTGGGCACAAAGGTGTGCCTGTCTGGATCCAATTGCAGGATCATGCCTGTTAACGTACTGACATAACTCTGGGAGCTAGGTACCATTACAATACCTTAGTAGCACAGGTTGCATGAATTAACCACAAGTACGCTGTTCAAGGCTATCTCCAATATTATAAACTGCAAAATGTAAAATATGGGAGTTTAAAAACTGAAATGCAGTGTATAAAATACGTATGTAGGAGGTGCAGGGAAGAAGATAAAAGCCTGTTATACATCTAAGAATACATGTTGCAGGACATCTGGGAAAACGTCTGTAAATGGTTTCTGTCATTTACTATTTTAAGTATTTTAAATGTGAAATCTAGAAATATTATATGGCAGGATTATTATTAATTATTTAAAAATTCAAATTTAACACCCGACATTATAATGCCAAGTGCTTTATTATTTATTGTGTGGCCTGGTTGGAAGGCTCTGCTCCCATGTTCATAGAGCATCATACAGTGACTTCTTCAGATGTAATAGGACAAAAAGTTATTAAAATTGAAATTACTTGGACTTTCAAATTAAAGACAGTACTTGAAAACGCTAGACAGAAAAACTATTCTATTTTATACAAAAAGTATTTTTTAATTAAAAGATTAAAGGGACGCTGTCAGTCTTTACTGATTAAGATCAGTACTCCAAAAAGTATTTGTTTCTTCATTTTGATCACTTTAGGCATGCTATATTAGCATGGTTATTTTAAAATAAATTGGGCCAGGGTGAAGGAAGGCTAGTTTTGTGGGTTCAAGCTGAACCAGCTGTCACAGTGTTCGGTAGTCTGAACTCTAAATAAGAATCTTGGTTCTTGTTCACTATTACAGAGGTCTTTTTTGTTTCTTGGAGGTACGGGGGGCAGGTTTGCTATTAAGGTTCACGTGGTGATTTATTAGTCTTTACCTAGTGATATTACTCTTCTAAAGCTGTAGATGTACTAAATACCGTAAATTATGGGTAATAATATACTTGCATCCGAAGTGTACATGACTGTCCACGTGCTCCTTTGTGTACCATCATTTACTTGACCCACCTGATTTTCAAAAAATGTTCAACCTCTGTGATTGTGTCTTAAATTAATGTCTGGCAACTGGAAGGGAGATAATCTGATGCCATTTCCATTTTATTTTAATCTTCTGTTGAGCTGAATGAATTTTTCATAGTAAACTTGAGATAACTGTCTGGAGTTAGGAATAATGTGAGTAGCTGCTCTGCAAACTTCTTCCCAAACCTGTCTTCGTACCAGTCTGCAAAGCACTTATCACAGTCCTGATGTTCCAAACCTGAATAATAACAGTGGTATCACTTTCGGAATAATTTCACATCAGTGTAGTAAACTACCAGCCTCAAAATATTGGAACCCTTTCTAGCTGCAAGCAGTCTGTGTTTCAAAAATGCACTGTATGTAAATTATTCTGCTTTAGCCTACTGCACGGTAAATTGAAAAGGTTTCAATTATTCTGGAAATTTTATATAATTAACGGTTTTGAAAAGGCAGTGCTGAACATTTACAGCGTCGTCTTGGAGCCTTTCTATTGGTGAAAGAGCCATCTGCAGGTTTATATATTTGTTTTCATCACTTGTACATGACTGTGTACTCAGGTGCAGATGAGTAATTTTTATTTGAACTGGCTCTATAAAGCCCAGCAAAGTGGTTTTCCTTAGTTGCAGATTATTTCTGCCTTGATAGTGTTGTTCTACCTTTGTAGGTGACAGGATTCTCATATTATCCATACTTTATATTCCATTGGTCCTGCGAGCGGAGGGCTAACATGTTTTGCTGTTCCTGTCTCTTTTGATCTGGCTGTTTCGTTGCTATCTATTTTCCAGTGGGTATGTTTATATTTTGTTCACTTGCTCAGACTGAGTGTCAAAAGGTTTCTCTCCCTTGTGTACTGTGTGTACTTGTAGGAGGAAACGAAACAGCAAGAAGAAGAGTGATGATGATGACGCCGACATGGTCTGTATGACTTTATTTACAATAACTTCTTTTCAGTTATCAATGTCTAAACCTCCCAGCTGGATTCCCCCACCTCCTTAAAACATGGATCAAGCCGTGTAACCAGCACACATTTTCATCAAACTTGTCAGTTGCTCAAGAGGCTGTAGACAGCTTGAAAGGTATGTTTCTGTCATTGGTACTATTGGAATGTTGTTTTTTTCCCAAACCGTTTTTGTATTTTCTTCTGCAAGAGGTGGTAGGAGTAAGAGATTTGATGAGTGTACATTTTTGTCATACATGTGTCTTTGGCATTCATCAAGTGTCCTTGTTGAGACAAGAAGGGTAACCAGTCTAGATGGTAACATTCCAGTAAGGGAGAAGGTGGTTTATATCTCTTACTAGCCTGCAAATTTTTCTCTAGTTATCCTCTTGTTTCAGAAATCATTTGGGTGCAGAGAATTCTAGTGAGTCAGGAAATCCTATTTTACCTGGTGTTATGTCAAGTTTTTCTCTGTTGCGTCTTAGCCAGGAGGCCTTTTATAGGCTTGACAAAGTGGCAAGAGATTTTATGTGCCACCCAATAGATATGGTATTTTTTCTCACTCCTGGTGTTATGTAGGATGTCGGTAACAGGCAGTTTTGAACAGCATGACATGTAAGTAGAGTCACCAGTTTATATGTCAGATACCATACACCAACACAATGCTTTGATATAACAAGAGCTGCGTAAGTCTGGGACCTTCGACTGTGTTTCCTGCAGTGTTGGTTTGTTTTTTTCTTCTTTAAGTTGAGTACATAGGAAGAAATCTAAACATCCATGAACAGAATGTGGTTTATATTTATTTATCCAAAAGCAAATGAAAACTTTTAAGATTTTGATTATTGGAAGCTTCATGTGGAAATTTAGCTAAGGATTACATTTCTAGAGAATTTATATTTTCTGCCAAACTATTTACCTAGCCCTATGTATTTTTAAAAACATTTTTCTATTCTGAAAAGTGACTGCAAGTGGCCTCGTGGGTTTCCATGTGTACTGTGATTCTGAATCAGATTTGTTCAGATTATATGCAAAAATAGTTTTATGTTGTTTCTTCCCCCCCAAATGCTAGCTCAGAAAACTGAGGCTGGAATATGAAAACCAAGCTGTGGTACTTTGAGACTCATGCATCATTACCAAAAATAAGGATTCTGCAAGTCACATTATGCGAGGAGTTGCAACTGTGGCAGTCCATTGTTTTCAGTAGGACTGTACATGCATAGTTGAGAGGAGAATTTGTTTGTACAATTGGAACATAGTTCACAACTGTGTTTGCTGGAACAGAACCCAGCTCCCTTTCCCAGAGCTAGACTGGCTCTGCAAGGCTTACAAGAATCTTAAGTAAAATGAAATGTATTTTTGTCATCGGGGTAAGCAGACACTGAGTGATCAAGTCTGCTGATTAGGATAGGATGGTCCCATTGTTACAGTCGCTTTTCAGAGTACAACTACACTTAAATACATAGTCCAATCAGTTAATATTTTTAGGAATGTTTCATATTTGTTTTCAAAATTTCCCATATTCCTGATATTTTTTATACAGTGTACAGTATCATTTGGTCCCCACATGAAATTGGCTGGCCAGAAATATGTGTCAAGGGAAATAGAAGAGGTCTGTCTGCCCCAGGGAAGTATGTTGAAAAAATTGTTAGAGATAACAATATTGGGATCACGTGTGCTACAGAAAAGGAATATGGGAACTAGCACAAGCAAGGAGTGTTATATAGGGCTCAGTTCAAAGATCGCTGTCATAAACAGGTTTGGATGATGATTTCAGTGTGCTAGATTGTGAACCCCTTATCCATATTGAAATTAAGTGAATAGTACTTTAAATCATAAGTAGTTCCACTGAAGTAGTGAGGCTACTTTTAGAGTCTGGTACTTCTCAGTGTGATTAATGGCATCACAATTTGTCCAAATATTTGCAGTGCTGTTGTTACACTTGGGGGACGCATATGAGTATTAGAGCGGTTAGCAGAATATTTGCAGAATCTTGATAATTTCAGTGACAGATCACAAGCTTCGTTAATGAGCAGTACACTCCTAGACAAGATGCTAGAGATGGATTTAAACCTATTGTGGGTTGTGCACTTGGGAAGTCCCTAGCAGTGGATGATAACTTGTCAGTGAACCCTATTGATGCTTCAGATTCTCCAGAGTCCTAATACGATTTAGAAGCTGGGTAGCTATGAGGGTGACTTATTTTTTTTTCCTGATTGGTTTATTAAATAAAGTACAGCTTTGAACACTTACATTGCCTTTTGTTTTAGTGTCATGCATGCCAAGCTGAAAGTGAAATCCTGTGGTCTATGTATGCAGGAGGTCAGATTAATAATCATAATGGTCAAAACTCTGTGATTGTTCAGTGGGCCTTTATAAAGACTTGCGCATGTTTTACAGGACCCTGCACCCTTGGTTAACAGCATACCCATTAATGTATTGCATTCCTTTTTTTGGAATGCAGTGTCGCTCAGACTTTATAAGGAAGTTATAAGACAGGTTCTTGTCTTCTCCCTCAGTAACAGCAAATGATTTATGAACATTTTCGGCTTCCTCCCCCTTGCATAAATTAATGAGCTCACCTGGACTTCCTCCACTCTCTGTGTGAAATTGTATTGAACCTGATTAAGTTCTCCTTTGACTAGGCCATTCTGGGGCCTTCTGATACTGTCTTGTGGAAGGCTGAACACTGGCATTTTCTTTTCAGGTTGTGTGACAGTTGTAAGGAACTACAGAACACTGAAAAAGGAACTTTCTAGAATAAGGAAAACAAGTTATTTTCGTTCTGGCTCTCTCTCTTGCTCTTCAGAGCTTTAGCCTAGAACCTTCCCAAGCAGCACTTTCACCTGGTTTCCTGCTATACACTTACAGAACTAGGACATGTATCTTCACAGATATCGTGCTTGTCTGTTTTTATAGCGCACATCTTCATAACATTTGGAATTATCTGGGAGGAAAATAAGCATATCACAGGGATATCGTTGGTACGTTTCAATCATGCCTTTTTCAAAACAACAATGTATATAGTCAAAAGGCTAATAAACATGAATTATGTCTACTTGGTTTTCCTGTAGATTTAGGAAATGTTTTTCATTTTTGCTTTGATTTAAAGAGGCGACTTTGGAGCTCTCTGAGTGCACTCATTGAACAGTGGCACTGCTGGGGTCTCGTTAAGCAGTTTCACTGCTGAAATGTAGTTCCTTTTACTTTCTCATTTACAAAGTTTATGATTCGTAGTTCTGCAATTAATATAATAGGTATTTGGGACCAAGGAGTTTTGGAAAATATTCAGACGGATAAGAATTAAGGTATGTCCAAGATAGCTTGTTGATGTGAATATACTCATTGATATTCCTCCTGTTCTGCCTCTGGTCTCAGCTTGCCATTCCTGAATTCTCGAGAACACGTCCTCTCTTCTTTCTACATCCATGAGGTATTTTAAGAGTTAAAGTGGGTGATGGATTATTTTATTTGCTATCTTGCAAATATATAAATTGACCAGTTTTGCTGGAGCAGTAAAGTGCTTAGAAGTGTCAATTATTACCATTTGTGCTCACAACTAAGTATGGGTGTCAAATTGCAAGTTCAGATTGAACCCACAAAATTAGAAGCCCTTTCTGAAAATCGGCTGTTCCCATGTTTGAGGTTGTTGATGA
Organism: Mesoclemmys tuberculata; assembly: GCA_007922155.1. Taxonomy (NCBI): domain Eukaryota; kingdom Metazoa; phylum Chordata; order Testudines; family Chelidae; genus Mesoclemmys; species Mesoclemmys tuberculata. The sequence goes on from ML675626.1 coordinate 8,443,078, forward strand.
CACATTCCAACCATCCTCGGAAATCAATTATATTGTCAGTGTGCATTTTCTTGTTCTGACTTGGGGTTTTGTTTCTGGAAATAACGTTCTTCTATGTACTTTTTTTTAATATACCTTGATTTGAGTCCTAACAGAGGTTTGTTGTGGATCTTCTTTACCCTACTTCCTTCTTGCCTTTTCTCGCTACATCAGATTACTATGAGGGTTGAGTGAATCTCCACTTAATAATTGACTTCCTTCTACTCCGCTGAAAAATGTGTTATACAGTACCCTTACAGATAAGAGTAAAATCTCCTATATATGCTGGACAAAAGAGTCTTCAGCCTCGGTACCAGCCCAAGTACTCTAGAAAATTGTTGGGTTATTTTGAATATTGGAACTTGGAACTTGCATTTTGGTTTTCATTATGAAATTAGAAGAAGGTACATGGGGATATAAAGTTTAAGGTTGGAAGCTAAGTCATGAGTCATAGATATATAGATATGAATGACAGATAATAAAAATAGATAAGACGGAATAGGTAGGGAACTAAGTTACTGAGTTCCAGGGTAGCAGGAGGCTCTTGTCCACTTCACGGTGATTATCATGGTCTCTGGTCCAATATTCTCTGACTTGGGCCCAGGTTCACTCTGGTTTTATACCTTTTTACATTACGTATTCATTAGCTTTCCTCCAGTCAATGTTATTTAACATTACACTTAACTAGTCATACACATATCCAAACTTGCATAACATATTTTTCATTCTCCAGTCTATGTTTTAATAAATCATTAACATTACACCAGTATTAAACTAATAACACAAAGTCCTTATTTTCTGCCATTCAGCAGTTTTCTACATATTTCAGTATTGTAGGTCAGCCTACAATTATTGTGTATCATCCTAAATTATTTATTTATATAAGCTTTTTTATTTGAATAGGAAAGTTATGGAGAAAAATGTGACCTTAATGTCAGCATTTTCTTATCTTTTCCAAATGTGGGTATTCAGGGGACATAGTGCTCAAAGTCTAGCTTCATGCTTCTAAATCATAAAAAAGCTTTGTCAGTAATTTTGCTTGTTGCATTTTGAGGTGCTTTAATTGGTTGTAGGCCTTCATATTCAGCTGTTCCCCAACAGAGGTATTTTTGGTTTGGTTCATTACGAAGTGCTATTTGGAAGTGGGGTCACCTGGAATTTAATATGAGTCAATAAGAATAGTTCCCAAAGACAGTGTCTGTTATAAAAATAAAAAAAGTGTTCCATACAAAGTGGGAATTTAATAATAACGAGGATACAGAGAAAACATTCAGAAAACAAGTTTAAATATTAATAACTACACTTAGCAGCCTGTGTAGATGTAGAATTATTTTTATTAACCTGAGTTATGAAAAGGACAAAAATATTATTTATAACCATCAGAAATTGGTCCAGGAGGGGATGATGTTTCTTTGATGCATACCAGAAAGATAACATTGTTCCAGGTCAGTGCATCTTTTTCCCGATAGTTGTTCAACTATACCTGAAGAAGTCTGTTTCTGAATATGTTAATTTTTCTGTATAGTCTGGCCCAAAGGCTGATTGTTCTTTGGTAATTGTCTGAGGTCCTCTATTGTAGTGCCTAGTAGTCTCTCTGAGCATGCTCTGGATGGAAAACGTAAGTGTATGTATGAACGCTGACCGTTCAAGTACAAGCATAGTGTTGCCTTCTGTTACTTCATCTCCATTTCACTGAACAGTATTTTCAGTTACCTCTAGGCCAGCGGGTCACGCCCCCCAGGAGCCACAACTGGGATTCAGGACCGTGAATGGGGCTGGGAGCTGGGGCCCAGGGCCAGGAATGGGGCCACAGAGGCCTGGGTTGGGAGTTGGGGCCAGCGAAGAGCAGGGCCCAGGGCCTGGTCTGCATCTGTGGCTGGGAGCCAGGAACTGCCAGGAGTGGGGCGTGAGGCTTGGGCATGGGACGTGGCCAGAAGTGGGATGCAGGGCCCAGGCCTGCAGTCGGGTGTGGGCTGGAGTGGAGATGGGGACAGAGTGGGGCTGGGTAGTGCTTCCTTTCCACTCATAGACTCATAGACTCATAGACTCATAGGTCAGAAGGGACCAATATGATCATCTAGTCTGACCTCCCGCACAAGGCAGGCCACAAAACCCTACCCATACACATTTATAACAACCCCGAACCCATGACTGAGTTATTGAAATCCTCAAAAATGAGATTTGAAGACCTCAAGCTGCAGGGAATCCACCAGCAAGCGACCCATGCCCCATGCTGCAGAGGAAGGCGAAAAACCTCCGTGGCCCCTGCCAATCCGCCCCGGAGGAAAATTCCTTCCCGACCCCAAATATGGCGATCAGGTAAACCCTGAGCATGTGGGCAAGACTCACCAGCCAGCACCCAAAAAGGAATTCTCTGCAGTAACTCAGTTCCCATCCCATCCAGCATTCCCACAGACCATTGAGCAGACTTATCTGCCGATAATCCAAAATCAATTGCTCAAATTAAACTATCCCATCATAACATCCCCTCCATATACTTATCAAGCTTAGTCTTAAAGCCAGATAAGTCATTTGCCCCCACTACTTCCCTCGGAAGGCTATTCCAGAACTTCACTCCCCTAATGGTTAGAAACCTTCGTCTAATTTCTAGTCTAAATTTCCTAATATCCAATTTGTACCCATTCGTCCTCGTGCCTATAATAGTACTAAACTTAAACAATTCCTCTCCCTCCCTAACGTTAATCCCCCTGATATATTTATATAGAGCAAGCATATCCCCCCGGAGCCTTCTTTTGGCCAGGCTAAACAAGCCAAGCTCTTTCAGTCTCCTTTCATAAGGCAGATTTTCCATTCCTCGGATCATCCTAGTAGCCCGTCTCTGAACCTGTTCCAGTTTGAATTCATCCTTCTTAAACATGGGACACCAGAACTGCACACAATATTCCAGGTGGGGTCTCACCAGCGCCGTATATAACGGCAGGCCCAGGCTCCACCATGCCCCCCGAAGGTTCCTCTGTGCTCCCTCAAAGGTTCCTCTGCGCCCCACGGTTTGGGAACCTCTGCTCTAGCCTGTTCACAGGTACAACGATCAGGAGAATGAAAAAGCTGGCATGTTATATGGTGACACCAGCCAAATGATCATACACGGGGCCTCTGTTGGCTCCATCTGGGAGTAGAGCAGGGCATTTAGATCAGAAAAGGGGTTGTCATTTCGTTTTCTTCAGTGAAGCATCTTAAACATAAATAGAAATGGTTCCATACTGGCACACTGGATCCAACCAGCTCTCTGAATCAAAATAAATTTAAAAAACCCCATAAGTAGCCATTTGGTTTAATTTAAGTCTGTGTCTGTTTTTTTGGCTTGTGCCTGTCTCTGACAGCTAAAACTGGATTTTTCACTAAGTACAGTCCCTTCAGAAAAAAAGTTACACCCCAAAAATAAAGGGAACTTGTAAAATGTGGATCTACAGTCTCCTGTTCTTTCTCCAATAGCCAGAGAAAACCTGAATCCAAAGAGAGCTGAACTGTGGGAAAGTGCAGATTAGTTTCTAACCTTGGCTCCATACCTAATGAGTGCTGCCATCCCACTCACTAATTGCATCAGTGTGTCTCAGTAGTTTGAAATCGAGCTTTTCCTCCTTTGTGAGCTGGTGCTTCTTGTATAAAAGTGTGGAAGGAGATGCTGCCTGAAATTTTGAGGTTATATAATAATCGGGCTCCATCAGAAGTACAGCTTCTCTCTGTATGTTCTCTCCATCTTGTAACTGAACAATCCTTTGACTGTATTTGCACAGAAGAGTCTCATATGGAAAATACTGTCCATGTAATTTCAAGCTTCCTTTTTTTCAAAAAACAAAAAAACCCCAAAAACCTCAGTGCAGAATTTGAGAACTATAATTAAATCAATGATTCTGAATAAGGTACCTTTCCTAATTTATTTGGAAACAGTTCCATCCCTAATAGGTTCCTAAATTCAATGAAAATTTTCAATAAGTGAGAATAATAGATGCCTCAGTATCACCATATTATTGTTCAATGTGCATTGGGTAACTATCTTCTTTCTTTATTGCCCTGGTAACCTTGTAGTTATACGTTGTTAAAATGGATGGCAGCAGTCTGGGTGCAGCTGGTATAGAAAAACATTAGCCATTGAGAAATCCCCAGTGAGGGTATCTTTTTTTAACTGACACGCTTTGCTAGACTGACTGAAGTAAGTACACTTCCTTTTAACTATATAAATGAGAGATTTGATTTCCCCGCCTTCCTCTGTGAAAGAGCAAACAGTCAAATTCAGGCATAAGAAAGCAGCAGATGTTCACACAAATCTCCCATCTGAAAATGTCTTCTATAGGCTGAGACAATTGTTAGGCACAATTAAACCAAGTACATTCATCCTGTACATAAGCCATGTTGGATGAATATGTGCCCAACAGGGAAGTACTGCATTTGGAGGGAAGACAGTTTCTCTGGATTTTCATCTGGAATCGATTTTTAAGAGAGTCACTATGTGAAAGACAAAAAGAGTTCTGACTGATGGCGCTGAAGTCTGTGGTCAGATTCATCACAGTATAAACTATTTCTTTAAAAGAAACTTTGAGTGCAAGAGACAATTTCATAAAGTCGTAGAAGATGAGGGTTGGAAGGGACCTCAGGAGGTCATCTAGTCCAACCTCCTGCTCAAAGCAGGACCCATCCCAACTAAATCATCCCATCCAAGGCTTTGTCAAGCCACATCTCAAAAAACCTCTAAGGATGGAGATTCCACCACCTCCCCAAGTAACACTAATTTCTCATATCTTTCAGAGATGCTTATGCTTCAAATCTGTTTTATGGCTAATGGTTGGTCTTGTGGTGCCACGTGGCTTAAAAGGCTTCTGATGTTCCAAATTCAGTGCTGTCTTCTCTGAAATAAGCTTTGTGATGGCAACTCCCTCTTGATAATGACAAGGATATTTGTGCCTTTCTTGCACATTCTCTCTGAAATGGTGAATTAATTCTTGGTTTCAGAAACATACTAGGTGATGGTGAGTGTGAAAATGAACCTGTAGATTTTGTTTTTAACCATGTAGGGTGCCCAAAAGAATAACATCCATTAATACAAAGAAGTATTTCCCATTTCTGAAAATATAGATATATTTTTCCCTACTGTTTTTTGGCATTATTCTTCCAACAATCAATCATCTTATTGTACTGAATATGTGGCTATTTCTGGAACAATGCCAGCAAGTGCCTTTTACTGAAGTATGTCTCAGTATTGTATGTTTGTACATATATAAAAATCTCTCTCAGAAAATGTTTCAGTTGACCTAAAAATGCCAGTGGTGTGTCACTGTAGTCTGTCACTTTCCCTTAAAAAGGAGACACACTTTGTAAATAAATAAATGTAAATAAATCATCCTTTTTCTATTGTGAAATTACTGTCTCAATTTAATAAGCCCCCAACCAACTCCTTAAAAAGAATCCACAAGTGACTTATCATCCAGTAAGTGGCTTACAATAGATCCTAGGAGTCAATCTCTTAGCTATTCTATACATCATCTCCCTAAAAATTGTCCACTACCCCAATCTTGTTCTTCCATGACAAGACAAGAAAGTGTAAATTTTGATTGTTTTTCCAACTCTTTGTCACCTGTCTGTGTCTGATTCCTCTGCAGTTACCGAAGCTACAGTTAGGATTATATATGTTGCACATTGGTACTGAATATATCCGATATTTTATTGGCTGCCAGTGGGGAAATAGCATTGGTTGATAGTCTGACACACAGGAATTATAAAACGATCTATATATTTAAGTATAAGGAAATAAGTATTCTTCTACTACATAAATAATGTGCTTTGCCCTTCTGGGAGAAAACATGTTGCCTCTCTAGTAAATCTCTCTTTGCCACCACTGAGGTGGCATTGAAGGGGTTCACAGGAGCTGTTGGAGGTTTGCTGCAGTATATGACCTTTGAATGTACAGTGCATAGGAATAGACGTGTGAATGGGTGCTTGAAGCTGTTAAGTGGGCATGTGATGTTTTGAGTTCTGGCATAGTCTTTGACAGCATTGAATCATTGCCTTCATTGTTGGAAGATATTTGTGTATATGTGCCTGATATTGTGTTGCAGGGAATCCCACACCTTAGTGTCAGGACATTCTTGATAAGGAGTTCCTGCTCCAAAACTGTCTCCTGCAGAATAGTAAAATGAATTAATATGTTGATTTTTTTTAACACAGTTCAAAACACAACTACATTCAAACTGCAAAAGTTCCAAAATGTATCAGAAGCTGTCAAACTATATATAAATACATCCATAAATACATAATATATATTTATTACTCTTGTAACATAAGCTTTCTCTAAGATACCTATTCCCACACTAATTATGTGCTAAATAAGCATAACAGCATCATCCAAGTATCATGGGACTATCGCCTCCACTCTTGGTCTCCTATCTCTTGAGGAAGCCATCCAGAAAAGGAACACGTGCTCCCCTTCTAATGTATTGACAGATGACCTCCATCCACATCATGTCTCCATGCCATGCCTTAAGAGATCTGCTGTCATATTGCCTCTTTTGTGTCACTTCTGCCTTTCTTTTTATCACTCCATTCTCTCTGTCTCTCACCCCTTCTCATCTTTGTTTGTTTTAAATATTGTTTTCCTTTGTTCTTTCTCTCGAAAAATGGGCATTTCTCAATCTAATTTTAAAATGGCATAAAATAACTTTTTCTATTTTAGTTATTTAATTCTGTTGGATATTCCCCATCTCCCTCCCAATATACATAATACTAGCTCTTTATGTTTATAGATTCACTGGTTTCCTGGTGATGGCATATGAAATTCAAAACACTTTCTGTTGCATTTAATCACAAGTGATTAATTGGTTGTGGAACCAAATGCCGTGCTGGATAAAGCCTACGTATATTTTTAGGGGACACTGAATACTAGCAGGCAGTGAAAGTATTTGCTCAATTGCCTCACAAGTACCATATTGGTTCCGTGCTGAGTTGCCCAATTATACTGTTTCAATTGTCATTCATTATACCATTTATCTCTTAAATCTGAACTCCACATGTATCTCTTAACACAAACATAACATTGTAGATTTGCTGTATTTTGATATTACATCATGAACATTTCTTACTTTAAAGATTTTATTTATATCATTGTATGTTCATAACTCCCACTGAGACTTACACCCTCTTGGATGGAGGATAAACCTTCTATAAATTGGATGAGTCTGTGTATTCCTTGGTTAGCAGATAGAGTAGATGCAAGTCTTGAACTGAGAAACAAGCTAAAATAGTAATAGTATTTACAGGATACCAATTACAGTGAGTGTTCTACACACACTGAAAAAAGGGAGCATGCACTTTGTGACCTCTACAGCAACTAACACAGTTTCCTGGAGAGGACAAGGGTCTGGTCCATGGCAGCCGAGGATGCTCAGAATATTTGTACAAGATTGGGACCAAATGTAAAGCGATTCCAAAGTTTGCAATGAGAAGAAAGCCGAAAATAAAAAGGTCTCTTTAAATGACACTGCAAATGTTATGGCCACATTCAGTCTCTGTATGTCTGTGTGAAGCCTCCCATTGACAGTACGCTATCTCTGATTGCTGCAAATTTCACCCTTGAGATAGTAATGCATCCCTTCTTTTGTCTATAAGTTGAGTAGCATCTGAAAAGAGGAACACTTTATTGTGGACACCTGTTTCTCAGCTGTTTTGATAAGATTAGAAAAATCAAGTAGTGATTTTAATTGTGGCTTTTACCTGTTCTCCAATGAGGGAAAACTACTTTGGTTAAAATCTGACTTGCCTCCCTCTACAAAATGTTACCCAGTCCTCAAACTGATCTAAGCCTGAATTTTTATTTTTGTGTCATTTTTTAAAGATTCAGAAAAAATTGAATCAGCACCTTTCCTAATTTTGTACCAAAATGTGCTTCATTTTGCACAAGGGAATCAGACTTTGAGATAATTCATACAAACATCCAAATCAAAACTGCAAACCTCTAGATGCTTGTCTAGTCTTGGTAAAGACAGAAATCTTACTTCAGTAACAAGGCACTTTGGGTTAAATTTTCAAAAGTGAAGAAGCCTAGGGCCAGGTTTTTAAAGGTATTGAGTTGTTGCTATGCTTAGCTTTGCAATGCCTAACTGACGTAGGATTTTCGATCTCATTTTTAGTGACTTGAGTGTCTCGTTGAAAGTCAGTGGGCCTTAGACACATAAAGTCATGTCACTTTTGAAAATGAGACTTAGCCTCTTAAATTGTTTAGGCATTGAAGAGCCAAAGTGCCTAAATCCCTTTTGAAAATAGGACTTAGGCTGCTGAATCATGTAGGCGCTAATGAAAATTTGACCCCTCAAGTAAAACGGTAATGAAGGAAAATTTGAACTACATTGATGATAGATGTGATCCAAGTATAAAAACTAAGTTCTGCATCTGCAGAATTTGGAGGAGGTATTCCCTTAAGTTTGGAGGTATCTGAATGCTTGTTAAAATAGCATTGCTGTAAAAATGGCATCTGAGTTTTATATAGTGAGGTAAAATAAATGATGGCTAGAAAAATATTATGAGAATAGGTAACATGAGGAGAAATTAATTGATGTATAAAAGGTTACCTTCCTCTTAGATAAGATATGAAATCAAAGCAGGAGACGATGAGGAAATCATCATCTGATGTGTGTATGGTGGAAAGAGTGAAGAGGGTTATCATTGAGTCATGAGAGAACAGCTAGGAAGTCTAAATTTATTTTGTTGTTAAAAATTTCATTTCAGGTTAATCCCTCTTGAGATTACCACCTTATTTTAAAGAGGTTCATAAAGCAACAATAAACAAATTACTGTGTAGTAAATTCACATGACCCAGAAATGTTTGGATTTTTTAAACATGCCATTTAGTGTGTCTTGTTTCAGGTAAAGTATTGAAAGATATAGCAGTCCTGCTGTCCATGTGTATACAATGTGTGACATCTGGGATGTAATCTATTTTCATAATCAGCACTCGAGTGTTCTGTCGGCAATTTTTGTCCGTCGGTTTGGTGAGGTAGGGAGGACCATGTTTTGCAGGTAGAGCAGGAGAGTATCTGGACTCCTGTAATATATTCCCAGTGACGCAATATGGGCTTAACATTGGCAGTTAAGAGTGCACAACATGTGCTCAGGATCAGATTTTGTATAACTTCAACAAGTCACTAAGGCCATGTCTACACTACACAGTTTGGTTGACTTAAAGCATCTTATGTCGACCTACCTATGGAAGTGTAGACATTGCAATGCTTCTCCCACCACTTTAACTCACCTGCTATGCTGACATAATGAAACCACCTTGACGAGAGGCATAAAGCTTAGGGTGACATAGCTAGAATGACAGTGTCAGTGTAAACAATGCGTTGCTTACGTCGCCCTAAGTGGCCTCCAAGAGGTATCCCACAGTGCCCACCAGGAGCGCTCTGGTTACCATTCTTACTCCACTGCCTCGCATCCAGATACAAAAGTGAACGTCCCAAGAAGTTTTGACCTTACTCTTCCTGTTTGTTCGGTGTGGTGAGCTCACATAACAACTGCCCAGCTGAGCATGCTGGCTCCATGTAGTGAACATGCTCCTGTTTGGAGAACACCAGAAGTGGTGGATCTCTTAGGTCTGTGGGAAGAGGAGGCGCAGCTGTGTTCCAGCCACAGGAACTTGCTTGAGGCATGGAAGGGAAGAGCTATATCATAGGGACATGCTGCAGTGCCTGTAAAAATCCAACAGCCATGACAGAAAAATTAGGCAAAGAGTCATCTGTGGTGCAGAGCTGCAAACATGCTGCTTCTACAAGGAGGGGATTATGTCAGGGTGCTGGTAAATAGCCCCCCCCCATTTAGCTCCTCCTATAGCCTTGTGTTCATAACATATAGCACAATACTGAAGAGCAGTGCAGGCAGGATCCATGCTCTCTGCCACAGATGTCTGACTCGCAGGTTGCCAGGACAGTTGAAAAGCAGCTGGAAACCTAGTATGATGTTCATGGAATGATGGGATTGAGAAACCTGCATCATGTGATGATGAACCTAACCTCCCATGAGCCATTGCAAACCCTTCCCTGCGGCCAGTTGCACAGTGGGCTCGCTATCCATGGTGCACTGCTCTCTGTGTCGATGCAAGAGCTGCTATTGTGGATGCACTCTACTGACACAAGGAGCATAATATGGACATGCAACAGCTGTTTAATTACAGCGGTGGCTGTATCTCAATATAAATTAAGTTGACTTAACTTTGTAGTATAGACATAACCTTAGTCTATTCACGCCTTAGTTTCCCACTGTTATGTCTAAGGAATACGAGTGTTTCTTCTATTTCTTAATTTTTTTCAGGATGAAATTGTCCAACAAAAAATTTAGGAGATTTATAGAGCTGATTCATATTAGTGTGGGCAGCATTTAAGTGATTATAGGGATTGTATTTCAATATCAAAATGTGTATGCCAGGATGCAAATCAAGATTTGCATCCTGGCATACACCTTTTGATATTCAAATTCCATTTCCTTGCCCAGTGAGAAATGACATGGTGATTATTGTCTCACTCCTAGTCCACATGAACAGAACCAGTGTTCCAGTTCATGCCATTATGGCAAGCTCGGTAAAAGGGCCAAGGACTGAACCAACACAGAGAATGAGCTATTTTCTCATCTGTAGAATGGAACCTTGAACATGCAATCAAGACACAATGGCATTGATTGCTAATATCATTTGTTACCTTCTAAAAGTTGCAACAAAACTACAAACCAAAAGCAGGCAGATACTTCCAATACCCTTCCAATCTTACTGACACCCCCATTGTTGCCCTCCTTGTAGCCATTCCTTAATTTATTTTGGGGAGTGCTTGTCATAGTCATGTTATTTTTTTAATTTGAAAAAGTATGATAGAAAAATGAGCTATGTGGACATAGATTATAAAAAAAATTGATGTGCTTTTGAAAAATATATAGGCATATATTTAAGTGGCACAAACTACAATTAATCTTTATTCTTATCTCATGTACTCATGAGCTTAAGTTTAATTTAAGTGCCTTCCTAAACAGGGATGAGCTAAAGTGCTTTCCTGAACTGCGGACACAGTAAGGTCATATTACAGGAAGAACAGCAGAATTTCTCATCTTCCCGTTGTTGTTTGTTGTTAATTTATTAATTATTTATTATTATGGTAGCGCTTAGGAGAAGCAGTCATGGACCAGGATCTCGTTGTGCTAGGCGCTTCCAGATTAAAAGGCCATCCCTGCTCCAGGGAGCTTACAGTCTAATTAAAAACACAAAAGACAATAGGTGGCTACTGACAGGTGAGGAAGCACAAGGAAAGAAATATGCTAAATAAAATAGATAGGCTTAATGCTATAAATGAGTTCTTTAGTTTGTATCATTGTTTATGAAAATATGTTAGAAACATGATTACATTACTTTAAGAGCTGCAGCTATATGCATACATTCTTCCATTGTCTGTGAATCTGCCTTCTACCTCAACACAGCCAAGGTCTGTCAGTATCTATTGCAGATACAGTGACAAAACTTACGCTTTGGATGTGTTCGTCAGGGAAAGGAAGTCTACAGAAAGCCTTCCTGCCTTTTTCTTGTGTGCCTGCCAAGGTCAACCACAAGCCGTGTCCTGACAGAACCTAACATCTGTGGCTGCGTTAGCAATTCTAAAGAAGGACGGTCAGGGCCCTGGCCTCCCCTTCCTTCACCATTCAGCAATGCAAGATCCACTGGAGGATGGAAATGATACAGTAATCCATGTTAAATGGTGAAGCAAAGGCTGCTGCTCTGTGTGGTTCTCCTAACACTTCCAGAGGCAAAGTACCTGCCTCATATAGTTAGAGCAGTGCTTCTCGACCTCGGGGACGCCAAAGATTACAGGGGGTCCATGGGGTTTCAGTAATATTGAAGTCATTTAGCTCCCCAAGCTTTGTGCTGGGTGCAGCCCCCCCAAGCTTCACACTGCCCGGAGCGGAGGAGCAGCCCCTCTCCCCCAGCCGGGTGCCCGGCCAGAGAAGAGCAGCCCCAGACCAGTGGGATCCTGGAGCAGCCCTTGCCAACCTGCACTGGCCTGCTTTCATTACCCTCAGTCCATTAGGATAGGCTGTGCAGTGGTGGCTGCACCAGGGAAGCCTTAGCTGCTTACTCATGATTAGTTATGTAATTTAATGTTGTTGTTATTATCATTATATGTGCTTATGGTCAGTGAAGAGGGGAGTGAAGGGGTGCATGTTTTACCTAGGGTTAACGAGTGGGGCTTTCACTCAAAATGGTTGGGAACCAATTAGTTAGAGCACCTACCATAGAAATAATATTCCAGAGAGTCGATAACCTCTCATCTCTGTGTGTGGGAGGGGAAAGGGGGAAGAGAAGAAAAGCGTTTGGGGTTTTTGTAGAATGGATATATCACAGAGGTGCAGTAGCACAGTCAGGGTGGTAAATACTACTTTTTTGTTGTTTAACTACTGTAGTGTAAACAAGATTGTAAATTCTAATATAATTGCCCTTTGGTTCATTTAAGCTGTCTCTAAAGCTCTCATTTTCAGTACGTTTTTCCTTTATATTTTGTTTAGATATGGTTTATATTGGAATAAAATACCACCTTCTACTCCGTGATGGTTTGTGCATCAGTTGTCTGCATAGTGGAGAGATGACCACTTCAATGGTGACAAAACATGAGTGTGATGAATGAAAATGGCTAGTGATCTGCTTACTAGTGTGTTCTGTGGTTTTGTTCAAATATATTTTTGGAAACACCTATGCGCGCGTGCACACACTTACATATAAATATTTATAGAAATGTGAAAGGCTCTCTTTGGATAGTGTTCTGAGGAAAGATTTGTTTCCTGTGTAGCCTAACATGGATTATGTATTTTCACTGGGAGAGACTTGTCATGGCTGATTTGATGCATACTGTATAGATTTTTAGTCAATGCTATACATTATAGATCTGAAAACACCCAATGAATATATTCTTGAAAAAAATGAAGAAAAGAACTTGCATATTTGTTTGTTTATTAAATGCTGTGGTTTGCAGAAACATGATAGACTATTTTAAAGGTTTGTGGCTAGATCATGAGTTATTTTGTATTTCTTTGCAACCATAAACATCTCTGTGAGATATAAATGTCACCAGGAACCAGAGAAACAAATGAAACACTCCAAAGGATAATAAATACTTGAAGGGCTATGCCAGAGATTTCTCAATAAGGCAGAATTTACAATGCTTCTTATATTAACATAGATTTGATATGTGCTTAAAAATCACCAGTCTTCTCTGTTTCACTTGCATAGAGATACTGTGCTATTTTCCCCACTTGCCATGTTTATTATCACCAGGATGTGCTTAAATCATGCTCTTTACTCAGTGAAGCTTTGCTGAAGAATGTCACTCAGTAGTTGCAAAGCTGTCAACCACTTTTCCCTAAGCTACATTTACACAGGCACCTCAAGAAGAAATTAATGAAGCCTTGTTTCACTGCACATGTGCAACCATTTTTAATAAAAAGTATTAGTGACCTAAAGCGTCCTTTCTACAATTACACCTTTTGGTTTGCAGAGTGAGGGCCACTTAAGTTGATATTTTATAGCAGATATTCACTTTTGTTTGGGATATATTTATGTGAGTTTACTTGCTTATTTATCATACCACTGCTAGATTATTCTCACTTCTGCTGAAATTTGACAAGCCTGCACAGTGCTAAGCCCTGTTAAAATGGTGCAAGGACCCAATTATAGAAACTACAAAGACATGCAAGAGTAAGCAAGGAAAAACACATATAAAAGGATTAAAGATCAAAATAGAATGATTCCAGTGAAGCTACATTAGGAGACATCAGGGAGGAAAACATGAAAGAATTGGAGTATGAAGAACAAAGCTTTGTAAAGCTTTGGGAAACTAAACTATTTCTGTTAACTCTTTTAATTTGAATGAAAACATTTTATTCAATTTTTCACAGGTAAATACATATTTTTAAATGATGTAGTGAATTAAATACTTGAATTGTGATCCTTGTACATGTTGTGTATGTGCTTTGGACTTGGTATGCAGAGTAATAGCTCATGCAGCTTTTAACAAAGGGTTTAGAAAGTGGGTTGTATCTTTAATTTTAAATTAACCACTATCCAAGATTTATGAAGACATGAAGGCAGGATTTAATCAAATGCATACTTACAGGCGCAAAACAAAGTAGCCCTTTTATTGTTTCTGGAGCCATTCATCCTAATAAGCATCCTCGACTTATACAGCAAACAAAGAATTTCACTAAACCCAGAATAGTGACAAAATTGTGGCACAGAAAGGAACAGACATGTCACACATTCTAGGAATCCCCTTGACCCAGCCCATGCTTTCCTTCATATGAAGAATTATTTTATAATGTACATCTTGTGCACACAAACATAAAGACAGGGAAGGGTGAGGGTAATGAAAAATAATTGAGCTGTAAATTAGGCTTAATTTATAAAGATATCCTTTAAAAGCAAATCCATGTTCCTTTGAAGCACTAGGTAAAGTACAGAATTTTGCAATATATATTGCTGGGTGAGTTTATGATTGCAGTGGGAATATGTTTCCCATAGCATAGTATTTCAGTTGTTGTTGAGAACCAGTTTCCTTTATCTATTTAGGTACTTACGTGGCCCCTGCTCACCAAAGATTCTGAGTGCCTTGGCTTGCATTTAGTATTCACCATATTCGTGTACAATTTTACAAATGGACAGAGCAGACATTACATTCCAGTAAAGGTGACCTTCCTTTAACCTTTAAAATGTTTCTGAATCTCTTTATAAATCAATATATGTTTGTGGATCAGAGTGGGACCATAGTTCTGTAATCAATCAGAACAACATTTTTAATACTGCCTCTGTACTGTATTACCCTCTTTTGCACCATTGTACCCTCCTGCATTGTGAAAAGAACAAGTAGTGCACTGGACAGAAAATAGGTACTGTGGTGATGGGCATGGTATAAAAAGCTGTACTGACAGTGAGACAGATAATATCAAGATCACATATATGTGCCTTTGAACTAAAACAGTCAACACAGTTTCCTAAGCAAAGTCTTATAACAATCAGTATACATTGTTTAAAAAGCTCTTGTCAATTGGGTCTTTACTCCCTTCCTGGAAAGCACTGTATATGAAAACAATGCACCTTTGCATGCTAGAAAAAGGTCGTATTACAGTCTCTTTCTGGGGAAAGCATTTTTGGTATCTGCAGAGATTCAAAAAAGGAGTTTTAGTTAAATGATGCTTGTATCACTTTTAAAAGAAAATGAATAACTGGGCAAAATTAGAATTGAAGTTTTGAAGCTAGTTAATGTAGTTGCAGCTATACAATTCAGACAAGTTAACATGATATGCAACACACACTTTATTTTCTTAAGGACAGACTTGAACACCTTGAAGCATTAGTCAATGTAAGAACTGCTCATGTGTCGTTGCGTTAGGTGTTGGTTTTTTTGGTTTTTGAGAAGCACTGACCACGGGTCATGGTGCTGTATAGACAGCCATTGTCCCTGCTCTGGGGTTCTTCTCCATGTAGCCACTGCACTATAGCTGAGGCCTTGGAGGGATACAAAGCAAGACAGATGGTTTCCCACAGACTTCCCCGCCAGCTCTTTCATCTTTCATCTAACTATTAATTCATCTGTTTGGATGGATACATTCACGCATGGAACCAAGATGAATAATAATGAGATTTTTAATAACTCCCTACATTTGCATTCCTAGTAACTCTTTACATGGTTCTAGCTGATTAAAATGAATCATTTACATAATTAACATATGGTTATAGTGTTGGCTTTAATATGCTGATTATCTCAATACTTTTGTCTAGAGTCAATTGGATTCAAACTGTAACAATTGTTTGAAGTGAGAATAGTTTACTCCTGTGAGAGTTGGTGAATATTTGCCATGGGGCCTGATTAGAAATACCACAACTGTCCAAGAAGTTCTTTAAGTGTTATGCACAAAAAAAAATAGAAGAACAAGAAGAGGACGCATTCATTGTATTAAGTCTGCTCTCTTTACATCAGGCTTTAAAAATAGCTTTGTATGGTTAGGGAGACTTTTCCTCTCAGTTTATTAATTAGATACAATATAAAGCAAAAATGAATCTTAGTCTGAATGTTTCTCATTTCACCATGTTTCACTGTTTCTTTTCTTTCATTAGGATTAGCAGTAAAAGTTTCTTATTTTATGTGATGTTTTGGGATTGCCTCTTACGTTAACTTTTAATTACATACATAAGAAAAACTAGATTGCTTTTATTACACCAGGGTAATTTTAAAAAATCACTATATTAACTACTGTATTTTTAAAATGAAAGAAGTATGATCTATCTATTTTCTATTGTGCTTGTTTACTCTTTGTAGAATACATATTTTTCAGTTACTAATAGAACAATGATATTTTATAAATTGGTGGAATCTATGTTTTATTCAGCCATCATGGTGTGCTTAGCACAAGATTGTTCTAAAGGGGGAGGGAAAAGAATGGTTAATTTTCACATTTAGGTAACGAAGACTTGTGAATATGAATGATTTTTTGAACATTCATGAATATTTGAAGCAAATTTGTGTTAATTGCACTACTGTTGTCCACAATTAGTCTGTGGTAGACATGATTAATTGTAAAGAGCCCTGACATTTATGCATAAAAGGCTTGAGGTCAAACAGAAAGGGAGAAAAATTGTTGCTACAAGGATTGGCAGATGGAATACTAATGCATTTTGACCCAAAACGAGAATGATGATACTTCTGCAACAATAACAAATAATTGTTTTAGGATAACAGAATATTGCTCCTCTTCATTTGCTCCTTTTTCCCCAAATACCACACACATTTATTGTTTTTAAAGACTATTCTTAATATGGTTTTGATATTTTTGAAAAAACACTTTACTTGAAATAAATACCAAACTGTCTGTTGGGAACACACAAACTCTTCCATCAGGAGTAAACGGAAAAGGTTATATTGATTTGCTTTACTCTAGAAAAAGTATAATGTAAAAATATCCAGGTGACAATGATGCAGGCATTTTGAGGGAGCACTGGAGGCTGTCTTAGATCATTATGAGTAGAATGCCCAGTGAGAAGTAGAAATCAGGGTGTTTGGGGCAGTTACGCTAGCTACAGTAATATAAACGTGCTTGTCATGTTGAAGAATATAGAATGAAGTCAACAGATTGAAATTATATTGTCTTAAAAGACTGAGTTCCCATTTTAGAGAAGACTTGATCACAACCATAAGTTATTACTAGGTTGCAAGAATGCATAAGAACCATTCCAGTCTCTCACCAGTAACACACATATACCAAATGGCATGTGACACTAAGAAAGGTATACATCAGCACTTGTCTTGTCTTGACCGGGGTTGCCAACCGTCAGTAAATTTACAGACAGTCAGTAAAGAAATGTACAATTTTAACACTGTCAGTAAATCTGTAATAAATGAAAATTGGGTAGAAATAAAACGTAGTGTATTTTGACATTGGTTGTCATCGTTCAGAATCACTTTTTATATCATAAAACTACACTGATCATGACATTATCAGTTTCCTGTTTTCTATTATTGCACACGGTCAAAGAACCCGATTAATCAATTAACTGCAGCTAAAACAATTGCGTAATTGACAATTCCTGTGTACAGAATATGGTGCGTGAGCACACACTTTTGTGACATTATTGTATTGCTTATGGTATTTTTAATGATGTCAGTAAGAAGTTTCCCGTGTCAATAAAAAAAATCAACTTCAGATCTTCATGTCAATAAAAACTAAAATGCAAGGCTGGCAATCCTGGTCTTGAGCCATAAGAAAGACTATGTTGGTCTACCTGACCAGCCGGCCCTGAGCCAGAAAGTCTTTAAAAGTGAGATACCTGAAGAAGGGTCTTTGTTTTCATTTTGTTTGTGGCTGGGAGGGCCTAGATGGCAATATGGTAGGCAAAGTGAGGAGAGCACCAGCTTAAATCTAAGTCTGGCTCAATGTATAGTGGGTGTTGCTGGAAGCAGAAGTGCACTAGTCATAGCTGGTAGAAAGATAGTGTTTTCTCAACTCTTCAGTTATTTGGAGATGAAGGACAAGTTTCTGAAGATAGCAGGGTTACAGTGACCGTCCCAGCTCTCCAAGCAAAACTAAATTGTCATTGGAGCTGATAACCACGCTTAGGCTGGGTCCACACTGATGGCGGCAAATTCACCGCTGTCAGATCGATTGCTCTGGATCGACTAAGCGGTCTGTCTAGACCTGCTCAGTTGATCCAGCAAGCAACACAGGAAAACCACCCCAGTAAGTGGCGTAGTGCTGCGTCGAAAGGAACGCTGTTCCCTTCGGCGTAGCGCAGTGTGGACGGCGCACGGAGGAGACGCCGCAAAGTCAACAGGAGAAACACAAGTAATTTATGTCACTTGCGTATCTCCTGTTGACTGCCGCCCAATCCCGAAGGTAAGTGTAGACCAGGCCTTAGACCTTGGTTTATACCCTGTGTTTAAATAGCCTTTAGTATACAGATTGACCAGGTAGATTTCCTGTAAAAATTATCAGTACAAGAAAACTGAGAGGATGGGTATGCACAAGCAGAATTCTTTTCTTTCCACGGAAGCCTGAATTTCCAGCTATCAAATTTTAATGAGATTATAGTGGTTTATAATGTAGTAAGGCCTTGATCCAAAGCCCACAAAGCCAGTTGAAGTCTGTATGTGCGTTAAAATTCATTGAAGTTGGGCTTTTCAACAGTACTGAACTAAGAAAGTTATAATTCACCTAAATTCCTTGACACCTTGGCTATTTCAAAGAAACAAGTCTGGGCTGACATTCAAGCACATCCTGATCTGTAAGACAAAAAACGTGTTTGGGTGTCCATTGGAAACGTAAAATGATGCTCAGAAGAACTAGTGTTTTCATGAACCCATTTCAAAGTAACCTGTTTCTAGATACAGAATTATTTATTCTACAACAAATGCAAATATGATAACATTTTATTTAAATCACGACTGTTTCTCCCTTCATGGATTATCCTGCTAAATTTTGCTATACTGTACTTTGAATTGGCAAGCAGAACACGCATGGAATCTTGATGCTTGCACAGAATAAGGTTCTATATTTTATGTTTGTTTAGGATCATAAAAAAGTTTTTACTAACAAAGAAAATGTAAATTATTTCCTACTCATAAAGGCATTTGTTTAAAAATTGTATTCCCTTTTATATTTAAAAATGTACTGAAATAAATTTTAAACCACACTTTTAAAAGTAAGCAAAGGGAGATAGTCATCTGGAAAGACAGAATTATCAAGTGAAATTATGTATGTTTTTACATGGTATTCTTTTTGAATTGTATGGCATCATTTGGTTACATGGACTCACTGTTGTGGCATTCTCTCAAAGCAGAATAGATGGTATTAATCTCTAGTTCCCTAGTAATAAATGCTGGGTTGTGGACAGGAGATGGCCAAAAGAGAGTGCCTGGGCAAACCTTAATCTTTAATAAGGTGCAGTGCTAGTCTATAACTGTCAAGGAATGACAGAGGAGCAGTGCTTTCTGCTTGCCTGCTCAGAATAGAAAATGGGGTCCTTCGGCAGGCAAGAAAGGCTACTTTACTCTTTATTGGTTTGGGGGACTATTACTGTGCCTGTGTTATTTACTTATTTGACATTTGTGACTTGTCATGGCAAAAGGCGGCACGGTTATTAAAATCCATTTCAAATTGTGTTCTTAAATTACTGCTGAGTCTGTATTGGGATCAGCTTGCTTTGCTGAACCTAAGATTTCATCCTTATACTTGGAAGTAATCCCATACTTGAAGCTAAACAGAGGGGAATTATTACCATGATATTTTAGTCGTATAAAGACAATTTTACATTAAAACAACGAAAACATAGAATGTGAATTACAGATAAATCTAAAGAAAGGAACAGACGTTGGTGGGTGTAATCTGTAAATTTATATATAATTAGATGTTCCGCTTTTGTTTCTCAGTTTTAATTGTTTGCATTGCTACTTTGTTTTTTGGAATTCCTGCTTCCTATTTTTCTATATGGTCTGGACTCTGGAGGACTTGCCTCAGTTCTCAGTTAGTGAAATGACACATTTCTGAAGCCCTACAGTCAGTGGTGACTGCACGTCACCAGTTGCATAGCCAGGAGGAGGAGATTATTCCCCCGAGTAACTGTTTTATCACACTTGTGACAACTTTGGCCTCTGTCTCTTCCAGTTCAAATCTGAGTTCACAAAGCACATGCTGCTCCCATCCCATGTCAACATTTTCCCCAGCTTTTTATAAAAATTAGAATTAATAGGAAATACTCATTCAAACTCTCATTCACAAACCATTTCTAACTCAAATAAAATCCAAAATTTTCCATAATATATTTTGGATGCTCTTGGATTTAATTGGAGATTAGAATAATCTGGAAGATTATTGTGCAAACCTGCAGAAAGTTTGGTCCTGTGAGGAATACTGTGGACTTGCATATTAAAAAGGCTAGGCAAAAAGCAAGAAACACCTTGCTGATATAAAGAAAATATTTGAATTTAGGTTTAGTAACTATTGGGAAAAGCTGAGATTGAGTAATATGTCATCTAGGAATGAGTGTGTGTGTATGCAAATTAAAGTAAAAAAACATCCCAAATTGTTGCAGCAGTTAATAATTATTTAATATTAAAATGACATTGATTTAAATGTTATCTTTTATAAAGAATATATTTTAGATTGGCTTATAAGAGACATAATGACTGGTTGATACAGGACTTAAAATAGGTACCTAACTCATTAAAATCAGTGGTATGTTCTCAGTAGTGTAGTGGTGTAATTTGTCAGTTTTAGTGAGAGTTTGTTTGCTTCTGGTGATTTGGGGGGGAGGGAGAGAAAGAGGGAGTTAGCCTGACTGTTAACCGACTTTTAAGTTTGAACAAACTCGTGAACCCAAAACAAACCTCAGCTGAAGCTCTGAGGTTTACCTTAGTGTGTGGTTAAAAGTTCACAAAAGCACGGATTATTTCACTGATTTCCACTCAAAACCATAATTTGGCCAATATTCTTTAACTTAGATATTTTGACAGAAGCTGGCCTACTTTCTGTATTTTGTAACAAGAGTTCATCACAGTATCATTCTACCAACCTCTCTCCCTCCCAGTATTAATGCCATATTGGCATTTCATTGAACGTATCTCAGTGGTTCCGCCAATGTGCTGCTGTCTTAATTTTAACATGATAAATCATGTCCCCATTTCTTCATTGTATGCAACAAGATTACTTCTGTGTTGAACCCTAGTGCTTTTAGTTTTACTTCTGAGGTCTGATGAGAGAGGTTTAGAATGACCTAGGAAAGCTGATGCTATATGTGTGAAAGGTTAACCCTTTGGGAGGATGAGATGTCTGTCCTGGCTCTTCTCATATCATTTATAGTCAAACGGTTTTCTTGAAACATCTGAGAAGCCAGAACCAACAAGCTTCTCTTGCATCTCTGATATGTGGGAACAAGAAATAACCTTTGTTTTACCAACTCTTATCCCAACTGTGCCTAGGATATTTGACTTCATTTGCCATGGGATGTCATTATGTATCATATATTAAAACTATGGTATTTTTAGTTTCTAAGTCCTTGATTAATTGTCCTAACATTTTATTTTCCTTTTTTTTTCTATATACTCATGATAAAAAGGAAAACTCTTCCAGGTATGATCCTAATTAAAAGTTTCTGTACTCACCATCAAATTACTGTTGATACTAAAGTTCCTGTTAATATATTATTATTATATAAAATTTTATCTACTTATCATGAGACAGTATTATGGCTGATGGCAATAATATTCATTGTCTTAATTACTGGCAGATAAGTCTTTTATCGTGTCATTAGGAGTTGTCATAAGCTTTGGTTGCCTTTGTTCCTTGGTTGTACACTACTCAATGCGCTATATATTTTTTATTGTTTTCAGTTATATTTATTCAATTCTGGTTTGTTTGAGCTCTTGTGGCATTGTCTTCCTGGGTTTGTCACCACTCAAGTAGGTCTCGGTATCATTACTTATTCGTATGTGCTTCTTTCAACCAGAGATATTTTACTTTTGTTTATTTTTCTTTAATTCACACATCAAGTAACCCCAGGCACACGTTCAATAGTCACAAGCATCCAGAACCTGAATAAAACGTTTACCAAAGCCAAACAAAAAAAGACTCACGCAAAACACCAAAAGTCTTTCCTTCAGCAAAACACCCAGTGCTTTGCTATATGCCTTGACGTTCAGTTGATTGGGATTTTATAAGCTTGACAGAGGAAGCAGTTTCTAAACTTAGGTCACTTCATTGAAAACATGCTTCCTCAGTTTTCTTCCTGCTCCAATCTAGGGACTGTCAAAAGCTTTCAAGACAAGTCTGTAGAGAGAAAGACAGCATCTCAAAAGTAACCGGTACCCTGAATATATAGCTTTGTGTAAATCAAGGTCTGCGTCTCAAATATTGCTAATGTACATCAGAAGCTAACATACACTGCGGAGAATCATCTTCAAATGTTTTCGCACCATTAAGCAAATATATGGCTGTATTCAATGATGGCCTTCAAAGGTAGCCACAGGGAAAGCAGTTTGTGGTAATCCTGTTATGAAGTCTCAGAGACATGACTAGATGTAGAAAGGAAAGGTTTGTCTCCTAGCCAAACGCAAATGGTGAAAGGCACCACCACCATTGCCTAAGGATGTAGTAATATATCTATATTGTGCTCCTTATTGACACAGTTTGGATTAATAGAAAGACACCCGATATTTTTCTCTTTCTCTATCTTGACTAAACCACACTTCAGCTGATTCGATCTGGTCCATGGCACAGTGTTGGCCAGACATAGGAAAATGAGAGACTTAATGAATTTTCCAGGCACCCATTACGCTTTTAGATGACAGCCAGATGTTCTTGAGAACTGTTTTCCCTTACTTCCCCGATTTAGTGGGGTTAGGGGTGGAAGAGAGGGGAGGTTCTGCCATGTAACTGTAAAACTGGATGTGATTTCCAGTGGGAGGTGATATGGTACCAATATGGTATTACTGTTATAGGCGGAATGACGTTAAGCTTATAGATATCACCTGTAATTTTCTGCAGATTTCTCATATAATCCCATCACAGTTATTGTATAGGTAAGGTTCACCATTTTGAGAATGGGCTTCATGCCATCCCAAACAGATGGGCATATGTGCAGGCAGTCAAGAGCACCTGTTAGGGACAGTAGGCCCAGCTGGGGATTTTGAAAAGGCTGTCTGCTGTACATTTCTGCACCTGCAGTTAAGGGGTTAATTCACATCTCTAATCCAATTTTTACCTGCTTCCACAGCGCATAAGGCTAATGATTTTACCTAGGAGATTCTAGGGTAACCCTTAGAGCACATGGGGAACATAATGCTCTGTTTGCCAGAAGCTGGGAATGGGCGACAGAGGACGGATCACTTGATGATCACCTGTTCTGTTCATTCCCTCTGAAGCACCTGGCATTGGCCACTGTCAGAAGACAAGGTACAGGGGTAGATAGACCATTGGTCTGTTGCAGTATGGCCCTTCTTATGTTCTTAAAATGTGCTTTTTCCTCACAGTATAGCGGCTGTTGATATTAGGTTGACTATACCATGTTGCAGAATATTGTTTTTCAAGGAAAAGATATAATATTTTATCCTAACTTGTTGTTTATTTCTTGGCATGGTAATTGTCAAGAGAAATGGAATTCACTGCACCTTTTTCATGGTTTAGACATTAGCTTTTGCTAATCCAACCTAAATTAAAGTTTCTTTTCGTACTCTTGTTTCATGATTACAGCAAATTGCTTCAAGGAAAGCATTTTAATACTGAATAACATGGAGTAATTTAATAGCATGTTGGAGATGCGTATTTGCGGTCTGTACAAATTACTAGACAGCTAAGTCTGTAGTTAGGTAGCCAGGCATGGTTTGCATTCTTAATATGTCACTATTAGTCACAGACGTTAAAAGTTGGGACAGAACCATTTTAATCATTTAGTCACTTTGAGGATTATAGTTTATTTGCAAATCAATCATTTGTATTATGTAGCAGTTTTAACTAGAAGCTGTTTAAAATAACAGCTTGAAGGTGGGGCAAGAAATATTATACCAATGTCATTTGCCCAACTATATTGTAACTAAAATTGTGCAAATCTGTCCATTACAAATTCCAGTTTTTAGAGGTATATAAACTGGCCATAAAATTGAGTTCAGGGCTAAAATTTGGAATGCAGGCCAAAAGAAAAAAAGCATATTGCTTTACTAAATTTGAAAAGAAAATTGGTGTGCGCACATTTCTATTACATATGTTTTGCTAGTGCAGTGATTCAGGAAAAATGGAATAAGGGTTTTTAGCATATAGATAGTTTGTCTGTGCAGAATTTGGATTAACATGACAGAAATAAGTGAGGTCTATAAAGTAAATACTATATGGGTCAAAATATACATAATACTGGTACATAGATTAGCATGTAATAAACTAAAAAGGCAATGAAGTTTCCTTTATCTGCACCTGATCATGTGCAGCTAGCTACTATGCTTGGGGAACATGTATGGTAGTTGATATTTTTTTCTCCCAAAAACATAGGCAAAGATTCATGCTCATGTATCAGTGGGTTGGATCAACATCCAAGTCCGTTGATTTGAAAATCTATAGGAAGAAGAGAGATGATAAACCTATAGTGGAAAACTTAAACCCCGTTCAAGGAAAAAAACATTTTAAAATAATTATATTACTTTTGTTATACACAGAAGACTGCATTCAAAGAAGAGTTGGTCAAGTGTTGTACAGAAAACATTTTCTTAAACAACTTAATTTTTCTATCCTTTTAAATTCTAATGATACTTGTCCTTTATGGTATAGATATTTATAAATCTGTAAAAATTAAGAACAAGGGAGAAGGGAATCAAATGTAGCATTTCTGTTCTTTCCTGGTTATTTATTTAAGAGGTTCAGCAATGCTGTGGCACATTTTACATTCAACTGCATTTCACTGAATCATTCAATTAATGAAAAATGGGATTCTTTACTCAATTCTATTTTAACAGTTATTAAGAGTTAAGTGGTTTCCTTTTGTAATGTTACAAAGAAAGGAAGAACATAGAATGTTTTCCAAGATATAAGTTGAATGTTAGTGCTTTAAATGGTTCTGAGTCCCCAGTATTCACTGATTTTAAGGCCAGAAGGGTCCATATGATCATCTAGTTTGGCCTTCCAAAAAAAAAAGAGGACAAAGAAAGTCACCCAGTAATTTCTGCATCAAGTCCATAACTTCTGTTTGAGCAATAACATTGTTATACTGACAAAGATTCTTTATCAGAATGCTTTGGTCCCCTTCTGGGTGCAAATTGGATGAGAGACAGCTGACATTCCTGTTGTATGATTATTTGTGCATCCATATTTATATATAGAATGCCCAATTTATCCTCAGTTGCATCTAATTCCAATGGGCGTGATTCCAGTCTCCAAGTCCCCATTGCTGTCCTGTCACTCCTGCCAAAAAAAAAAAAGGCAGGCAACTTGAAAACTTAAATATGTGGATATCCCAGTTTACATTATATACAGCTCTGTTTTGGTTTGGCTGAATTGAGTGAGGTTATCAGAGCTGTCCTTCTGGCTGACAAGGTCAGTGTTTTGCTAATGCCCATTTCGAAATGTGCACTTCTACAAAAGCATTTTGTAATATAACATGATATTAATTTGGGCATTATACTCATTAATTTAATTGACATAACATACAGCCTACTATTAATTGAGAGTGCCATCACGTGAGCTGGAAGTACGGAGTCCATACAGTACATTCAACATACTGTACATGAAATTCCGTAATTATTTATTTATTAATTTTGCATACATACATAGATTCCCTCCTCTCACTGCTTCCTAGGAAATACATAAATACAATTTTAAAAAAATCAGAAGGGCATACGTTTTAGTCCATTGGGAAGCAAAATGTGGCAGTCCCTTTGTATAAGCACTTTCCGTTCAGTTGAGTTTTGTCATGCACTATGTGGTTTTCTGTAAAAGTTATTTTAACTTAGTATTTGTAAATTTACATTGGATTACATAGTATAATAATTTACGTTGGATTCTGTTGGATTTTTATTAATTGAAGAGTATGTATGGCCCATATTACATCTGTCAGAGATTAAAAAACAAAGTCATAGTGTAATAATTTGTTGGTGTATGGACCCAAATCCTCCTAGTGTTCTCTGACTGCTATCTGAGTAGGTGAAAAATACGTGCTCTCTCATGTAGGTAGCAAGCTTTCTATTGACAAAATGTGTGAGGAGGCTCATTTTGTGATTTATTCATATTAGTATGCAAAATATATTATCCTCAAAAGAGGTAAGTATGATTCACTTGTTTTCCAACAGAAGTATGCAAATACTTGGTGTGTAGGTTGTACTAACTGAACTAATCATAGCAAACAATTTCTCCAGTGAATGTAGCTCTGTTTTCCATACAAAGATGATCTGTAAAGAGACTGCTTTTTTAGGATTTATTCCTTTTTTTTAATTCTCAGGTGAATGTCATCCAGTTGTAGTTCAGCGTTGCTAAAGTTTTTGCCTTCTATATTTATGATGTGTGATTGGTCAAAGGATAATATTTCTGCTCAAAGGGTGAATGACTAACTTTTTATAATTAGGGCCAAGCACCTACAGTGTGAATAGAAATACTTTGTTCAGAAGTAAATATGGATATTTGTGCTAAGAGTCATCCCCTTACATTAATTTGAACAAAAAGCTATTCATGTGTTAGTTTAAAAGTTAACAAGAAGAGGTACAGACATGGCCAAATTAGATAGTCATTCGGAATTTGCTAAAACAGATTATAAATAACTTTATCCACGGTTTTACGAGTTGTTGTTGTGGCGGCCCTTTATCTACCCTCCTAATCACACATGCCAGTTCAAGTTACTAAAACAATGCTCGGTTGATCAAGGACATCTTTTATATGGTTTTTGACTTTCTTTTTTTTTTTTTTTCGAAGAGGCTACCAGATCTCAACTGAAGGCCTTAAAGAAAGAGTGAAATTTTGCTCTTTACCTGGTGGAGGTATTTGAGGAAGGGAGAATGGGGTAGTGTTGGCACAGCAACCCTGCTGGTGGAGTACAGGTGATGTGGTCTGGGTTGCAGCAGCTTCTAGCTGGGTTTTTTTCACTGCTGCTTTTCCATGAAGTAAAGTGCATCAGCATGTCACCTCCATTAGCCAGCTTTGAGTCCTTATATTCCGAGCATGCTGGTCCACTGCCATCCAGGATCTGTTCAGCTCCATTAGGTAAGGGAAGGATTTTTCACTCGCTCACTGATATGATAAGAAGCAGTACCTTGTAGCAGTAGTTCTCATAGCAGCACCTGGGGATTAGTTTTATCTCAAATTGTAATATAGGGCCCATATATAGCTCTCACTGCTCTTCTTCTGAGGTGGTGCTGTTGGGGTGTTGCGTGTCTGTAGGAAGATACATACACAGAATCAAAATCCCGACTTTAACCTGTAATTTCACATATATTATATGTGTCTTCTGCCTTTGAGGGCTCAGCAGTTTATTACGGTGCTTAGAGTGAAGGCACATACGTAATTTTTTTCCTGCTAACTCGCTGCCCTCGTCTAAGAACTTTGTAATGTCACTGCCAGATACCACCAGTCCTCAAAATAACTCTCTGACCTGCTGAGTTAATATATTTGACCGAATGACCTGATGTGGCAACTTCATGCATTAATTGTTCCCTTGAATACCAAACTATGCC
This sequence comes from Mesoclemmys tuberculata, assembly GCA_007922155.1. Lineage (NCBI taxonomy): Eukaryota > Metazoa > Chordata > Testudines > Chelidae > Mesoclemmys > Mesoclemmys tuberculata. The sequence goes on from ML675626.1 coordinate 8,470,812, forward strand.
TTGGTTCTATTAAATCATCTCTAATTTGACTACATTTGTTATATCTGCACAATGACTCCATTTTATTTTATACAGCATCTAATAAACTTTCAATCTGAACCTTTTTATTACAATTGTATAGATTCACTCCTAGCTGCTAATAAGATACTGGAATATGAAAAAGTAATGTACTACTTTCAAGAACTCCATGTATTTATAATCCAGCCTTGTTGTATTCTAGTCATCGGAAGACGAATGCACTCCCTTTCCAGTTATTGCACCCAATATTATCTATTCAGAAAAAAAGCTTATTGCAGGACTTAATAGTAGCTGCAACTGTAGTACAATCATTATTTTATTTCAATTTATCCATAGCTCTTCTGATACATGGTGGTAGTTTTCTAAGGTGCTTGATAAGAAGTCACAGCTCTGCCCATTTTCTCAGTAAGGATGTGACAGCTCACTTTACATTGTAATAACACCTTAAAATTAATAATGCTGAAGCGTTGTGGCATTTTTGCCTTTCTAAAGCAATTAAATGTCTGCTTGGATACAGGTTTTCATCATCATCAATAAAACTGAATTTTTCAGAGGGTGGGAAAGAAAAAAAAACCCCGTGATTTCTGAGGTTCGTTTTAGAAATGTTGATGAGTACATGGACAATGGAGAATTTACATAATTTTTAAGTCTCTTGCATTCTTCAGAGCACAAATGTCTACATCACTGAGTCTAAAACCCATCAGCATTCAGGTTTTAGAGTGACTTTTAGTCCTCTCCTGTTAAATGCGGCTAAAATGTACACATGTGAAAAAGAAGAGTGCAGTGCTAGCTAACGTGCCTTTGGGCTTTCAGTAAGCATGGCAGTAATCATGCTCTGCTGCTCTGTGTGCTTTAGAGAGGGAAGTGGCTTCCCTGTCTTTATCCGGACAAGAGACAGTAGATGTGGTTTAATTAGGTCACAACTTTATTGCTAAATGTCTGGGAGTACCTGGCAGATAAAATTGTACAGTGCAGGTAATTCTGTAAGTGTTTACATATACCTTGGGGCGGGGGGAGGCTGCTGTCAGCCCTTTCCCTTTACACATCCTGGTCCCAAGCCGACCCGTTGCTGGGACCTAACTATTCCCATCTCAAATGAGGATTCAAGGGAGCTACCGAAGAGTGATGGGTTGGCTCCCTGCTGTACCAATCATAGGATCCCTGAACCCTCGTGTTTCTGCTCCTTTGAAGAATACTGCCTCTAAATCCTTTACCAATCTATTGTATCTGATTGTCATATCCCTTTCCTATAGAATACCTGCACTGGATGTCCGTCCCACACTTACATAATGAGTTGTGACAACGTAGCCTAACCCCTGTTTCATTTTTCATCCAACTAAGCCCCCAACCTGCAGTGGGGAAGGTGAAAAACCCCTGCCTTGCCTTGGCTAGTCTGGGAGTGAGGGGGAAAATTCCTTCCCAGCCTCTCATGAAAGGAACAATGAGTGTATTTTTAGGCTTGAAATTAGATGGAAGAATTCTAACTATCACAGGAGTGAAGTTCTGTAACAGCCTTCCAAGGGCAGCAGCGGAGCTAAAAAACCTAACTGGATTCGAGACTAAACATGATAAGTTTATGGAGGGGTGGTCTGAGGAGACTGTCAATCTGTAGCTGTTGGCAGCAAATATCTCCAACAGCCAGTGATGGGACACTAAATGGAGAGGGCTCTGAGTTACTGCAGAGAATTCTTGCCCTGGTGTCTGACTAGTGGATCTTGCCCACATGCTTAGTTTGGGGTCAGGAAGGAATTTCCCCTCAGGCCAGATAGGCAGAGACCCAGGGGTGTTTGGTTTTGGGTTTTTGGTGGGTTTTTTTTGGTCTTCCTCTGTGGCATGGGGCCCGGGTCATTTGCAGGCTTAAAATAGTGTGAATGGCAGAGTCTCTGTAACTTGAAGTCTTTAAATCATGATTTGAGCACTTCAGTAACTCAGCCAGAGGTTAGCGATCTATTACAGGAGAGGGTGGGAGAGGTTCTGTGGCCTGCAAAGTGCAGGAGCTCAGACTAGCTGATAATGATGGCCCCTTCTGACCTTAAAGTCTATGAGTCTATAACAAACCTGGTATTTAACTACTTCCATGGGTGGGTGCCACTCTGTTTAGTCCAGGCAAAAGAGGGCTCTTCCTGTACCAGCTTGGACATAAATGGTCCTTCCTCTCCTCTCTTCTGGTCATCTGACGGGTATGGGTCAGTGAACCCACACTGACTGGTCTGAAGCTTCCACAACAAGTGGCTCTCTAGTCACGGGGTGCCCAACTTTATTACACAGTAAGGCCACATAAACCTAAGCACAACCTTTTGTAGGCCAAACAGGTTCTACATATTTTAATATTTAAAGTCACCTGTATTGATTTACATTGTAAACTCAGCTTGTTTCTTATGTATTTGAGTAGATTATTTCCATGTACAGTATTTACAGCAAAATAAAATGATGTGGATGTGATGGCAAAACGCTAATGAATCGACCATTAGTGTATTGTGTTGAAGCAGGGGGCTGTGCACCGTATACGGCCTATAGGCTGGGCATCGCTGATCTGGCTCGTAAAAGGGAACACCCCTTTTCTAACAATCCAGACAGCAGCCCCCACCACTTGATTTGCAGTGAAGCCATTTCTCTTCGCACCTCCTGTGGATTTGTATAAAATAGGGCAGGATTTGGGTCCTAGTAAGCCTATTATTATTTGGGAGTTTGTAGGGATTGTATTGTTTTTTAACGGTTCATTGTTTTGTTAGGATTTTCTCTCATTCATCCATTTTGTGTTCAACCCTTATTTATTTTTTGTTTAAAGGACATTTTATTACAGAGGGGCAATACCTCTAGCCACGTAAACGGTTTATGCTACTAGTTTAAACTCATTCCTCTGATTTATATGACCTTCTTTAATATGAAATCCTGTATACACACCGCTCAGATGGCACGTACTTGAAAGAGGTGATTAAGATTCCTTTGTTTCACTTCCCTCTCAGATGTGTTCCATAACGCTAAGTGCTACTGGAAATATTTACTTACCATTCAACAGCTGTCTGATGGTACAATGACATTTATTCCATACGAGTCATATTCAGGCATTATTGCTCGAGTTTCTAGGGAAAGTATATTGGGCCTTGATCCTGCCAAGGGTTATTCACATGCTTAATTGCAAGCAAACGAATAATCCCACAGATATCGGAGGAGCTGGTCACCTGTTTAAAGTTACGGAGGCGTAGCTGTTTAGGTAATCTAGGCTTTATTGTAAGGACTTCCCAGGAATTTCCGATTAACTGAATAATGGTTAAATAAACAGGCAAAATTTGGATGCAAGCTTGAAATTAAAATGCAGTGTGCCTACTTCACCATAGTTCTTCTGAAATCTTATCCTGGTGTAAGTAGTCGAGTAGCAGTGGAGTAAACTGTTCTAAGGCACTAACAAATCAGCCTTAATAATTTGATTTAATTTTATAGTATATTTATGGTTTTTCTGGTTTCATTTTATTTGTCGTGGAGGTAGTGTTTTGGGGAGAGGATAAGTTTTCTGCTCCATATATTCTCTTGTATCCGTGGTAAGAGTTACTACAGTAATTGAGGCTAAAATATTACAGTTCTCTCATAGAAAACACTATATTTGAATGGGGACTAATTACCTCTTTTTTTATTCCAAGTGACAAAAGCCAATATATCACATTTAGCCACTATGAGAACTCCATTTCAGTAAACTAATTAAACTAATCCTATCTCCACTCATTATTCTCAGTTCTACTAAATATTTTAGCAGTGTAGATTTATTTTGTTACATAAATTATATCGTACTTAAAGAAAACAGTTTGCATACTGCGGAACTTGAATTCCCAAGAGTTTATTTTGGAATTTTGAAATCAGACTTCAGGTTTCAGATGAGGTAATTTTATTTGCCTCATCTAGGCTGGTAATCCATCTTAATTATTACTAATTATTTAGAATGATATATGGCTTTAATTAAGTGGAAATGCTTGGCATTCTTGTTAACACATATTAAACATTGACAATCTTACAGTACAGAGATAATATTATGATAGAAAATGGTGATGTGTTTCACTGTCTTCTGTCTGTAATCTGTAAAAAGCAACAACAACCAAAAACAATCCTGCCCCATATATTCATTTATATGCCATTTAGGGGAGAAAAAGTTTTTTTTCAATGATTTAATCTTATAATTATTAAAGGCTGTATACTTACTGGACATGTCTTACCCAGAGTTTAACTACATAATTAAAACATGAATGTGTGTATATCTCTTTGTATTTAAGTTACAAATCCAGAATACATTAGATGGTAGGAATTTAACAGAAGTGCTGCTGCGATGCTAAAACAGGAATAATACATAAGTACCACTTCAGACTAAATTGCTCCCTACTTATAGACATGTAATGCAATTAAATCAAGAAGCTGTAAGCCTTCTAAATCTGGTAAATTCAGTTTAGGTATTTGTACTTAAGGTATCTGCCACTGAGCTTTCCCTGGCGATAAAACAAAGGAAATGCAGGTAATAAATAATTCATTGGAGAGACTTTACATTATGTGATTCGTATAAACTGTATAGAGAATTCATAATTTCATTGATTTTGATAAACCATTCATAGCCGAGAAATAATGGTGTTCTAATTTTAATGTCACTTTCCATATGATTATCTGGAATTCATTTAATGTCTATCACTGCTTCTGGTGTATTAGAGTGCGGAGGCTGGCAAATCACAAGGTGTTTTTCTGGAAAATCACACACAAAGGAATTAACTGTGGTTTCAACTGATGGATTCAGATTCCTTTAAAAAAGAAAACTGCAGAAGACAACTGACAGAAGATTTGTAAGTTGTTTAATCCTAAATGCTCTAGGTCACAGTCCCTTAACACTAGACTCGTCTTCAGAGTTATCTCAATATTATGCTTGCCAAATCCAATCTGCCAACTTGAATTAATAGGGCTGTAATTCATCTTCTGGGCATCAAGCGAACATCAATAAATACTTTTCACTGATACTTTAGCCTGATTTGAACATCGGTTGCATCTTGTATACAGCAGTCAGAAATATTTTTGTATTAGGGGTACCATTAAGAATTTAACACCTTACTTTGTTCATCTGTATAATTTCTGTTTGGTCAATTTAGCAAATTTGCCTCTAAATAGCTTGCAAATAGGCTTGAGAAATGAATTTTTCTGTAATTGTTGTTTGTTTCATTTTCATGAATGTCAAAAGGAATAAGTAAGTCTAGCAATTTGCAAAAGAAAAATTTTGTTTTTCTTTGCCCATCAGCAAATTTGAAAAAATGTTATTTACAAGCCATGGTTACAGGGGAGCATGCTTGTATCAGAATTTGCATCTATACTTAACTTATGGTTAAAAACATATGATGACTGTATTTTTAAAAAGACTTTTGGGCAGGGTGGAATTGATTCTTTCCCGACTTCCATAAAACATCACCCCTTCTAATTATACATCTGCTCAAAAAGATTTGTCTAGCAGTGTTCTACAAGCAACAGGACTGACATCCATTTTTTAACACAGTTCTTTATATCTTGGTTCAAAATGTAGTGTGAATCTTTTACTTAAAAAAAAATCCCACAAGATGAAAATATTGGCTTTTTCTTGTAAACCAGTAGATCTCAACCTTTTTGGGCTCAGTGCCCATTTGTAAATGTTTATGGCCTGTCATGACCCAGTAAATAGTCTGGAGGTGGAGGCCCTGAGGTGGTTTTGATCAGATCCTGTCCCCAGGGGAGGTTGGGTCCTGACCCGCACTCACCCACAGCGGCAGCTCCTGTGCACTGGAGCTAGCTGGGCTTTGTTCTCCTCTCTGGGTGTTGCAAATTCTGGGGTTGCAGCAGGGTTGCCCTCCCCGACTAGACCTGGGTCATGGGGTTGCAGTGCCACTCACTCAAATTTGGCCTACCTGGACTCTTGTCATCATGAGAGTTGGGCCATACCTAAATAGCGCTGGGACCCGAGGGGTTGTAGTGCCTAGAGCAGGGAGGCGAGTCCGCTAGCTCCGTGAGTCAGGAGCTGCTAAGCGACCTTTTGAAACATTCTGGTGGCCCAATTTTGGTTCCCGACCCAAAGGTTGAGAAACACTGTTTAAACAACATCCACCTTTCAATAGTACTTTTCAGTTAAAGATCTTGTGAACAAAACATTTTAGAGTCTAAAAATAATAAGTAAAGGTAAACTGTATAAGCATCCTGTGAGATGTGCCTATATACTGCGTACAGCACTTTTTACTTCTGCTCATGAAAAACGGAAATACTATATAATGAAAATAAATGTCTTATACGGGTTACATAATGGGATGCAGAGTCTCACCTCATGGTTGCTTCTTCAAGTCCCAGCCCCAGTGCCAGTGACAGAAAATGGCCATTTGATGGATGTTGAGTGGTCTCTGTGAAATGGGCCTGATGATCAGTCCAGCTCATGATGATCCACATCCAGAAAACACCACTGCCATTGGCAATCTTTGTGTTTGTCTCAGCAGAGGGATGGAGGGTTGAATGGACCTGGACACTGAACTATACTGTCCATCCAGATAAGAGTTGAGTCATATTGGTGAGGCAGTGGGAAGAAGCTTATGCAACTACCTACCCTTTTTACTGGAAAAATAAAGGACAGGGCTTCCTGGAACATTTCCCCAGCACTGAATACATACGTGGAATTTGTAGGAGAGTAAAGAGTTAACAGCTGGACAAATGGTCAGGTCTAAGCTACAGGGAACAGGGTCATGGCACAGGCAAACCTTGTTTCTGTTAATTGGTATGAATTTTAGTTAGAGTTTATCATCTCTCTTCTTTTCCTCTCTTCCTGGACATCTGCACAGGTAATGAGTATAGCAAAATAACTATCTCCCCTCCTGCACAAGGCCTTTGGTGGGAATAAAGCATTGTCTTCTTTCCCTCCCTTGCATTCTGTCTTTAAAGTAATGCGCCTGCGCTCTGTAAGGTAATTCTGTAAACAACAAATAGGGGCGGGTATAATTGTATTCATTGTGTGGTGGTTAATATTCACTTTATAGGTGTCTGTACCCAAGTAAGGGTCTATCGGGAATTGGTAAGAATGTATATATTTACATACTGTTATGGAGAAAAGGATTGTAACGTAATCCCTCCCCCCCATGTCTCCCTCGCGGCGTCCAGGTGGAACGAGCAGGCAATAAAGGGTTCCGTCTTCCCAATCCACCCCAGGGCCGCCTGTTCTTTATTTCTACGAGAATTCAGGGCTCTATTTGTATTTAGAGCTCAGTCCTGCAGGGTACTGAGTGCTTTCCACTTCTATTGAAGTCAGGGGGCTTGAGGATACTCAGCATCTCACAGCAATGCCCAGCGCTATGCAGGCTCGAGCCCTTTAAATGTGGCATGCAGAGGTATGCTGCCCCAGTAGAAGGTAAACACGGGGCCCCTAACTGATCTAGGGTATGCTGAGGAACACAGGTTTTGATACAGGTCCAGTCCTGCGGCTCCACCCATTATCTCCCTCCTTTCTCCTGCTTCAGTTTGTGAACAGGAGCCACACACAAACTTGCCCATAACAGAAAAATGTTCAGGCCCAGCTCTCGCACTCTGAATAAGCTTTAAGTTAAAAAGTTGTGTTTTGTTAAAATGACCTGCAGGTAAGATAGAAAAACTTCCTTAATATTATATGAAGTATGTTACGTTAAAACAGGGACAGCCCTGCTTTAAGAATGTACCCCATTTTATAAATATTGGAAGAGATCAAAAGGAAGCAGCAGCTTCCTTTGTTGAATATTTACTTGTGTGTGTTTTGACTAAGATTGTACATGGGTTACAATTATGTATTTTTCCATATGCTTTCACACCACAGAAAGCAACTTGCAAGGCAACGTTAGCAGCAGTAGCGAACTATTTTTTCTGATTCAAGAGCTCTCTCAAGGGAAACACGGTAGTGTCAGATCCCAATCAATGATACTTCTCAAAATATGGCCTGTCTATATAATGTATAAAGTGTGTACATGATCCCGATGCTACTGCTGCATAGCTGTATGACTTTGGACAGTCAATTAACTTGTGCCCCAGTTTACCCATCTGCAAATTGGTTATTACACGTATGGGTGTGAAGTCTTTAATAAATCATTTGTAAATTGATTTACTACTCTTAAATGGAGAGGAGCACAAGGGTTTTTCTAATGATACTATCTTTCATCTCTAGGTTGCCAGTTCAGATTACACTGCATTTTGAAATGCTTGTGAAGCTTGTGTGTGTGTGTGTTTGCGCGCAAAAATGCCTAAAAGGCATTGTTTAGTTTTAACCTTCAGCTTTACTAGCCTTGCTGCATGCTATTCACTTTCTGTTTCTAATTATGTTAATTATGGAGTGCCAAACTGAGAGTCATGCTTATTATACCAAAAAAAAAAGTCTTTTGGAGAGCATTTGTTGCTAATCATTCACTCTCAGTTAGAGTACTGGACCTCAGTCATATATATATCTGTCTTTTAGGTACATATTATGTGTGTAGTAATGAAAGTTTTGTATCCTTCCCTGTGATACTAACTTGTGATACTAACTTGGAATTACCCCTTCATTGGCAGGTAAAGGCCATGTTATGCAAACTAAAGTGCATTAATCATGAATAGTGCAGAAACCCAAACATACTTAACATATAGTGTATGCATACTGAACATGGAGATGCATTCATGATACTTATGTTTGAACACTATTCAGGGTTTTAGAATGACAAGAAGCATTGCACTGAGTCAAAAGTTCGAGGGTAGTGTAAGCATTTTATAAAATTTAATTTGAAAATACATGAATTTTACCAAGGTTGCAGTGTTGAAATTTTTTTGCAATTTGCAGAAGGGACTGGTAGTCTGTAAAGAATACAGATGCTCCCTTGGAGCTCCATCCCTGTAGGAGATAGCTTTGGCAAAAGGCAAAATTTTATATAATCCAAAGGCCAGATTCTCAATTTTTTAAATCATTATATCTGAGTGAAAGTCAGTAGAACGATGATATTTTACACGATCTGAGGTCCCCTGTATTTAGTATACTGTTTCAGTCCTTCACTAAGTGAAGAGGTCTTTGTACAAACGAGAATATGCCTGATTAGCCAAAACAGAGGAAGATGACAGTATATTCACATACACTCTGCGCATGCTGAGTACATGTTCACCGGTCACCCACTCCTTCCCTACCCAATACTAAACCCTCAATATGTCCCAGACAGAACATTGCCCACACTGCGTAGATAGCTCCTATTCCATATTAATCGATCCATCATTTATCAAAGCAGTGATTAAGGATTTTTAGATAGGGTATTAATAAGACTTACTGATAAGTTAAGTGAATAAACCATAAGACTTACTGATAAGTGAATAAACTTTTTAGATAGGGTATTAATTAATAAACTTTTTAGATAGGGTATTAATAAGACTTACTGATAAGTTAAGTGAATAAACCATAAGACTTACTGATAAGTTAAGTGAATAAACCATGTTCAGACACCTCTCCCCTCATTCCATGTCTTTCCTCCATCTTACAACATAATTCATCTATTTAGAAACTCAAAAAAATGACAACTTCATCATAAAGTGGTGGTCTGTGATAATGACAGTTACAGCAAAATGTGTTACAGAATATTATAAGAAGGTAAAATTCCACAGGAACTCATGTATATTCATTAAAGGCACAATTTCTTTATAATTGTTGCTGGTTCACCACTGTAAACAGCACATATTCAGAGATGGAAATCAGCTGAAGCAAACAAACTCTTCTATTGAATCCTTCCTATAATGTACTCAGTGTATTGTCATACTGGATATAAGGACAAATGGCTAAAGGGGCTGTCTTAATCAGTTTAGGCTTAATATTCCTTCCATATGCAAAGTATGTATGTATAATATGTACACAGTACTTCCCATCAAAATGGATGCCATCATTTGAAAGTTGTATTCCATAAAATTAAGTCTAGAAAATACTTAATATAGGAAGAAAATACTAGCAATAATAACATTGATATCATGAGTTACTTTAAAATAATTGTTAACATTCTATTGATGACTGTTTTGTGGAGATGTGTTGTAAGTTTATTTTTGCTTTTAACAGATTCTGACGTATTCACTGTATGTTGCCTGTACTAGCAACATTAAATCAAGAAGATAGGAGCTATGCTGCTGTTAAACAAAAAGTTAGTGGCCAAGAATTTAATATCTATTCTGTTTTCAGAACAAATCATGTTTAAAAGACTTGATAACCAATTTTCTACATAAAACATGTTTGCTTTAAGGGGAAAATATCAGATAAAAAGAATTGCGGATGTGAAGCTGCTTTTGTGGTAACAATTATTTCAAGGGGAGTGGCTGATTATATAACTGATTTCAGACTGAATGTTATTTATTAGTTTTCAACCCTCTCTTTCAGTTTCCTTCAATAAGTTTTGCCTCATAGTCAACATCTTTGCATTGTGAATTTTTATGGGGGGGAAACAAATCCCTAACCAAATGATTTATTTTTCTTTATTTATCTTTCATCTTAGGTTCACACCACCAAGATTTTAATTTCAGCTTTTAATTCCAATAGACACAAAGCAAAACACTGCAAAACTCATTAAGTTTAACCAGATTTTGCAGACTTTGGTTTGAATTTAATTTATTTTATGGTAAACAAACTACGGACAATTTCTGTATTATTTTGAATGCTGCTGTGAACATTTTACATAGCACTAGTTTCAGTTTCATTGCAATTTGATATCTACTCCAAAAAAGTATCAATTTTCCCTAAAGAACCTCATTCATATGACCTTATTCTATCCGAAATGTCTCTACCTATAAACCTTCAGAATGGTATAATCTCATAAAATCCCTATTAGTGTGATGTAGTAATATGCACTTCTTCACAACACAGTTTATACAGTGTTTTGTTAAATTCTTTAACAGAAGATATATATTTAGTTATGCAGTAGTATGATGATTAAAACAATAATAACTATAGTTCCTTTCATTAGTGTTACTCTTACTGTAGAGAGGAAAAAATAAAATAATTATAGTGATATTTTGAGGGAAAAAAGTATGCAGGATGGGAGGGCACTTTTATAAAACTCTTTCCTACTTAGAGAGATAAGACTCAACTTTGAAGAAGGGAGTGGCCGGAATAATTTGGCCATTCTCTGATTGCTCTTTATTACTAAGGCAGAAGTTTAACGTAAGACCTCCTGTTCTTCGGTGCTTAAGTATTATGACGTATGAGGAGGCAATGAGTGGAAAGGTAGCACTATTCTGCTCTCACCAGTCCAAGTGGTAACTATACTAATTGCTAGACCTGAATCTCATTAAAGTCCTTAAACTTCGTCCCATTTTGTGAAGTGTCAGCTAATTTCACAGTCTCTTGTCAGTCAAGCCTGTGTCTTTCTATCTCAAATTCTGTGGCTATTAGAAGTCAGAGACATCCCAGATAAAACCTTGGGAGGCTTTGCAGTGTCTTAAGTTCTCAAACAAAAAACACCAGCAGTGACTGCTGGACTGACTGAAAACCCATCTTGGAATTTGAAATAGAGCAAACGCTGAGAATGGGGGAGGGAGGTTTTGTGTGCAATACAGAACGTTCCACACAGATTTATCAGAATCTTCTAAAAGGATTAGATGTTTAGTTCAGATTTAATATTCCCTGGACCAGTTTGCCCATCTAAGATGTGTTACAGTCCTTTCTGAGTTAATCTGATTTTTAGTGTTTTCTTTTTGTAACCTCCAATTATTCAGAAAGGGAAGCAGCTATTTGAAAGGATGGTTAGGTGCTGTGATCATTTGAATATTTTGGTTCTTTTTAAAAGGCAATAATTTAATATATGCATATTTTAATAATATTACTTGGCTATACTGTCCCTCACCACAGGTTTTGCATTGACAGCCATTATGTGACCTAGCTTTGATTTTGGAATGCATAATTTGCATCATGGTCATTTTTGCTGTGGTTGAGCATTCATCAAAACCTGACTAGCGTGTAAGTAATAATTCTTGCGGGGTGTATTCTTTGCATTAGTTTTTCATTGTGGAGATGTGAGTACAGAGCCTTCTGGCTTAGGGTACAAGTAAATCTGGGGTAGAACCTCAGTTGATTCAAATAGTCATAGTTCTGTCAAAATCCCATCCCCCCCCCCCCCCCCCGTGCTCCCTTTCTCTGTAATGAGCCAAATCTTTGATAAGCACAGTATTGAAGTTTTGGGGCAATTTGTATCTGGATCTTGAACTTTGTTGTGCACTCCTCTCTAATTGAAACAATGCAAAAATGCAAAATCCATCTCCACAAGAGGATGATAATTCAAAATGGCTGCAATATAAATCTCTAAAGAGAGTGAGCTGTCTCCAAATGAGGGAGTCTTAGCAAGTTAACATCTGTAGTGCCCCATTTTTGTACATCACAGAATTGTTGCACACTTTGGCACTGGTAGCAGTGTCTGCTCAAGAAAGGTTCAGGACTGAAAGGACAGGACAATGCTGATTGAGTCTTTTTGTCTTAGTTGCAGCAGGGCAAAGCTCACAAAATTCCTATTTAGTCTATCCCTGTTCAAGCTGGGTATTAGTCTCTCACTCTCATGGCTAAATTCACTCAAATTTAAATCAAGGCAAGGTAATGGCAGGCAGTTACTCTTTTGCCTTTGAAAAAAGGCTTTTTATTGAACCAACTAATTAAATATATAATCAGAAATCATCCCTTTTCTTTTTCCCCCTTTTTAGATCTGTGTCTTTGTCTAGTGCTGTAAATTTTAATCAGGATTTGTTTATAACAGAATAAAGCAATCAGGTGTGAGGAAAATCTAGAATTAGTCTTATAAATGCAATAAGGGTTTTTGTTTTTTCCCCCGTGTGAGCAGGATATCAAATGAAAATGTCTGACAAAAGTGATCAAAGGGCTGGCTAATTCTAATTTAAAACCAAAAAGAAATTCAGTAATACGATATTTTGCACCTTCAATGCCAGGATCTCAATGGAATTTCCAGATATTAGAAATTAAATTTCACAGTACAACTGGGAGTTAAATAGCTACTATTAACCCATTATACTGATGGGGACTATATTACCCAAAGAGATTAAGGGAGTTGCCTACATCTCTCAGTGCATCAATGGCAGAATATTGCTTTCTGCTAAATTTTGTTTCCTCAGTAACAGTTTCTCAGGTTCCAGTTGCTAAAAGTGGAAAAAATTAGTCACATAACTGGGTAATTCTGTGAAGTGTCACTTTGACATGGCTACTTTTCTAGTTATTAGTTTTATGTGGCATTAGTTAAACTTAAATTATGTACCTTACGCCATTGTAATTTGACCAAATGCATTTCTGTAACATATATCTTCAGTTCAGTTGCATACTCTGGCTGTGTTATGTACATTGAGATATCTAGAATTTTAGCACCACTTGGAACAAAGTGGTGTTTTCAATATACTTTTTTTCCCCACAAACAAAATACATTCATTTAAAAATGGCAATGTTTAGCAACATTCTTAATGGGATTTTCGGCTCATGACTTTTAGATTTATGAGGTAAATACGTTTTGCTTTATTCAGAGTACTTTAAGTAGTCCAGTAATGAATCTCAAATTATTGCACAGAACATAATGCATCTGTTTCATTTTGAGATTCAGTAGAGATCATCTCAGATACTTGAGTGTTAATAGGTTACTTGATTAACCATGTTGAGACGGAGCAAGGTGTTTTAATTTAAGGGGTCCTTGACGCTGGAATGAGCTTCCCACTTTGTTTAGCCAGTTCTGAATTTGTCAGCCTTCAGATGTTGCAGCAAGACCCATTCTCCACCCTTGGCCCCATTAATTTTGCCAGGCGAGAAAGATGAGCAGATGGGCAAGAGAATGCGTATGTTCGAAGGATATTGGCAGACTTGAAGAGGGCTCAGTTGGTTAGCCGTTATTCTAAATTGTTGTTGTACTTTTACAATAAGAGTAGATGCACTTGGAGCATTGGGTGGGTACCCTTTTAATCATTTTAATAAACAAATTTTATACAAGTGAGTAATATATCAGTTTGATAATTTTGTCATCCAAGAATTGTAATTTATTAATAGGACTTCTCTTACTTTAATATCAATGTATTAAGTAATAGTGATTTGGATTCTTTATCAGCACAATAATGATCGACTAGTAGCTAAGGGCAAATGTGAACTGAGGGCACTTTACACTGTAGTTTGTCATCGCTAGATCCATTAAATAAGGCAGATCATAACACTGGCAGATTGCCACATAAAACACTACAGGAGCATAATGGGGAAGAAAAAACCTAAGCTTTGTTTTACAGCACAATGAATTTATTTACTGTATTTGCCTATACTATGATAACTACAGCATAGCCAAACAACGATATAATTTAAATGAATACTGTGAAGTGTGTTTGTCAGCTGGCAGACCTGGTCTGAGTTAGGAAAACATCATGTTCCATCAAGGCAATATAGCAAGCTCTCATTGCAGCCTCAGCTTCTATTCACGCCTCTGGAGAAGAGGGCAACTTTGGCTCACCTTATCCGAGCCTTCTACAACATACCTCCCTGGTACGCAAGTAAATCCTCCTAAGACATCCAATAAATGAAGCATGCTTTGTGAGACTTCTTTTCCTCCCAACTTTTAGTTAGACCTTCAGCACACCAAGAACCTTTAAAAATGAAGACTATACTCTTTTCACCCTAGAGCTTTTGGGGCCTCGCTTTGAGTTTGGGATGCAAAATTTTCCTCATGATCACTTTTGCTGTGGTTGAGCATTCATCAAAACTTGACTAGCATGTAAGTAATATCACTTGAGGGGTAGATTCGTTGCATTCGTTTTTCATTGTGGAGACGCGAGTACAGAGCCCTCTGGATTAGATTACAAGTAAATCTGGGGCAAAACCTCAGCTGAATCAAGTTGTCACAATATATTGTGGGACTCTGGTGACAGCTACCATGCAGTCATGCTACTGAAGAGCTTAAAATGCAGATCATATAGCCAGATATTAGTTTATATTCTAATGAAGTAATAATGAACATAATATCCTTCTCCAACTTATTTTCTGTGGCCTGCTAGCATGAGAAGTTACCCTGCAGAAATGGCTGTACACAGAACTTAAATGACTAGTTAATGACTGTATCTCCCTCAACTTTGCCATTAATAGCTTTTATTACCTGTACCTATAACCTCTAGAGGCTTTATAGCATCCCGTGAGATGTATGGTTCCATTTTTACTTATTCTAATGTGAAAGAGGGTGAAGGAATGTATTCAGAAAAGTCCTTAGCCACACCAAATGGCCCCATTCAGACTCTCGGCGAACCACCTGAAAGTGTTCCATAGATCTCAGGCCGTAATTTAGGAGCCACTGAGTAAAATAATAATAATAAACCCCACTGCTAACCCCCCTCCAACAACAATAGCTTTTCTCAAGGGTTAGGGGAAGTGGTCTCTGTACTTCTGCCTTCCCTGGAGAAAAAAGAAAGAGGCAGATGATCTGGTATCTCCAAGCTGCCAGAATCCCTGCAGCTCATCAGAGTGATCATTCATACTTCTGTTTTATTGCAAATAATAGGAGCTATCTGTGTCACCGCATTCAGTGCCTCATACTCACCAGTTGCTAATTTCGGTGAGAGTTCTGCTGTTGGGTATTTCCCGTTATTTCTGTAATTTCTGCTGGCTTTTACACACATGAACATTAAGGGCCCCAATTCTGCAATTTACCATGTGTGGGCAGACTGCTGCACCCACACGTTGATTTCAGTATTGTTCTCTGTGGGCGCAGCAGTCTGTCCGCATGTTGTAATTTGTTATTCTTACGTGATAAGCATGTTTGGCATTAGTTACATTTGTGTAACGGAAGATGCATGTGCCCCGTCAGCCTGTCCTGTATCAGCCTGTGTGGAAGGACGTTGTTTGGAAACTGCAGCTCGCACAATGTGTGATGAGGTGGAAAAAATAACAGAAGTGACCACCGTCTTTGCATGCAGTCAGCGTGTTTACCATTTTTTTCCATTTTCTTAAGCATTTATGGACAATTGAACTGACACAGTATGCGGCAAATAGACAACTTCCACATCTTTCAGTGCACTGCATCAAATCTGTCTTTTTAAAAGAAATTATGTTAGTGCAGAGGAAAGAAAATGTTGTATACTTTTGAAATATACTGAATAGTGTGTGCCAAGTCTAATAATAAATCACGTATTCAGATTTGGCTATATAAAGTGCAAGGACACCATGTGAAACTGTCCCTAAATTTTTACTCTTTGTTCACTTTGTTAAAACAAATTCATGTTTTGAATGCAAACTTCTTATTTAATAATGGACGTTTCACCCACTTCTAATATGCCAGGAACATCATAATGTAACATTGATTTCAGTGGATAATGGAAGCATTGAAAACCTAGCCAGTGACCTGATGGGGGTTTTGTTACCGGTACTGTTGATCTATTGCTTGATCAAGATGTACATAGTACCATTTGTCCATCCATGCTGGAAAAAAGATGGGAGGCCATGGATGTGGCTGCAACTTTATTCATTTATATTATATAGAATTACCTGCCAACAAATGTTATAGCGCAGGAATGAGGGGACTGGCTCCCCGCTGTTGAAGATGTTGCAGCCCCAAGACCCTTTCTCCAGTCCCCTTAGAGGGAGCCAGGAAAAAGATGTGTTCGGTTCCCTGTTGATAAGATGTAGGAGCCCCAACCTACCCTTAATCAGAGACCTTAAAGGATGCTTTTCCAATCCCTTTTATCTGATATCCATATCCCTTCCATAATGAGTACCTGCAGTGGATGTCCACCACAAGTTTTACGTATTAAGTTGCAGCATTATAACCTAACACCCTCTCCCCCCACTCCACCCCCTGGGTCCCAGACCAGCTGTGGAAAGGGTGAAAAAACCCAACCTGCCTTGGCCAATCTGGCAATGAAGAAAAAATCCCTTCCTGTACCCCCAAGGAAACAGGCAATGAGCAAAATGCCCACTATGGGTCAAAAGGGGTCCTTTTGCCAAGTATGTGGTGGGTGGATGCTGCCAGCCCGATCCTGATAAAGAGGGCCTCTATAGGTCTGCACCAGGGAGATATAAATAGCCCCCACTGTATGAGTCAGCAGGAAGGGCAACTTAGGGGCCTTGTCCTAACCTGGGCCCAACTATTTCCTGCCCTCCTGTCCATCCCGGTAAGCTTTTCCCTTTCTCCCCATCTGTTGTAAAGGAACCTTTAAAAAAGCAACACCTCTTTTCTTCCAACTAGCCAGACAAAGACCCATTTGCATAACGGTTGCAGTGGGCACAAACCAATGTGGGCACATTACCATAATTGATGCAGAAGAAATTAGTCGTATAAATTAAACTAATTGAATACGATCTGTAGTACCACCTTGAGCTGCCTAATATCCAGTGGGGGCCAAATCCTGCAGGCCTCAAGCATGAAAAACATTTATTGATTTCAAATAGGAGTTTTGCATAAGTAAGAACGTCAAAATTTGCCCCAGTATACATGGTCTTAGAAGAATAATTTTTAATGTGGCTGATGTCATCCCTTACATCAGTTCCGCTCCCAACTTAATTGCAAGCCTTGCTTTGAGAATATTGCAGTTCTAGCTACTGAGCTACTCCCTTTTGAATATGTCCTTTATGCTGATGATAAGAACCATCACTAAACCACATAGAAATCTGGCCCTGCCTTATCAAGATAAATATGTATTTTAGCATTCAGCCAATGCTCACCAGATTTTGGACTTTTCATGGCACCTTTAAATAATCTATTACTCCCACCAGCCTTGCCTTTTTAACTATTCAGCTGTCTTCAAACAATCCGCTGAACAAGAACTGAAACTAATACCTATTATGTCATCCTTTTAGCCCATGTCCTGCCAGCACATATCTTTTGGGACCATTTACCATTATTATGCCCAAACACAAGCATATCTAATTGGTAAAGTGTATCTTCTTTAACATATAGTAATTAATTTTTTTTATTAACGCAAAAATGGAAGTCATTTAAGCAGCTTTAAATTGTTGATCTCACAATCAGCAGAATTGGGGAAAGATGAGTAACAACCAAGGGAAATGTAGATACTATGGAAACGTGTATTGGTGAATCAATAGCAAGCAGTGCCGTCTGGTCTGTTCTCTCCAGATGAGTCTAATTTATGGTCTAGGATAATGTCAGGGGGCATTGTGGTGCAAGAATGCCATATTTTCAATGAGTCCAATTGAAGTCCTGAATACTTCCAGTCATTTAACTTTGTGGCAATAGCCCTCAGATAATCTAAATTCTAGTTGCATGCTTATATTCTGTCCAGGTAAAATATTTTCATTTGGGGGGTTTTTTTTTCAGGTATTCTTCACTTTTTATATTGTTGTATAGTGTTACTATTTACTATATAAATCTATGCTGATGTACTGGTTGGTATTGGTGCCTTTCTGCATCAGGCAGCAAAACCACTGTTAGTTGGTCGTCTATAGGTCCTGGCCCTCTGGGTTGCGCCAGGGAACCAACAGTCTTTGGCCTAGTCCCTTGGTTATGGCAGGCAGTAAACATAGTCAGGACACTGACCTGGGTGGGCTAAAGCAGTATTAGTCTTTATCTCAGCCTCCTGGCTAGGGTAGACAGCAAACACACAAAGCACAGGCCTTCAAGCCTAGAGTGAGTAGGTCAGCAGCAAGGAGATAGGGGGCTCTAGACTACCCTACTCCACTGGGTCCCATCCCAGGTACCTAACAGAGGATCCCACCACTGGGTCAGTGGAGATCCTACCACAACATGCAGACTCAGATTGCAACCGCACAACCAGGCTAATGTATGGTTTCCCTAGATTACTTCCTACTGCCCTACCTTAGTGTGGCTCTGTAGTCCACGGGTCCTCACTCTCCTCAGGATAAAGAGTGGATAGTAGTCCCAGAAGCTTCTCTCAGCCATTGGTCTCCTCTGGGGTCAGGGCACTACGCAGCTCGGTAGTGGGGTCAGAGTCCTGTAGTGGTCTAGAGACGTCTGCCTCCTTCCTTGGCTCCCTCCCACCTGAGCTGCAGGGACTTTCTCTGATATTTCCTGTCCCACCCCTCTGCTTCTGGTGTGGGGGTGGAACTGGCTTGGTCCCACACACCAGGAGGAGTGTAACGGTCCCTCCCTGTCAGGCTTGAAGGGAGGCCACTCTGCCTTGCTACAGGTGTCCACCCCAGAGGTGGATGAATTCCAGTGATGAGTGGTCTATGTATCTATTCTTTAATCAGTTAGTTTACCAGCCACTTTGGGATTTTTAGATAAAAGGTGCTATATAAATGTTGCTGCTGCTCTTCTTTCGTTCCTGACCTGCGATAACCTTACTACTCAAATCTTGAATTTCTCTTGAACAGTGAATTCTGTCAGTCACGCAGAATTTTTCCATATTGTGTTGTGATCATATATGAATACAGAGACTTGGATAAGGCCACCAAACTCATTTTCACTTGTCACCTAGGTCAGGTTATGAACTGAGATCTCTATGTGTGTCATGCTGGTACATTAACTCATTATGTCACAAATCCCCCACTCTATCCAATATCCTCTCAGGTGTGCACTTGTCCGTGACTAGATGCTTTAACTGTAAGAGACTGTGCAGCTAATTTAGCCCTTTTACGCTCACAGTATTATAGAATACATAGGGGAGGCAGAATGACACTAATCTCCAGCAGCTGAGAAACATGTAGACCTTTTAGACAAATCAAGCTGTGTCAGATTCCTAGACTCAAGGTAGAGTACAAAGTAGCAGAGAAAGTCTATCATCTCTTTTAAGACAAAACACAAAACTAGTTGTGTAAAACTACAGGTACGGTGGTCAGTGAAATGGTCCAGAGACTCAAGATTATCCTCCATCGCTTGGCACACAGGTTTCAGTTTGCTGTCATACAACAAACCATTGGAATAATGGTTGATAATATACTATACTACTGCAGAATTGTTCTGTTAAAGGAATCCTTATATGCGTAGGTTGATATATGATTTTAAATATGCTTGAAAAATAAAATGTGAAATAATGAACAGGAAAAGACTGTTTTAAAACTAAGATTACATATAGTGGAATCTATTTATATTGATCTGAGATCTAGTAAAACTCCATTTAGGGTGAAATAGAATGAAAATTCTGAATGAAGCATTGTTTAATAGAGTGGGCAAAATAATAGTCCTCATTTTCATTTTTCTGAACTTGTTAAATCCACATCTGTCTATATGCTGAAGTATATAAAATGCGTGTGTCTGTTCTAAGCATTCAGTTGTTAGTCTGTAAAATGCCTGTTTTCTCTGAGTTAACATATTTTTTTCATTTTCACTGAAGCAAGCTTTTTCTCAGAAGAATGGCCAGGTGGGACTCTCTGTGGTCAAAAGTTCTATCCAAGCTTAACTTCTGGATAACCTCTTCTTCCAAAATCCCCTTGTTGTTATCCAGTTCTTTTGAAATATCCAGTTAGGTAACCTCTACATAAGATGAGGATTTTCTTATTATTTTGGGGGTTAATTTTAGGGTCCAGAAAGCCATGAACATAGGGCTATGCTGGGAAGATATTTGTTTGCTACAATGTTAGTGCATACCATCACCATATTATCCTTAACTCATCCAGTACTCATTTGCTACACAATATTAGTGTTATGGAACATCAAAGATGTAATATCTTAAGAAAGCTAGGTGACAAGTGTACAGTAAGCAGTGCTTACTATGCAGAAAATAAAAAAAAGGATTTACTGAGTTGTAGAGCACGCGGTTATTAGAATACCTCACTGCTAGGTCATTGGGTTAAGTTGCTAATGATCAGAAGTCATTATCATCTGATGGCTATTCAGTGGACTGTGTGTGAAACGTGTTTCTGTGTTTTGTCCATTTCCTGGTACACAGGTGTATATGTCACCATCAGCTTTTTTACTGATGCACACCCTTGCTGGAAGTCTTTGCCAAAAGGCTCAAGATTGTATGAGCCTGATGACTGAATTACCTTCTTACCCCAGCTGTAGTCTATTTCATATCAAGGCAGAGATACAGAGGTGGATTAGTGAGAGAAAACTTGCATAACTGTTGTCCATGTCATGCTTTTTCTGTAGATAAAGAACTTAATACTCCATTGTTGTTAGTCTTTCATAAGCACTAAATTCACTTTACATTGCTTTAAAATCACTTTATAAAAACAGAAACTGTTAATGTCATTCTTGAGCTCCCTAATCTTCAGTCACTTTAAATGAGATCCACAATGCTATGATAACATGGCTATTTATATTTAATATATGCTTAAATTCAATACTGGTTTTCTTAGAAAAACTCCAAGGCTATGGTTTTCAGAAGCTACTCCAAATTTCTATCTAAACATTCCACAGTGTGGTTCCTACTTCTAATATGCCGGTAATATACTCAATGTCAGATAGGTTTTATTTTCTTGAGATGTAAATAATCATATCACTACATAGTAAATGTGCAAGCAAAACCATCTTTGGCAATATTGACACACTGTTAGTTACACTATAATTTTGGCAACAACCAGCAGTTTTAATATATATATATATACACACACACACACACACACACACACACACACACATATATATATAAAAATTTGTTGCAGCCACAAAAATAGCCATTTATTGATCATAACTGATTTTTTTCCCCTTGAGTCAATGCCTGACCTGTAAAGTAGAAATGCTGACTGCAGCACATTGCTGATTGCAGATTTTCTGACAGCAAAGACCTAACTCTTCCCTGATCCATGTAACTGCATTGTACGAATTACAAAGCTTATGTGACAGACCTGTTCTGTATTCCAGGAACTGCAACATACCTGTCATCAGATAGAAGCAAGAATGCACAAGTCATCATTTCACTTAGGAAGCTGAACAGATGATTGAAATTATTTCTTACTACTAATTCCCCTTTTAGTAGAGATAAGCTGCTTTGTTCATCTGTAAATGAAACATTAGGGTATTAGCTGTCAAGCCAGAAGTATTGGGGAAGCTAAGATTTTATCAGCAGTAGTAACATTTTGGGCAATAAATTGTTTTGTTGGACAGAATACTAATCTCCAGAGGTACAAAGAAGCAAAGCTCATTAAGGTAAATGCTTAAAGCAGACAAAAAAAAGCCAAGACAAAGGCTTATTACCTTTGTTGTGGGGATAGATGAAGCATTTTCACTTTCTCATCTCTATGTAGCACCAAAGAATTACGTGGTACAGTTATTAAGTAGATGTGTCCATAGACTTGCAGATGCTTTCTGAATATATCCAAGGGACAAATGCATTTCAGAAATATCGATAGAGATCCGCAGTAAGTGATGGGGTTTTGGAGACTGTTTTTGTTTCCCGCTTGGTAACATTTGGTGTCCATGCTGTGTGTTCATCAAATTAATCGGCTAGCATTATTAAGTAAGTTTTTTTAATGGAGGAGAATGAGAGCCAATATTATCCAAAATATTTTCACCAAAATAAACACCTAAATTAAATCCATAAGGGGTTTCTAGCATAGGTCAACAGGATTAGCAAAGAGAGTAATTGTATTGCAGGAGGAATCACAGTTGTGGCGAGATCTGAGAATTACAGCTCGATGTGCCTAAGACAGAGGTAAACTCCCTTGTCAGAAACGGTGGAAAAAGAATTAGGTAAAAACAAAGATTTGGTGTTCCTGAACTAGAAAGCCAAATCACTATTCACCAGTACCGCAATGCAAAGAATTGTTTCATTTAAATGTATAGTGATATTGTTATCCACCATTACTTATTCTAAGTAGGATTTTTGGAAAACGGAAGAACTAGAAGGAACTTGAAGTGTACAGTAAAAAGAAGAAAAGCATGCAAAGGAAAAAATAGCATTTTAAATTAGTTCTTCAACTATAAAATTTGAACCTCTTTTAATGGCAGCACAAAATCTCTTAAGTTTCCCTCTACAACAAAGATAGTTAATATGCAAATTGTGGGCCAAATCCGGACAGCCGGATGCTTTTGAGCAGACCCCAAAATATTTTATTTGCATACTATTATCACTATTGTTGATGTGTTTGTATTATTTTCTCTGGAGTCTGGATCTTGACTATACCCTGACCAAAAACTTTGGACCTTGACAAAAAATAATTGATTACCCCTGCTCTACAGCCTTGACTGGGATTTTGAAACAGCTGAACTAGAGGCAACTGAGGTATAATTCATCCCGCGTATTACCCGCTGCATCTGGAACAGGATGCTCTAGAATGTTTTACTTCTATAGAGATCTCCAGCAAAGCTGGATTTATTCAGTAAAGCTGAAGATTCTTTATCATAATATATAGGATCTTATAAAGGTTTTCAGTTGGGTAGGTCAAAACAAGCTGTTCTCTTGTTTCTAAAACATCCCTTTTAGGAGGAAGCATGGATAACAAAAGTAAAAAAAATATTGAAAATTTAAATATTGAAATTTTGTTAACTAGTTCGGCAAGTCCCACAAAAATATTTAAACAGTGATATCAGTTACTCGCTCACTGCATGATTTGGGAGGAAATCAGTCTCTTTGCCTTGGTTTTCTTCATCTGTAAAGTGGGGTTATAAGGCTGGCCCCACCCCTGTGATATGTTTTGAGCTCTTGACATGAAAAATGCTAAAAGAACTTCTAAGGATTTTTTATCATCTACTGGCACTTAATGAGGCTGCTTGTTCGTCATTTTGGATAATTGTACTACTGTGAGGAAGGAGATGGGTTTTTTCCTTCTCATGAATTTTATTTTATCAAGACTCCATTGTTAGCTATAAAAGAAAGTTAACGTTTTCTATGGTTGCTTTATATGTTAAAGAAATTATAAAAGAATATAAGCTTTAACTTCAGTTTTGATGGGATGGGGTATTTACTATTGGGTTAGTTTATGCTGATCTTTATTAGAGTAGGTAATGGGGCTGAATGTGGTCAGATTTAGTTCAGGTAGGTGTTTTGCAGTTTTCAGCAAGACTTTACTTTCCAGTGGACCTTTTATTCTAGGCTTGCCCCCATTCTTGAGCATAGGCCAAGATTTCTGTAGAATAGCACAATGTTCTTTGTGTTGTGTGGAGAAATATTCTAAGGAGATTAGAATGAGACCAATCAACAGTGATGGATTTAAACTTGTTCTGGCATAGGACTAGTGCAGTGACCCATCACATCAGGGAGTCCTTGAAGGTGCAATTTTATGCCAAATGCTGCATGGAATCAAATCCAGCATGGCTTTCATTTGGCACTTAGCATAGGATTAGTTTCTAGTCTCAAAGTAGTGGCTGTGACACTGGCAGACCATGTGTCAGCTCATGCCAAGCTCCCCATGCCTCAGTTGAATACTGACAAATACAGAGCTGAAATCAATTTGGCTCACCTATGTGTTGGTATTGTTAAAATAGATATTAGAATTATAAGCATGTGTTAAGCATTTAGACTTTATTGAATGCTTGTGAGTTGCTGCCTGCATTAATTTCACTTATAACATCTGCATCCCATATTGTAAGATAATATTTGAGCATTCACATTGTGAGCTGTGTGTAAGTCACCAGACAGGAGAGAGACATTAACTAGTGTGAAATGCTGGTCTCCAGAAAAACGTATTATGTCTTGCCTGACAAGGAAGTTCCATCAACACCAGGTGGACTAGAGTAGAACATTAAGGAGGACAAAAGACTTCATTAGTGGCGCCGCCCTCCCTGCCCCCCCCCAAGAAGATGAGTCTTGCATGTGAATTCCTCCCATAAACTGAGTTTGCAGCTCAAAGCAGAAGCAGGGAAGGGAATAAAAACCCCTAACAAGGAGGAACTGTGTCTTTATGCTGTTTAGACTCTGGGGGACCAGGATTACTTGGCATAAGCAAAAGATCCTCCCAGTGCTTAGCCTGGGTTAGCCCTAAAGGAAATAAAGAGCTTGCTTATTGTAGAAGCTTCTATTACTTTTTGAAATTTAAGATTGGAGCTGATTCGTGAGTAGGTATGTTTACCTTGTATGAGGTATTGGTACCTAATCTTGTAAATAACTGTTTCCTTTGCCTATATACTAAGTCTTAACTTTGTTTATTATAGGACTGGCTACAAGCATTGTGGAGAGCAAGTACTAAAAATGGGAGATTTTGACCCAGAAGCACAAGGCCCATAAAAAAAAAAAATCCGGTCTTACCTATAGAAACCATTCCTTTCAGCCTTCTAGCTCAATGGGAACCCAGCCACAAATTGTGATGAACTAACATACCTGCTAAGTGCTACCATTACTTACTAAATCCTGGTCATAGTTTACCAAAGGGAAGAAAAAATTCCTTTCTGGTCCCCAGACCAGTGGTTAATCAAACCCACAGCATCTGCAAAACACAGATATGAAACTACAGTTACAGGGAGGGATGTAAGGTGTGCTGAAACAGAGTAAAAAGAGACATGGCCCAGGCTAGAGTTTAAGTTAATGAAAGGGAAGAGTGAAGGACTAATGAGTTTCTTTCCTCCCCGGGCAGCCCAATAAATGAGTGAAAGTTCTGGAGGGGGAGAAGCCCACCCTTATGTTCCCCTGCTTTTACTGGGCCTTTCTCAATCAACTCTGGTCCCATCAGGTTTTCCACCTGTTGCGGTGGGGATTGCTGGCATTTTCAGAGGACTTGATACATAATAGCTAATTCCCTGCTTATTAGGGCCATGATTCAACAGTCCAGCAAAAGCACTGAAGCAAGTGCTTAAAGTTACACAGCGTAAGAACTTTGTTCAACTGGAGTCTAAGAACTTTAAATTCCAGTAGGACCGCCTTAAAAATCAGTCTGCGTTTTTATGAGTGTTTCCACTGAAAAGGAAACAATACCTTAAATTAGGGATTGCTGATCTCACCCACTTTCCCAAAAGACTGACTTTTTTGTCCACTGTCTGAGTCAATCTTTTAAAACTAAAGTAAGTGCTCATATGCTGTAGAAATGTGTTTCGAATAAGAACATGAGTAAGACAGAATATTCTCTAGAAGTGCACATTTAAATGCAATTGTCTTGCATGTTAGTAATAAGAACAGGAGGGATAAAAATAAATGAAATTATACAACCGTTTTGTCAGAAAACTCTCTGAAGTGATTGAAATTTATCTGTCTATACGAGAAATTTATTAATACCTTTAATTGTGTTTCATTAGATTGCATAATGCAGTATTTACTGAGCAAGTGTCAGATATATGTTTGACATCCACCAACACCATCTTCTTCATTTCTGTAATGTTCCCCTTTAATCTCAACCTTCAGATTGCTTGCTTGAATTCGTATCCCAATGCAACAGTGGTTATAGGATATAGAGTCAATATACAATTGAGAA
Organism: Mesoclemmys tuberculata; assembly: GCA_007922155.1. Lineage (NCBI taxonomy): Eukaryota > Metazoa > Chordata > Testudines > Chelidae > Mesoclemmys > Mesoclemmys tuberculata. Next base: position 8,497,030 of record ML675626.1, read on the forward strand.
ACCCTACTGTGACAGCTGTTAGGGCCAAAACCTGGAGTTTGCTACTCTGTTTTGCATGTTTGAGCTCTTGGTGATCGAAAGTACAGTCCTCTGTAGTATAGTTCTTTCCAATGCAGAATGTTTCAAAGGAAACATTCTTTTTCCAGTAGAGATCTGGGTGCGTCTCACTCCTTCGCATCTTGACCTAACTTTTTTTTAGTCCCAACACAAATATCCTTCCCGTGACAGTGAAGCTTCCTAATTAGCATTTTTTACAGCCATCTGGTAAAAAAAAAAAATGGCAGAGGTGGGGAAGAGAAACTACAATATTTTTCTGTTTCTCTAGCTTCTGAATAAACTCCTGTACTGTTGTATTCAAGAATTTAGAAGTTTTACACTCCTGCATGACAGGAAAACTAGGAATATCCATCAGTACTGCACAGCGGATAAACCGCATTCCTCAAATAATCCAGTCAATTAAAAATTGATTTTTGTTCTAGGCAGCCTGGTGGTAATGTAGTGGGAAGTCAGTGTATGCATTACCAACAGAGCTCACATCAGTTAAGTGATATTTAGGTGATCTTCTGTCATGGGAGAAAGCAGTGCAGTTGATGATCTTTGCTGCCGAAGAAGCTAAATTGAAGTGTCAGATACCAGAATTGCATTTTATTTCTAATATGTTGGCCTGCCAGCTTGGGAGAAGCTATGTGAAGTCTGTGAATACAAACGGACAAAAGTGCTAAATCTAGCAGAAACCAGCTAGTTTTGGGAAGATAAAACACAGCTTTTAGGACTCTCAAATAAATGCATTTAAATAAATTGGATCTTGAAGCCGAGTCACTGGACTCCCCCGTCCCCCCCCCCAACTTTAGCAAATTAACACATTTCTTGCCCTAAATTGTGCCCAGTTTGTTTGTTTAAAAAAAAAGGGGGGCGTGTGTGTGCAATGTCACTGTAAAGTCAACTGCATCTTTTTAAAGCAACCCAATCACGAACAGAAAAAGATTGTGACTGCTCATTTAAAAGTACATACAAAAATAATTGATTAAATTATGATATCCGTTGTTTATCAGTATAACAATGTACAAAATTTAAAGAAAAAGGTCTCAGTTATACTCTCTGAATTATGGCCATGAACTTGCATAAAATGTACATACATGCAAGGAAACGTGGCTATTTGTGAGTATAAAGATACAGTGGCTGATGTTAGAAGACACGAAGTGAGTGATACATACACGTGTATCTGAAATTAGCCTAGTTTTCTAACCTTATATTATTAAAACACCTAGTCAGAGTTTTGCATATTAAACCTTGCAACTGAATACAAAATCTTAAAGCAGACAAAAGGGATAGATTCACATTGGTTTTTTAGTGCTGACATGAAGTTTAGGTCACACACAAACCTACTGTCAGAGAATTTCATGTAATTTACCATAAGAATACAGATATTAACCGAGCATTCTGGCTGAATTCTACCTACCTACGTTTCACCGTACATTTGCAATTGGCTACAGTACTCCACTTCCTGTCAGAAACTGTAGTTTAGCGTCCTTGTGCACTGTTAAACAGCTCTCTGTTCCACTCCAAAGGTGGCTGTATTTAAGTGGTGGGTGAAGTGATATGTATAGCCTCTTTCTTGGGGGTATTTGACAGGTCAGAATTCAGGAGGTATCTTGAGTTATATTATTTAACAGGTTTTGACAAAAGTGGTTAACAATTTCAAAATCTAATTGTGAAGGGGCAGGTTTTTTTAGAAATTTATTTTTTTGGTTATCCACCTAAAAGTTGACATAAAAGACAAAGGATTTTAAACTTCCTACGTTACTTATATCTAGAGAGAAAATATATAATTGAGTATTAATCTTCTTGCTTAAGGCTGTGAAGTCTAATCACACCTACAATAATCTCCTAACACAACGTTTTGTTGTTAACATAAAATATAATATAAAATCAAAAATTCTCAGATTAAAATAAAATTGACCTCACCTGTATGAATAGTTTTACTTCATTAATTTATTCCCAACTTCCAAAAAGAGAAAACACAACAAATCTCAAATGCTTATTAAAGGTTATTGTTGGTGGTAAAACGCTGCTGGGTTTTAGTGCTTTGGAAGTGAAAAAAATGATGTTTCTTGGCTTCAAAACTCTTCAGCATGATTTGAATACAAGTGGCTTACTGTGATAAGTATGTTAGGCTCCCTTCTGTTAATTACAGTATTTCAAATAAGACTAATTTGACAGCCACTGGCATATAATATGCTAAATACTTCCTATAGTATTACTTTGTGAAGAAGAGTTTCCCCACCCCCATGTGAATACCTTCTGATAGGACATTATGATTTAGAAGCTCTGCACCAAAAGCAGATAATATCTAATTACCTAGCGATCCCCTGTTTAGTTTGACTGATTGCACTCTGCTAATGACTAAATGGAAAAGGTTCTCCCAGTCACTGACAAAGAAGCAAACACTAAATGCGGACACACGTGCTTTCTTCAAAGATTTTTTGGAAATGTATCTCAGTTAACATTGGGTTTTGTTGGGGGTTTTTTGGTAGACAAACACAAGCTTGCTGATCCATTGCCATGTGAAATTTTAAATTTTTAATAAATAGGGTGTTTTTTTGCTGCTGCAGTACCATGTGAACGTGATAGGTGGATTGCATGAAAACTCATTCACTGTTTGAGAGATCCCTTACCGGTGTAGAATAGTGCACAAAATAGCTGACTTGTTTGCAGCAGTAGTTGAACTTTAGTTAGGTATTGCATTCATCTAAGAATGATAACATTTGTCATTTCAAAATACTGATGGGCTGTTTTGTAAAGTACAAGGAAATTAACAAACTGTATTCACGTTAATAAGAAATGAAAGTTGTATGGGTTAGCCAGAAAAAGATCTTAAGAATTCAATTTTATGCAAAAATATTATCGTTATTGGAACTTTTCTCTTAGAATATTAGTGTAATTTTATCCAGATTCCACCAGGTGTTGCCGTAGAACACTCAGCCAAAGCAAAGTTTACAGCTCTTGAGGAAGTTGCCGTACAATAACATGCTAACATAAATGCATCCATAAAATCTGTGCCAACAGACATTTCAGAGTGTACCTCTTCTTTCTACAACCTTATGCCATTGTGAACCAGCAAGAAACTATTTGTTCTGATCCAGCAAACAACGTTATCCTTTTATGGGGATATCATGTTTTTAAAACCCACATTTTCCTATGACACAAATACACTTATGAACATAGTATGCATGAGATATATGCACTGCTTTAAACAGGCAACGATAGGCTTTTTTTTGATACACATAGCACTCTATTATACTGCTCTTTTTAAAATGTATTTCTCCTCATAATATGTCCCCATTATCCCATCTTAGCTTCATTCTCTAATTTTCAATGCCAACAACCAAAGTTGCTGCAGACACTTCACCATTACAGACATCCTTAGAGATTTTTTTTCTCAGTGCTGACTCAGAGACTTTGTACACCCTTCAGTTTTGTTCCAGATTTTCCCTCATTGTGGGAGGAAAACATGCTTCCAAAAGCTAAGCTTTGCTTAAAGTAACAGCTTCAAACTTGTGACTGATCACAAAAGTGCAGTACAAAAAGCGAAGGCAAACATCACTACTAGCAGCAGGAGTCAATTGAGAGACTGGAAGTGGAGCACTGTGTGCCCTGCCCCCTGGTGAGTTGAGCCATTGTGCTCATGCCATAAAAAGAAATGTGCTTTTTAATTCAGACACCTATTTGTGAACTGTTAATCAAGTATTTAACAAATCAGGTTTTGGGTCATTTGAGACCAGATCATGAACATGCAATATTGATTACCCTGGGAGGAATCCACCAGAGATTTAATCAACCTCTGTGTATACCGAGGGTGCAAAAATAATGATTACTGTATCGGGCGAGCAGTTTTTAGAGATTAGAAACCCAGTCAAAATTAATGGCATCAGAATCACAGGTTTAGATTTGCAAAACCGCTGTATTTTTTCCTGGTGTATTTTATATAATTCAAACCTCATATTAATTGCAACACCCAAATATTTTTTAGAATTGTGTCTGACAGCAAAAATAAAATTCAATGATTCTTCTTTGGAGGTTGCTTGGAGATATCAACATGTGTTTCAAAGAAAAATCTGATAAAAGATTTCACTTAAAAAAAGAATGAAAAACCCCTTATAATGTAACTGTCACTTTAAGCAGAAAATTAAGCATTCAAAAAAAGTGGCTGTGGTTAAACTACTGCAAGAAACTCCCACCCCTAATAAATACGTGATGGATTGCTCACTTCAGCTGTAATGATTTAATTGATTATATACTGGCTGATGTAAGTAGCCTTTCCATAAAAACTGGCAATCAATTATTTGGATTGTTATAATTTGTGGGGGCTGAGAACCATTACCCGGATCTTTGTGAATTAGACCGAAAAAACTATGTTTAAGTTTAAAACTGTGTGAGTGCGTGCTTGCATGCGCACACTACTTTGGTTTTCTCTATGTGTGTGTGTGTGCGCGCGCGCACTACTTTGGTTTTGTTGGATGCCCATTTTACTAATGTCCAAATATACTGGGGGAAGAGGTGGAACCCCAATTACATTATCCTGCTAATGTAAGATTAGATCAAAGTTCAAGCTAGATGAGCATAATAGATGCTGTGATCAGGTGTTCAGAGCCAAAGTACTGTACAGTTGTGCTATTCTAATCAAAGGTACTGTAGTTCTCTGATGTGGTTTTATCAGTCTGAGTTTGATGTAAATCCTGTTACAGCAGCTTTGTCCGATCAGCCTGTAGCTTTGTTCTGAACCTTTCAGTAACAGTTCGCTGAAGCAGAAAGAGCCCTGTGAATTGATATTATAAACCTGCATGCTTGTTTTATTCATTGTTGGGGCAACAGAATATTTTTTAGTGGATGGAGGGGATAGGGTTCTTTTATTCTTTCAATGTAAAGGAGGGGGGAGATGCAAAAAAGGAAAGCTTAATACCATAATCATATCCATACACATTCTGAGTATAGTCCTATTGGAAAGTAAAAAAGCAAAATACTGTACTGTTTAATATATTTTGCACCTTTTGTAGAGATTTTTAAAATCCAAAAGTGTTGTTGTTTGCTACTGATATAGAAAAATATCATATGACATTATTACCATCAGGAAATAATAGTCATGTGAAATACAAGCCAGTCATAATCCTTTTTGTCTTCCCATACCATAATTTTTCCTCTACCACCTACCTACTTTTTCTGAGAATTAGAATACACTTGAGAAATTGGTAAGATTAAGTTGTGTTCAGTTTCTTGCTGGTGGGCATTCCTAACTGAAGTTCAAGGGCATGAAATTTCCCTTTAGTCCCACTGCTTTGATATGGTACTTGCCTAGCAATCAAGAAAATTAAAAGTGTGGAAAATATTGATAAAACTGCAGTGTCCTAAAATTAAGGGGCTGAAACATTAAATTGAGTTTATGATAATAGTGTTGTGGTGCCATATTGACCCTTATTCTGGAGAGTTTTCTTATACATCATTTATTGAAATCGCATGTCTGATTTCAGAAACATAATAGGTCTAATATGGGTCAGAGATGTTTTAATGACTTTAAGACCACGTGTATCTTAGCCTGGAGATTCCTCCTTAAATCAGATTGAAGGTATGAGGTTCCTCTGCAGAGATTTAAATGGAATTTGAGAATTACATAGAAATTGAAGCACAACTTCATTCATAGATGTGCAAGCATCATTTACATGCACAACACATCAGGCATATTGCCTTGTCAGTGAAGGGAGCAATTTCATTACCAGTGAGTAGTGTTACAAATATAAGTCCTATCTAACATTTTAAAAATATATATAATAGCCAATCTTCGTTACTCTACCCTCAAAAGGTAGACTATTCAATTCTCCCTCAGCTTTAGTGTCATGAAGTTGAGAGTGAAAATTGGATTTGTTTGTATATGAAATAATTTTTATATGGCTGTATATGGGAAAAAGTTCAATGACGAACTTATTTCCACTGAAGGGAAAACAAATATGTCACTTCCTTGAAATACTTAATGCGAATATTACTCCTTCTTTCTGGATAGAAATAATATGTTGTAAATAAATATATTTGTGTGTCAGTTCATTCCATGTTAGTTTAAAAAGACCCACAACGTTGTCTGTCTGTCTGTCTGTCTATCTCTCACTTGGGCATAAGCGTAAGCAGCCAAGGATGCTCAGAATGCAATGTGTATCTTCATAATGAAAAGGTGGCCGTTTGCTGTCCAATCCTGCTGTCAGATCTTAATGGGCAGGCTCTGTCATGTGTTTGGAGCCCCACTGGACTAGTGATTACAGGATTAGCGTCTTTTGCAGCTATTGGTAGGCCAGCAACCTTTTCTGTATGCTATACCTTTAGAAGAAGAGCTCTGTCTAGCCCAAAAGCTTGTCTCCTTCACAGACAGAAGTTGGTCTAATAAAAGACCTCAACCACTTTGTCACTCTAAACTGTTTAATACTATTTTATTGTAATTCCAATTGTTAATTTCAGAGGTGATTTTTTCTGGATCAAATTTTTAATTTTTTTAAATACAAGTATTTAAAACCGCAACAATCATATAGGAAACATGTCTGAGGATTCACATACCATTGAAATTATGGGGCAGTTCTTGTGCCTTAACACTAAATGTAGCAATAAGTATAAAATATGACATTTCTCAATTTTAATCCAAGATCCTCATCTGCAATTTATCTCCAGAGAGGGGTGTAGGGTGGCGGTGTAAGGTAGCTTTAAGCCACACGACATGTTATACCCTGCTGCTTGATGCAGCTGGGGATGGGTTTGGCCAGCACCATGAGGCCACTCTAGTGCAATGGCCTACAAGAAGCTGTTGCGACAGCCGAAGAGATCATTAGTGTGTAGTGTGCTCCTGCCACATCCCCAGCATGCCACAAGAGCTGAGATGAGTGTTGTAGATGTGACTGCCTGACTTTTCACCATTCAGAGATTTTCTTAAGGAAGCTTTAAGGCTGCTTTGTGCTTCCAGAGTGATAGAAGCAGCCTCAATGGGGCTGAAATGCTGACCCATGACTTATATTGGAGTATAAAAGTCCTGAAACCAAACCATATATCAGAGATAACAAAATGTTGGAGAGAGACTTCAAAAATATTGACTTCATATACTAAGGTAGTGTATTTCTCCATATTCTTTTTTCTTGTGCAGTTTTATGTGTCACATGGCAGTGGGTCCAGAGAGGTACGTGAATGGATTTCAGAAGTCTCAGAGAGCGCCATCAAAAAAACTTGCTCTTTATAGACTGAGGAATTAAAGCAAGATTATATATAAATAAAAAATGAATAAAAAATCCTCGGCTAGAGAGAGTAGTACGAAATAGACTGTTTCTTGCGTTGTACTCCCTGTATTTGTAAAGTCTTAAGACTAGCAGGACTAACAGGCATCTCTCTGATCATTCTCCTTTATATATTTTAATAAATATATGCTTAAATAGAAAAACGTGACTATATCCACCTATTGATCCATAATCAGACCTTTGCTCATGCAAACCGGCAATCTGTGGTATAACAAGTAGAATGAAAGGTTAATATAAGAAATTTAGAAATGATTTCAGTCTGCATTTAACTCGAAACTAAATTAATCGGCACTATGTAAATCTAGTAAAATATAAAGAAAAGTAAAGCAAATTGGTTTAGTAAAAGAAAAATGTTCTGGTTCTTTTTTTGGAGGGGGGAGGGAGGAGGGTTGTTTTGAAATGTACTACACACACAAAATCTGTAGATTAGAAATAACACAATAATTTTTTATTTTTAAAAAAACATTTTACTGGCTAAAATGTACTGCCCAAGATCTGTACATGTGGTTCCTGCTGATATCAAAGGATCATCAATGTCTCATGGCATCTGTCTGCAAGAACACAGTATTTTGTTGTCTTGGGGTGATTGTGGGTTTAGGTTTTTTGAGGGCTTTTTGGTCAAATAAGTCTTAGAATTTACTTAAAGGACAAGAAAAAGTAAGATGTTGAGAGTGTTATGCTTTTACTATATTCAGATTTCACCAAACTGAACCTGTGTCTACTAAAGTGTTGAATTTTTGCAACTCTATTTTCTTTCTCTTATTAAACCTCCACTCTGAAACAGTTTCTTCCATTTGGTATTCCGTGGAGCTGTAATATTTGTCCAGCAATGAGTTTCATTCAGCAGTTTGTTAACCAAAATGGGAAGTGACAGACTCACTAAAAGAAAATCTCCGTGCCAAAGAAACAGATATTACTACTTTCTCACAGATTACTATATGCCTGGACACTGAAGATTGTGAGCTTGCAGACACACCAAAGTTTCATATTGATCCGTGTCAGACTAATGTGATCAAAATAGAGACTTGTATCATGTTGTTACGCTCTCGTATTTAATAGAGTTGGTCAAGCACCCAGAATTTTTTTTTTTTTTTTTTTGCAGTGGGATTGAAAGAGGAAGACGTTAAAAAAAATGGAATAGGATAGATTTGTTGTATCTCATGCTGATGTTCTGCTCACATTGACTTTTACTGGGATATGCCTAAACTTAAAGAGTATCACCAAAATATCAAAGCAAGGTCTATTTTTCTGTGACTTTTTTATTCTGATTTGCAGACTAGTTTAACCATTGTCGTTAGCATGAGATTGTTACTAAGTAAAGATACCTTTTATATTGTGAATATGGGTGGTAAACACATTTAACAATTTTTTTTTAATGTGAGTATAAGAATGAGAAGTGGAACTATGTCTCTGATTAAAACCACAAAGAGCAGTGGACAAAACAGACCATAGCAAAAGTAACTGGAATTTATACCTCCTCCTTCCAATGGGTTTGTGCCAAGCAGAGCCGGTCAACCTAACAGAACATTGCCTCTACCATGCAGGCTAGGTTTCTGCCAGGCAGGAACAGCATAAATTCATCCATTGGAGCCTCACCAATAGAGGCTGCTGAGAGAATTCATTGAATCAGAATGTCCTTTGGCCATGCTGCCTTCTATGAACAGCACCATGCATTGTGCAGTTTTTTTAGTACACTATTGCCCTACCAACCATAGTGGAGGAGGGTTTGTATGGGCAGGAAGCTGCATTCTCAGACACCCTCTTTCACTTCCTCCCTGGTGGACATTATGTTCCTGGGGCCTCCGTCAGCATCTTTAGCAGGTGAAGCTGGTGCAAACGCTTGAAAATGTAACCTACAGTCTTCATTCAGCAAAAAGCAGCAGTAGCTTCTGCTGCTGGTTTTAATTTTTTTTTTTTTGACCACTGACCTTGTGTTCAGTGCTTTCCAGAACATGGTGTGGAAATGATCCTTGCCCTTACTAGCTTGCAATGTAAGGACCATGTCCTCCCAGTGCATTCAGAAATGCAGCTAAGGAGAGGCACATCTAAATGGGAGTAATTCATATAGAATCTGATCATGTAGCGGGGGAAACACAACAACAAAACCCATTAAATCATCACGTTGCACAGCCAAGGAAAGTACCTAATATCAGAGAAAAGTGTCTTGATCTGTAGCTGGTCTGAGGTAGACGAGCCCTATTGGATGCAGGCACAGTGACTGAGAAGACATACATAATTTGTGAAATAAACCTTATGCAAACAATGTCTTTTGACATATTTAGAGAGACGAGATACGGATATAAGAGTCAGATTTAAAATTCAAAAAAAGTAATGTTACATGTTTAAACTAGCTATGTATTTCATTTGTACTGGTATTTTATAAAATATATGGCTAGAATGTGATTAATATTTATTTATCCATCGTAGTAGTTTCTGTAGTATTCATCATCATACTATATAAACACTTCACATGTAAATTAAGACCTTCAAATTGGAATAGCAAATGCAACTTCTACCACCATTTATATGGAATACTGAGGCCACTGGGTTACAAAAATGAAGATCCCAAAGCCCTTTGTTTTGCCTGTTCCCAGCCTTCCACATTAGCCGATATTGATCACAGAGGTGGTGCTCGTTCCCTCCCTTTCTGGTCAATCTCTGTCTGGGTCTTTTGTGACCTTGAGAGTTTAGACTTCTGAACTTTTACCGTAATGTTTTTAAGGCACTTTTAGATCCTCAAAAGAAAGCTGCTATAGAATTACAAAGCATTGTTAAGGTGTTATAAAGTGAAATATTACAGGGGAGATTTTCAAAACCACAAATAGGAGTTAGCTATCCAATTCCAGTTGAAAGTCAAGGGCAGCTGGGCTTCTGCCTCTCACTGGAGCTTTTGAAACTCTTTCCCTACTGTGCTTTCTCTAAGTACCAACTTAACTATTGGTCTTTTTAGTACAATTATTATTGTACTAGCCGAATAACTATTTACATTAACTTTTTCAGTGCGACATCCTTTTTGCATGTTTCACTAGTAATTGTGACTGCTTGTTCTCCGGTGGCACGGAATTAAGACTAGAATAATATATCATGCCTATGGTGCAATTCGCTGCTATTGAATTTCCTGTTTTGTTTATTATAGTGATGTGAAGCTGCTTTGTGTAATAATTCTATATCAAAGTTACCTGTTTGTCCGCTGGGAATCAAGCATTATACAGTAACCTAAGCAAATCCTGTGGCCACAATGTGCTAGATCAGTTTCATTTCAACCACAAAATGGAAAATTTTGAGTAATACATCTTAGAACTGACAACATAATTGATTTTTTAATGATGCCCTCCCTGGCTGATGTTATCCTAATTTTGTTATTGAAGTTAATGCTAGATGTTGTCTGTATACATTCTATAAAAATGAAACTAAAAGCATCCAGTTTGTATAAACTGAAAAAAGACTGGTCAGTGTTGCAAAGTGATATAATCATATGGGGTCTGATAGACCACTTATCACACAATGTCATCGCATCATTTGAATGATGTTAGTTTGATTTTTGTTTGCATTTATAGCCCAGGCCAGGAAAAAGGTTGCATATTGATTTTTGTATTGTTGTTGTTGTTTTATTTTTAAGTAACACCCACAAAGATGGTGTGCTTTGTCTAGTGCATTTTATTAGCCTCTCTAACTGTCACATTTATATTAAAGATATAACGGGATCCTACTGCACCATGAATTGTGTTTTATTACCCTCTTGTTTGCCTGCTGAGGTCATCACCTAGCATGGGAATTGAATTTGGAACAGCCGGTCTTTGCTTTAGGAGCAGAATTTTCTTCTGAATTAAGAGGCAGCCCTGTTTGTAAATGTTAATTCCTGAGCTTCCTTTTCACTCCTCTGGAAAGTTAATGCAGCACCTTTGTGTGCACAGATTGTATTCTGCCTTGTCAGAGTTGCTTTTGTTTTGTCTCACATTTGAATAATACATTTGATTACCATGGCAAATGTTGCCATGTATGCATGCCTGACTGTAGTGCCTAATTAACTGATGATAACAAGGCAGGATTGCCCTCTTCCCTTTCACAAGCAATCATATACATGACAGTTCTTTTATCTTTCTTCAAAATTGACTTGCTCTCCTGACCCTTAAGCAGCTCCTGTTTTGTGTGTTTACCTCTGATGTCTTTGCAAGACTGTTAATTTTCTGTGGCATATCCTATCTGGTTGTAATTAACACATCGAACAGTGAAGAAATAGTTCTGCTTGCAGATGCCTAATGGAGGAATGCTTTCTTCCAGTAATTATACAGCTTCATTTTAGTGATTTGCATTGACCTCACAAGGATTTTTTTCCAGAACATCTAGAGTGGTACAGTCCGCATGGGGTAAAATAAAGCAAATTATTAATTGGGTACATTTTGATACAATTTACCAATATTCATAAAGCAATGTTTGAAACAATTAATTTGGTAAGAGGACATACATAGCCAAGTTAGGTTGGATGTAAGTGGGGATGTTTGCCTTCACATATATTTCATCCTGAAGTTGAAGGCCCATTCTAATAATTACAATGCACAAGAAACACATGACCTATTTAAGAGAGTATTAAAATCACATGTATATAAATAAATATTCTCTCAGCATTATATTTTAAGAATACTGAACGTGCCTCTCATGAGAATGAGACCAGGATTTCTGTTTATCATTTTATACTTAGGTTTAAGATTTAAGCCATAATGAACACCAGTTCAAAGGGAAGAAGGTATAAGAGGAAGGTTGGTAGTTACAGCAATAAAAACGGGCAAAAAGAACAGCTTTTATGAAGGACTCAGACTGGAATAATAATGATAGAATTGTCTAAATCTATATATCTCTTGTCAGCATCGCGTCTGATGTTTGAATCAGTCAGGCCTTTTCTGCAAGAGCTTTCCTCAGGAATATTGAATTATTTATTATTTGTATCTTTTTTCCTTCTCTTTCTGATGATTTTTTTTCTGACTTAGTAAAATTTGTTTTTATGCTGCCAGGTTCAATGTTATCTGCTCTTTGATAAATAGCAGTAATTGGGTGTATAGCAGAAGTCGTGTAAAAATGTATGACTTCAATTACATCTAGAACAATTTTTTCTTTATATTGATCTTTTTTCTGTAAGATCTGCTCTTCATAGCCTGCAGTGCTGAGTTTTTAAAGAATTATTCTATGTCCATATGTTGGCATGCACTTTTGAACCCATGCATCTTTTTTTTTTTAAATGCGATGCTGCCTTGAATCAGTTCTCCCTGAACAGTAAGTGAAAAATTAGTCATTCAGATAGTGAAATATTTATATTGTGTTCTAGCCTGATGAGGGATTGCATTACTTTAAAACTGCAATGCTGACTTACTATCTCTGTTTTTCTTATCTGAGATAATGAAAGGAGAGTACTGGCCAATTAATGGAATTGCCTTTCAATAACAACTTGAATTCAGACGAGATTGCAATATGTTATGAAAGTTACTTTTATAATGTGAAACTTTGCTCAGATAAGTTTTAAATTGTGCATCATCATATTTAGATTTGTGAATGATATCGAATTTGCTAACAAGGATGGAAATCCCTTTTGATATAACCCTTTTATATATTTCATTTAAACTGCGAATTGATTTTTTTGGTCCAGATTGATAATTTTTTGGAGTGCTGTAGTAAGCAAAAACAGTGTGATCTGATTTAGAAGACTATGATCTGAAAGTGAGAGACTGATTTGTGGTAGGGTCTGGCTGTAAAATGTCTTTCTGGTTTAGGATTAAGGATGGGCCCTAACTGCAAATTTTGCATTTGCAGTCAGATTTTGGGGACGGTTCTAATTGAGTTGTTGATTTGCCCTGTCATACACATAGGGACTAACTGAAAGTTTAGGTCTCACTCCAAACGTCCTCAACATTCAGTTTTCAGCACTGGGGTTTTGCGTGGGGTCCACTTCCTGTCAGAACTGTGCGTATCGGTTTCCAGTGTACATTTTGTAAAGGGAAACTTGATGGTGCGTCCGTTGAGAATCGCCTCACATGTTTATCTCTGAGATTTTATTTTTTTTTATTTTTTTATTTTTATACATTAATTGATTTGCTGTGCTTAAAGGTTCAAGCGTTGTAAAGTGAGTTTCAAAGTAACAGATTATATAAACTGAACAACCCAAATTGACTCTACCCTGCAAATTAATCAAGGGGAAGATTCTTAGCAATATCTATTCTGTGTCATCCGAAAATATGTTTTCATCATGATTAGGGGCTGCTTGTCACAGTTTTGCACTGTCTCTTTAAAATACAATAATATGCTACTGTAAGCTTTTGGTGGACAGGAGCAAATAATAAACTGACTACAATCTAAATGCTGCAGTCCCTAATCAGGCAGATCTCCTATTGACATCAAAAGAGATTTGTCTGAGTAAGGATTGCAGGACTTGGTCCTATAGATTTAGTTGAATTGATAGTGGTTCTTCTAATTCTAATGGAGCGAGCTCTCAGGCTGATTTTCAAGTTGTTAATATGCATATCTTGTAGGATCTTTACATCAGTAATAATATTCACTCCCCTTTTCTGAAGAAGAAGTGTTTCCTTTTAAGAGAATATAACTTAAAAAAAAAACCAACTAGAAACATCTGTGTGATATGATCGGATTCCTTTTAGGAGTGTCATTAAATGGTTGAGTTATAATGTAGGTGATGAAGCTTAAATAGACACAGAGAAGTTGGTAGTGTTTTGGCACAAAGTCTAGTTTAAGCATCGCTAGTCCTCTGTGTTTTTCTTGTAGCATTTGACAAAATTGCCTTTTTTACCAGCAGCCTGTTAGGTGCCATGCACAGAAACAAAACCCTATTGTTTTAGATTTTCTTTCATATCATGTAGGTGTCTATGCCATACCACCCACACAGTAAAGCAAGTGAGCTGTGAAATATATTCATTGTTAGAGTACAGGGGAAATGGAGGCAAGCAATCGGCAGTAATAATGTACGACAGCGAGGGGAGGCTGCCAGCATTACCTGCATTATTTCGGTTGCCTTTTTCATTATAGGTTCGGGAAATAGGCAGCAATTCGATTATGGCATGATTTGGGGTGGAATTGCTTGCCGTTCACTGACCCTGTCACAGGGGGATCAAATGAGAAGTCAGCTCAAATAAAGTTTATAGTGCATTAACTGGACCAAGCACTGCCTAGCCTGGGAGCACGATTTTTCATCTTCCAGGTTTTTGTGACTGCTTCTCAGATATATTTGTACCTTACGGCAAAAAAAAAAAAAAAAAAGAAAAAGGATTGGCTGAGATGTATAGGAATGAGCCTAGTCGGCCAATAGTGTACGTTCCCCTCCCCTCCCATGTGCAAATCTCAGCTCCTTTCTAGCTTGTGAGAAGCAGCATGATTAATAACACTGAGGGAACCTTCCTGTTGGATTATTAATTTCCCATCCCTTTTTCCTTTTCTTGCGCATACCCCTGACGCTTTGCCTTTTTTAAAAGCTTTTTTTCCTTTTCTTTTATTGCATGGAGCTAACCACTAGCCACTAACGTTCTCGTGGCTATCCAACCTTGCAAGGGCTTACTTCACAGTGGGGTGAGTTTGTATATTAAAATAAGAGATTCTGCAAGGAAGCAGCAAATAAAAATAAATAAAATTAAAAAAAAAAGAAGATCCCTGTGACGCTTGTTCAAATATGCCTGTAACTACAATTGCTCAAACTACAGTTAAGGATGACCTACAAAGCAAGAAATGTGTTGCAGTGTCAGCCTGTTAGTTAGAGAGTACTGTACTGCATGTACAGATAAACATTGTTTCTCTTATTAAAGCTAATTAAAATTGGCCCTTTAGAGACCTTGATTGCATAGAAGGGGTGCAAATTGATAGAAAATGGGAGTTAATGATAGGTAATTGCACAAGCTGTGGTGTGGGTTTTTTTTTTCCTTCCTTTTTGAAAGCCAAAATCTGATTATACTGGAAATAGTTTTTGCATTGGAATCCCAATGATATTGTTATTGTATCTGTGATTTTCATGAATAATCATGCAAAATATCATCAACAGCTCCGTAGTATTTGAAGTGGGGAATTCTGATGCTGAACTGGTTCATCTTAGCACAAATTTGGTACCAAGGGTGGTAATGCTGTTTATACTGTGCATGTGATTTCTTGTGGTTCTCTATTTTGATTCGCTGACCAGGTCATGTGTCCAGTCTATATAAAGAAAATACATGAAGTGGGAGTTCCATTTTAATCTGAGAAGTCAAAATTTAAGATTTGTTTTATTAAATTATTAAAGTGTTGTATACTAAATGTTTTATTGCTAAAAATTAAAATAATTTATGAAGTTTGCCATTAATGAGATGATAGATAATATAACGTATATAGTGAAATTTCTGTAACTATTTGTAATTGTTTAGAAGCATGTACATGCTGTTGCATTTAACCGAAATAACAGGATAATGTGTTTTTAAAGTAAGGAAGTAATTTGGTTATATTCTGATAGTTTCCCTTTAACAAGAAAAAAGGATGAGTAAATGAATCAGATAAGCAGTATTTAATTCTTTTAAAAGAAGATAGCAAATGTATTCTACCTGATTTTGCATTTTTTGTGGAATAATTCTTTATTTAAGAAGGAAGCATAAGGGGTACCTTTTGGATTATTTGGCTTTATATAATGGATATACTGAAAATAGTCTGTATGTTTTCTCTCAAAGATTGTCGGTATCAACTGTGCAATTTAAAGAATGCTGTCTTTCAGGCATGGAATTGGAAAGACAAAAAAAGCTTTTAACCTGATAGTTGTATGTACGTACATGATGTACACACACAAGCTCCCTGCACAGTAAATCTGTCTTCCAGCATGTAGCTTGGAGGAAACAGTCTACAGTAAATCTAGAAGCTAGTTTTAACTTGGTACCCTTTAAAAAAAAAAACTTATATAAAACAAGCTAGTAAAATTTAGGGTCAGTATTTGATGTATCTTTCTGTCATGACAGTAATTTTTCACATAATAAGGTCTTTGTAGTGTCAGACAGATTGTCATCCTTAATTTACAATTAATCTTCATCACGAACTCTTACCTGACTATGAAAAGAACCTCTATTGTTCCAGGAAGGTAATTTGTAATGTCATTATAAATACTGTTGAAGTTTAAAATACACAGGCAACTTGATTTTTTTAAAATGTGCTTGTGAGATTATGAGGACATTAGTGGAAATAACTGTCACTGATTGATTGCTGAGCCCCAATTGGCTTTTTCTGTTCCTTTTTTTCCCCTATGTGAATGTTAGTGCTATGAAGTTTTGATATGCGTGAACACTACCCAATGTGCGGCAATAAAATAATACAGAAATGATTGTAAGTTATTATTGCTAAAAGGGCATTCACAGTGCTACATTTTATTCTAAAGATGTGACTTGCCTTCTGCTTTCATGATATAATTGCTCCCACAAAATGACAAAACATATTTACACATGAAAACAAGAAAATGCTTTTATGAGTCCAGTCTCATTTTGACATTTGCATATGCTGTATGTTATCTTCTTATCTGCTCTCACTAAGTAATAGTCTAATGTGTCTATATCAAACACGGCCTTATTTTGACAATTAGTTACTGTAAATGGTAGCTTTGAAAAATAACTTATGCTAAAAGGTCACATATGCTAAATATTCATTAATATGATTTTGTTCTTTTTGATAAATTAGGTCATTTAAAACAGTTTTAGAAAAATCTATTTTTTGATCTTGCAGTATAATCAGCAGTCTTACAACTCGAAAACTCCAAAGAAAGAATAAAAGCTTGTAGTCTCTAAAATCTTACTTCTTGGCTTGTTGATTCCCTCTCCCCCACAATTACAGATCTATTAGGTGAGATGAAGCTAGTCGTTATAATCTGTGATGAAACTTAGAATCTAAGTTTGACATGACATGATACAGAAAAATCAAGGCTAAATTAATTTGTTCAGTCAGTTTCCAACCAAAACAATGGCAATGTAGTCTCTTCATTTTTCAGCATTCGTTTGTTCGGTTGTTCGTTATTCGGTTATTTCATCATTTGTTTGTTTAAATATTAAAACTGTGAGATAAAGATATTTCACCTTCTGTTCTAAAATGTTCTGTGCCTCTAAAAATGTTGAAGGAGAAAACACTGAGAAACTTATAGAGGGTAATATAATAAAAGTAATAGGAGGTAAATATTGTTCTTTTTATATATAAATACTTGAAAAATATGGGAAACAGCAGACTACTTATTACTGTGCATATGTGAATTGGTATGGGCTACAGTAGTGGTATTGCCTTCCTACACTGCAGTGACTGAATTCTGTTTGTAAAATTTCCTTAAAAATGTCCAATTTTAACTCATTTCCATGTGCATCCACAATATGCAATGGTGGCACACAATTGTTTTCCCTGTAAGACATATATCTGAATCTTAGTGCTCTCGCTAATGTACAACATTTATGCACTTATCATTTACTGAGTAACATTCATTTGTAAGAGTTGTTCAGGAGATATTTACTGTATATATTTAAAAAAATATGGTGATGCATAGAGCACTTGGCAGTCTATCCGAGGCTAAAGAAAGCTTCCTTCTTTCTGTTCCGATGCTGTGTCCACACTTCCAAAGACTTCAGTTAGCAGTTCCTATAGCTCTTAAAGAAGTGATTAGAGTCATGATTGCTCACAAATTGAGTCTTTTTTCTGCTTGACACTGATCCTGTGATAGTCTCCCCACTTAATCCTCACTAGCAATTTGCCTATAGTTGCAGCTAACAGGAGGTGATTAGAGGGGAGTTGCCCATTGCCTTTTTACTTCTGTTGTAGTGGCATGTTAGACAGAGGCTAGTGAATCAAAGCTGTTTTCCTATTAACTCAACACCTCCTAATGCATTAGACCCACTTTTATCTAATAATAGTGTTCAGCTTCTAACACTATTTTAATGGTATCGGGTATTACTTTTAAACTGCTACAGTGAGCATTTTTAAAATTAGAGAACAAAAGTCAGTGTTTTTAAAGCAAAATAATGACACTAAAGGGTCTCTTCTCCCATGAATGCACGCACATAATTCCCATTTATGTTACTGAGAGTTTCCTTCATGCATTGATGCAAGACTAGAACCTACATGCTGTAAACATTCATTACTTTCATGACAGTGCTTGTGACAGGTAACTGATGTAATAAGTTTAAAGTGATATGACATATTTGCAGGTCAGAAAAAGCACCATTAACAAAGGAGAAAAAGTATCGAGAGTTAACTAATCCAAATACCAACTATGATGAACCATAACACCAAGGGTCTGAGTTAAAATCAAAAGAAGCAAGGGTGATGAACATGCAGAATGCATTTCATCCTTATTTTGTCCCATTGAACAAAGATATTAAAGGGTTACGATTTGCTGGGGCCTACCTAAGATGAATGACGCAGCAGACAGGATTTTCAATCTCAAGTCTGAATGCCATCATTTTGTAGGTTTTAATTTACACACTTGACATTACTGTTTTTGTGACTGAATTTCTTTTTTTTTTTTTAATTTAAATGTTTACAGACAACCTTTAATATGGATGGTAAATACTAACTTGTGACATACTTCCTCTGAAGTATCCAATAGTATCTTGGCTTGGGTACGATTACTGAGTTCAGCGAGTAAATGTAAACTTTGAGATCCATAGCACAGACCAAAGAGAATAAATATATACTTAGGCCATTTGAAATGTCAATTCTTGACATTACAGATTATATCAATAGATCAGAAACTAACCTGTCACCATGCAATCCCAATGAATGCAGTATGATTGAATGGGGAGTAAAGACAAAGTACTACAGGGTTGGTATCTGTGGTTAACAAGGCCTACTTAACAACCTCCATTGATCATTATTACTTCCTGGCCCTCCATCTTCACTCTGGGTTTTGAAAGGTGTATTTTTAAAACAAGTTAGCTAACATGTTTAAAGACCGGTAAAACAAGGGAAAATTGTATTTTAACATGTTAGCTAGTCAAAATAAAAAGTAAGATTTAAAAAAACAAGACAAAAAAGTACTTGTATCTTAGTTTAGACATGCCTACACCTGCTGTTGCTGCTTAGACAAAGCCCTCAAGAATTCCTCTTTTAACTAAAATTCCTTACTTTACTGGGAACTTTAGGATGAGTGCTGCTTTTTTTCACCTTCCTGCTCCTGTCTCCCACCCTTGGGTAGACAAAACTACCTGTCCCTTGGGAGTAATAGCAAGTGTGCAATACACACCCATGCATTCTGTGTCACACCTTCTGAATTTGTCAGCATATCAGCATGTATCTTACGGATACACCTTCGAAAAAAAGATTAAATTCCGCAATGGTAACAAAGGTGAGATGATTTACACCATGATGTCTGACATAGAGCTACTTGCAAGTCTAGGCTTTTGTCTTTTAAAAAGTTAGAAATTACAGAAAAACATCTGAATGTCAGATCTTATTGCCCTGCCTCATTTGACTGGCAAAGCCAATGATGGCATTCTCACAGATCACTCTTTCATTGGAGTTACTCTTGGCTTCCTGTCTATTAAACTGAAGCTCAAAACCTTCAGTGATACTGTAAAGAGCCTTTGATTCAGCACCCCTAGTTGAGGGTGTGTAAGAAGGGTGGCCAGACAGCAAGTGTGAAAGATCAGGACAGGAAGTGTGGAGTAATAGGTGCCTATATAAGGAAAAGCTCAGAATATCGGGACTGTCCCAATAAAATCAGGAATCTGGTCACCCTAGGTATAATCTAGGAAATGCTTATCGTTTTTTATTAAATCTCTGAAGCAACTGACTCGTTCATTAGAAAATACTTATTCTGACTGGAGTCCATTCTGGATTCTTTTCTGTACCAACATGTGTTTTGATCAAGAACTATATTATCCGTCAGCATATTGGTCTTTTCATTTTGACTATATACATACATCATGTTTCAGAAATTTATATTGTGACTGTAATAATTCATCCTGTACATTTAGACTCACAGTGTCTACACAACTAATGGCACCTGTCAATTTACTTCTGTTGCTGGAAGTTCCAGACAGCTGAATAAACTAATTTCTTTCATCTGTGAATTGCCCATCGTGTTTGGTTTTACCTGGCAAATCTTAATCAAACATTAAAAATGTGAAGAGTTCTGTTATAATTGTGTAAAGTGTAATGAAGTGATGATAAAATGCATCACATTTGTGTAACTGTTGACTGTGTACTGTAAGACTACCTGCAAAATATCTTTCCAAAATTATTTAAATTTATTTAATATTTTTGAAAGATTAGATAGAGAATCCTAGAAAGTGAAATCCTGTATTCACTGAATAGGTTCTTCATGTGCAGTATGGCCTAGCCCAACCTTCTTGAACAGGAGGGTCACACACAAACCTATGCACAACCTTGTGAGAGCCAGACAGATTCTACATATTTTAATAAGATTTAAAGTCACCTGTATTGATTTATATTTTAACTTCAGCTTCATTTATATGTATTTTGATGTTGTTTCTTTGTATAGTATTGTCTATTTACACACTTGGGCAAACTAAAATTATGTAAACGTGATGACAAAATGCTAATGAATCGGACGTTAGTATATTGTTTTAAAACAGACTTTGGGCCTTATGAAATGCTCTAGTGGGCTGTGTACAGTCCGTGGGCCGTAGATTGGACCCCAGCCAAGAGGAGGCCACATCTTGTAAGTGTTGCAATGGTAGATCAGTTTTCATGCTTATTCAGTCCTTGGTCTTTCGGATAAGACTGCTTATTCTAAGAGTGAGTGATTATTTGGGCAATGAGGACACCTGTCCACTAAGAACAGGGCTAAAACCTGCCAATTTATTTCTAAAGGACATTGAACAACAGTTTCAGTTGCTATTCAGCTATGCTCCTCGTTTATGAACCATGTCACATAGAAATGAAAACCTTTGAATCCCCTGAGAAGTAGATGAGGAGTAACCTGTTTTTTAGTCAGGTCATTTCTCAAATCTAACACTACAACCTTATATGTACAAAAATTAATTTTGAATCTTTGGAGCCATCAACTGTAACAGGACAAAACAAAGTTTTGGGATGGTTTTAACTCAGAAAGGGGGACAGTGTGTTTCTCAAAACTTCTAAAAGATAGTTTTCTATACCAGAATGACGATATTGTATGTTAGTCATTTTCCTTTTCTCCCTCTTTTTCCTCTCCCTTCCCTTGAGGGCCTAAAATGTGAGGGGTTTCTATAATGGGAACTCTGAAAAATGCTTAATTGGTGTTTGGCAACATAAGTAGGTGTCATTTGTGACACAGTGGAGCAGAAAGCAGGCACAACAGAAAGAAGGCTTAGATTCAGGATCCACAGCTATGTGAGGGTAAAAAAATGAGAAGGGATATAAACCCTTCTACTTTGTGATGTAACAACTAACTGCCCAGGGTTAGAAACAAACTTCTTCCTGGGCGCAAGCTTCAGAATTTCCCATAACGGGGGTTTCTTTTACCTTCCTCTGAAGCATGTGGTAATGGTCTGTTAGCAATTCGTATGCTCCTGTTAGCAGTTCGTATGCTCCTGTAAAGCGGTATGTTGTCACAGGGTACCAGAAAGGACAGTCCTGTACAATTTGACTAAGGTTTCGTCCACACTTACATCGGTGTGTAGAGACACTGCGCGCCTAGCCAGCATGGGTATAAACATCAGTGCGGATGGCGAGACACAGCTTATGCGAGTAGAACCACCAGAGTTCACACCCTACAGGGCTCTCTGAGTGCCCAAGCAGTTCCTCCTTCCTCTCCGCTGCTGTTTTTAGCAGTGCAGTGTCCTGCTGCCAGAGCCTTTCCCCGCTGCCGCCCCCAACAGAGCCTTTCCCCGCTGCCGCCCCCAACAGAGCCTTTCTCTGCTGCCGCCCCCCACCAGAGCCTTTCACTGCTGCACCCCACAGCGACAAGAGCCAAGGCAGCCTGTCTTTCAGTTCAGCATGTAGCTAAAGGCGTAGCACCTGGACCCTACACGCTGCCCTGAGTGTAGCAGCGGTGGTATACCATTACCAGACCGTGTCTGCTTGAAAACAAGACGTGTCTCAAAAGCCATGCAGTGTCTCCACGTGCAGTGAAATAGACAGTGTGGGGTTGGCCAGGTGGAAGAAGTCAGCAGAGGCAACACTCACTGCACATGCTTCTTTCTCTTTGTAGAGCCTTCTCAAGACTTTGGGTGAAGGATAAGAGTAAAAAGGGTAATTACCAAACATCTTCCTTTCCCTTGCCCTTCTGGGAATAGGGAATGAAAGACCTGCTAGCAAAATGGGGTCCCAGTCCCTGATTTGGTCTAGCTGCTCCAGTAACACAAATAGTAATAATAGGAAGCAAAGTGGTTACTCTGCTGCTGTGTCCATCAAGCATGGAGCTCACCCCTTTACCTCATTTTTCATTTTCAACTCTCTCAGAAGAGAAGAAGCCAGCAGGAAAGAAGATGAGGAGAAGGATCAGAAGGAACAGAGAATTGGCTCTCAGGCAGTCAGCTCCAACTCCAGGGCTGGACTGAGGCTTCCCTTGGGGATGTACTCTTCCAGTTCTCCTGCCCACGCCTCCTCTGGTCAGTCACGTTCCCAGCCCTATGGCAAACTCCTCTGTGTTAGTCCTCAGCTTCTCTAGCATGGGTAAGGGATTGTTGCATCTTCAGGCTTTATAGTTTTCTGAGAATAATTCACCCTTTTCCTCCGACTATGTCATAACTGGGATCCCAGTTGAGGATCCTCCTTCCCCCATTCTCTCTCTATGCCTGTGGGGCCTCATGCTTCAGCTGCCTTTTCCCATCTTCCCCTCTGTGCACACACTTCTCCCCTCAGCTGTGGGAACCTTTAATTGGCCGTAGCTGCTAGAAGACTGCAGCAGTCCCTCCCTCTGGCCTTGCTTTAGAAAGTTCCTCCTCTGCCTATATCAGTTTGGAAGCAGGAAAGCTGTTGTGTGTGCTCCCTAGCTGCTGTCTGCTGCTGCAGCATTAACACCATCTCTCTGCCCTCTAGATCTCCTGTAAGGAGACACTGTCTTTAGTTTTCTCAGGGCTTCTTGCATCACTCCTCTTTCTTTACAGTGCAGTTCTACTCTGAATCGTGGTTGTGTGAATAGCATTGTGAGGGTCCTATATTTATGATAGCCAAGGGGTTTCAGTTTCAAATGTGCTGAATTTGAAAACAAAGTGTTTTTATATCATTGAAATTTGCAAACTCAGTCTAGGATATTTCTAAATTATTTCCATCTCTCATCACCAGTAATAAAGGTGGTGAAAATCCAAGGATGACCTTAGTGACACCTGTGCAGTTCTCCTACCTTGAATATGCTGGCTCAGGTGCACTGATCGGAACTTGGGGTGGGATTTTCAAAAGCTCTTAAGTGACCCAGAGCGTAAGTCCCGTTTCCGACTAGAGGGGGCTTTTCAAAATCCCTCCATAGTAAACAGTACTATTGATGAGGCACAAAATGAACAGAATCTTCAGCTCCATATACCTTGGCTAAGTTAACTCAGCAGTGCTAACAGGTGTAACCAATAGCAAACACTTATGTTTGACACTGCGTTGTCACTACAAGTCCGAGTAACAAGGTGCAGATCTGTTGAGTAGCAATGTGCCGTTTTTACAATCACTCCTTTTTGGAGTAGAATGGCACTTTAAGGCCCATCTTAGGAACCAAATGCAGCAATGTCAGTGCAGTCTCTACCTCCTCTACCTTGCATCTAAACAGGCCTATTGAGAGCCAGATGGTCTTGTCCCTAATGCCTCCCTCTAATGGCCAATCTCCCAACAGAATATTATCCCTTTTAGCTAGTAAATGGGTTCCCCCCATCATGAGTATCTGAGCAAAGAAAGGGGTGGAAGAAGGTTATGGGTTTTGTTTTTGTTTTTTCTGAGTCCCAGACAAAGGATTTTTCAGCTCTATGGGCTGGTTTCATAGCTCCAGAGGCAGGAAGAGTTTTATCAGACGTTGGAACTGCCAGAGAAAGACCCAACAAGAAGTTTCTCTGCTCAGAACAGGAAAAAGCCTTTTACTTGCATTGCTTCACACTGACAAAAAGGCAGGTGGCTTCCCACAGAGTTTGAATCTGTGCCGCCTCAAGAGCAGATTACGTGAGATCCGTTTCAGGATGCAGATCTGTCAGTCTCTCCTTCGGGAGGACTGTCATGGGATATATTTTTTAGACACATTTATGCCGGGATACAGCTGTCCTTCCTTTGGTAGTGTTGCCCATTTTTGACCTGAGTGGATAGTCAAAGCTTTGGGGTCCAGTGGAAGTTCCACTTGGCGGTTGAAATTGGTGGTAGTCAGGTATTTCTTTGATGCTTTCTTTTTGTTTTTTAACACAGAGTACACATGGTCCTGTGTCTCTGTAAACAGAGGAAATCAAACAGTAGGAAACAGCTTCTTTTGCTGACAGCACCAAGAGAAGCGTTTTCAGCCTTCAGCCCTGGCCCGAAAATCTCTCTCCAGGTTTCCTCCAGGGCCAGCTTCCCATTTTCAGTTGCTCCGTCAGGCTGTGTCTGTCATTTTTTTTGGCTCTCCACAGTTTGTTTGTGTGTTTCGCCTGCCCACCCCTTCATCCCCATGCCCAAATCAAGACACAGCAAGAGCTCTTGGGCAGGGTCGCACACTCTTTTTGTCTTAGATGGGGCTTATGCTGACAGTTACATTAACTAATGCGTGAGGAACACACCAGCAGTTATCAATTAGGCATCCGCAAGCTTATTTCAAGGAGCCGTGAGGCCCACGGCTGAAGCCCAGAGCCCCCGCGGGACAAGAATTGGGAGCGAGCTTTGTGGTGCCCCAAGCCCCAGTGCTTCCCCCATGGCCTGAGCCCAAGCACCCCTCATGGGGCTAATGCCTGGCATCTCCTGCAGGGCTGAAGCTGGGAGCAGACCCGTGGGGAGCCCCAAATCCCAGCGCTCCCCAAAATGCAGTGCCCCGGTGGAGCTCAAGCCAGGAACAGAACCACAGAGCTGAAGGGTGGAAGCCAGAGCTGTGGGGTTGAAGCCCTGGTGCCTCTCCCACCAACCCGTGCCCCCCCTGCTCCACACCCGAAGCCTTGAGCCCCCCAGAACCCCATCTGGCGGCTGAAGTCCAGAGCCCCAAGGCCCCATCCCTCCATGGCTGAAGCCCCAAGGCTCCCTCACACCCAGTGGCTGAAGCCAGGAGTCCAGAGTCTCTGTTTTCAGCAGCTCCTTGGATGGATCTCATTATCCTCTGGGCTTCTTTACATAGAGGGGTGCAAGAAGTCCATTGTCATTCGGAGCATGTTTGTTTAGTGTTCCCATTTGGTGCCAGTGTTGTTGCATATATCAAACTTACACAGCTTCACAGGGATCCCCAGGAGCCCTTATATTTAGCATTTAGATTTTTAAAGGATTTTGCAGTTACAAAAATCTGCAACTTATCCTTCTGCAAAATCTCCCCTATATTTATCTAGTAAAGCCCCATGGAAATTAAATGAGGACAAATTTGGCCTGTCAGATACATTTTTAACACAATTTTTGCTGTGTGATGGAGTTTGAGATGATAGCAGATTGTTGAATGATGGGAATGTGGCTGTATATGTGGTTAATCATTAATCAATTATTTATTAATATTAATTTATATAATAATTAATCACATAGCCTCTGGGCTGCAAACATTATTTTAAAAAACAGGGTGCAGAATATATTGATCAGTGTCCATGCCTGATATCAGTCAGTCATCTTCCATGACGCTGTACACTACCTCTTTTAACCTCTCCTTAGGCAATAAAAGAGAGAGGCCTTATATCATGTCCTCATAGCTATCACATTTCAGCTCTGACAAACAATGGAAAGAAATGGTTTATGATCTTCCTTTGAAAAAGCTCAGCGCCTAGTGCTCCGACGTTCAAATTTAGGGTTGACAGAAGGACTGACCTTTGCTGCTGTGGTGAGCAGAATAGTGGCCTCTTAAAAGTAGCAGGAACCAAACCATGTGGGGGATTTGTAGCTCAAAAACAAAATGAATTGCACATGGAAACACAGCCTTCGGCGAACTGATGCAATATTCGTCCAGTGCCTTTCAGCTGGGGGCAGCTGCGTACTCAAGCTGTAGCTTCTGAATGCTCTTCACACTAGACCCATGTGGAGCACAGCAGAGGTCTCAAAGGAGTGCATATCAGTGACCAAGTGCAATTCTGAGGGCGACGGTTGCAATCAACCTATGCAGTGAGAGAAGGCCTTTTTGTCACCAGTACTAACCTAGGAGCAACCAGGGGCCTAAAAACTCCCTTCACGTATGAACTTCTGAATCAAAGTGTTGGTGACCTCCTCAACAGTGTGTCTACACTAGGAGCTGGGGGGGCGATTCCCTTGCTCATCTACACATATGCTCAGTAGCTGCCATCAAGCTAGTGAGTTTAAATGGCAGCGTAGCCGAAGTAGCATGGGTAGAAGCAGCAGAGGCTTGGCTTAGCTATGCAGTGTCTTTGTCCACCAGTTTCAGCAAGGTTTGTACGTGGCACACCTAAGCTGTGCCTCTGCTGTCACTACCCTTGCTACCATGGTACACCGCTATGCATACTCACGATGTATACTATATATGTGTATATACGCTGTGTACATCTTCATGAGAGCTAGTGAAAGCATACGTATGCGAGCTGAGGAGTCGCACTTGTAGCATAGATGTAGCCAATACTGGGGCTTAGAACATTCCTACTGTTCCCTCTGATTTCCACCATCCTTTCAGCATTTTTTTCTCATGTCTAGATCTTTATTCCAAAGTACAAATCAACATGTGCATCGCTTCCCTCCATGTGTATAAATACATCTATGTAATTGTGTGTGTGTGTAAATACCTATTTCTTCCCACTACTCAGGAAGGAGGAAGAGGAGAGCTACCTTTTTTATGTTACAAATTTCACTTACCCATGAGTATTAAAGCACACTGGAACCAGTATATTTGCATAGTGCTCCAATACCTATGCTGAGGGCCTTTTTTTAATTAAAGCCAGCGTGGAACAGCTTTGTCATCAGGGATTCTTATTTTCAAAGTACTGTGATGTGTAACTTGTAAAATGCTCTAGTTCTCTTGCCTAGAAAGAAGTCAAATATGGTGAATGTGATGCCATTGAGCAGAATTTGTTTTCCCAAATAATGTGTAAAATACATTGGACAAGTTTGTGCTTATCCCTGTGTGTGCGCGTGCGTGCGTATGTGCCAGGAGAAGGCAAAAGGAACCTCTTCAGTCCTTTCTTGTATTCTTGTGCCAGGGTTGGCTCTCCTTGGGCCTTTCATCTTCAGTGGACCCTGTGCATCATTGTCCTGCAGCCTCTTTCTGCCAGCTACACTGGCCTAAGGGGGTCACAGGACAGGCACAAGTCCCTGGGAAAATACTGCACACAGAAGGGCCCCCTATGCCTGGAACAGAGCCACTTTTACCACTTCCACAGGAAAGCTAACTTCAGGGAGCCTTTCAGGGTGGATCTGGGGCTGAAGCGGGGAATGAGCATGCTGTAGAGAGAGGGGACAGACTGAGTGTGAGAAGAAAGGCATGGCCATTGTAGTTCTACATCCTGGCTGTCCAATAAGGGCTAAGAGCACAAATTAAACCACGTGAAAGCTGCCTCCCCATCCCTGTACTAATGTGGCAATTATTCTAGCCTTTCCAAAGGAGTAAATGCAGGAAGTGTGGGGCTATGGGCTTTTGCCCCCCTATTCCTTCTATCAAGCCCCTAGAAACTGCTGCTCTCATGAAAATCAGCTGTATGCCAGTCTCTTTCAGAAGATAGATTAGCTCTCTGTCTCCTCTGTGTTTGCTGGATCTCCTAGAGGCCATGCTGGAGTCCCATGCTGCATGGAGTACCTTCTCTTCCCCCACAATTCACAGCATACCCCATAGTGTACTAGCAGATATACCATGTGTCTATTCAGCAAATAATTCTGTGCAATAATATAACTGAAAACAGAGAAAAGAATTTTAACACACATTTCCAACGTTTAGCGTGCTTACAGCTTTACAAGTTCTGGGTTGAGTCCAGAATACTCTCTTCTGCTTCTAAAGAGTTTACCACCTTGTTAGTGCTGTAACGTATTTCGTGGGTATTGAGCTTGTCATAGTAGCCTTGATTCTATTTACTCTAAAAAAGTAAGTGAGCTGTGCTATTTTACAGATGTGTACCATAGCTCCATGGCGCAAATGTTATTGCATGCATAATTTGAATTTTACTGCCACCACCTTTGCACTGATCAGTTTGACCATCTGTAAAATGGTGTTGCCCACTGAACTAAAGCAATTATATTTGTTACTTATTTAACAAGTCATTGAAATTGGAGTGGACATATGCTACTTGTTCTGTGACTCCTTGTCCTCCATCTATATTGTCCACATTATTAAGATAACATTTTGATTTCCATTAAACAGCATGAAAATCTACAAGACGATGCAGAGTAAAATAGTGTTGGCTGGCCCTTCTGTTCATTATAGAAAATGATAGTATAACAAGTAAGCACTAACAGAAACAAATAGCAATGCTGTCTGATTGTCAAAGGATATGTTTAATCTGCTTTGTGATATGAGTTTTCACATTTTCCGAGTTCATGGGCATGAAATGCACCTTATCATAAACTATCCTAGAGTTTAATTATCTTCTTCTGTTTGATTAAATTACGAACATGTTCTTCAAAAATGCAGTTCTGTGTTTGAATAAGTGCAATATGCAAAAGTGTGAAAATTGCCTCTTATATGATACTCAAGTGAGAAGCAGTGGCTTTGTGGTGTCATATTTTGAGAAATTATTTAAAGACACACAAAAGGACACTGTTACTATGTTATTAATCTTAAAAATTGTTGATGCTCTGTGCAGTGTGTTTTTCTAATTAGAGGAAAGCTAGAGAGTGCCATTTCCATAATCGACATGGGAACAGAAACTCAGCAAATTTCATGTATTTGCAATGAAACTGCTCCTCAGCAACATAAAAATGGCTTTTATAACATAAAGGCTGTAATTAGAATAAGTCAAATCAGTTGGAAACGATTAAAGCCAGAGCAGGCTAAGCTGCCTTCTAAATATTTGTCTGGAGATTAGTCCTACTCTTACAGCCCCTGAGAAGCATCTTTGATTTACTTATAATGCTTGACGTGGCAAAGATAATCCTGCAGTAGGCAAATGAACACAAATTTAGATGTGCTGTTAGGCTCTTTTTGTTGATTTGACAGGAGGCAGCACATTGGAAATGATGTTGGAGAAATGAGTATAGGGTCACATTAGACAAATTGCTTAAAAAAGCCATGATCATCAATTTAAATTCTTTTAAAAATGTACTCATTCTTTGGAGCTTTTAGGATGCACTTTAGAAGTCCACATGGAATAATTTTCTGCATGTCAATGCGACAGTTGATGTGAGTCTCATTGTATTTAAAATTATAGTCCTGAGATGGGACTTTCTGCATGTTGCATGTCTGACATCAGCTATTAAAATACAAGTAAATCTTGGCAGGTATAAATTTGAAGAAGAAAAGAGATTATGTAAGAAAATCAGAATTGTTAATACTAATCAGCTGGGCTATGAAATAGTGGCTATCTGCTCTCCAAACAGTTCCGATAAAGCACAGATATTGTACAGCCAATTTACTCCGCAACTCCCTTGCCTCAAATGGATAGCAAGGGGAGGAGATACAAAGCCCATGCAGTTGATTGACTGGAAATGCTGATTGGCCATTTCATTAGCTTGTGTATTTAAGAGCATTGGCAGAAAGTAACTGATGTAATAACCAGTCTGTGTTTTAGCATCACGACTGTCTACATCAGTGTTAAAACCCTTGGATGCATGTGATGTCATAGGATAGAGCTGGCAAGAATTATCAATTGTAAAAAACTGGATGATTCTGAGAATGGTTTGAGACATTAGCTAACTTTGAAGCAGATGGATCAAATTCTCACTGATCTAGTTTTCCTCTCATTTTGTAATCTCCACAGAATCCCAAACTTTTTGTGTGTCAGTGTTTAGCAACTGCAAATATAATCAGTCTAATGTATTCTCTTACTGAATTTTAAACCAGCCCATTAAAACTCCTTTAACGTGCTAAAGTAAGCTTCAGAGAGGGTTTCCATTTCATCTTTATTGAACTGAGGCTATAGCACTCTTTCCCTTTGCACCACAGTGAGAAGCTGTCAATAATTCAATAGCCATGGCCTTGATGGGCCAAGGCCTAACTTAGACTTTAAACAGAGCCAAGCAGCTTCTCAAAGTGTGATGTGCTGTCAATGCCTGACTGATCTATACTGCATGAATTCGCCCTCAGCTCCTGATGGATCCCTGGGAATAAAAAGAAAGCAATTTTAGAAGTAGACCCAGTGTGAAGCACCCGTTTGTTTGGAATCTTTAATAAGGGGAGGTTGTGTCAGTAATGAAATTCAGTGAAGTCACTGCAGTTTGGTTGATAGGGTCCACATTATTGTCTCATTGAATTGCATTGGTGCATTTACAAGGCCTTAGAAAAAATGCATTATATTCATATGTATATTGGTGCACTGGAGCAAGTTCACAAAACCGATAAAAACACTTACCTAAGAGCTAGTTACATGTAAGATAGTTTGTCCTGATTTACGTCTTTTAGTTGTATCAATATTATATTGCTAAAACAGTCAAGATGACAAAAAGGGGAGTGATCTGCTTGTTAGGGTAATGAAGCTACTGGTCATTGATTTTTGTTTTTTCTCAGTTATTGAAGTTTATAATGCATTAATCTCCTTTGAAAATATTGTAAGTCAAATGTGTTTATATTTTATAATTGACTTGGAAGCTGCAAGATTAAATTACTTTTCTTAAATCTAGAAAAGTTACACCAGTGTGGTAGTTGGTTGTATTTTAATTCTTTTAGCCTTTACTTTGTATGTAAGCGTAGCAGCTGAATTATATCTCCAATGCCTTTGAAATGGTTTAGAGAAAAGGTTTTAAATAGGGCTTCCAAATGTCTGTATAAAAATAAAAAGCTGGCATCATTAAAAGTGTACTTAGCTATATTTTAATTTTTAAAGCATTTCAGTTTTGGTGCTTTTGTTGTTAAGCTTCTCTTATGATAAGATTTAATTGGATTTAAGAAAAACAATTTTAATATTGCTATTCGTAGTGTTAATGTTTATGTTGTGTCATTATTTTCTTTATAAATCGCTATTTTCTGAAGTTTTCATCTCTGCAGAAAAATTCACTGGGCACATAGCTTCTCAGCCTGGGAGTCCTTTCTTTGGATAGATACAAGAGAAGCTGATAGAAAAGCCGATGTGTCCATTTGTATGTTTTAGAAATGGAAAAACATTATCTAGTGGATTTAATACACCTGGTGTTTTTAATATTTTGGTTTTTTTAAGTTTTTTTTTTTAATCTGAAACAGTTTAGTCCTTTCCTTCTTGTTATCTTTCAGAATACCCAGGATTTAAATCTTTGGTTTACAGAGCAAACTACTTTAGCCTTCAGCTATTCTATGGAGAAATAGATGGAATTAAAATAACTACATTATTTAATTAGAAAATGGCATGTGTATACTAACTTTTTTTTTTAACCCAGTACCCAAACATGATTTTGCTTTCGTGGCATTAGAAGCCAATCCTCCAACACCTAAACTGGACAAGTTCCCATCGGAGTACCACTGAATAAGTTTTGCATATGAATACTGTTGATGTGGCCTAATCTTTGTATTGGCCTCGGTCTCCGTGGTATCATAAGCCACCCACCTACACATTAATTTGTGCATGAAGAAAGAGTTACATTCTTGATTTCCTATAATGCTTGATGTGTGTCATGCTTGATGTGCAAAACTGCGGCAGCATCGTTGTTGGTGAAAGCATGCAATATATTTCAGGCCAACAACCTGTCTATTAGAAGGTTTACATCACAGGTTTTGTAGCAGATTTAGTTCAGTGGGTAAACTCCATCTTTTTAACAACAATCTTCAAAACTATTTTACTTTTTTGGGACAATGAAATATTTTTTTAAAGTCCCCAGGTGATGCATGTGTATATGAGGGGCAGTAAAGGACGTAGAATATCCATTACTGTCTATTGGGTTATGAATCTAGATTTTGAATAGTGCCTTAGACCTTGATCCCACAATTCTTTGCAAAACATGCAGGAGGGTATTTCAGGGTGTTATGCTCCAGCATAAACATGAGCAGTGACTGAGCTGGGCACAAATGATGTTGGACTCTAAGTGTAATGCTGTACTTTGAATGGAAGCAAGCCTCAAATTCAGTTCCTTATTCGTAAGAGCCAGGATAAAAAAGAAGCAAGGCGTTGGAGAAGAAAATTTTGGTTATAGAGACTTGGATTTAAATAAGATCCTCAGGATGCAAATTAGATGCTTAGCTAATGATTCCTCTTTGACCCTACTGCTGCATCTAGACAGAATAATTTGATGACTACATAGCAGCGCTATTATAACTGAAGGATTAGATTATCATGCACTTCCTATCTAGACCATTATTAGTTACCTTGAACTTAATATACACATGGGCACTCCACAGCTAGATTGGAGAGGATCTAGCACTTAATATATTGTTGCACAATATATGTTAAAGTGAAGTCCATAAGAGTGAAACTAAAAGCATGAATAGCTGGGCTTTGTGTACGCATCTCCATGAGGGTTGCATGTGGGCCATGGGACTATAGCACATTCCCTCAGTAGCCTACTCCAACTTCACGTTTTGTGAGACACAAAATCCATGTAATCATAGACATGACTCCAGTCTTATTTTTATATGCTTACCTTTTCAGAGCCAGCTCTAAGCCTCCCCTTGGTAATATGGAATGGGCAAGGAACCCTACATAGTCACTCTGCCAGCACTTCACTAGGCACAGCCACATCACTGGGCTTTAATGGTGTGAATTACTTTCAATATCTCCAATGAATTTCTCTTAGATTTTCAAATGTAAATGCATAAAGGTAGCACTTAAATAAAAGTGGCCTGAATGTCAGAGGTGCTGAGCACCTACTGTTCTCTTGTAGGTCAAAATCAAAAGAAGTGGTAGGAACACTGAACTTCTCAGAATCAAGCTACTTATTGATGTGCTTACCCTTAGGCACCAAGTTAGAAATTGTTGGCCATGTTTTCTTGATCGATATTAATGGCATAAAGGGAGGAGAGAATTAGAGTACTTTTAAGTACTACAGTGACAGCAAAGAAAAACAACCCTATCCAAAACCACCCCTATGTTTCAGCATTTACTTGGGCATAAACCATAAGGAGCAAGGAAATCTTTACTTCATTTTCTTGTGCTCAGGTATGGAAGGGTTCTCAAATCAGTGCTGGAAATTGTATGCCACATGGACTACAGCACATGAGGTCCCAGGGACAAGCATCTGAATATCAGCTTGAATTCTGAACATATGTTCTTCTCATTGGCTTTTGTCACGGCTTTGATGGTCGCTATGCATAAGTGCTATTTGGTTAATAAAATGAAAAAGAATAGAATCCAGTAAGGTACCTGATACCCTACAAAAGTATCACAAGTCTTACAACCTAAAAACTATATTAGCTTTGGCAGACGTAAGGAGCTGCATTTATAGAATTCTGGGTCTATTGTAAGTTTGAAAACAGCCTTGCTTATTGTACAAAATCATTAGAAGCTCTGCATCTGGGAAACACAAGAAACTCGAATGGCTAGGTGAAAGTGAGTAAAAATGAGGAGACTTGCAAACTGCTTTTGCTCCAGGGCTGGTTTTAATGAGCTTGTCCCTAATGAGTTGTCCCTGCAACTAGCTTCAGGCCTAAACAGATGAGGCAGGGGTTCTGCTAAATTTTTGATAGGATTTGCACTGGTTTTATGAGAAAGCAAGCAATAGAGAGTGCAAAGTTGTGTCATGAATCTTTTACGAGACCGGATTGTTGTCCATCTTGTCAGTAGGGATTGTAAGACCTGATTGCTAATAGAGGGATATGGCACATGCACGTTGTTCTGACAAACTTGAATAAATAAGGTGGCGTACACATCATGGAAGTATTTGGTGTGTCAGGAGCAGGGACAATGAAGCGCAATATATCATGATTTTTTATTATAAGACATTATTAAATTGATGAATGGATGTTGCAGACTGTAACCTGATATGGCCCTTTGCAGAAACTGGTCGGGTTCAGCTATTGTCTGTAAGGTTTGATGTGGATCTTCTTGCATTTGCTTCATAGGATTACATTTGATTTAAGTATCCAGTTGTCATTTGATGCTCGTATTATGTTGCTAATATTTCTATTGCTAGGTTTATTTTTATTTTTAATTATATGTATTTGTATGTGTTTTATTAGCAAATTTTGATCTACAAATGTGTGATAGAATTTTTATATCAATAGTTTTCTAAACATTTCTGTTTTTTAACATTCAGTAGGAGAGTTTCTCCATGCAATTTCCTATATCTTTCCTTTTTAATATGAAAAGCTGTCAACAAAAATATATCTTAGATTTAACTCATCCACCACGATGCAATTTTCTTAGTGGCTTAGAAGGTTACAGAAAATGCATGTTCAGCAGCCTTTATTGCATATAGCGTACTGCACTCCCCTCTGCCACACATACAGAAACACACCCTCACATTAATCAGGTAACACATTTAATCGCCTTGGCTATCTGAGCAGCTTCTGTAGGATTTCACATCAGCTCTTGAAAGTCAGGCTCTGGCCTGAAAATTTGGCTTAAAATTGACGGACTGAAGTCCACCAGCTTTCAACCACCACTCTGCTACTGTTGTTTCCAGTGTTATATATATCGGTATAAAGAGAAAATAAGAAACACACAACTATTTTTCTTGGACAAGAAATAGTACCATATTATAGATCAATGAGCTTCTTAGTTGTGATTTTTAGGGGTCACTGAAGTGCAGTTTGAATCCTTATCTTGTGCTATTTCAGTCAAAATAATTAAATGAAATAAAAGTAGAAAATATACATACACACGCACCTATGTGCGGGATACTATGAAGCTAAATTATCAAGTGCTTTTCGTAGACAAAATCAGAATAGTCAAGCATAGGATTATCTCTCAAAATTTAACATTAATTAACATTCCCATTAAAGATGTGGGTTGTGGTATGTTGTTTACAACAGCTTCTAGATTCCCAGTGCCAAATGAGTGCCATATACAATAGAAACACCTTTTTCAACTGGAGACATAAACGAATACAAGAATCAGATTATGCACAGAACTGAATAACGCATGTGAAAATCTCATTGGGATGAGCTGTGCATGGTCTAAGTGTTTTTTTGGGGCGGGTTTTTTTGGTTTTTTTCTGCTTTAGATGAACTTCAGTACAGGCCCAGTTTGAACCCTCTTCCATCAATTAGAATTTTGCCATTCACTTTAGTGGAAGAAAGATTTTTTTTTTTTAATGAGGCTTCCCACTACCCTATTCTTTTAGTTAATTTGTATTGTTGTTTTTAAATTTAACAGTTTGCTATGAGCTTTGTAATATAAGAATCTTTAAAATAACGTGTGGGGGCAAATTCTGCTCTGTTACATGCGTGTAGATCTGAGTAACTACAGTGAAGCCAATAGATTCAATCTAGATTTACAAGAGTTGTGACTGAGAGCAGCATTTAGCCCTCCTAGTGTCTATTCTGTCTGATCTTTCTTCTTTTTCCCGTTTCCTAAAACTTTATATTTCAGTGTCTCATTTCTTTCTTCTGCTTCTTTTCCCTCAAAATTATTTTTCCAGAATGGATGTTATTTTTAATATTTCTATTTGTCTCCTTCTATCTTGCTCCTACTTTCATCTTTGTTTTTTCTGATTCTTGGTCTCTATTTATAAAGAAGTGAGCAAAAGGAAAATTCCTTTAACAAAATAAAAAAAGCTGCGTCAAAGGTTGGTTGTCTGGCCCATCATAGGTGGTGGTAAAGGTAGTGCTTACATATGTCCGAAGACATAGACAGCAGTGTTCTGTGTATTTGAAGTGCTGTAATGCCAAAGTTTAATGGTATAAAATGTAATATTGCAGTAGAGAAAATGAAAGCGTGAATCATAATATTTGCAAAGACTCTGCGTAATTAAGACAAGCTTTTGATAGATGAAGAGGTTCATAAAATGAACTTCTTAAAAAACATTTGATATGGCATAAAAAATAGTGGCAGGTCCATAAATCAAACAAGATGATAAACATCTGATTCAGAATTTAAAATGATTACTTCCCAATACTCACAAAGTAATGGCATTCCTTTGCAGAATTTCAAAGGAATCCCATCAACAATACTTATCAGAATTCCAGTGAGCAGTGGATCATAAAATATGTGTGAAGAGCAGCAGCGTTTCATTTTTGGTCTGCTCCCTAAATTTTTAATGAATGGGCTGTATCCCTTTGCTTATCACCACCATATTTTAGGGTTTGGGACAGACATGCTAAAAGAGTACTTCCCTATTTTAAATTAGGTGATATTTAACACTTAACATTGGGTTTTCTCCCATTATTCAAAAACATACCCGGAGTCTCTACCCTGGGCTCGGCTTATAATACCCACTCTGAAGCCTGTACTACACTGTCTTGATGGCTATTGTTACCTGTGCTAACTGGATTAAAACTAGCTCAGGTAAGCTAGCCCTTGCACAGCTTTTGTCAAATCTTCTCTGCTCAAATTTCAGTTAATGTTGGTACCTGAGTTTTTTAAATCATTGGGGGAGCTTCAGCCTTTGTGGTTGATGAGTCAGCAGAGAAATCCTGTCATAAACATAGCCCATTAGGAGGGCATTAGTGCCAGCTACCTTTAAGGTGTTACTTGGTAGGCTTGCTTCAAGAAAACACCCCTTATTGTGGATGACTCTTTTTAGGGAATAATTGTTGAAGAGGATATAACAAGGAAACTCTAGCACTATTGCAGTCTTCTTGTATTGGTGGTTGAGCTCCTCTTGCTGAGAAATTCAGATCAAGATTTTGTCATGATTCCATTAGACCTGTTAACTGCGTTCAGTACTGTTGGTTTCAGTAACACAGTTATGGTCTTTTGCTCCTTGAGTGACTCCATTCCTTTCTTTCTCAAAGATCCCAGAGGCTAGACATAGCCACAGTGGCAAATAAGCAATTAACTTTCTCACGCAGAGTGCCACAGAGGTCCACTGCTTCAGCTTTTCTCAATGTGGGTATGAGACTGTTGCTGTAAGAAGTGTTAATGAGAAGATGTAGGTTATGTTGTCCTCAGTATGTGAAAGATGCCCTGGTCTGTCTTGTAGCTCCTTTCACTTGACTAATGTAGGGGAATAACTTACTTAGGGCTAGATTTAGGCACCAAAACAAGTGTTCGCATTTTCAAAAGACCTTAATACATTGGGTGCTGTGCACTTTTGAAAACATAACCATTTATTTTGGTGCCTAAATGGGATCCTGAGGTCTTTTAGAAATCTGGCTCTTATTGTCTGGCTACAACCAGGTACTGGAGGAGGGCTAGCTTGCTGATTCTCAGCGCAGATAAGAAGAGTGAGGTTTACAATCCAGAGGTCATGTTACGTTCTCCTGGCTGCTGAGGAAACTGTGGTTTTGGTGGGATTTTCCATCTCTGCTTGGTGAAAAGTGAGTAACCGTTCCCTATTTTGCCCTCCCTCATCCACGATACGGTTCTCACTAGCGTGATCCATGAGATTAGACTAGTGCAGTACTTTTTACAGGACACAGTTTGAGACCGTTCCAAAACTTACATTAGCGCAGAATGATTCAGCCGTCTTATTAAATGGGGATTCACTTCAGGCTGTGTAAGCTGCATTGTCTTCCATTGAGTTTGCAGATAGAATTTTAGATGTTCATTTTGACCTGTAAAGCTCTAAATTGAATTGGTCTTGGCTTTGTGATAAACCACCTCTCTCCTTACGTGATGTCACAGGAAGCAGCAATCATCAAGGGAGGCTTGAGTTAAGAGACCCATTTTAAAAAGGAAAGAGGCTAATTGGTAAAATTTTGTTCATGAAGGGCCACTATCTCCTTTGCTCAAGTGAGTGCTGATTCGTTCATATTTCTGGGCACACAACAAGGCTTCGTCTGTTTTCCTAACTGGGGTTGGATTGAGTCGGAAGAACGTGAGATGCTTTGATAGAGAAAGCAACTGTTAGGTTGAGTAAATAGAATGGGTGACATCTATATTGTTATAGATGAGTTAATTCTTCTATTATGGATTTTGATCCTTAGCTTTGTATATCTGTAATGCTTTACAAGTGCCAAGTGCCTGATTAGGCATTATAAATAAATGTAAGTAAATAAATTGTGAGCTGGATTCTCATCTCATTTATATTGATTTTACAGCAGTGTAAGTATATTGACTTCAGTGGAATCACATCTGACTTACTCTGGCGTAAATGCATGGAGAGTTAGGCCTGGGGTATTTAGCCTGTGTTAGTTTCTGATACAGTTTTAAAAGGTCGTGTGAGAAAGTGTTAGATTGACAACACTGAAGAGTTGTTTATTTACAGGATAGATTTGGCACCCGCAGAAGCTTCCCTCCATCTCTGTCAATTCATCTCATGGGACCACCTTTAGGTAATTCATTCTCACTATATTCAGTTATTGGCCTTTCTGCTCCAAAGAGTGCTAGTTGGAATGTGGTTTTCATGGTGTGGACACTGTCCATTAGGGACTGAACAGAGGCCACCAAGCTCTTTCATACTAGACAGAGGCCATCAAAGAGTTATTGCTTCACTGGACTGTTTGAGTGGGAACTAGAATGTGGGGAAACAGAATATTTGAGCTGAACAATCCAACAATGAAATACTTTTCTCTGAAAATGGTTCAGTTTCTAACAGTATTCTCTGGACAGTGGAGTGTTGTGGAATATTTTTATTTCAAATACTAATCTATGTATGAAAATATTTAATATAAAAGCCATTGTAGATAAAATACTCAAGACTGCTGTGATTACAATTGTGAAATTAGTTTTATTAGCATCACTAGTTGGTGTACTTTTCTACTTCCTCATTTTTAGAAACTGCTCATTGAACAGACCCCTGGAAATGTGCTGTATATTCCATCACAGCAATATACAGGCAGTACCAAATACTTCTCTGCTTCAGCTGAGACCACTGGCCAGACCTCCTGCTCACCTCCCAATTCCCTAATCTAATCTAACTCTGTGGGGTTTATAGGGGTTCATTTAAGCAGCAGAAGCTGTGCTATAATTGTTACATGTGCCAGCAGCGATTTGTACCATCTGGGTATGAAAAAAGAGGCTAGTACTACCACGGAGAAAGATCTTTATTCTATTACCAAGGCAATATAATTCAAGAGCGGCTGCAGAGCAATTGGAAACTGAGAAATGGCCAGCTATGTAGTTATAGTGAAATGTCAAAGTATAATGAAACAGGGGAACTGTACTGCTTGATGGTATGAGCCAAGTTACAAGCAGGTGGCTGCCGTAAATATGTATATAAATAACAATATGGATGAAATGTCAGGATTTCCAGCTGGCTTTGTAAAGGCATTTTAGTAATATTATACTTAGGGTAACAATGTAGTTTTGCAGTTTAATATAAATGTATATCATTTTCAAATGGACAGAGTTGCGTTAGGATTTAGGTATTCTCTGTTTTTATCATGAAAGAAAGTCTTGCTTCAAATACTGTATTTGGTGTAGTTAGAGCACTGAAACAGTTAGCGAAACCTCCATTTGTCTTAAAATCTATTGTAGATTTGCCTCATTAGAGCCATTTTTAATTTACTGGTTAAAAAATGAAACCCATAAGAATGTCAGCCTGTGATTGTTTGAAAGGGAAAACAGATTAGATAAGTTGGCCCCTAAGGTCATGTGCTGTAGCTCTGGAAACCGTCATTCATGACAGGCCTCTGAGCTCAGCCATGATGTAAAGATGCAGTCAGGGGCTACGTTGACTGTGACAATTGATGATTAAAGGACAGATCCTGCAAGATGCAGAGTGGCCTTAGCAGCCTTCAGTGGACGTTCAGAACCTTGCAGTCTTGAGCGGTACATTGCATCGCTCAATGGCTGGTTCATTGACTTCTGTTGGCTTCAGACTCTGCCATTGAAACCGTGATGAATAAAGAGTTAAAGTATTTAAATCCTCGGGTCATTCTGCATTTAAGTCATGTTCATTGTCATCTACAAGTCTTCTCTACTGAATTTGCAACTTCTTGGTTACGTATAAATAATGCATTTAGAATATTTAAAATATCGTTTTAGATTCGAGTGAAGAAACTTCCTGAGGTTCTGAGTTCTCTCTGCTCCCACATCTAACCCAGTTAAGATTGTTTTAGAGGAGGAGTTGTTGTTAGCCTTATATTCAATACCAGGAGTACTATGGTTAAATATAGAGTTGAATAGGAGGCAGCAGATACACCCAAGATCTTACTCTGATAAATGACAAGAATTGTGCCAAAAGTTTGGAAAATGTGGTCACAAGTTAATAATTATCAGTCTATGGTTTGTTTGTTTTTAATTTTAGATAGTTGAATGATAAATATCTTGAAATTAGGGGCTACGACTCCCTTAACAATAGTTCTGTAATTTGTGCTGATGGCATGCAGATTGGGAAGAAGATCAAAATCAATTTAAGAGTGGTTACTAAGTTTTCATACTAAAGCGAATCACCTTTTAATGTATAGTCACTCAAGTACATCTGTTGTATTGATTTATTACTAGTTTTATGAACCTGGATTAATTCCAGAGTAAACATTGAGCACTCTGCTGCAGCACTCTGCTGAAAAGCTGCAAACAGAGACACAAGTCATTCATCTAGAAATCCCCAAGCATAATTTGCCAAGGGGCTAAGTGCCTCGAGTATTTTCTCCTGTTTTATGTAGCAAGATGCTAATCTTCTCTGTGCTGTAATTTTTAGATTGATTTTAAAATTCAAGGAAAAATTTGAAATATATGCCTCTTACCTTGTTTTTGATTGCTTTAATGATTGCCCCCGTCCCTGGTGTTATAGTGCTCTTGGTGTTAAACTCTTGCCTGTAAATTTTCGAAGTGCGGTGCAGAGAATTAGTCATATGACTCCTGTTTACATTAGCAGCTAAATCCACTGCTTTTAAAATGAAGAAGTAATACTTCAGCCTTCCAGCATGCATATGTTCATTGCCATATATCGTGTAAAGTTAGCTCCTACACATGGTAGCTCCCTTTACAAGATCTGCCTTGATTTGTTTCCATGACTCAGAAGGTGGCAATCATGGAATCAGAGTCGTCATCTGTTAATCTTGTATTGATCCTTTTAAGGAAAAGCATCAACTTTCCTGGTAATTTATATGAGAAGGCATAATTATAGTAATATTTACCACTCTCACAGCACTGTAAAGCTTCAAAACGTTTTCCAAATGTTAAGTAACTTATCCGGACTGTGGTATCGATATTTCACTGATGCAGTCGGCTCCTTTTCAGACAGTATTGGAATTCAGCTACTCAAATATGACCCAGTCACTTGGCGTTGATCTTTCTCCTGTTTTGAGGTCTCCAACAATGGCCACACTCAATTTGTTTACAGCGTCACTGTTTAACCATTCTCCACTAACTACCTTGGTGATTAGAATTACCTAACCGTATATGCTAGACCGCGTGAAAAGTGGAGTTGTGTTAGAAATCTATTAACAAATAAACCCACAAACCATGGGAGAAGAGCGTTTATTATGCATTTTGGGAAATGTTATTGTGTCGCTCTGTAGGAGAAGCAACCATATAGCATGAAACATGGAAATTTTAATTTCCTCTCCATCTTTTAATTTGGATTATTATCAAAAGATTTGTAAATCCATTTTGCCACTGTAGAGGATGTGAACTAGAATATGGAAATATGACAAATTCAGTTACTTCGCTCTCTTCTAGAGTATCTTTGTCTGCCTGCAAGAGGCTTTTTCTAGCCATCTTAAAATCTCAGAGTAATGCCCTTTTGAGTCAGTTCACCTTTGACCATTTGGACCTTCCATTTTCACTGGCTATATGTTCCCTTTTTATTTTTTGTCCTTTACTGCTTGGTTGCCTTTTCCTACTCACTCCCTCACTTTGGCTTCAGACCACTCCACCATGGTGAGGTTGTCAGCCTCGTGCTTTCAGCTTGGCTGGCTGCAGGACAATTTGTAGAAGAA
The DNA here is from genome assembly GCA_007922155.1 of Mesoclemmys tuberculata. NCBI lineage: Eukaryota > Metazoa > Chordata > Testudines > Chelidae > Mesoclemmys > Mesoclemmys tuberculata. The sequence goes on from ML675626.1 coordinate 8,539,315, forward strand.
TAAATATCTGGTCAGAAATTCACACTGTTGGAGCAAACAGAAAGTTCAAAATGAAATTCTGATTTGGTTACATATATTTTCCATTTTTTTTCATTCATGCTCTGAAGGAAAGCAGGCCTTAACATAGGGAAACTGTCACATTCATGTGCTGCTCCTTTCTCAACTTTGATTTGCTGCAGTCCATGAGCGACTAGGTGCTACTTTGACAGTTCGTAAATTGCTAGTAGGCCGAAAACTTAAAATGAAGAAAAGAAATAAAGCTTCTTTAACATGTACTTTTCTGCCACCATGACCATGGTACAGATGCCATCTAGGTTGTGGAACTCCTCAATCCAAAAAAAACCCAGTTATTGTTAGCCTCTGGAGCCTAGTAAATGCAGAAATAGATAAACTCACATCTTCTGCTTAATAATAGATGGGAAAGTATAGTTACATAATTAACTATCTTAACAGGCCAGGTTTGTGCAGTGATGAATAGAGTTGAGACCACAGAAGAACAGGAACATGGGTAACAGATTCTTATTTTGTCTAATAGTATAAAGGTCTTGCTTGCTATGGAGATGTTAGAAAATCAGATGCAGGAAGTTAGACTACAGAGAATCCCTGCTGGGAGCAAAGGGGCAGATCCGAATGAATGCATACAGAAACTGATTCCACAAGAGCTGAATGTAAATTTTAAGAGGTGATCTTTTATAAGCTGAAAAATGTTACTGTCTCCTCACACAAGGAGTAATGGAGGCAAAGTAGGAAACACAATTTCTGACACCTGTTCAGATGTTCCCTAAGGACAGATGTTGGGAGCAACATGGGAAAATATGCAAAACAATCTACATGAATTCTAAATGTCTCTTGTTTCCAGATGGCAGCCCTAGCACACTGGGGAGAGTGGGGGGAGGGAGAACTAGCTATAGTCCACTGTGTATCACATGGGAACCATGAATATCTGCTTGGGATATCCAGAAATAAATACAGGCTGAGAATTGTGAGGTTAACTTGGGAGAATGAGGAATGGGAGAGTAAGTTTTGTCAGTTCTACCTTTTCATCAGTTCTTAATAAAATAATTGGAGAGAGGCCCAAAGAGAATTCCAGATGAAACTACCCTCCCATTACTTGACTTTGAGGAAATTCAGATCTAAATCTAAACCTCATGAACTGGAACCATTTGTAACAAGGAAAAGAGCACACTACTTTCTGTTGCATTTGCACCTCACTCTCTAATAGGCAAAATCAAAACCCAAAACTAAACACTCTTGAGCTTTGGGACTGTATGGATTCATATCTAACTATTGCAGGTCAATCCAATCTTTAGAATAATCTGAAGTCTTTGAAACATTACATGAGTTGCCATCTATAGGGTAGAACACACAACTATGCAAACCTACTGAGGGCAACAACAAAAAATGGAACATGATAATTTCATGCCTTGTTTCATATTCATTCTTAAGAACTACATTATTGCTGATGGTTACATATAGTTGATGATATTGAACACTATTTTCATTTGCTCCAAACCCTGTTTAAAGTTTTATCTGATTCTTTTAGGTATACTGTATACAGGAAGATATACAATAACTTTGACTGAGTTTGTCCCAGATCCATAAAGACGCAAAGTTGTTGCTATCCAGGTAGGCATTCACTGACCTATGAGAAGTATGTTGGTAGTTGGTCATTTCTTTGTCTCAGCAGAGAGGCCAATGACTGAGTGTACTTGTAGTCTGAGTGTTCCACTACACTTGGCCCCCTCCAGGCCAGGAGCATTTTGTTAGTCGGTAACGGGAACGTTCCATTGCCACTACTTGGGCTATACCTGTTCAAGAGATAGATGGAGGACTGGAGTCTCCAGTGTTCTAAGTCTATACTTCATAGCGCTCATTAGCTTTAAAAATGAGATCAAGGCAAAGTTTATTTGGAACATCCTGTGACTGAGAAATGTTTGTGGTTGTTTTAAGAAGAATTCACAAGACCCTCACACACATTAAGAAGTTCTGAACAAAATCTTTTTATGGCAAATGTAATTTGACCTATTCCCAGTCTAATGATAGAAGTAAGTTTCTGCAAACATAAAATTGGTAATCTTCCCATTACCACCAACTGAATGGATGGTGGCTTTTTTACAACAGTCTCTCACTAGCCCAGTAGTTTCCCCTGCTTGTGGCCTTTTGTATGGGTACCTGAGTAGAAAATATAATATCAGAAGAGGATCTCTTCATGCTTAATTTTTGCCAGGCCCCGCACAGGTGTGCAAGGGGAAGGAGAGAAAGTTTGCAAAGAGTTTTTCTCCCACCCTTGGTCCACTACAGTGTGTCAGGATACGAAGGTAGACCTTTGGACTCCTATAAGTGCAAGTTCAAAAGGGACACTAGCCTAGAGCAAATTAAGCCTTCCTTAAGGGAAACAGGGAGAAAGCATATGCTACATGCTGAAAAAGTCCTTCCCATCTTGTGCTCCGGGAGTTACTGTGTCAGCCTGAGGCACAATGCCTTTAGCACTTGTTGCTGGGACTGTGCACTCCTGCACCATGTCCTACTTCAGACTGTGACTTAAAGCCACAATTCAGCCCATAATGTTTTGTAGCCTTTCAAAAATCAGCATAAAATACATCATGGTTATTGGGGAAATAATACCTACCTTTTACGTAGAATACTTCCTATGTACCGGAGCACACTCCACATTATGTCTCTACCTACTAAATGACTTACTTTACAGTCACTACATGAATATAGCTGCCAATGTGAAGTATGTAACGTTTTGGTAGTGTCGCTCATTCTACCTATTTGTACAATGTTCTATAACTAAATATTAAATAAGAAAGTTTGACACCAAAGGTTCAATTTAAATGAGTGTGATATTAGATCAAAGGAGTAAATGATCTGTTTAAAGGACAGGTCAGCTTTTTTCCTAGAAAATGATCAAAGCTTATTTAATTGAAAAATAGTTAAACACAGCAGCATGCTGGTGTTCAAGCTTCTGTTCCTGTCCATGTCAGTTTGCTTTATGCCCTACAAAGAGGTTGAATATAGAGGGTTGAAGGACCTTCTAGAAAAACGGGCAACATGTGTGGCAAATTTTTCCATGAGGGGCCATCTCATTTTGTTGAAACTTTTTCATATTAATCTGATGTCTTTTTGTTTTATGGCTGTTATACGTAGAGAACCATGTAATGCTATCAGATTTTTTTTTTGTAGTGTTCACTGCAAAGCATGTCTTGTATGGTAGAATCCAAATGAAGCTAAAAGGGGACATATGATATAGAGTATGAGAATGTTAAAAATAAATATGCTTTTGTAAACTCACAAGAGTCAGCGGCTAAGTTGGCAGGGTGAGTTGCTGAACTAGCCTTTCAACTCTCAATTGCTAGATGTAGCTCCTGGTTTTGATCCAGAGGAAGATAAGATTGTTTATCAGATTATAGTCCCTGAAGGATTTTGATCCTCATCACAAAACCACACCAAAATTTGGCATAGCTGGTTATCCTTGTTCAAGAGACTCAAGACCAAATTCACAGGGGAGATGAAGTTCAGGGTGGAGGTGTATGGAAATACCTATTGAGCATGTTCTTGTATTGTATTAGACTATAGATGTCCTCTCCAGGATGGATTAAGGTCCTTGGGATCTGTCTCTATGGTCAGAGTGGGTTTAAATATAGAGTGCAGAATCTGAAGCTCATAAACTCTGCTAAAGCTGGCTGAGCATAGGAAGACGTGCCAGCCTGATGAATGGAAGACAAAGGTATTCCCCTGGAGGAAGGTGGGAAGAGCAGTCTGTCTGAGGTGGGTGAGAAACCTCTATGAAAATATAAACTAAGAATAATAGTTAAATTAGCAATATTTTAATCTTCAGATCACATCATGAATATTAATGCGGACAACACACATGGCAGGGAAGTAAGTAACCAGTATAATCCTCCTTTCGCCAAGGAGAAGTTTAGCGATTTGCCCAAGTCCATAGAGAAAGTCAATGTCAGAACAAAATGAGGACTCCGGAGTTCTTTATTTCCTGCCCCTTGCTCGTATCTCTTGAACATGCCTCTCGGTAAGCTTAATAAAAGTCCAAATGTATAGATTTAAAAATTATAAAGATTTAAGGTTCTTATAAATGTTCAACATCGATTAAAATTCAGTATTGCATTCCCCCAATATGTCTTTATAAATTAAATATTTTAGTTTATTTTTTTACTGTATTCGATAGAAGAAATCGTTTTATTCAAGTGACAGAAAGTGTGAATAGCTCACATCCCTGAAGTGCCCTTAAGCATTGGTCAAGTGTCAGTTTCATGACAGATTTAACAAAATCTTATGTAAGGGACTCTTCTGCAGAAGCTGCATAGAGCAGTAGTTTTCAACAAGGAGTTTTCCTTAAGAGACGTCTGCATTATTGATTGTCTTACTGTTGTGTTGTACTTTAATATGAGGATCCTTCCTATTCGACATTAAACTAAGCCAGCCCCGCACCATTGTTGAAATGCACATGTGCTTTGTATCAGTGGATAGTATTCCCTGAGGGACACTAAACATCACTACTCATGGGGTGATGTCTTTCCCATAGACAAAAAAAGGATCCTTTGGATGACTGTTAGCACTGTGTCTATCAGACTTTGACCCCCCAAAGTCCATCTTGCTTTCTTCCTGACCTGCATTTCATAATTACTAAAGCAACCTAAAGAGTTATATCGATTGAGGAAGTTTCAAATAAATTTCCTCTTTGATTCTACAAAGTCACCTATTTACCTTAAAAAAAGAAAATGAAAGCATTTCACTTCCCCAGATATGACTATCTCCTGTTTAATAGAGAGAGGACTTGTACAATTTAATTGTCCAGGATTCAAATGCTTTGCTCTAGAATACAGTAAGATATCAGGCCCAAGGCCAAAGTAATGAAGTCTAGACTAGAAGGTGCAAGTAAGGACCTTGTTCCTGGTTTCTGTTGCTGGCTCTGCCTATACCTTGCCGTGTGGCGTTAGCAAAGTTGTGAAACCTCTCTATGCTTCAGATTCTCCTTCTGTGTAATAGGTATAACACAGCCTACTATTAGAGCCTCCTAAAAAAATTAACTTCACTTCAGTAGCCTCAGCAAAGTTGCCTTATATCTCCATTATAGTTCATTAGCTTTATTGTGGGTACCATGGCAAAGGCAAACTCATTTAAGCAGTTCTGATGATATCAGCTTCCTCCGTTGTGTCAAGCATCTTAATAAATTAATGTATGGTTGCAAAGCTCTTTGAGATCTAATGAAAGTTGCATGCAAAGTATTGATTATTATTGTTATTGTGTAGTGGTTATGTGAAACATAACATGCTGTCACAGACATTGTAGTATGCATGTTCTAGTTTTCCAGAAATATCAGTTTTCCATTCTATTTCAATTCTGGCACAGTTTCAGGGATTCAAAGAATGTAAATTATATCACTGAGGGTACATGATCATAGAAATTATTATGGATACCAGGGGTAATTGAGCCCCACTGAAAAGAATCTGCTGACATAAATATATTTTTAAGTCCAAAAAGTTCAGTTAATATAGTAAAATATCTTTGCTTCTCCAGTTTTGCCTGATAAAAGGTTTTGGGTTTTTTATTAGGGTATAATTAGGTCAAACAGAAGTGGTAATGTATAAAATCTGTGTATATGATCCCAGGGCTAATTTACAACTAGAGTTGTGTGAAACCCAGCAAGTTTCACTTTGAAAGGATTCACATACAGTTTGGTTTTGCTTCAGGTGGGGTTGTTAGGACAACCCTACTACATCAAAGAAAAATGCAGTCAAAAGAGCTGAGTTTTGCCTAATTTTGCTATAGAAACATGTAACTCTTGACATTTTTGCAAGATCTCATTTATTGTAGAATAAATATGTGTTGACTTTCTTGTGAGATTTGGTAACCTCAGTGTGCCATTCACATTTGTGTTGAGTATTTGAAACAGAAATAAAACTGAAAAATCGATGAGCTTTATATGATTTCAAGTTTCATTATGAAATTTCTATTCAGTTTTAATCTTAATTTCTAAAAGTAACATCATCAGACAGTCACAGTACATTTCTACAGGAAATCTTAAAAAAATTAATCAGTAACTTTGCTTTCTTTTATATAAAATCAATTTAAGAGAATCAAAACATACCTCAAAACTAAATAAGTGTATTAAAAGTGTGTTTTAGAGTAAATATCAGTTACCATACTAGACGTCTTCTTTCCCTCCTGTTATTTTCTGGCAGTGTTTAAGCTTCTCGCTTTTAAAGTATTTCTTTATTGGCATTCATTTTGAATGTGCTACCTAACGTTATCATTTTGGAAACTTTTACCTACGGGATTATTCAACAGCCAAAACTACATTCTTCTGAAGATTATCATTAAGAAATTTAGCTGATAAAAATTAAATACATTAGCTGATTTTGAAGAAAGTAAAATACAGACTCCCCTCAGCACACAGACATGTAAATGTCCAGAAAAAGAAGAGTATAATGGTCCTTGAAGAGATTTTCTTCCTTCTACATAGCACTGTGCCTATAAATGATCAGAAATACCCGATGGGCATACAGCATCCAATTAAAGTAGAAAAAACATGTAAAACAGAAAACTACAAAGTGGAACTCTGAAATAGAAATGCTGTATCTGAATTCTTCGTATAAATGAGCTCTTCTAGTAGGCTTTTTGCAGAAAATTGTAGAGGCAAAGGGATACCTTTGTACTGTATATTATATTATATTACTAAACCCAGCTGGAAGCATCTTCAGTCAGACAGATAATTACTGCAATAAAATACTAAAGAAATGCTACAACAGTGTTCTTTTTTAAAATATATAACTTACTATGGCATTCAGGGCATGTATTTGCATTAGTCTTTCATTCAGAATATGAAATACCTCTATTTGACTATGTTGGACTGTCTGATCCATTGGAAAATTAGATTCACTATTCATTGTTAGTTTTTTGGGAAAAGGAAGATTTAATGCCCATGAAGGGGATGGAATGGGGCTCAGTACATTAGATTTGCCTGGCCCCTCACTTAAAAAAATAATGAAATTGGCTTAAATAAAAACAAGGAGTTTAAAAAAAATCTGAAGTTTCAGAATGTGTCTAACTTTTTTTTTTTTAAACAGAAAATCCTCATGTTCTCCAGTTGTGTGTGCATTTCTTTCAGGATGAAAATTCAACTTGAAACAGATGTACACACAAAAAAGCGATTCTCCTCTTTTTCATGACATGAACACATGCTTTTATTGTCACCAAAGAAATGTACAAAAAAGTAGTACTCTTCCAGGCTCCACCCACAAACCAAGCTCTTCTCACATTAGATGCCAACACAAGACTCCACAGTCAGTAGATCTTCGTAAGTACACTGACTTCAAGGTTACATAAGCACATGCTTAAAGTTCAGTGTGTGCTTCAGTGCTGTCCTGAATTGGGGCCAAATGAAGTGGTGTAAGTCACACCTCTCCCTTCAGGCTGTCTGCAGACTCAGGCAGATATCATTGCACCATTGCAGTTTGCATTTTTAGCTTTGGAGCCATAAGAACCAGAAACTTTATTTTTTGTTTTTAAATTAAAACTTAAATTTTGGTGTACTTGATACCACAGCAAACTTGTTCAACCCTTGCACCTCCTGCTCTACCTCCCTTTCCCACTGTCCTCCCCTGCAATCCACTGATCCCCATCCCCAAGCTCTCTGAGCTTTCCAATCTCTTGCTTCTTTTCCCCTGGGTATACTGCATCTCCAAGCCACTGCCTTTCCATCTCCCAGCAGAGTCCAGTCTTGCCTTCTAATCCTGATCTTGCTCTCCCCTGTTGATAAAATGCCTACATAAATTAATAGAGATCAGTTTCTATGTCAGTTCATTTCCTAGCCTCTCTCCTGAGACTGGTAACAGGAGGGCTAGCTGTGGTGTTGGTTTTGTGATATAAAAAATAGCTGTCCTTTAAATAGAACTGGACTAAGAGCATTACGTAATTTCACAAAGGCCACAATCAAATAATATCAGTTCCAGACACTGCTGACCTGGGCTGCATTTGAACCACTGACTTTAGTGGGGAAATGCTCTGATTTCGTTTCCATTTCCTTAGGCCATCAGCTCCTTCAGTGTGAAATTGTTTAGCATTAGTAAAACATTTGTCTTAGTTCCAGATCAAGTGTACAGGTATGTTACTCATTCATCACATTTGACCATATCTGAAAAGAAAACATTATGTGCTAAACTACCTATCACATTGTGTATAGTTCTTTTATTTAGACCCACAAGTTATTACAAAAGTATAAACCTGTGAACTGGCTCAATATAAATTCAGTCTAAGTGAGGAAAAAAAATCATTTTAGCTTGTTAGTTTTTTAGCTTCTTCAAAAGGACTCAGTTTAGTCTCAACCTTATAAATAGAATACATCACAAAACAGTGTTGAACTGGCAAGAAGGTAACAAGCTGTATCTGAAAGCCGTAGGATTAAGCATATGCAGCAACAGTGTTTGACAGATCCCATCAAAGGTGCTCCTAAGGGAAAAGGAGAATGAAAATTTTCCATCTTGTGTATCTCGCCTTTTACCATTACAAATACACCATATAATATGCATTCTGGAATTATCAAAAGGATAAAGTCTTACATGACGTGATAATTAAAACTGTAAACTGATTTTGAAACATATTATGATTAAACTCTAGTTGTTTGTGAGATTTATTTAAAAAAATAGCTCTCACTATTCATTTCTCAATTGGTTTGTAGATATCTTTAAATGTCAGATTACTAATTTAATATGTTTTATATCAATTTAACATGATTATAGCATCTTCAGACTGTTATACCTTTTATCTCTTACGGTAATCCAGAAACAACTATCAGAATTAATTTATAAATATTACATTAAAAGACATGTAATACACTAGTTTCTTAGAAGTATATGATATGCCTGGTTTTTGTTTTGTTTTTGTTTTGTTTTTAAGTATTAGAAGATAGGGCAGCATGTCTTAGTGCTTCAATTGAACTTGCCTTTGCAATGTTTAGACCCTAAGATGGAAAAGTGACTTGATCAGTCTACAGTCAGTGAGCCAAATCCTTTCCCATTTCCACTCAGTATCTTAGTTTGGCATAAAAGGAATCTATGGGAAGTGGGAAAGTTGACTTTTCTGATATGGCCATGGAATAATGTTGATAGCATTCTGGGGCACTAATGTAGCCACAGTTGCTGCTGACCCCTTACTCTGTTGGGGCAATGCATGTCCAGTGGATCCACCTATCACCAGATCCTTCTTCTTCTGCCCCACCATACTGTAAGGCCAGTGATGCTTGTAGACCCCTCCAGAGTTGACGCAGATGGATCTGTTTGGGTCTGTACAAATTCTGCCCTCCCTCTGCTCAGTGGAGCCATACTCGTGCCATTATAACTTAGGCCCTTGTTGGACAAGAAGTGGGGGTTGCTCTCTAATAGTAAACTACTGCCCAATATTTGGCAAAATAGCCCAGTTGCAATAGTGATTTTTGCACATGATGATCTCAGATACGTTCTTATGTATTCAATCTTGGCTTTAATACCATTTTCTTGATATTGGCAGCTGAGGTCCTATTTATATTATTATTTATATAGTGCCATAACAATGCATGGCATCACACAGAACAAATAAAGCAAATTCTCTGCTCAGAAGATCTTGCAATCTAAGGCCTGGGACCAGCAATGAATTATACACATGCTTCACTTTATGTTCATTAAACTAAAAGGGCCTAAGGGCCTAAGTTAGCCCTGAACACTAGGAGGTGGTAGTATAAAGAAGGGATGAGTCAAAGGTCAGAATGATAAAATCACACCGTCTCTTTAGATGGTGTAGCATATGTCTTAGTGGGAGAGGGTTTAATTTAATGGTTTTGATTTAATGAGAACTATAGTTTATAAGGCTAATCAATCACCTCAGATCCCTCCAAGTTTTATATAATTCAGGTCAATGATTAAGCTACAGTAAGTGATCAGATTTTGGTAACCTCACAGAACCTTTACGCTTCCATATTATCTGATGTGAACAAATTGAAGTTAGTTCCTGGAATTACCAATCAGATGTTCAATGCCAAATTAAAATATTCTTAGAAAAGCTCAAGTCCAACTGGATCTCTTACCTTATAGTATATCAATGGTAACAAACGTGATTGTTGTAATCAATTATTTTCGGATTTTAGAAGAATTTGTTATCAAAATAATACTATTTTTTCTCTGGGTAGCTCTGAAAGCAATTTACAAACATTAACTAAACTTAACATTAAGCTTTTTACAGTACTTAATATCCGTGTTAAAGTTGAGATAGATCAGGGGTGGCCAAACTGTAGCTCATGAGCCACATGCAGCATTCTTACAGTTGAAGTGCGGCTCGTGGAACCCCTATCTCATTCTCTGTCTGCCAGGGTGAGGGGACTCGAGGTTTCTTCCCTGCAACAGGGTGGTGGGGCTAGGAGCTTCTGCCAATGGGGGGTTGGTCTTGAGGCTTCAGCCCTTTGGGGCTTGAACCCTGAGTCCTGGCAGGTTCATGCCCCGGGGGGCAGGAGCCCTTAGCTCCACTACCCTGTCACAGGGCTGAAGCCCTGAGCTCCAGCAGGCGTGCCCTGGCTCTCGAACTTCTGAAGATTGTCTTAAGTGGCTTGGAGGGTCAGTAGGTTTGGCCACCCCTGAGATAGACTGAGGTATAGAGATTTAAGTGATTTGCACAGAGAGCTAGTGGCAGAGTTGATTTTAGTGTCCCAACTCCATTCCCTTTTTTATCCACGAGGCAAAACTCTTGTTTACGCTAAATAATGGATAGTGTAATCCAAATCATACGATCCAGTTAATACTGAAGGAGCTGTCTATTTATAAACAGTGACTGTCTAAACTTTCAGACACTACTTGCCCACTTCAACAAGTTGAGCATCAAATATACCTCAGAACAGTTGAACAAACAGATGTGAACAGCTGTGTTTGGTCCTCAATAGATTATGCATGGTACATCTGTAGAAAAAATGTTCTGTTCACTACATACCGGTCTTGATACTACTTTAATCATTATGCCTGGTCACGGTTTTCAGCCATACACTTCATAACACTTGTCATGACATAATCATTGGAGACTATGCAACATCTGTTTATGATTTCCCTCTCTCCCTTTCTCTACATGTAGGACAAACAGCGTAACTCTTAGATCAAAGATTTTTTTTTTATTGTACTTCTTTTTTTATTGAAGTTGGGCTAAAATATTGACAACGCCATTGGTAGGTTCTGCCAGTTTTTATGGTGTTATGACCAAAAATTTAAGAGAGATCAACTTTTCCTTTTAGAGGATCATCCTTAAAGCTGTTGCATGTTGCTATTTATGGTTTTAATCCTTTGTTAGTCCATTACTTTCAGTGACTGTAACTCTAACTACAATACGGGAAGATTTTTATTTTTACAGAATTGATTTTGTTTTAACCAACATAGGCTAAAATCTGAAGATTCTTTTTCATTCAAATGTCTCAGAAATATTTTAAAAAGAAAAACGTAACTCAGATTACCGAGGGTAAAATAAAAATCTGATATTATCGGCAGTGTTGTCATCGAAATAGTGGAGGGTTTTAGAATTAAAGGTTTAATTTATTTTCTTTTGAATAGTATTGAAAGTATATGTTTTTAAAGGTCTAAATTAGGAATATACGATTGCAATGACAGATCATCAGGTCTATTATACTGACTTCAGCAATGTCCAGCACTGGATGGTTCTGAAGAAAGCAAGTAAAAGCAAACAAAACTCCCATATTTAGAAATTATATTGTTTCATTTTTAGTTTATTGGCGTAACCTATTAGAATGAATGATTACACAAATGCATGTGATGTGCATTGTTACATATCCTGTGGTGCTTTTGCTTTAATTATAACAATGCGTTATCATAAAAGTGTAACAATAAACACCAAATTCTGTGACTAATGTGTTAACTGCATTTTAAGCACCATTGTTCAAATAACTACTGTGATGTGTTTTTATTGTATACTCTTGTTATACAAACGAATAAGAAAAATCAAAGTGTGAAAAAGAATCTGTTGTATCGTTAATAAAAATCCTTTATGGAGGCTAAGTACATGGACTTTTATTGGCGGAGAGGTACAGTAAGTCCTCCATGGGGAGGTTGCTTCAGTGAAAAATAGCTGTAAAGTGGATTTTGAAGTGGCTATCATATTAGAGGAGATACAGGACTAATTTGTAGTAAATATAAAAGTGATTCTTTTTCAGTGTTTTTCCCTGACATTAGCTCACAGGTTGACTAAAGACACACGAGGGATCTTCTTAAATCTCAGCTTGGACTGAGCAGTCCAGATCATGGCAGGGACTCAGCAAAGCCCCCAAAGGGGACTTGCTGGGCAAGTAGTGTAGTGCACCAGGGCATGTGCTGATTCAGCAACCCACTTTTGCAAAATTGCAGTGGAGCAGAGACAACATGACCTCTGCCTTCCCTCCCCTCCCCCGAAGTGATATCTGTGGGGGCTGTAGGAAGGTATAAATTGCACTTGCCATGCCAGTTTATATGAACTTGTCCCATGACACATGTTGTTTATGGTATGTGTGGGCAAGAGCTTATGAAGGTTTTCCTATGATTTAGTAATCTCTACAGCTGATAGCCTGAATAAGTTCAGCTCTTGAATCTGCCCACTATTACATATTGTTGACATGTTGTTGAAGTACCTCAGCATTCTCCATTCATGGCCTTAGACAGTTCATGGCTGAACTGCAGCTGGTAGGAAAAAAAATGGTGAAAATGTTGCTGAATATAGTCCTTACATTTTGAAACATCTGGAATTTCCTGACTAGCTCTAAGATGAGCCATCCAAATGTGACTTCTTCTGCTTAAATGTAACAAGAGTGTTACTTTGTGCTCTAGATTGAGGCAAATTTGGGTTGCTCTCCTCCTGGGAGGCTCTCACTAACTAGGACCAGACCACCACACCAGACTGCTTCTTCTGGATGGTCCTTACGGCCACTAGGAAGTCTTCTCTGCTTAATGACATTTCTCGGAATGCACTATGACTAGCTGACTTGAACCTCTGCGTCCCAAGCTTCTGTATTCTTCAGCAGGCTGTGGCTTTGGAGGGACAGTTTGCAATAGTACTTATTATCCAAAGTGTTCACAAGAGCAGGTAGAAGTTCCGGGAAGAAAAAGGGTAGACTTATTAATAAATGGTAACATATTATAGCAAGATTGTGCCATTATTTACCTCAAGATTTTGGGAAACTTCTTAAAAAAAACCAACCAAAAACACTGTGGTTGGATCAGCTAATAGTACGAGCAAATGACTGTGTAGAATTTGACCATCTCAGCTGACTGTAAGAGTCAACTGAGCTCCACTGCTTGCAAATGTGTCTCCCTAATGTGTCCCCATCGCCCTCCCCTGCTTTAAAAGACAAAACAAAATAATCCTTGTCTGTTTTACATAGTACAATTGTTCTAAAACTTGTTTTCATAGTACGATCCACAATTTAGGGTGCTGTAGACACCTCTCTTTCCATTCAGCATTGCATAGTCCACTTTTCTTCTCATTCGTGGTCATGTGGTGAACGCCGTAATTGTTGATATAGAACAGTAACATGAGGAAGGTCCCAAGTTTGTTTTGTTTTCACATTGTCATTTTGATTTAGCAGCTTGAAAAACCAGAAGAGCCAGCACCATGTAGCAGCCAACTACATGGTCTGTGGACCACAAGCAGCAAGTGCTCCGCAGACCACCGGTTGTCCACACATCACAGTTTAAGAAATGCTAATATAATGAATAAGGAAGATGAGGCATTTTAAAACTTCTGTTCATTTATTGTCCTGCTTTCTATAAGTGAGTTGACAGAATTGGGTCTGGTTCAAACCAACTAACAAAAATAGATATGGCTTATGTTATTTTTATGCTGAATATCAGCAAAAGCATGTGCAGAAGATTACATTTAAGATTCTGGCTCTTACCCAAAGCTCAACAAAGACCACCTTATCCTCATCCATCAATTCAGAATTTGATAGGTTTGGAGGCCCAGACTTCTGTCTCCTTTTATCAGAGCATGAAGAAGCTTTGACCTGCATGTAAATTATGTAAACACTGTTACCCATCTTGTTGTTCTCGCAATGATAAAAATGGGTTGTATAATTATTATGTACATTATATATACAAATGTTTCAGAATAATCAGACCTTTGTCCAAATATAGATTATAGAATGATAAAACCATGTTTTATGTTAACGGAAGAAGGAAGGGAAAGATTCAGGTGTGGCTAATTCTCAAGTCCAGAGAGATTGAAGAGCTTTCCAGAGCCCAATAAAATTCAGATATAATTGTCCCTATGCCCACACAGCTCTAATTATTGCTAATTTTTCTAGTCAAGCACATGTTTATTTAAAACTGATTTTTTTGGTTCAGTAGTCCAGCCTGTACCAGCATTAGCCTCCAGATCTCAACAGCATTCTGTTTATTCCGATCTAGCTTGCCTGACTGACTCCCCAAAGATAAAATGTGCTAAGTGAACTTGACAGATTCCAGGCTGTCTCCATATGGCAGGGACTAGGCTGCAGCTTCTGAATTTGCCTGGGATTCAAAATCTGCTCTCACCTTATTAAGATGGCAGCAGTTACATGCAAGTCAAGTTCACAAGGGCTTGTTTTAATTCTTTTGCCTGAGACTAATCCTCCGCATTATTTTTTATTTTTTTAATTAGACACAATATGACGGAAAATATGATCTTTCTTTTCCATACACTACTTAAACACGTAAGAGGGTGTGACTGAAAATGTGTGTCTACCTAAATATATGAAATTTAAAGATATAGGCTACAAACAGGAAAAATCTTAAGAGCATCCTTAAGACAAAAAAAAGAGGAAACAACGTGAACATATTTGTTGCCGTGTCTGTTTTTTTTCCCTTTGGCCTCTATGTACTAATTAACAGCTTAGCCTTTTTTCTTACTTAGCTATTAACAAATTAGTGGTGTTTATTTCCTCAGTGTTAAAAATGTCAAAGCTATACCCCAACAACCTCTGAATATTGGACTTTCCACACTGAACTATAAGAGAAAATCCTCAACCAGTGGCATTGTGACAATTTACCGCAGCTGAGGACTTGCCTCTCTGTTTATGTCTACAATGCATGAAATAAATTGCCAAAATCTGTCACAAAAAGGGGGCTCTTTTTTGTGACAGAAAAAGTTTAGTAGCCTAAAATATCATTAGAAAAACAGATACAATCTGATTAAAATAAGCTATATTAATATTTTTCATATCAGGCAGCTTTAAATGAAAGCTTGTATTTATAGGATTTAAAACAAATGTCTTGGCTGTTTTATCCATCTGTAGTTTGGTTGTTTGCAGTGGCTTCACAGGATTAAGATCATTTGCACTGCTAGCTTTAAATCAGATCATCCTCTAACTGTAATTAATGCTATTCCAAATAGATTTTTTTAAAGAAGGCAAACAAAAATACCCCAAAGGGTTTGTGGTTACCATGCCTATTTCTAGACTCCCATTTTCAAAAACTACACACTTAACAACAACAACAAGAAAAACCTCCTTTTTAATGTTCCAATTCCAGTATAAATCTTAGTAAATGTTTAGTGTCCCCCCCCCAAAGAAAAAAAAAAAAAAACCTTGAAAATGTTTTTAATAATGTTTAGCATACTTAAGGTCCAGACATTAGGATTCCAACGTGAGGACTGTAGCATTTCTAGAAAGAAATTAATATTTTGCTTTTTAGAAAGACAAACGAGTGATCCAGATAAATGATGGGCCTGGCTTTAACGGTTAAACCTCCCCACTGCTTAACATACAATTTTAATGGCAAATGAAATAGACAAGCCAACATTTTCAAACTTCTATAGCAGTTGTGGATGCAGACCAGTGCCTCTGAAACTCAACCTGAAACATGCTTAAATATGGATTTAAGTAAATAACTTCAGACGCAGAAGTTTGAAAATGTTGGTCTAGCTGTTCAAAAGCAAACCAATAAGTTTCACCACTGCAGGCATTCAACAGTCCACAGGGCAGCCACCCACTCCTAACCATCTCTGTACAGAATGTTGTCTTTGTACAGCGATGAATAAATAGAATTTACATGAAACAGTTTTATTTGCAGTACATAGATTTTCAGGTTATTAGACCCATGCCAGGAGGAATTAAGAGAAATTTTTCATAGTGCCACATTTTTGTCACCCAGGTTGTGTGGTGGATTCTGCTACCACGACAATACCATGCCAATATATATGCCCTCTGCCTCTAGTCCAAATTTCTTGGTTAAAGTCATGTCTCCTCAGATGGCTCCCTTCTTGGGCAGCTGCCACATCCAGAAGCGTTGTTCACAATGACAACACAAATAGGCAGGACAAGCTGATGTAGCACTTCAGCATAGATGCTACCTATGCTGATGGGAAGGGTTCTCCTGTCAGCATAGATAACCCACCTCCACGAGAGGTGGTAGCTAGCAAGTTCAGTGGAAGAATTCTTCCCTTGACCTAGCTCTGTCTACATCGGGGGTTAGCTCGGCCTAACAACATCACTCAGGGATATGGATTTGGCATGCCCCAAAGTGAGGTAGTTATGGCAATGCAAGTTCCCAGAGTAGAACAGCCACTGGAGATGCAGTAGTGGAGTTGCCTGTATTTACTGCCACCCCTCTCATAGGCACCTCAGCCAACTACATCACGCACTCCACGACATAAGCTCTTTAGTTGCACCGCAACGAAATAGGCTTTTATCTCCTGCTGAAAACTACTCAGCCCACCTACTCTGGGTCTCCTCATGCCTCTGCAGTGCCTGCTTACGCTGTGTGGGAGCAGCCTCAAAGTGATAGAGCGCTTCTCAGTTGGGTTTGAGACAGATGTCCCTGACGCTTCTGGAAGTGTATACTTCCTTGGCTGCTTCTGTCCTTCCTAACCTGATCTGTTTAGTGTACGTGTCAGAAAGAGAGAGGCTGATTTTTGTGTTGCTTTATCACTCCTGACTTGTCTCCACAAGCCAAAATTACCAAAGATGGTAATTTGGCATGACATTTTGAAAACACAAAATGTCAAGTTTAAACTGGATTTTGCAAACCGAATTTGCGTTAAATTAGTATTTTCATGAACAGACATTTCAAGTACTTTGGATCTGTTTAAAGGTATGATTTAAAAAAAAATGTCCCCATTGCTTTGCCCCACTTGCTATATATAGTGATTTTTGCACTAGGTTAAACTGAGACTAAATTTGATGTCGGGAAAGAACTTTCTAACAGAGAACAGTGGCAGGAATCAGACTTTTGTTTTTTTTATTTTTATCCTTGTTTTTTCCGGACAAGGATCTTCTGTTAGGACAATGTGGGTATTTTCCCTGTTGTTAGTTTCCTGAGATTGCAGAGGTCAGCTGTTGAGGCAGCTCAGTTCTGCCTCTTGTGATTCGCTGTGTTTCCTGAGGTTCCTGGGAGTAATTTCAGGAAGGTTGGGGATTTGCCTCTGGATATGTAACATGTTTAGCTGCTGGAGGGCCCTCTCTGTTTCCTGGTCTTTCTGAGTAACGGTTGCGTTATTTCACCTTTTACGAATTAATTTGCTTTCAATTGCCTGTTTGGAAATGCAGAGCCATCTGCTGAAAACAAGTCAGTAGTCCTGGGAATATTTGTGGGCAGTCTCAAGAATTTGTGACTCTCCTCTTGGCTTTCAATTGAAAACCCTCTACTTTCCACTGACATTCACAGTGTGGTTGAGACAAAACTTGCGACTAGGCCCAGATGCAATAATAGTTTACATTGCTAGCAGTAGGACTAATTTAGAGGGCTCCTTTACTCTGCACAATCTGTGCATTGGCTTTGGAATCGTATATCAATAAAATGGTCACGTAGAGAGAGAGTTTCGATTCAGTTTTTTATTCCTATGGCAGATATTTTAAAGGCAGTTCCTTAATCCTCTGAGCAAAAAGAAGCCAAATTCTAGCTGAATGCTTAATAATGAGCTAATACGTTAACGTTTGTCTCAGAACTAGGAGCAGTAAGGAATTCCCTTTCGTAACTTGTGACTTTCCCCACTTAGACATTGAGTGAGGGAAGTTTTGCAATCTATCTGATGTGCCAGGTTTTGAGTATACTAGCATTTAAGGAATGTCTTTGAGGACAGAGACTTGAACGTTGCATTTGCATAATAAGGCAACTAGTCTTGATTTTGCTGATACATTGCTGTCAAGTTGTTAAATCTGTTATGAAATTCACAGATGTCTGAGCTTTTACAAGAAAGTGCAGCAGACAAACGCACTGCTTTTTATAGACTCACCTTTTATTTTATGTTACTGCTTCAGATTTAAGGCCAAACAGGCAGTGTTTGTTTTCAAGTCTGGTGCTTGAGTTTTATTTTATGTTTAGTTTGGTTTATTTATTGGTTTTGTAGTTGGTATCAAATCAACTTTCAAATAAATCATGATGTGCTCCCCTCTTGCACACATGCCCCCCATTCTGAATTGGGCAATCTTTTAAATCTTTTTCTATCACTGGAGTGGTCAGAAGCATTTTAGGGAACTTGTCAACAGCCCGAGATTAGATAATGATGTTCAATCCACTGTATGACTGTGCATAAAATGGTTTCTCCTACAGACACAAATGATGCCTGCAATCTGAAATGTATTAAGTAATTTGTAGGCGTCAGAATTAATGATCTCCTTGTCCTTTTCTTTCCGTTAGAATTACAACAACAGTTAGGGCTTGTCAACCCTTAAAACACTATAGTAGCACACCTGTGCCACTGTAGTGCATCAGAGTAGACACAACCTACTCCAATGGGAGAGTTCTCCTCCCCAGGAGGTGGAGTGATGGAAGAATTCTTCTGCTGATTTAGTGCTGTTTACGCCCAGGGTTAGGTCAGTTTTACGGCATGATTCCGGGCTGTGGATTTTTCACAACCCTGACTGATGTAGTTAACCTGACTTAATTTTTTTAATGTTGACAAGACCTAGCCAATGCTTGTAAGAGACTCAACAATGGCCCAGATCCTCAACGGTATTTAAACTCCTAACTTCTTTTGATTTCAATGGACGTTAGGAGCCTAAATACTTTCGAGGATCTGGGCCAATATAACTAAACCACCACCAACTCTCTTCTCCTTGGTCTTTCAGCTGCTCACCGTGTGCTTGTCCACCATAGCCTGTGGGCAACACAGCTCCCTGCTAGAATACCTTTGTCCATGGTCCATCCAGCCAGACCTCTCGCTGGAGGTTAAGGGGTTCTCTTTTTTTTGGGACGTCTGTATGAAATTAGCAATAAAAGAAGAATCTGAATAAAAATAAGGTTTGTTAAAAATATTGAGAAAAATGAATTAAAATAAAAGCAACTCTTTGCCTAGAATACCTATATTTACATTTCTCATCAGCTAAAGAGATAAGGCATTTTCAAAGTAGTTACAGAGAAAAATAAGAGAAGTGAATATCTTACATCTTCTGAAAGCATTCCTCTCTGACTCTGAGCACTGGAGGATGGGTCCCCAAACTTTTTCCATCACGCCCCCCTTTTGCTCCTGTCCACACTCCTTTTTCCCCAGCTGGGTCTGGGAGTGGAGCTGCAGTCGGGGGACTGAGGCTGGGAGCGAGGGCCAAAATCAGGGCCGAGGATATGGCTGGGAGTGGGGTTGGGGCCTAGGGCTGCGGCGGGGCTAGGGACTGAGGATGGGTGCCATTGCTGGTCTGGGTTCCAGGAACCAGAACCATGGCCAGGCCAGGCGCTGTGGTGTGGGGGGAGAGGCCAGCAGCTGAGTGGCTGTCGCTGGGCACTAGAGGTGGGAGCTGCTGCCAAGGGACTAGGAGCCGAAGCCAAGTTGGGGCTGGGGGTGTAGGACTGGAGCAGAGCGATGCTCCGTCCTGGCCCCGAACATTCCTCCATGCCCCGCAGGGGGGCACACCCCACAGTTTGAGGACCTCTGCACTAGAGGGTCCTCCTGTCAGCATTGCTTGTTGTCCAGAGACCAATTCCATAGCTGTGTCCTGATATCTCTCCTATCAAGACTTACCCTCCACTCAGTCTGTTTACATATCCAGACATGCCTCCCTTGATCTAGAGTAGGCACCCCCCTTTTCCAGAGCAGGTTTCTGCCCACGCAATAGGGCTGAAGGGATTCTCTAGGTGAAAGTCCACATTGCCATGCCCCAATATATGACTCCACTGGGAGGGAGCTGCAGTCTTCCAAAATAGGAATAACTATACCGAATAAACAGGAATGTTTTAGTGGAAGATAGACATGGATCTGGACACATTGTGTCTCCACTAAAAAAAAAGGTGCAGTTCTTTGACCCGTGCTAAGAGATGGGCCGTTAAACATACAATGATCTTTTAACAATGATTAATAGTTATTTTTGAAAGGCTTAACCAACTAGCTCAGTGGGGTCCTTCGCAGACCACATTGACTGGTTGTTTCTAAGGGTTTGTCGGCACAGGGAAGTTATACCTATATAAGCTAAAGTATAAACCACTTCCCCCCACTGCTGGACACTCTTATATTGGAAAAGGAGTGTTCATGTGGGGGTTTATACCAGTAAAACTATATTCATTTAATTCTACCAGTACAATTGTATTGGCATAACTGGTAATATTTTCCTATGTGGATGAGCCTTAATTTTGATCAGACTCTGGTTAATCTTCTCCAAGCAGTATTTGTTGTTGTTTTCATGTTTCATGTATTATGGACGTAGGTCCAAACCCTATGTCACACAACAATACAATAATTGTTCTTTTGTTCTGATTCTTATAAAAACATTTGGATATGAGAGCAAATCAGCATATACATAATGGTAATCAACCAAACCTTGAGCTATACCTGGGTAGACAGTATTAATAGATTTCTGAATTAGGAATAATGCTTACATTAATAATGTCATTTATCACACAGTCTTGGTACTGTATGTGAAAATTTTCATTATTGCCAGAGGCATCATAACTGAAAGATTGGGGAGAGGAGGGCAAAGTTAGATTATATGTGATTATATTATCTCTTTTTTGGGGGGGGGGGGGGAGGAAGGACATGGAAGACGTAATAGAGCATACACAGCAATGAAAATTTGCAGACTTTATCCGCAACTGTATCTGCCTCCGCCAATGCAAATGATGCCCCTGCTTATTACATAAATCTTAGTCATTTATATTCCATCTCAGAGAAATGTGGCACAAGCTGAATGTTCCTTGAAGCCCCTATTGTTGGCAGCAGAGTGACATATGTCAGCTATGATGGGATTTAGAATGAATTTTGGGGGGGGGGGAACGAATGGTCATATCTCAATTGTACATCCTTATAGTGTAATTCTGTCATTCTGTTTCTTGCTGCCGCTAATGGGAGATGCAGACGTGGTAAAAGTGCTGAAAATAAGCAGAACAATTTCCAGATAAGTGGCTAGAGGACTCATCCTTCTGCTCTCCTGTTATTTATTTATTACTTTCTAACGAGCGTAAAGCAGATTAGAAAGAGAAGTCGCTAAAACAAAAGAAACGCTAATATTAGAGTCTGTTTGCAGGGATGCCCAAATGAAGGCCACAGTAGCACCTTGCTAGATACTTAACAGCCACAACTGTGGCTGAATGAGGCAATTTGAACAGCAAAGTGGATTTGCAAATTGGCTGCTGACATAATCTGGGATCTCAGCACAGTTTGCACTGAGTTCATCTATTGCTCACCCAGCAAGTGATGGTAGCTCCTATCAAAGGATATGTCTGCAATGCAAAAAAAGGGTTTGTTCTTAATTTGGGTTAGCTAATGAGTTGTTGGTAGCAGAATGAAGACCTATACCATACTTAGAAATTGTCCCAAGTAGTCTCTTTTTTCACATATTGGCTTCAGTTTTCTCTTCTCAAATAGTATTAGCAAAACAATTCACTATGTTTGGAGCTCTAATGACAGTCAAATCACATCAAAAGAAGGATCTGTTATTAAATTAACAATACATTGGTGACTGAGATTAGCTATAACTTGTTCTTCATGTCAGTAGATGGAAAAATCACATGCAAACTCTTGACACTGATCAAAATTCCAGTGCTCATTGATTTTGCTGTGCCAGGCCCTCGATAGAATAACAAATGAGATTATTCTGGGTTTACCGTGGTACCTCATAGAAACTAAAGTGCTCAAAACCTTTTTACTTTATTAATAAGATCCAGAATTTAATACATAAGTTCCCCCATTAAAATGTGTACCTGAGTTAGGGAAACTTGGGCACAGAACTTTTTGGAGCTATGGAGTTTTCTACATCTCTATTTTTGATTGTCATGTACTTCAGTATGCTTGTCCAAATCCTACCCACATGCCACTATGCAAATAAGGCACTCCCACATACAGTAAAAGTTCTGCACAGAAATCATGAAGAGACTATATAAGAAGCTTTTTTTTCTTTTAACAAATGGAGCCCTAGAAATTATTCCATAGAAAGTAAAATCCTGCCCACCAACTGTGGATAATACAGGGGCATTTTAAAAAGTGTATTTGTGTTATATAATCTTAGAAAAAAACATAAAGAATAAAATAAAATTAGTTCACTAAGGATCTTGGTCTTAATAAAATCAATGTCAGACTGACTTGTGCAGGATTGGGCAAATTCGCTTCGTTAAAAAAATACAAAGAGTCTTCAGTGTTATTGGAAAAATACAGAGTTTGAAATTAATCATGTATGTAGGTTTACAATATAATACTAATGGAACTGTTATATATATGGCCCACAATGGGGTATTTAAACACATACATAACTTCATGCATGTGAATAGTTCCATTGACTTCAGTAGGACTCAAAGGGTATGTACACACTGCCGGCGGCAAATTCGCCACCGTCAGATCAATTTTTGCAGTTCAATTGAGCGGCAGTGAAGACCAGTTCAATCAATCTGGAAGTTGGTCTAATAAAACCACCGCCCCAAAAAGCATAGTGCTGTATCGACAGGAAGATATTTCCCATCGGCGCAGCACAGTGGAGACGGCACACTAAAGGGAAGTTACAGAGTCAACGGGAGTTATGCAAGCTACTCTGCATAGCTTGAGTAACTCCCATCGACTGCTGCCAAATTCTGCTGGCAGTGTAGACCTGCCCAAAGGCTTAACTACCTTGCTGAATCAGGATACATTTGTTTTCATTCATATACTATGGTGTGTTCTACATTGGGAAAGGTATTTACATTTATAAAACATAATTTACCAACAGGAATTCTGAAAGGGGAAATCTGGTAAGTGAAGGGTCTCACTTAACATGTAGTCAGTGTAATAGTGCTTGTTGACTATTTCATTAGGACCTGAGGTAGCTCATGTATACATCTACATGATGAGAGAAATGTTTATATAGAGGTTAGGAATTTTTTGCTATGTGAATGTACAATTAAATATCTACTTGCATCATGTTTATTGCTTTCATATGTAAAAAGTCACTGTCAAAAATCACGTGTTTAATAAACAAACAAAAAGGAACTTAAATCAATACTACAAAATAAATCTGTTATTCTATCTCAAAAAGAAAAATATACTGAAAGTCTTGAAAAAATTCCTCTTCAGACACATTTACAATTTAAACCCAAATAGTATGTTTTAAAAGCTGCGTTCTTTTACTGACTGACTTGTGCTATGTGTTCTTTTATTTTACTTCTTGTAGTTGCTAATAACATAGAATCATAGAGTATTAGAGTTGGAAGGGACCTCAGGAGGTCATCTAGTCCAACCTCCTGCTCAAAGCAGGACTATCCTCAGCTAAATAATCCCGGTGAGGGTTTTGTCAAGACTCAGCTTAAAAACCTCTAAAGATGGAGATGCCACCACCTCCGTAGGTAACCCATTCCAATGCTTCACCACCCTCCTAGTGAAAAACTATTTCCTAATGTCCAACTTAGACCTCCCCCACTGCAACTTGAGATGGTTGCTCCTTGTTCTGTCATCTGCCACCACTGAAAACAGCCTAGCTCCATCCTCCCTGGAACCCCCTTTCAGGTAGTTAAAGGCTGCTATCAAATCCCCCCTCATTCTTCTCTTCTGCAGACTAAACAGGCCTAGTTCTTTTAGCCTCTCCTCATCAGTCTTGTGCTCCAGTCCCCTAATCATTTTTGTTGCCCTCTGCTGGACTGTCTCCAACTTGTCCACATCCTTTTTGTAGTGGGGGGCCCAAAACTGGACACAATACTCCAAATGCGGCCTCACCAATGCTGAATAGAGAGAAATAATCACTTCCCTCGATCTGCTGGCAATGCTCCTATAATACAGCCCAATATGCCATTAGCCTTTTTGGCAACCAGGGCACACTGCTGACTCATATCCAGCTTCTTATCCACTGTAATGCCCGGATCCTTTTCTTTCAACATATATCACTGAAGTCAGTTTCTTAGATTCAGTGTTTGGGTTTCATATACTACAAGAAAATAACCATTTGTTCAAAAATAATTGTTTCCATTGGAAATTATTTTTTTTAACAGTTGTATAAATGACTGTGTTTTCAAAACTTACATTTTGTGCCTTTTGGTGGTGCATGCATTCTCTGTAGTATTAGTTGGGTAAATTGCCATGTCAATCAGTGGATTATATAATAGATTTGATTATTTACAAATCTACAGCTAGTCTTTACCATTAAATGTGAAAGTATTGTTTGTGTTAAGGAAGATCCCAAATCACAGAGATA
The DNA here is from genome assembly GCA_007922155.1 of Mesoclemmys tuberculata. NCBI lineage: Eukaryota > Metazoa > Chordata > Testudines > Chelidae > Mesoclemmys > Mesoclemmys tuberculata. The sequence continues at coordinate 8,563,883 of ML675626.1, forward strand.
GCAATTCATTCCAATGCAGAAGGGTCCACCACTAGACCCGACCCCATTTAGATAAGTGAGGTATTAGAAGTGCCTAGGCTTTGAGCAGGCCCCCTGCATAGCGGTGAATTTCAGCCTACCAGAATATATGTGTTGTCTCGAGTATGACATATATATTTCCATTTCAAGACAAAAAGTTAGAAAAGCCGTTACTTTATCAGTTAAATCCAAGATTCAATGTGTCCCTGGCTTCTGTTGATGGCAGTATAGCTAATGTACTGTTCTGTTTTGGGTGTTAGTGATACCATCAGCTTCTGTAGAGAAACCACAAAACCCTGAAGTCAAGTCACTTGGCAGGCAAGTGAAGAGAAACTTCTTTGTAAATATTTTGGTTTAAACTGGAAATGTCCCTGCAATTTTGTTTCATTTTGGTTTTGAGGCTACCAGTGTATTTTTGTTTGAGTTGGGATCTTAGGTGTATTAATGTTACATTCAGATTTTGTTGGTTTGTTTTAGAAACATTTTACTTTTTAATAGCCTTGGAATGACCTGCTTTATCTTTGTCCGTGGGAATATGGACATCCAAACATCCAAAATGATAAGTTTAAAAAAATAAAAACGAATGTAATTTTTGTGGGGGGTGGGGAGGTTTTGTCAAACACCCTTTGGTGAAGAACCTGTTAAAGCTGAACTATGGTTTCGAAGCCTACTTGCTTATGTGTTGGCTTGCTTCGGAAAAACAATGGTATGCCCGTGATTCAAAGTAAAAGGTTGGAGCTTAATGAAGGCTATTTAATAAGTTGTTCTAAATCCACAGAAAGGCAGATCTTTATTACAAAAGTATAGATCACTTCTGTTGGGGAATCCCATCAATTTTAATGTACATTTTTCTCTTACTCTTTTCTAATTAACTTCAGCACTTAGATTACAGAAAGCTAGCCTTCAACACTGAGCTTTTCAATGGTAATAAAGCACTCGAGATGGTGTTTAATTAAAGTAGAGTGGTGATAGGAAAGAGACCTGAGCAGGGCTGAAGTGCTAATCCTTTTGCCTTGCTCAGTGTCCCTCTGTGATTGTGATTGATGAGCTGATTCCTCTTTACATCTTCATTTGCATCATGTGTTAATACCCACAGGCAGAGGTGCTATGTATTACCAGATGAGAGCTCACTGTTAATACAGGCTAATGTGGTAATGGGATGGAAGCAGGGTGAAGAGCTCTCTTAGCTCTTAAGCAGAAATGTCCTATTAAGTAACTAGTTTGTAGTGGGTGGTTTGGCTCCTCACTTGAAAGTTAGTGATCTTAACACCTTTGCCTACTTTTATGTTGAAGATATGTTTTCTTACCACCCCCTCTCTTTTTTCTGCCTCCGTTTTTTATTCATATCTCAATTATTGTTTTAGAATATTCATGCCATGTGGTAAGACTCCAGGCTTCCTATAGTGGAAGGCTGAATAGCTTTCTCTGGTTCCTGGAGCCAAAATAAATTGGCAGGCATTTTCAAATTGGCGTCTCCTCCTACTTAAAGACAGATGCTTTCCTCATTACCAAAAAGAATGACACACTGTCTAGCTGTGACTTTAAACTTCTGTAATAGTGTAGCAGTTTCTGATTTGGGACCAAGTCGTTCGTACTGGGACTGTGCAACCTTCTGAAGCTGTCATCCAATAGCATACTGAACCATTATTGCAGCTGCCCTTCAAAACTTAGATATTTATGCTGTAATTGATCCAAAACCATTATGCTAGCCTAGGTTTTTCCCTTCAATTTGTAGAATAGATCCAGTACCAGAAGTGAATCTGGATTTACTAAATGTTAACAGCAGGCCCCAAATCATCTCAAATCTAAATAGCATTGTCACCATCTTCTTGCTTTTCCCATCCCTCCTTTTGAAAGCCGTACAGTTTTGCTGGCTGTTCATACTGTTGAGCAAAACCAACCTAGTAAGAAATCCTTTCACCATTAACTATTTTTTCTCAGTGCCATCCAGAGTTTGTGACTTCTGCTTTGAAATAAAAGGTTTATTTTCTCCCCAGAAACATATGTTAGCTAAATGAAGTTACCCTGGCAGAAAATGGCCTTCAGATGTAGAACAACAGCAGTGGCAAATGCATTAAATGAGTAAATGATTGCATACCTTTCTAGTTTTTCTCTTCTTTACGTTGGTTATTGTTTGTGGGAACATTTCCGCATCCTTTGGGAAGGCAACTGACTGTTGGCGCACTCAAAGTATCCTACAAAAGTTGAGCAGGACAGCACAAGATGCCAGTCACGGTTGTAGGGTGCATCTTTGTCCCTTTTGCGGTCTCTCGTGCCCTTCAGGTAACTAGCTTTGTGCCTTTACCTCTCCTGAATCACACTATTTCCCCCCTCTTAGACCACACCCTGAGCTACGGCACCCTGTGTATTGGCCTGTGTTTACACAGCCTTGCATTCAGATCCTGAGGGTCTTCCCTTGGGGAAAATGTAACCAGTGATGAATACAGTGCCTGGGCAGCCTTCTTAAACCCAGGTACTATTTACTCTTAACAGTAAGAACAAAGCATAACATTAGAGAAAAAGGATTTTAAAACAAAAAATTGTCTATATGCACGTCTATTTTACCAAAAGGCTTATTATGTCTTGGTAGAGACCGTAGGCAGGCCTCCCTTTCCCATTCACACCAAACCTCTGGTGTCTGGGAGATTGTGTGTATGTTTCTCTAAATAGTCTTTCCCCCTGCTTTCTCCTATGCTCATAAGCTTAAGCCCTGACCTCCCTCCCCCACAAACAGGTCTCATGAGCTCCTCAGGGGGTGGGAGGTAGAACATCAAAGCAAATGGCTCTTGCATTGGCCTTAAGGCTCACTTGAGCCATTGTTGCATTTGCTGCCTGCCTCCCCCTCCCCCCCCAGGATTAAACTAAACCAACATATTCACAGAATAAACATCCCAATATTTAACCCAATGTAACGAGATAGTAAACAGCCCAATAACCAGGTTAACATATTCATAAATTGTTACAGAGCAACCCCGCTTCCACACAATGCCTCTTGCATGGTCCAATAGATAAGAGTTTGAGATGTAAACATTTCTTCAAGACACATAATCGATTGAGAGATGTTTTCACAGTATAGGAATTATCTCAGCCCTGTATGGAGAGTCCACCCAAGGCACCATGTCCTAAATTCTTTTAGAGCTTTGGCATTTGGAAATGAGATTCACATAATCGAATATATTGAACTTCTGAATATAATGAAGCTGTTCTGTGGGGAAAAATGGTACAACTCTAAACTTGGGATTCTTTTCTGCTGTTAGGCATCCATATATCTGCCTCTATACCTGCCTTGAAAAATCTGCCATTACTCCTGTGCTTCCATGATCACTGGGGACTTTTTCAAGTTACATAGCAGGACAGTCCTCCCTCCATGTCAGAGAAGAGCTCTCAGAGTTTAATTCCCTGAGAAATAATGAGGTCTTTTGTCTTATGCAGTGGAAAATAGATTAGTCCAAGATGATTATTTATGGACCTTGATATATCTTTTCCTACTAATGTGCAGGAATTAACTTTAATGAGAATTAACCATGTAAACCACCTGCACGTCAATTGGAGAATAGACCCCTGAATGCGTATGGTATAATGCAAAAGCTGCCTGCCAAAAACATATGCTAGGCATATTTATACAGCCATAAATATTCTCCCTCTGTTCCAAATATTTGCATATTTATGGAAGCAAATTTTCTGTTGCTGCCAGCCTATGTAAAATCTAGGTTCTACATGAATTCTTATTTCCAGATAGGAATTAGTGTGTAACTGAATAGTTTGTGACACGTTTTTAGTTAATACAGCTACAGATGAGTTGGTTAAGAGTTGTATTTATTAATCATGCCTTTTCCTGTTATTAAATTTAAAACATTATTTGAAACACCTTGTACTACAAATATGGTTATCTGTAGTTGGCCATATATTGACCACTAAACCCCAATTGCTAGGTAATTGTTTATGGACAATATATTGCTAATTACTCTAGCATACTGTGTGACTATATATTTATAGCAAATTATGGCATGTGAAGTCCAGTACAAATATATAAATGAGGCACAACTAATTGAGACAGAAAATATAAATACATATTTATATGGAAGGAAAACACAGATTATTTACAAATCTTTTATCTGGATTAGATAAATAAAGGTGTTCTAAAATGATAGCATAACTGGGGGCTCGTCTGCAAGAGAAAGTTGCACTGGTTTAGCTTAAACTGATTGCAGAGGTTCTGGGAACACACTCATTTCATTTTAAACCAGGCATATCCTAATCATCCTTGGTAGTTAGTGATGCATTATCATGCCATTTACAGACTTGGGAATTTGAGGCAGAGAGCTTTATTTAATTGCCCCAAACCACAGAGACTGTTTCAGGACCAGGATTACAATTCAGGAGATCCTCACTGTCAGTCCTGAGCACAAAGCAATCGAGCCTCAGACTCTTTTTCAGCCTGTATTAATAATATTGCATCGAAAGTATAAGATACCCTGTATCGATGCAGTATTCTTTGTTGTATCAGTGCTGTGTTGATGTTTTAAATGTATTGGTTTCCAAAGTGTGTGGTCGACCCTAAATCTGGCCATTCAGATGAGTTTTCAAACTGTGACACCAACATGAAGTTAAGATAGTACATTGAATACTTCAGTTGGTAATTTTTTCATTAGAAAATAATAAATTTAAACCAATATGCCACAGCTAGCTTCAGAAGATGCACTTGAATTTTCTTTTTAATAAGACACGAAACAATTGTATGTATTACACCAAAAATCAGGTTTTCTATTGTCATCGTTAATTGGAGGCACTCATCACTGTTGACTTTTCTTTGAGGACTCCAGTTCACCTTCTTAGATTTCCTTCATGCAAAATTTCCTTTTCCTTTGTTTTATTTCTATTTATTGCTTTCCAAAATTGCAGGCAGTGGACAAATACTACTAGCAGCAGCTGTACACTTCAAAAAATGACAGTAATCCATGTTGCTAAAATCTTAAATCATCCGCAGGAAATGAAACCAAACCAACGAAAACCAAACCAAACCAAACCGCTACTGTTGTTTTTATGTTTGTTCAGAAGGAACTGTTTCCTCAGCTGTGCCAAACTCTAAGCTATATTTCAAGTCCTCTGACCCTGAGACAGCCAGGACTATAATGGCCCACAGAATAAAGGCTGCTCTCAATTGCACTGGTTGTAGTAACCCAAGATCCCTGCCCAGAATAATTTACAATCTGAATTCTTTGACACACGTCCTGTCTTTTTCTTCTGTGTTTGTACAGTGCCTAGTATAGTGGAGTCCCAGTTCATGAGTAAGGCTCCTAGGCGTATGGTAATACCAATAAATTATGCTAATACTAACTCAGACAGCTCTGATGTATGAGAACAGTTCCAGTGCAAAAGATACAGAACCACCATGCATGAGGGGATTAACAAGAAAGCTTTACAAAAGTCATGGGGCCAGATTGTCTTCAATGCAGCAATAACAGTTTATATCAAAAAAATATTTGACCTGTAGGGGTTAAGGTGGGATTTAAAAGAGGATCTTTGGTACATGAAAAATGGGAGGCAAAATAGATTGAACACTTTGGAATCAAAATTAAGAGATTATTAGTGATCCTCTCTTAGGTCAAGTGTAATTCGGGGAAAGAAGACATAAGTCCTGGTTCTCCATTGCCTTGCCTCTTGTGCAGTCATTTATGCCTGTTTATAGTGGATGTAAAATGCTACCACTCCAATTTGTTAGCATTTTACATCCACTTTGCACTCACTTGACATAGGTATAAATGACTATAAATGTGTAAAGCAGTGGAGAATTAGGCCGGTGAAGTTCAGTGTAGGAGGATGAAACAAAGGGAGCAATTAGGAGGGAGGATATGGAAGAGTGCCTGGATAGATAGAAATGGAGCTAGGATGAAATGAGAGGAGAGATGAAGGCAGGTGACGAGTGGGAGGATTAGGGAGCCAGAGAAGAGATCTGGAGAATAATAAGATTGATTTGCAGCAACAAATACAGATGAGCACAACATTTGCTTAGTCAAACTTCACCCTTTCAGACTTAGGCCGTATCCTGGACACTGTCTTCCTGGGCTTTTCAGTCCATGCAGAGTTTACATCCAGTTAAGACAAAATTATTTTTGAGTAGGTTCGGACTCCTTTAAAGTGTACATGTAACATACTCCCATGTCTCCACCTCATTTTGACTTCATATATAGCCCCCGGAAGCTGAGGGATGATATCCATAGAGGCTGAGAAAACATGACTTTTGGGGGTTGAAGTTAAGTTATTCCCGGCCTGAAGTTGGTCTCTGTGTTTAATGAGCATGACAGTCCGTCTTTTCCTTCAGAATCCTGCAAGGAGGGTGTGAAGAGTCCATAGAATTCTCCAGAAATCTCCATTGCAATTGCAGGAACTGTGAGCATTTTTTAGCCATCTCCACAGTATGTACCTTTGACGCATTTGCTGTAAATTGTAGCAAAGGACAGAGTGTGAATTTTTATTGTTCTGCCAGGTTCTCTTCCACTGTACAGAAAGAAGTGAGTTGATTACAGTAACACACACTCACATTTCTGTATCACACTGCACAAATCTCTTGTCTGTTCCAGCAAATAACATACAGCACATCCTTTTCAGACACCTAAGGCCACATGTACACTCCAAAATGATGTCGACCTAACTTATGTTGACATGCAGCCATTGCAGTTATTAAATTGCTTGTGTGTGTGGGCATGGCTGGCTTCTTGTGTCGGAAGTGCACACCATCACCCGGAACGCTTGTATCGATTGCATCGTCAACGTGGCACAGTGCAGGACGGCTCTTGAAAGCCAGTAACCATCGATATAAGCAGTGCAGTGTCTACACTGTTGCTGCGTTGACCTAATTACATCGACTGTGACTCTACGCCACTCAGGGAGATTGTGTTAGTAACTTGGCATAGGGAGGCATTTTCATCAGAGGGAGCCAAATTTAAGTGAGGCCTTCCACAGCTAGGTCAACATGAGGCAGTTTACTTCAGCCTGACCATGTAGTGTAGACCATGGCTAAGTCTCTAAAGGCAAATTGATAATCTGGGCATTAGCAAGCATAAATTATTGTTCTTTTTGTAGGTGATTTAACCAGGGGAAAAGGGATGACCTAGTTTTTCTCCCAAGTGAATTAGCAGCACCCAGATTATGCCTATTTTCTACTTCAAGGGAATTGTTCTGTTTCATCCCTCATTGCAGCAGTCTTTAGAAGAACAGAAGTAATTGAAGTGCACGTTCTGCTCAATGAGGTCAGTTATGCCAGGCATGCATTAAAAAAGACAATGCAATAGATTAGTTGTGGGATATATTGCATATCAGAATTGTTCTATACAGACATCAAAATATTAACTAAAAAGGAAAGGCTTCATAAAGTCTCATGTAGTCCCTCCTGCCATGGGGATATGAGCAGGTATTCAGGATTTTTCTTTAAGGATGCTGATATGAGGTGATGTACCATAACATGTGATTGTAATATTTAAAAGGACCACTTTTGCTGATTGAATACCTACCAGCAATCAGTTTCTATATAGCTGTATCTAATCCGAATTTCTTTTGTAACTAGAAGCTGCCTGAATGCTAAAGCATTTGCAATGTTCTATATTTGACTAGCTGCACACTTCGTGAATACGGAACTATTTAAAATATCATTTCATTTGAAGTGTAAATGCTAGACAGTTGATTTCACAAGCTTTAAAACCAGTTTTGAAAAGCTACTATCCTCCCTTCCCAAAATAAGTGAATGTAGACTATCAACACTTCAGATCTAAAGTTTGGGTTTTGACGTTGTTAAGAATGTTTAGTTTGAAGAAACTGTGTATTTTGTTTGAATATGCTGATTTTTCTCTCAGTCCTATCTTGTTTTGAAAACAAAAAAGATGTGCGCATGAGGTATTTAAATTATGTACGGTATTCAAGGCTAAGTTAATACAATTGGAAAATAGTGGCAGTGCTTATTAAACAGTTGTACACTGAAAACAATATTCTGAATATGCTTCCTCCCCCAAAAAACCTTCCTCTGCGCTACGTATTAAATGCCACATGAAATGGGTTTGCGCAGTGGTTTTACAGACACATCTTTAAGAACATGAGCTCTAGAAATAAAATGGGTCCAATCTCTTACGCACAGCCCCATGAATCATTTGGTTTTAAACTCACCTGTTTTTCAAAGCAGTAGCTTGTATGTTACCCGGGTTAAGGACGTTTACGTAACAATTTGCTATAGTAATTGTGCTTTGTGAGTTTTTGACTTTGTGAGGAGCGTGTAAGTCGAAAGCAGCAGCTCTAGGGAATAAGTGGCAGAAGAAATAATTCCTTTGAATGGAGATATTTACACTTTCAATTTTTAAAAAGAACAGCAGAAGTATCAATATCACTATTTTACAGGCAAGGAAACTAAGGCACAGAGTGGTGAAGTGACTTGCCAGAGGTCACGAAAACGTGTCCGTGACAGAAGTGAAAAGGGAACTCTGCTCCCCTGACTCCCATTATTATGCCCTATCCACCACACTATGAGCTGCTACCTGTAAAAATGGCAGCATTTGTAGGAGACAAGCACAGTGGAAGTCACCAAGCAGTTCAGTGGAGTAAAAGTCTTTTCAGTTACAGCGAAGCAGTTCAAGAATTTCTCTCCACTTCCTTATAATAAGAGAGTCATTCTTTCCATTGGTTCTTCTGTATTTGTAGTCCTTTATGATGTTTTGACGGTGTATAGAAACGCTGTATTTAAAAGCAGCATTGCCTCAGTAAGTTTCAGTACCTTTCTCCTCGGCAAAAGTAATGAGCAAAGCTGCCATTCAGTTTAGTATTGTGGTTTATTGTGCAAGCAGCAAACTTTGTTGAAACCAAGAGTTATGCCGAAATGCTATAAAATCATCTTAACATCAACATTAACTGAAGTACACAAATGATCACCGTGATAAACAAGCATAACGAAGTGTAGCTGAGGCAGGAAGCCAATCTCTCTGTTCTCTGTGCCCAATGATATTCTGATAGTCATTTTAATCTTAGAAAGTAAATAGCATCAGACATGATGTTCCATAATTTCAGCACAGTGCCAAAAACAGGAAAAAGAATGCTGCCCTCGCCAGTACAAAAAGAAAACAGTGCTGTACTATGTGGTCATCTCAAATCAGGTCCTCTATGTTCAAAGGCAACAAAAATATTAGAAAACTAAAATTAATGAAATAAAAAAGAGATATGGACATTGTCTAACTTGAGTTCACACACAGTGTAAAAGTAAAGCCAGCCTAGTCTATTACAGGATTCACTATTTCTAGTTTTTCAGGGCAATTTCAGCAGGGGAAAGAATTAGAATGATCCAATTTCTGATATTACAAAACCGTGTTGAATTTTATAGGAATAACTGCAGACTAGTTCTAATCAAACTCCGAGTCAAAACCATGGCTCTTTGTGCCTTGCAATCACTAAGTAAGGTTACTGTGGATAAACTTTGAATTCACAAGGACTCAAATATACTTGGTCAGCATGTGGGGGGTCACATTTTAAGAAGTTTCTTCCATTTTGAAAGATTACTTCACTGGTTTGAGAGTTATTCTGTGTACTTGAAATGGGTAATGCCAATAGAACCAGCAATATTATACAGATCAGTAAAAGTTTTTTAAGTGCAACTGCTATGCAGAGGTTGAGCTATAGTTATTTTGACATATGAAAATGAAGAAGTGTGTGTAGGTGCCAGTGAAATCTATGTTAGTGATAATTTAAACGTCTTTGGAGGGAACATGCTTACTAGAAATTATCAGTATTCCCTTTTAAAAAGTTTCTCTCCATTATAGATCACAGATTTTAGTTGCATGCGATACTAAAACTAAGAAATATAATTATTTAGGTAATATGTTAATTACTGTGTACTCTCCATTACAACACAGTATACAACCAATTCACTTAGAAAATAGTAGGTCATTCACAATGAGAGTGCTCTGTATGATCTCCTTTATGAACAATAATATAGTAGCAGATGTTTCATGCAGGTTACCAGCCACAGTGAATTCCATTTTAATTATACATCCTTTAAATAAAGTTCATCATAAGACTGCTACCTGCAGTCTAAAAGGTTGACAGTCTTTGAATAGCATTTTCACATGGAAGAGAGACAGACATGGGCATGTCTTCATTTTACACCCCGTATTATTCATATACAGGAAGACTGAAGACTGGGTTCGGGGTTGTTATAAATGTGTATGGGTAGGGTTTTGTGGCCTGCCTTGTGCGGGAGGTCAGACTACATGATCATATTGGTCCCTTCTGACCTATGAGTCTATGAGGACCCAACTCAGTGTGGTATGGTGAAAATTACACCAGCAGTGTTTTGCTCGTTGATCTTATAAGCGTCCACAGTGCTGCACTTCTGGTTTTATTTCAGAACAGATGGGATTACTAGTCGATCTGCTGCAGTGGCTCCATTTAAGCCTGAACCTTTCTCACTTACATCATGCATGAACTGTGTAGGGATTCTTTGTTTTTGTGGTTCTTTGCACTGCTGAAATGATCCAGCACAGGTTAAGTGTCATGAAGGCTGAGAAAAAAAAAAACACCTTTTGCCATTGTTGCTTTTTGAGGGTAAATCATTGTTTGTTAGTGAGGGATTACTCTGGCTAGAGAGAGGCAAGAAACAGAGAGATGCCATGTCAGTTTGACCTCATAGCATTACCATTGCCCTTAATTCTTAATATGCAACAGTCACTGCCGTTCTTATCTGGGGTTAACCTTGAGCTGAATATCCTGAGATAATTGCACTGAATGTGGTAAATTTGGGGGTGGTTTTGGGAAGTGAAATAATGTCTGTCATTTGCAGCGTTGTAGCCGTGTTGGTACCCAGATATTAGACAGATAAGGTGGGTGTGGTAATATCTTGTATCAGGCCAACTTCTAGTGGTGAAAGAGATTTTTTTTTTTAACTATGCAGAGCTTTTCTTCAGGAGAGAAGAGCTTTGTATAGCTTGAAAACTTGTAATTGAAATAATGGTTTGGATTCAGGTTCTTGGAGATGAGACTCGTGCACCATTTACAGTTATGTTTAATTGCATTCTGGTGGGTTTTTTTAAAGGTCTTTTAAATTACATTTTTGTTAGCTTACAATGAAACGAAATAACAAAACTGTTTTATATCTGAATTACATTTCAAATCTTGTATTAACTGCGATAGCAATTCCAGAATTAAAACAGCCAGCATAGTTTAGAAAATCCCTGTGTCGGTCAGGAGACTATAACTTGGTCCTGCAGCCAGACCCATTGAGGCACCATAGGCCATGTGCCCCAATCCAGCAATAACACTGTGTCATTCCTAACTGGAAATATGTGAGTAGTTCCTACTAAATTCAATGAAGTTTAATGGGGAAACTTATGCTTAAAGTGAGGCTCACACTAGAGAAGGACTGTTGAATGTGTTTGTGTGTTTTGTGTTTGTTCTAATCATCAAAATATTCAGGTTTCCGTATCGTTTTTACACTGGCTACACGGTGGTTAGCTGAGCCAGAGATATTTTTTTCCTTTCCTTCTTTTTTAATTTTTTTTCTTTGAAATCATTATTAAAACAGAAATTGTTCGAGAGATCGCTGAGTTTATATATTCATCACATGCAAAGGCATGCACCCATTGACTAAATCAGTCCCTACTAAGAACTGTCAACAAAAAGGCACTAAGGGCCAGATTTTAAGTGCTTAACTCCCAGTGGGAGCCTAGTTACTTTTGAAAATTTTATTGGATGTCTATCTTTAACTTCTTTAGGTGTGTAAATAACTTTCAAACCTGACCTTTAGGCCTTGCCTCTGTGAGCAGAGCAGTGCCTAAACACTGTTACAAACGTGGGGGCAAGGCCCTCTGTTTTTAATTTATTTTTTAATACATGCTGTATTATTGCAGACAAAGGTTTGTGTTAGTTTTTAAACTTAAGACTGCTAAGAATAGCAGGTTGTTAATACACTTTGGACATAAGAAAGCTCTTCCTACCAACATCAGTAGATCGCTAGTGTTATTAGGACGTGATACTTAACTGTTGAGACGGAACCAATAGGTACCAAATAAGGTTCTAATTATACGATACGGAGGGGTCAAAGAGACAACAGCGAGGCTTTATTTCTCTTAATCAATAAATTCTTTATTTTTAACAACTGATAGTAAAGGAGGAGGAACTCCGTGCGCGAAGGACAAAATGCGCCACCCAAGACTTTTGCGTTAATGATCTCAAGGGATCAACGCACGGCTGTCACTTTTGTGACACTAGGGTGCCCAGTTATGGAGTTCCTCTAGAAAGTTTACAAGACAGACAACAATAAACAGTTAATTCATACTTACTAAGCTTAGGTAATAACAAATCATCTTGGCCAAACTTAAACGACCGCTTGCTTAGATTCTGCAGACGGGAGAGAGTCGCTTCGGGTGATCAGTCCGTTGCGAAGCAGGCTAGTAAGGATGCGTCAGCCCGCTGAATCTAACACGCTCGAGACTCTGGGTGTTAGGCAATGCCTTTTCCTCTCTGGCTACTGCTACTTGGCAGCTTGGTTTTATAGTTTTCCACATGCAACAGTTTGCTATGTCTTGGTGACCATTGGCTAGCATTTGCTGTATAACCTTTTAGGGTGACCCATTGGCTAGCATTTGCTGCATAACCTTTTAAGGTGACCCTTGGCATCTGGCCAACCAGAGGCTTACACATCACCGAGCACTTGATGACCATGTACTGGTGCCTTACATCACCCTTGTCGTATCCCCATAGGATTTGGCTTAAACCTATGCCATTCCCTTATAAGGCGACATATACGTGTAGTTCATGTTGCTGAGTCAACCCTCCACAGGCCACTTCCTTATTCCGCATGGGGGTCTGTATGTGGTGCTGCAGACGCCATTATCTGATCCCAGCTCCACATTAACAAGCCCATTGAAATCAGTGGGAGTTTTATCTTCTATTGAAATGTGGTCAGGGTTTGGTTCTAAATAATTAAGGTGTTAGAAAAAGCTGTATTCAAATGGCAATTTTGAGAATGGGAAAGACAGTAGAAAGGTGCCATACTTGTAAGAACTTACCCTAGGGGACAATTATGCAATAACCTGTCCATATGAGACATTTTTTTCTCACTCCCATAACTTATTCTTTAAAGCATGAGTGTTTCTACCTATACATATATACATCCATACATATTATGTGTGTGTGTATATATATTTTACACACAAACATTATATTAAAAGAATCTTCAAGTTGCAAATTCAAGCATTCAAAAGGTAACAAATGCCAGAATTAAGGTTGTCTTTGTAGGGTGTGGCTGTTGAGCAGTAAATAAGGTCTTGGGCCACACACTCAATGATGAAGACAAAAAGAAGTACAGAATAACTAGCTTTTCTGTGAAGACTGCCTGTCCTATGGAAAAAAATAATGAGAGGATCAGTTAATTAGACTATCATAATGCAGACTCACACAGTATGTCCACACAAGGATAAAAATCCCACGGCTAGCCTGGCTGAATCAGGCTCTAGGGCTGAAAAACTGCTGGTTAGATATTTGGGCTGAGGCTGGAGCCTGACACTGGGACCCTGTGAGGATGAAGGATTCCAGAGCTCAGGCGCCAGCACAAACCTGAATGTCTACATGGCAATTTTTAGCTTCACAGCCCGAACCCCATGAACCTGATTCAGCTGACCTGGGCCAGCTGCGGCTGTGCTGCATGGCTTTTATCACTATGTAGCTGGATACGCAGAGACCTGAATTAAGGTTACTGAAGCAGCGTTACTTCTGGAATATCCTAATTTGAAAGTGCTTGACTTTGTAACTCGAAGATTCTTTTTACATGATCGATAACTATAATTTATTTTTTCCGCTGTAACTGCAGGTGTTCAAATAACGCATTTAAATGTATAAGCTTTTAAAAAAAAAAAATTCTACTAAACTATTGGCCTGAATGCTGTCTTGTGTCAGTGAGTTTTACAGGTTCATTGTGCATGGTGTAGAATAGTATTTCCTTTGATCAGTTTTAAATATAAGTCAATGCCCCCTTCCTTTGGTATTATGAGAGAGTTTAAATAGCAGTGTCCAATTTGCTTTCTATACACCATTCATAGTTTTGTGTACCTTCCTCTCTAACTTAAGCAGGTGCAATCTTTTCACTCCCTTCTCATACAGAAGTCTTATGCTTCTCATCATTTTGTTGCCCCTCTGTGAACTCCAGCAACACCCATATCCCTTGCGTATTTTTAAATAAGCGAATTTTGTGAAATTTTGTGAAAAGGGACAGTTTGGCAACAATTGAAAACACTGTGTCTACAGAACAAGGCAGCACAGGTAAACTAACTATGAGTATCCATGTCTATTCATTCATTAGCCTCTGTATTAATACTGCTAACAAAGTTGGCCGTTATGATGGTGTATTTTGTGATGCACTGACATTTGTCCATTAGAAAATGGACTGAGGTAACAAATTAATTTCGTATAATGTAGGCCAATTAACAACTGGGAACAGCTTAACTGTTAACGTCAGCCTCATTGAATTGACTGAGTTACTGAGCAAAACAAGAAATTAGTATTGGCCTTGCAATCCCTTGAGCCATCCAGTAAGTTGTTTTAGGGGAAAATTGTAACTGAGAAGCAGGGTTTACCTGGAGCAGAATTCAAATTGTATTCTTTCGGCTATATTACAAGTATTTGTTAGAGAATAACCTCATGACAAGTCTGTCCGATTTGGATACATACACTTATAGCTGGATTTGATTTGCATTTACCCAGTTAGTCTCTCCCCTGCACCTTTTGTAAATATTGAACTTGTCAATCCTTGAACAGAAAGGTGAATGAGTTAGAATGCCATCCCAGAGACTCGGGTAGCCCATAAATCTCCAAAGACCTTCCCACATGCTTCTCCTTAAATAGTTGTGTTTGACTGCAGTGGGACACTCCCATTGTGCAAAGCACATATGTAAGTTTTTGCAGAACTGGGGCCTTAGACCTTATGTGGAGGAATAAAATGTACAAAAGTGTATTATATCTACTGGCATTCAACTCTAAGGTGTGTGTGTCGATTTTCAGTATAGCAAGGTACAGGAGGAGTGAAACTTCAGTGGAACAGAGTAGAGAGGGAACTAGAAAGTTTACGTGCAGTTAAATAGTGTTCACGATTGGTTTACAGATATGATGAAAGCTAGGAAAGAATTAAAACTAAATCCTAGTTCTTTATGAGGGATCAGAAGGGTCAATGAAGTGTCCTTTCTGCATCTAGGCTATGTCTACCCTAGAGAACTTACAGCGACAAACTGTACTGATGTAATGTTTCGGATGTAGCCGCTCTGTGCTGATGGGCGAGAGCTCTCCTGTTGTCATAATTAAACCACCTTCATCTTCCTCCGAAATAGTGCTGTCCACACCGGTGCTTCTGTCGGTGAAGCTGATGTTGGTCAAGGGTGTTGTTTCACACCCCGAGCAATAACGGTTTTACTGACAAAAGTGCTAGTGTAGACATAGAAATTGAATGACTAAATGTGGCACGTAGTTGAGCGAGATGTCACTGTTCGCATCACAGCACTGTTTATAGAATAGATGTAGTCTCATATGCAGTGTAGAGGATGCCTGTTTCTTGCCTCTGTGATTGTAGATTAAAGCATAAAAGCAATCGCTATTTAGTGTGCTAGAGTAGTCTTCCAGATCCACCTCAAATAATTGGGAGAGGTTCCTTGAGGTGAGCAAGTGGGTTTGGTAGAGTAACTAGTCCCTTTCCTTGCCATTTGGATCTTGCCGAGCAAAGTAGTCGTACATGATATGAAAAATAATGTGAACTTTGAAAGAATGTGAGAAATTGTGAGTTAACTTTGAAGGTACTCTATAGAAGCCACACATCTAGCAATTATTGTGGTTATGGAAATAAATGACCCAGATTACCATTTGCATATTTTATACCCTGCATCATAGATTTCAAGGGTCTATTCCTGAGCCCAGGCCCTCCATTGACGTCAGTGGGAATTCCACGCACCACAGAAACAAGCCTCCAGAGGGTAATAAAAAATTAAGTAACTTCTTCCAGAGGGGTAGTCGTGTTAGTCTGTTTTCAGCAAAACAACAAGAGTTCTATGGCACCTTAAAGACAAACACATTTATTTGGGCTAAGCTTTCGTGGGCACAAACCCATTTCATCATGCGTTCTTCATGCATCTGACAAAGTGGGTTTCTGCCCACGAAAGCTTATGCCCAAATAAATTTGTTAGTCTTTAAGGTTCTACAGAACTCTCATTGTTTTAAGTAACTTCTGCTACATAATAATGGTTAGTAAATTATGTACATTGTAGATTCCAAGGTAGTTCTCTGAACATGCAGTGAAAATAGGTCAGATCTTGAAAATTCCTCTCACACACACAAAACCATCGGACAATCTGGCACATTTTAAAACAACCATCAATCTCTCCTCAAGAGTGGCCCAGGATTAGAGTGTCAGGGTTTTTATAAGTTAGGAGATGGGGCACTGATAAATCTTTTTAGAACAAGATTACACAGCATTTGGATCAAACCGTTGGTCCTCCACCACGAGTTTTAACTGTATAATTTTTTTTCTTGAGGAAAAGAAGGTATTTTCTTCCTGCTTAAAACCCACTTTGTTTTGTTTTACACATAAATACTGTTTGCTTTAGCTATGTGATGATAGCCAAGAGCAGACATTTCGTCTAGATACTGCATGTTCCTGTGCAGTGCGCTCCAGCATATCTGTGAGGGGAGGCTGTGTTTTACACTGAACTGTAGAAAGTCTAGAGCCTCTTTCATGCCCATTCCCTGGTATGACTGAGGAACATGATCCTCACCATACAAATGAGGCTGTGACCTCCATCTGACCCTACGCTCTGCTTAATGTACATGAAGCGGTAGTCAAGGCAGGAAACTGTGAATTTGTTAATATTGCCCCTTGCCTTAACCTCTACGGAGTGGCATAATTAAAATAGTGCTGGATGGAATGCTATCCACCTAATCAAAATGCTGTGTGTTCTCAAGCAATCACAGGATTGGGAGTCCTGAGTTCTTGCCACTGACTTCCTGTGAGGCCTTCGGTGAGGAACTTTTCTTCTCTGCAGCATTTTCTCCATCTATCAAATACCGATGATAAAATGTAACCCAACTATTTCTTGGGGTGTTGTGATGATTAATTAGTTAATGTCTGTACAGTGCAGTGAATAAATGCTAAGTATTTTTATTATTCATACCATGCTCGTTGTGTTATCTGAACAATGTTCTCCCAGGAAAAGTTTTGCCTTTACTTATTTATTTTTATTTGCCTGCTGCAAATGTGGAGCTAAGGATGGGGAAGAGAGTTTGTGATTAACACTAGGAAAACTTGTCTCCTTTCGTTTCTGAGTTGGCATGAGCTAATCTGAAGTTTTCTTCAGAGCTGAGACGTAAGAATGAGACACAGCAGTTTTGCTAATATCTGCTTTATTTTATGTTTATATCGTTTTGTGTAATAAACTTACATTCGCAATAAGGTCAGTAATAAGATTGTACATTTCCCATATTCACAATGACTACCTCAGTACAGGTGTGGATTTTTACATACTAGGCTCTACTTTCTTCTGTGCAAAAAATGTCAAGGCTCTTCTTTTATTTTTCTTCTTTAAATCAATTATCTCAAATTTGTAAACAC
This sequence comes from Mesoclemmys tuberculata, assembly GCA_007922155.1. NCBI lineage: Eukaryota > Metazoa > Chordata > Testudines > Chelidae > Mesoclemmys > Mesoclemmys tuberculata. The sequence continues at coordinate 8,581,518 of ML675626.1, forward strand.
CACTATTCCTTTGAATCCTGATATCAAAATATATAAAATAAGGCAGTTTGGGAGGGTGTGTTTAGTGAGGTGAAAAACCACTAGAACGGTTAAAGAGAGTAAGTGTAGTTTGGTGGATAAAAAAAAAAATCATGACTGAGGGTCAAGAGATCTGGGTTATCTTCCTGGCTCTGCCATGGTCTAGACTTAATGTGGTTTTTGTGGTAGTTAATTTAGGGTTTGTAAACTTTGAGATCTTTTGGAAGGAAGGTGCTACAGAAGGCTAACGTATAATTATGACAGTCATAAGAGAAAAAATTCCTTTGAGAAATCCTTCTGTACTCTTAATTCTTTATTAGTCCCCCTTTCCCCTTTAAATTGCTGCTAGAAATGCCTTCTGCTTTGGGCAACAATTATTTATTGGCCTGAAAGGTTTCTCAGGGAATAGTTCATTGCAGTAGGCGAGCAAGCATTTATGTCTGATACTCCACGTCACAGACATGTAGCATTGACAGAGTTAGGCTGCGTCTACACTGACGGCGGCGAATTTGCTGCCGTCAGATCGATTGCTCTGGATTGACTAAGCGGTCTCTGTAGAACCGCTCAGTCGATCCCGCAATTGACGTAGGAAAACCACCCTGGTAAGTGGCGTAGCACTGCGTCAAAGGGAACGCTATTCCCTTCGGTGCAGCGCAGTGTGGACGGCGCACGGAGAAGACGCAGCAAAGTCGATGGGAGATACACAAGTGATTTACGTCACTTGTGTATCTCCCGTTGACTGCTGTCGAATCCGGAAGGTAAGTGTAGACCGGGCCTTAGTGAAGAACAAAACATGCTGCATTTCTTTGCAGCTGGCATGGTTTTGTTTGTTTGTTTGTTTTTGTTTCTTTGGGGCGTTTTCCAAAATTTACGTTATTGTTTGGCAGTAATAAATTGATAAACCGCAGCTTTGAAATGCACCAAATGGTATAATCATTTGTGCTTAAAAATAACAACAACATAACAAAAAATCTTGTAATGAGCGAGCGAGAGAGGAAGCCCCATCTGTAGAAGCAAAATATTGGTTGTCCCCAAAATGCTAAGTCTTAAAAATGCTTTAATGTACTGTTTAAAACCTAAAATGTAGGGCAGCACTAGTCTGAGGTTTGCCCTTCCAATTGAAGAAGTTAGAGGAGATTGTATGTCATGGAAGTAGAGTTGCAAGACTGGAGCCAGATATGGCAGACCTACTAGTCTGGTCTGGAGAAGTTCTGATGAAGGACCTGAGAGGTGGAAGGGGTGCAAAGGTAGCCAACAAACCCATTATACCCTACTGATTTCTCGGGCAGCCAGGGGCTAATTTGGCTCCCAACACAACTTTAGAATAGCCATATTACTTTCCTAATGAAGGTAGTTTGGCACAGCTTCTAACAGCTGTTATGTCAGCTGGGAATCAGCAGAGAACAACACTCTGTGGACATGGCGCCTTCCTTCCCACACCAAAGGACTCCTTGGGCTTCCTATAACGGGCAACTTCACAACCACTTTGTGCCGATGAAGCATTGTGGGATCTGGCCCCATGTGTTTAAATTTATGGCTGGGTTATTAAATCCCTTGAAAAGAGAATTCACTTGATGAGCTTTATTTGTATCATGTCCATGGACAGATTACCACTTAATGTGGTGAAAGAAAGAGATGAAGAGGTATGGTGAATATGTGGAATATACTTTCCGATATAAAACAGAGATTATACAATGCTTTAGATTTCTATTCTACATTGATTTCCCAAGTAATATACCCTTAATATTGCAGTGGATCATGGAGCTTAACATAGCCAAATTGGATAGAGGTACATACCATACTTTTTAATAGCTGAAAAGTGTATCTAGAAGAAAAACAAAGAAAGAAAGAAACAAACTCACCCAATAACATAGAGATGTCACTCGAGGTAGAGGACAATTGCGTCTCTGGTACTGCATCCTGGGAAAATAATCCCTGTTTGCTGCTGATAACCATTGTCATATGGCCATATCCATTACACACAAAAAAGATGCTTGTGCTAACAAAATGGTACTGGGCAGTGGCACTGAACAGCCATTTCATTTCCTAATTGGGTATATGCTGGCAGCTGGGATTCAGACTTTTTATCATGGTGCAATATAGTGCATATCAAGAGGACACTGGGAACATATTTGTCTCTTGTGCATGAGGTTGTTTGGTGGAGTAAAGAGATCCTACCATCACTTAAAGTCAGTGCAGGAAATATTACAAATCCCTGAGCTCTTTTCTTCTATCTTTTTCTCTCTCTGACTCTCTCCAAGAAAAACTATTCTTTTCCCCCTTTCATTTTTTCCTTTTGGGAACACCCTTGCTTGGGAAAGAGTTTGTTTTTAAGTGAAATATGAGGCAGAACTGGCTTTGCAGTTTCCATTCCAAGAACAGGAGAATGTTAGAGAATTTTCTGGGGCTGAACTTGGTTGTGGAGTCAAATGGTTCAAGTCTAGTGGCCCAGTCAGATTGTTAAAGCACAAGAGAGAAAGCTTGCAGAGTTAGTCCATTGTGATTATTGGTCCAATGTGGCTGAATATCAGATTCCCTGTGAAAAATGTGAAGCAGCTGTTTTAATTATCCCTAACCAGGGAGTGGTAGCAGCAAATCTATAAAAATTATACTGCAGTGTTAAAGAAACCTGGTGTGTTTGAGTTAGAATGCAAGTTTAATAGTACAGTTAATGCTGTTTATCCAGCTTTTTTTTTCTGGGGATTTGGGACATTTGTAAATAAAAACTCACCTGGTGCATTTCAGTCCTGCCTTTAACTTCTTGTATCTGGTGACAGTCCATGACAGATTGGCAGTGAAGGTGAATTCTTTTGGTCCTTTTCTGTTATCTTAGCCGCCTTCTCTGTTATGTGATTTTAATTAGAAGTTTAATCATTTTTGAGATTACCTCCACAGTATCTAGACAAGTTCCTTTAATAGTGAAGCATTAGCTAGTTTAAGATGCCACACAAAAGTAAAGCTCAGAAGCTTTTCTGAAGTATTTCCCTTGGTGGGCAGGAGGGATACCACGAAATAAAGACTGAAACGATTTCAATTATAAAGAAAGGATAAAGTAAATTTAATGTAAAATAGACTATGGTTTTTATTCCGAAATTTGCTATTGGTATTCAGCAACTTGAAAACAGAAGTTTTATTGCTGTTAACTTTTTAAACTGTAGGAAAGATTAAACTCTCTCTCTCTACTGTAAACTGCAGTTGTCAAAAAACCAAAGCATGGGAGGTTTAGGGTTTTCCATATCTTAAAATACAATAATCTTAATTTTAAAATGAAAATGTTCATCTTGTGGCAACTTGCATAGTAGCATTTCTAATGGTTTTTAAACAGCTATTAATGTAGTCAAGCTGTGTTTTTTCTTCTTCTGTGTGTAATCATCTGCTCACTGGTGCGCTCTCTAACTAGTAGCAGGAGACAGAGGAGTGGCCTGCTGTGATTGATGGGGCGAGGCCTAGCAAACTGAAAGAGTCCCATCTGGATTAGGTTTTGGGAGCAGTCAGATGTGGAGTGGGAGGTCAGTAAGGCTTGCATTAGCTCCCCCTCCTTCAACACCCCTGTCATCCACACTCATCCACACATTACATAGCTTCCACGCCCTCATTCATAATTGATACTTGCTTTGGGCAGATGCTGCATGGCCTGGGACTAGAGCAGCTGCTAAGTTTATGGAGGATAAAGGGACCAGGATGGTACAGCAGGTATTTTCACTTTATTTTCACTTGAAACTGTGATTTTAGTCAAGCCAGGGCATTTCTTTTATTCAGCTGTACCACTGCATGCAAGCCTCTTCTAATACATGTTTTGTTGCTGAAGTCATTCTGAAGCAAGGCGAGCTACAGCAGTGATTATGTGTGTCTGCTGTTCTTGATATGTCTAACTGAGCCATTCTTATAACCAGCAGGTTTACAGAGTAATTTTGCATTTTTCTTCTTTGTTTCCATGCCCTGAGGATATGATGCAGTTTGGCTCATTTAACTACAGTAGGAGAGGCTTTCTCTGAATGTGAAATATCTCTTGCCAAAGAAACAGAACACAATAAAACTAAAATAGAATAAAACAAACAATAAACCGTTAGCTAGGCTTTAAAACGTGGGCAACCTTAAAGGTTTTTAGTGAATAAATACAGGTTTATGTCGCAAAGGTGTGTTTAAAAAGGAACACTGCATAAGTTATATTTTCTTTGCTCTGTCTTTTGTGTGCAGACATAACAAGCTTGCTTTATTATGTTTTGACACTTTTCATGAATTTTTTAATTAGAAAAGCCTTTCAGAACAGAAGAGATGATGCTGGAAAAAAAAGTGGAGATTTGAGATACTCAATAGGAATGGTTTAAAATTCTAATCTTTTCTGTTTTAAATGTAATAATCTATAGGATTTTAGAAAGCCTACACTTGCCTATATCATATTAAGGCATTTTTTTGTGCTGGTGGAGTTCAGCATTTAAGCAGAAAGCAATAAACTGGATTTTATACACTGCCACGTAAAGCATATTTTGGAGCTGAAATGTGGTTTTCATTACATTTCAGGCCAAAACATTTAGCAGAGCCTGACTGTCTGCCTTCCTTTGTTCTTCTTTCAGTTGCCAACTACTACTTTATTAAACCACACACAAAAATGAACATTAAGGGGTCATTTAAACTTATATAAAAGTAAAGAGATTCAGCGTTAAGTCTGAAACTACAACTTCTGTCTCCCCTCTTGTGCCTAGAGAGAGTTCCACATTGCCTGTGTACTGTCACCCACTGTTTTGAGGCTGCTCCAGTGCCTAAGCTCATGGTCTAAATCAAGAACGGAGTTTCCTGTCACTTTAAGGAATATTTCATACCTTTAAGATAACTTAATAGATTTCTTTTTTCAGTTTCAGTCATTTTCTTTTCAATGCTCATATTAAAACGTCATTTTAAAATGCCCTGTTAATATGCTGTGAGGCTAGAGAATAACTTGAGATTCATGAAGACTCATTCAAATTTAGGTGAGTTTTGTGTATTCTAGATTTAGAACAATGTAAGTAAGGATATGTTGGTTTCCACTTTGTTAACCTTAATATGAATTTACGTCTTAAATTGTAACCAATTTGTGTGTTACGTATCTCAGTATTATAGAACGTGAATAATCTATGGGGCATGCTAATATGCATTATGGTAATGTTATGTGCTTTGAATTTGCATATGCACATTATGGATAAAAAATGTAGAGATTATTTTAAATTTTAAAACTAAAAAACCTGCTGTTCTAATGGCATATAAAATCAGATCATCTCAGCATTATTATCACTGTAATAATAATTATAAATTCTTGGCCTACAACTGTGTGTGTGTGTGTGTGTGTGTGTGTGTGTGTGTGTGTGTGTGTGTGTGTGTGTGTGTGTGTGTGTGTGTGTGTGTGTGTGTGGATATGCACACATACCATTTCTTTATTTTACGGTGGACAACTGTATATTTTTTTTAATTAAAAAAAAATAAATCTGTGAAAGACCTGGGCTGATACCTGGCATGCCAAGTTTCCATTTCCCCGTGAATATATAGGGGTTACTTTTATGCTGACCCTTAACTATTCCCTTATTTACTGCTTGTGCCACTTTAATAAGGCAATCGAAACCTCAGCTTTGCAAATCTAATGGCTGGGGTAGAAGACTCTCAACAGTGGTAAGGTGCTGAAATTTTCAGTGTACGTATGCCATTTTGTACTGAAGTGAAATGTTTGAAGTTGCTGGTAAGAAATCACATCAAAAGCTCAGTGCCCTTAATTAAATATTAGCTGTAATTAGCACTAAATGTGAATGGTACAGATATTAATTAAGGTCTCATGGAACTGCTGTCAGTGTTAATGAGAAACAGTGGGGGTCTCAGCAACATCTGTTTTAGAACTCAAGGTAGTATAAAAACCTTTAGATCAAATGCACCTGGACATTAGCTGTTGGTCCCTTTGTTGCCATTATTGTTCTTTTTTTAACATCTGCTGACTGTAATGCCATGTCTAACAACTGACATGAAAGAATAACTTGCAGACCAGGGATAACCAGCTACTGTGCTTCAAAGCAGTACAGTCAAAGTAACTTATTCGATAGAAGAATTCTCTTTACTGCTGCTTCTATGCTCCCTGGTTCCTATCACTAAAGTCTATCCTAAAGTCTTTGCTGTTTACTGTTTAAACACAGAACTTTAAGCAAATTAAAAATTTCTCAATAATAGCTAGCTATAACCTGTGAAGAACTCATGATGGAACCCAATCATTGCCCAGTTTTCGTTGGGATGCTTTCTTTAGTGTGCATTCTGTCCATTTACAATTAATATTTTTCATAATAATTAGGGGGTATTAAGAGAAGAACTAAAACACACAAAAGAAAAAGGAAAGAGTAGACATATTCCTCTATTAAATTGAATGTGTAAGGTATTTTCCCTGTTTTTAAACTTCAGCTGTTGCAAGTTTTAGTGTATAAATACTTAACTTTTAATCTCTTGCTTGTACTTGTAATACCAGCAATGCCACTATTTTACACTTTCAAAGCACTGTACAATCATGAAGTAATCTTCCAATGCGGTGCAGTGTAGAATGTAAAAGTTGTTTTTATTTTAAAGATGATGAAATGAGGCGGAAAGTATAAATGACTTGCCCAAGGACACACACTAAATTAGTGGCAGAGATGGGATTCAAATTCAGGAGTTTCAGGCTCCTAGCCTCATGCTTAATTCACTAGAGCATGTTGCCATTTAGTTAGGAAAAATGTATTTTCCCCCCTTTAATATGTATCCAAGGGCTGTTGTAATGCACTGGTTAGTGACTCACATGTTTAGATGCTTATTTGAAGTAGCTGAAACTGTTTGACTGGAAATCTTACTCGATGTGAAATTCCACAATAATACCTCAGTACTTCAGTATCAGGCATGGCCTGTGCTGAAGTCAGCAGATGCAAGGATTAATGAAAACAAAAAATGTGTGTGCACATGCGTGAGCATGTTTGGAGGGAATGTGGCTGAATAGTTCAAAATCTTCCTAACTCCTCCCTCCCTCTCTTCCCAGCCTTTGCACAGTCAGTGGGGAGTGAGGATGACCTTGGCCAGAAAACCATGTATGTGATCAATTGGTGTGTCCACCACCTCCGCCTATTTATGCTCTTCCGGTCTTTTCAAAAGCCTCTTGCACCTGTTAGCTGTCTTCAGTCTCTCCTCTTAATTGTAGCATAGGAGTTGTATTTTCTAGAATACGGAGGGCCTTTCTGAGTATTTTTGGTCCTCATTGGCAGAGATCCAGTGGGCTTTTTCTAGAGCTGGGTGAAATATTTTGGCTGAATAGTAAATTAGCCAAAAAATACATTTTTGAGGCACCAAAACTTTCACAATTTCAAGTAACAGACTTGGCCACAAAAAAAAAAAAAAAAAAAAAGGAGAAAAAAAATTTCCAGAAAGTTAAAACAGTTCATTTTGGCCATTTTGAAACAAAGTGTTTCAACTTTTGGTTATGAAATGGTTTTTTGTTTCAAAATTGAGCTAATTTATAACAAAAAAACAGAAGAGTAAAAAAAAAACAACACAAAAAACCAAACAACAACAACAAAAACCACTCCAAAATGAAATGGGGGGAAAAAAAGAAAAAAATTTTTGGTGCTTGGAGCCAAAACAACACTTCCGTTTTCAGGGTTTTTTTTTGTTTTGTTTTGTTTTGTTTTTGTTTGGCTTCTGAAATTTAGCCGTGACTTTGGAACATGTATAGCCATCACCAATCCCTTTTTATGGTGATTGTAGCTGTAGTGGGGACCTCTGACCCTGTGTCATCTGCAGCATCATGATTTAGGCATCCCTTCAATAAATGCAAAAAAACATTCTGTAAGAAGAATTTTTTCAATGTCATCATGTATTCATTATGGTCAAACCATTGAGCCAGAGACTTTTGCAGACATTTACGTCAAATACTTGTGACATGTTAGCATTTTTGACATCTGCTTGCCACAGTATAATTATATCAAAGTTAAAGCTAGATCTAATTGTCCATACAGGATATAGATGCTGCCATTTCGTCTTTAAAATTAAAAGTTTTATTTTTAATATGTAAATGTAAAATTAACATGGGCAGAATGATAAGGTATTTTAAGGTCTTGCATCTAAATTTTCTGACACATTACAGTGTAAAGTATTTTCAATGTTTTTTCCTCAAATGGATTTTAAATTGATGCATTTCTAGTCACATATCTTTTATTTTGTGATTCTAAGCTTGAATCTAATCATTACATTGCATTTGTGCTCTGCAGCTGAAAGGATGAACTTTTGCTTAATAGATCACACATTAAAAGCGTGATGAACATCTGAGAGAGCAGCATTTTGTACAAATATTTAAAATTGTTAGCACAGTGGATCATCTATTCCCAAACTCTGATGTGGATTTTAGTTTGGCTGCTTCTTTTCAGAAAACCATGACGAAGAATGCAGTATGTGATAAATATACCGCGCCTCTTTCAGGGCCATCAGTATTTTGTAACTTTTGGAATAAGTGCAAATATTTACTATAACTTTTCTTTTCAAATTAGGCTGGTTTGAGTAAAACATATTGGCTACATTTAACGCTTTAGCAAAAGTATCCATTCCTTTGACTCTCTAGACTGTAGGGATGAAGCTCATGTAGTCGTATCTGGTGTTAACAATCAAATTGAAGAAAGGCCCACTGTCATGTAGAGAACGACAACTTCGCTCTCTGAAGTCAGGATTGTAATAGGGTGTGGGGAAGGGATTAAATCAGACGGGATATAGGTCTCCAGAGGAAATAAACATCCATTCACATCTTCTTCGCCTCCTAAATTATTTTCTCTGACTGTACCCTTTTTTTCTTTACTTTACAGGGTAATCAGGAAGCTACAGCAGCTCCTGACACAATGGCGCAGCCTTACGCCTCCGCCCAGTTCGCTCCACCTCAGAATGGGATCCCGGCAGAATATACAGCCCCACACCCCCATCCGGCTCCAGACTACACAGGCCAGACCACAGTTCCAGAGCACACATTAAACATGTACCCTCCTGCTCAGACACACTCTGAACAGAGTGCAGGCGACACAAATGCACAAACTGTCTCCGGCACAGCCACAGTAAGTTCAGGTTTCATATGTTTTTGAAGCGCTCTTTCTCAAGTTACCAAAGAGTTTTTTGATAAAGCTCTTTCTTGTGTTGCATCTGATGATTTTAAACTTGACTATTATTTATGATTATTCGACAGTATAGGGTCGAAAATGGAGTCAGTCTTTTTTCTTTGAACGTTGAGGCTCTTCTTCTATTCTGGGGCTTCTCAGCAAGCTAGCGGGTTCAATAGCATCCGCTGGCACTTGTTTTCTAAATTCTTTTTCTTCTTGAATATCCAAACATGCAAAATTATAAACGAACCACAAATATTTCAATGGCTTTTTAAGGGCTAGACCTGTTTACAAAACGTAGTTGAAAACATTCATTTGAAGGAAAACAGTGAATTCATTTTACTGGTATTCGTGACCCCTTCTTGTTCACTTTTCACAAATATTTGCTTGAGTGAAACTTTATTCTCAAGAACATTCGCCAAAGGGATAATGTTGAAATACTTGTGCAAATGTGCATTTTCATGTCAATACTCATCATAAGGATTTGCAACGCCATAGCAGCAGCAGCTGAAGTGTTTGTGCTGCCATCTTGAAAGCTCTCGGTGGGTTTGGAAGTATCCAATCATGGAACAGGAACAACGCCATGTGACTTAGCCATCCAGTGGGTGAAAACGGCAAAATTCAAATGGTGCCTACTCAAAGTAATAATATGTAAACAAATTATACTGTTTTAGATGTTTACATCAAACATTAATAGACAAATTTTAAATCATGAATATTTTGTTAAAAATTTGGTGTGGGGGGAAAAATTGAGAACCAAAAAGGGAATCCATTTTTCAAATTTCTGCCTTTCTTGACAGCTTTTTTAAAACTAGTGTATAAATGTGTAATGGATCTAAGTATAGGGGTGACCAATATTTATGCTGTGCTCCCACCTTCTGAAAATCAGACGCTTTAAAGGTGTCTCTTAAGTTGAACAACTAAAAACTGAGACTCCCAAAATCACTATTCACTTTTGAAAACCTTCAGCTGAAATCTAAGTGTTGTTATAGCATTGTTTTATTCAGGTCCTGGTTTGAGGGCTCTCCCTTGCATCTGACACAGAAGGCTTGGGTTTTTCCTCCCATTTTTTTTTTGTGAAGCATGCAGTTCCTTTAACTATTTCTGCCTCAAAACATTTTATCCGTCCATAATCATTGATGCTGCTACACTTCCCCTGGTTGTGGGGGGATGAGAAAATGTTTTCCTCAGAAATTGAAACAAATGCTTCTCTGTGCATGATCCAGCAGAGAGGCTCTAAAAGTGTGCAACGGATGCCCTTCTGTAGGCCTCAAAGCATTACACAGTGACCAGTCAATGGGTTGTTCTGAGGGTATGTGAGCACCTTGCTACCTTACCTTACCATTACCTAAATATAAGTGAGAATGAAAAATAATACCATTTAGAATGAGAATGCATTCCACACACTACATACAGGAAGAGAGGACTCCCCATAACACAGCGGAGCAGTGGTCTATCTAGTTCACTGTTGTATTCTTTCTGACAATCACCAATGTCAGAGGCTTGTCAGGAAAGACAGAAAAAAAAAAACCTGTTGTGGACAATTCCAAAAACCTGCTCATGTGAGAACTTTCTTCTCATCCCCCTCAATTAGGAGGCCACCTTGTGGACTAAAGCATTAGGAGCTAATCCTTTCCAAATAAAAAAAGGTTGTCTTGTTTGTTATAACTGTGGGTGTTCTCATTAATGTCTAGTTCTTTTAGGTTTCATACTAAACCTCTGGACTCAGATATCATGACAATTAATTCCAGTTTTAGGATCTATATATAAAATAATTCCTGTTCATAATTTTAAATTGGGTAGCTTTCATTTTGATTGAATGCCTAATTGTTCTTTTATTATGAGAAAAGTTAATTAGGAGCATCCTGTTTACTTTCTCTATCCCATTCGTGAATTTATATACCTCTGTAATGTGCCCTCTTATTCACATCTTCACTAAACTGCTCATATAATTATTTCTTCTATTATTTCTGTCCCATTTGTTAAATAGGCTACCATTTTATTTACTGTTTTGACCTCTATTGCATGTTGGGCTGACCACAACGACACCCAGCGCAGTCCCTTCATGCTTATTTCTTTGGAAGTCTTGGATTTATTCCATTCAGTTTTAGGGTGAAATCCTGGCTGTACTGAAGTCCCTTGCAAAAGTCCTAGTGACTTCAGTGTGGCCAAGCTGCCTCATTTTTTGCCACCTCAGTCTGACAATCTCGTTGTCTTCAGTAGGAAAGAGCACAGAGCTGGAGTAGGTATTTCCTCAACATCCTCTGTGGTAAAGAGTGCTGAAAAGAAATCATTTACTTTGTCTGTAATGGCAGTATCTTCCTCGATTGCTCCCTTGCTCCAGCAGATGTAGTTATTCCTGTGCAAGTTTCTGCCTTCTGATGCAAGAATAGATTTTTTTTGTTACTTCTTTTTATGTCTTTGGCTATCTCTTCTTCCTATTTTTCTTAGCCCTCCCAATTTCCAGCTTCCACTTTACTGAGTGTAAGTATTTTAATTTCTTTGCTTTTGACTTAATCTTTTTGAAGAGCTACTTCATGTAACAGTGAAAGTTGTTGACATAATACCTGCTTGGAGAAAGATGAACTTAATTATATTGGTGTCAACTTTTTAAGGGTGGCAAATCTGGCCCTATTACAACATAAGACACATGCTGTTTAATGTGAATTTGTCTTGTTGCATTTACATAGGATGTTAGAAATTAGAGATGGAAAAGATTGATGTGGAAATCTAGACCATCCCATATTGAAGCAGGTTTGTTGCCTACAGTATCTTTTTAGTGTAATTCAGATTTAATTTAGAAACCTGTAAATACAATATCATCCAACAATTTGCAAAGTAAAAACTGTAATCTATTGACAACATATGGCATTTTACACTTGATATATTACAAATAGAGATTTACAAGAAGTAAATCCCTAAGGATCGCCACTATCCAGGGTAGCCTCAACATTGAATATATTACTTAACTGCTAAAAATCTCCTGCAAATTTTCAATCAAATCTTTTGTTCAAATTCATTGTGGGTATCAGCTTCTAAAAACTGTTATGATCTTTCTTATACATTGTTATCACTTTATGGCTTTCCATCATACTTGTTAACACAGTACAAACGTCAAACAAAAAGATACATGTGGACAAAACTTTGAACTCAGGTGGAACTCTAATGACTTCAGGGAGGACTTTAAGATCCACCTGTATGCATCCTTTTGAGGATTGGTTGTTTTTAATCAGAGAATGTAACATTACAAATTAATACCACTATGTCAGCATTGTAACTCAAAGTGATCTGAAGGGGAAAATGCATGGCTAGCAGCACAAGTTTGGGGTAGAGAATTTCTGGACTTTCTAAATTTCAGGGATGACCTGGGAACACACTAGTATCTTTTGTTTAGTATCTCTCAGATATTTGTAGGTAGTTCACAGATGTTCTGTTGTGTAATGTGCAATCTGACATGAGACATTTAAAAAAAATGACTAGACAGGCTATTCACAAAGGAGTTCTAGTTGGATAAAAATAGGAGATTTAATAAAACAGCTATTGGAGAGAAGCAAGTATTTGAAATGATTGTAATAATTCTAATCCATATGCACAACTGTGTGTATTTAACGCTGCACATCCTATTGTAAATTTTAAAAAATTATGTTAGTGTAATGAAAAATGAATATTGCAACTGAAAACAATGTTAATAAAATATCAGAAGGATTCTGTATTTGTGGAAATGCTGAAAAGAAATGCCTTTTATCACCCATCCATACCAAATGTAAGATCATTCTTGCTAAATTAATCATCCCTGTGTCTTTTTCAGACCATTCCACCTTCTCTCTTTTTATCTATCGGAGTCTCTGGCTTTGGGGCTGGGGCTGGCTTCACTTTGTCTTGTACAGCACCAAGTATAAGAACGTTAATATTTTTAGTGTTTGATCTAAGCCAGTGAAATTTCTTTTGGATCATTTCATCAGGATATTGGGTGAAATCCTGGCCCAATTGAAGTCAGTGGCAACACTTCCATTAACATAAATAGGCTAGGACTCCACCCATCAACTTTACTCAAGGTTTGAAATGTTCATATACATGATTCTAAGCACTATTGCAACAGTAAGTTTGAAGGATTGGGCCATTAATGAATAAACTCTAGAGAGGCCTTATTTACTGTTGCCCTGCACCTTGTGGAGTCATTTACACCCATTGCAAAGTGAGTATAAAATTCTACCAAGCCAGAATGGTGGTGGGTTAAACTCACTTTGAATGAGTGTAAATGACTCCACAAGGTGCAGGAACATAAGTGACTCCTGCCTTAGGAGATGTGTAACATTTCCTTTATCATTTAGGTTCAGACAAATAGTACACTCAGAGCACAAATGTGTTTTTTCTTTTATAAAAATATAGTCGTCTTTCTCCATGAGTTTTATGTTAATGGATACTTTCCTCCTCTTTCCCTGTTCTTGCATTTTATAGTACCTAAACGTTCGGTCCCACTTTCTTATACTTTTGCCCTCATGGAGTACTTTCCTTGTTGATGAGTTGATCAGAGCTGCCTTATCAGGGAAAGATACTGTTTTCCTTGGACGTAGTTATAATTCTGAGGAGTTGGTGTATTTTTTTCAGATTGCCAGGTTTAAGGCAGTGGAGATCCCTCTTGGGTTCTCATTTCAGACCTTGTTAGCAAAGAAGAAATAATTTCTTGAGCAAGAGAAAAGTAGCAAGTTTTGCAGAGACACATTACTAAGCAGGGCCACTCAGCTCTTCAGAGGCTTCTTGCTGGAATTTCCACTTGGTAATTGCGAAATATAACCCATTCTAGGGAGCTTGATCTTGTGGTGATCATTCATGCAAGTGGTCCTTACTTATTGAGCATAGTCCCATTGGCTTCAGTGGGCATACTCGTGGGAGTAAGTGTCACAGGATTGGGCCAAAAAGTTTATTTCTCCTTATGTACACTGTGACTGCCAGGAAGGGGTTAATAGATGTGCAATTTACCTCTCAAGCTGTGACTAACTGGCTGATTACCCACAGCTGGGGTAAAAGGCTGCAGCTCAGGGGGGAGGAAGGCTGCTAACCAGACTGCATGTTCAGTTGCAAGCCCTCCAGCCCAGGTAGACTGGAGCTCATGTAAGCATGTTAAAAATGGTTGTGTGGCTGTTGCTGTGCTGGTGGAGGCGCTGGCTAACCCCCAATCCATGATTTTTGTTTGGTTTGCGTGGGCAAAGAAATGTTGTTCTTGGAAAGGCTTATCACATTCTTCAGGCGGGTCGGATGACATGGCTTCAATGGACTTTGTTGTGCTCACACATCTAAAGGCATAATTTGGCTCTGATTCTACATGTGTGATACAGTGGACATCAGTAAAACCATTTGCTGCTCAATTATGTTAAGTGCATTGGAGTTCTGTAATATTTCCCATTCGAAATAGATGGAGTGTCTCAGTAGAAATACATACTATAGCAAGGTGAAGATTATTTTTTTATACTCCCTCTCTCTGTGTGTAAGTAAGTAAACACTCTGTTGTAAATTACTTTGATTCTGCATTAGTGAAAGCAAGATGTCATTCTGCAACCATTTTACCTTGGGCTGTGATCTCATCAGATTTCACAAGCTCGGCAGTGTTTGATCAGATCTGTACTTGGATAGGAGACCTCTAGAGAGATGCTTCAGGAAGTAGTGTTGGTGGTTCATTGCATGGCACACTTCCCTCTGCATCGGTTCAGAATCAATACTCAGTATGGTTTTAGGGGATCCTGTGCTGTTGGCGTTTTCAGATGAGATGTAATGCAGAGGTCCTGACCTCCTGTGATTATTAAAGATAACTTGGCACATTTCACATGAGAGAGAATATTAGCTGCAGTGTTGTGGCCAGATTTCAATTTAGGTAATTGCATTTTGGCTACCTAAATTCCTGTTTTTTCAGTTGGACACGGTATTTTTCCCTTCTGACCTCAACTGATGTACTCTGTAGTGGTGTTTGCTGTTACCCTTATCCCATTTCACCCTCTAGGTGGCTGGATTTCATTGGTGGACGGAGCAATTCATATAGTTTGTACCTTCATTTTAGTAAGGTTTGTGCAATGCTTTGAGATTTGGGTCTGCTGGTTCCAAACTTTAGAGGTTTCATTCCCCCCCCCCTTTGTTTTAAATAGTCTAGATTTGTTGTTCTCCCAGGCACATTGCAAAGCTCATCTGTTTGAGCAGGAATTTGGAAAGGCTCGGGATTTTTTGGGAGTGAATTTGAGAGGTGGAGAGATTTAATTCACAATACGTTTTGTTCATTTGTGGCAGGGATGTATGGTGTGTTGCTTTGGTACTGGGTTTTATATTGTATGTTTAAAATTATGAGCAAGATAAACCTCCTTTGGTATTGCTTTATCTACATGCAGATAAATGGAATTAATTAAATAGACAGGTAGATCAGTACAACCACTGATCAGTAGCGCCCTGTTTTTTCTGTGGGTTTTTTGTTTTATTTCTTTGGGGGGTGTGTGTGTGTGTGTTTTGTTTATTTCTGTTTTTGTCTGTTCATCACCTGAGGGTGCCCATTCCATCCCCCTTCCTGGGAGCAATATGCTGCTTGAGCTGTGGGTGTTGAGCTGATGTTAGCCCAGTATTTTAATGGCAGCACATCTTGAAGATAGCTTCTGAGTTTAATTCCCCCTCTCGTGGACTAGAAATGGACAGAAGAAAAAGTAAGACAGTAGGGCCTCACGTTTGCTTTCTCATGGCCCTGTTTGGAAGGCGCATGGTGCAGAATTAGAGCAGACGGTAACCATATCTATTGCTGCTCCAAAAAGGGCTATTGGGGGGGTAGTGCTTCCCCATGGGGGAAAATAATTCTACATGATATGTGAACACTGGGGCTTCTTGAATGAAACTGCATCCTCTCTGATGTCCCAGTGCTTAAAAATGTATTGAATTATTTTATAACTACTATCAATGAAACTTTTTATATGCTAAGTTTAGGCAAAAAAGCATTTTGGCATTCCTATCTCCATTTCACATTTTGTTGTCCATATACAGTCATCTTCGCCACCAGCGTGCTCGATACATAATAATACCTTGAGAGCTATTACAGCAACTGTTAAGTTCATTTAAATTATGTCCTGCTAACACTGGCTGCTGTACCAGCAGGGTGGGCTGGTTCATTCGTGTTATGTATTATATCCGGTCCCAACTGCAACTTGAACAAAATATTCTGAAGCATGCCAGTTTCAACCCTCCGAGCACTTTTCAACTAAAAAGCAAGCTAATTAGTCAAGTCCCAACCTACGGAACAATGGAGAGATCAAAACTACCACCACAAATGGATAACACAATGTCATACTAGCATGGGGTGTCATAGCTTGGGTTCATACTCTTTATTACTTCGGAGAGGCTTCCTTGCTGAGAACACTGTATGTAAATGTTGTTACTAAGCCCCCAAGTATATTTCCTTGCCTATGCTAAAGAATAACAGTAATATCTCACTCACTTATACGACTGGATGTATCAGCACATATTGTATAATTGCATCCTTTCAAGTCTGACAACAGCAGACTTCGGACCTTGCCCTGTTGGGGCTCACTCTGAAGTTTTTATGCAGGCAAACATCTCATTGGTGTCGCTGGAGATTTTGCCTTTCAGGAAGTCAGGACCAGGCTCTTGGTTAATCAAAATACACAATACTTTTTAACAGCTCACTAGTAATTGTAAAAGCCTACACAAAGCTTTAAATTGGCTGTGCATTCCACAACACTGTGCAGCCTTAAAGCTTTTCCTGCGTTCTCTTGTCAAACGATCCCACTGTGACAGCTATGACAACGTCCTGCAATACCCTGGACAAACCTTACTGAATTAAGTTAAACTTTATCAAATTTATTTTTCAGCCTTTTAGGAGTTGATTGTATGAAAGATGCAAATATCGATATATTATTGTGGGGTTATTCCTTCCAGGGATGTCAGAACTAATGGCAATCCTGTGAAGTGTTATGAGCTTCAGAGATCCCTCAAAACATTGGGCTGGAAAAGTCAGAACTTTTAGTTGAGTGGGTTTCCCAGGAAATAACTGAGGGGGGGGAATGCAAATTTCCCGACTCAAGACTCGTCCTTTTGAAGCTGCTCTCAGAGCAGAAACCCCTAGTCTGCTGATCACCTGTTAGAAGAGGATGGGTTCAGAGGCCCAAACTGTATAAAAGAGTGACTCTCAGATTCCTGGATTTGATTGGTCTGAGGTATAAACTTTTCACTACAGAAAACCACCTTGGTTGGTTTGAATGACTGCCTCCCAGAGCCCTTCTTGGAGTCAGGAGTTGATCTCTGGTAAGCTAATTAGCATGCATGTAGTTTCTGGTATTTTTTTTCATGTTTTTTCTCTGTAATGCATTCATCTTAAGAAAAAATGAGCTTGCTTAGAAAGAGCTGTTGGGGTAGCTTCACATGTGGCAGTTATACTGTTTATGATCTCTGACGGGAAGGCAAAACAGGCCTGCTTAGGCAGTTTGTCTTGCTGGGGCATTCACAGTGTAGGCAGGGAAGTGTGCGTGCTGAAAACACCCTGGCCAGAAAAAGAGAGAGAGAGAGACGTGGTCTCTGCCCAGGAAAGGTGACGGCACTGAATGCCTGACAGTGGGTGCCCTTGCTGGACTATGAAGAGGGAATATAGATGCAGTTGCCCTAGATTGTGATAGCTGTTCTTTTGCTGTGCCTCCTGAGATAGCAATTTGGCTTTGTCCCTACTCAGCAGTTTGACTTGTCATCTGTCATTGGGTTGTGGGGGCTGGCAAGCACCTATACAGCAGCACTTCGGCTTGTATGATGTTGTCACAAGCCGCACCCCATTTAGTATTTCTCGTCGTGCCCAAACACCTGCGTCACTTGGATGGCCCACAAATCTCAGGTTTCGTCCCCTCCCCCTCCCTCGCAGTACATTTCTAGCTCGTGTGGTGTGGAAAAAAGATGGACAACGTGCTCAAAACCAGAAGACAAATCCAACTTTAGGATTTTTCAACTATCATGATTTTTAAATGTTTGGGGCTAGCACTACTACAGGAGTGATGATGTTGGTGGCCACAATAAGCGAGGGGGCTGTCTTTAGTTGTCACACACTGTCTCAACGGGCCAAAGCGGTTGCCTCTTCAATTGTGCTATTTCAATCGTATTCGCTTAATGTGACTGGAAAGCACTCTTAGTGCTTCTTAAGAAGCAGGTGAACAACTTTCAGATCATTTGAGCTGGTTACACCGACCAGCACAAATGACCTAAAGAATGTTAACTTGCATCTTCCAAACATGCTATGAGGGCTTTTCAGTCAAGTTAAGCTAACCCTTTTTGTCCATCAGTCAGAATTTTACAGAATTACCAACAATATCTCATACTGACAATTAAATTCTTACTTCCTCTTCCCTTATCAACACAGAGTCTTTTCTGATCTCCCAAATAAAATCAACCAATTAAACAATTAAGGCTATTCCCTGGCTCAGCAGTGAAAGAGTTAACAATACTTCATTTCAACTCTTCTTGCTCCTGATAGTCTTCTCTTAGGTTTCTCCTCGGCTCATTCCCAATTCTTTTTATATTTCATTGACTTTTTCTTTTGCAGATTAAGTATCTGTGGTAGCCAAATGCTTTGCCATGCTTAGAGTTCTGATGTCTCAAGAAAAACATTTAAGTACTATATTCTGCTGAATAAGCGAAGCACAGATTTCAAAGGGGACTCTATTACAATGAAATAGCTAATTACTACTTAATTTGTATTTGACCTTCTGCATCTCTTCTTCACAGTATAACATTAATTAAAATGTATCCTTATCTCTTTTTTGGTGGGGAGGAGGGTGAACATTAACTCATTTTCACTGTATATAGGAGTAGCCTTCAAAACTCATCTAACGATGCTTTCCCCCTTCATAATTGTCATGCAAGTGGTAGTTTGTTTGCAATTTTATCAGAAGTTGTCAATTTTCATGGCAACAACGCTTACAATTGCAATGTAATCTGATAAGCAACAGTACTTTATGTAATGGTTGGATTCACAGGATAATATATGTGGCCTTTTAGGCCATGTAAGCCCTGAAACGTCCCAGATCCTTGCTACTTGAGAGTAGCTGTTCAACAGAAAGGTCAGTAAGCCAAGAGAGCATTAATTAAATGAAATCTAACAGGCCTGTAGCCAAAAGTTGGCGAGATAGAGATTTCCTAAAGATGACCTCTTCTTCCCAGCTCTTCATGCTTGATTTGTGTTAACTTGAATCCTTGGCCTGGGGTTGCACAGTAGGCTACAGTTACACCTCTACATGACTGCAGATGGATGTGGGGGGAAGTTGGTTTAGTGACTCATCTTATGTTACATTTTTTTTTCTCCACATAGCATTTTTCAAAATGCCTTTTCACTTGGTTACACCTTCAATTTCCTTCCCCCACAACAGCAGTCTGTCCCATCCTCTTTCATCCTGCCCCCCCGCCCCCAACCACCCAGGACAATCTGCTGAAGGTTCCCAGAATTGTGAGTTCCTGTGTTATCCCTCTTCGCCTCAGGAAGTGAGAGTTTTGCTACTGCTAAGCTGGGTGACAGCTCCCTGACACACCAGCTTGTCTGCCTTCCCAGCAAACTCTTCGGGACACTGCCAGTCCAAACGTATCTTCCAAGTAAAAACCAGTGAATCCCCAACTCTGAATTTCCCAGAGTTGTCTCACTGCAGTATTGAGCCCTCTTACTGAACATACACAGAAGTTAAGATCCTTGCTCCTTTAAAGAGATAATACACAGCCGCTCCTTAATTTCACTGGTGTTAAACAAACACTCTTATTGCAGTCACAGCACTGAATTATAGTAGAAGGTAAACAGGTTTATTTAACAAAAGGACATTGGATTAAGTGACACCAAGTAGAAGGAATAAAGATAGAAAGGATGACAAACAAACACAAGTAAAAATACACTTCCAAGACTAAAACTTAATTTCATCAAGTTACAATCTTTACCTAAGTAGGTTTCTCACCTATATTCTGTTCTGAGAGACTTCAGCCCCCTTGGTTGAAAGATCCAACGTTCTGTGATTTCAAGAGCTGTGTCTCCTTGTATCCCCCAACTGAGGGATACCAAGATGGCTTTTTGTTTCTTCTTCTCTCTCCCAAAGTTCATTGATCCTATTACAATAGACAGGAAAGCCTCCTGCTGTTCTCTTCCTGTTGATTTCCCATCCTCCTCCTGTTTCATAGGTAAATGGGGCTTCCATTGTTTTAATTCCATAATGTTTAATGTACATTGGAGACAGGTAGGTAGCTGCCTTCCCTCTTTTTTCGGAGAGAACCTGTTTTCCCCTGTGTTTGGTCACAGACGTTAATGCATGCTTTTCAAAATGATATTAACCACCAGTGTGCCGCAGGGTTTCATTAACGACCTTGCTTCTGTAATACAACTAGTCGATTCTGCTGCTTATCACTTGATGTTCAGCTCCCTTTTGAAATGGGTTCTTTGAAAAGTAAGTCCAGACCCAGCTTCTCCCCTGCTGCGTGATAGATGCCATAAAGCTAATTGGCCGTGCTTCAAGAAGGAAGGAGAGCTTCTTCGAGATGCAGTCTGCATCTGCTATCGAGATTAAGTAGTCCTCTTTCTTCACTTGCTCTCCTATCGCTCTGTTTACCTTGCATATAAATGTGCTTTTCTTTGACTTGCGTCTTATCTTGCCTAATTTACCTCAGAGACGCATTCCTTTGTCTGGGACAGGCATGGTTTAGGCACTCCATACCAAATACACGTTCCAAACACATTTGCAGCACATATCTATAAAATCCATGGGGGGGGGGGGAGAGAGAGAGAGAGAGAGAGAGACACACACACAGAGAGAGATTTTCAGGATCAGCATGTTATCACTTTGTATGTGATACCTCACATGACACCTTTTAGATATTGTTTGACAGCAGTGTGCTAGGTGTAGTGAGTATGTCAGAC
The DNA here is from genome assembly GCA_007922155.1 of Mesoclemmys tuberculata. Lineage (NCBI taxonomy): Eukaryota > Metazoa > Chordata > Testudines > Chelidae > Mesoclemmys > Mesoclemmys tuberculata. Next base: position 8,602,560 of record ML675626.1, read on the forward strand.
CTGACAAGACCTGCTGACAAAGAGTAGTGAGCCACCAATGGCCCTCTGTGTCACCTTCCTCCCTCCCTCCCTCCCTTTTATAGCACTATTTACATGTTCAACCTATATGTGTATGTATGGCTCACTTACTATTTTCCTTGGTAGACATGTCCTTTCCTGTGATCAGCTAGGGAGAGTCACTTAATTTAACCGTTTTCCTTTGCCTCTCCATTAATTACTAATGTAAAAGTCAGTTGTCGACACAAAGACACATCCTACCTGAGCTCAGGAATAGATCCACCCATGAATTTCTAGCAGTGTGTTACATGCCACAAACCGGCAATGATATAGCAGATTTGTGATATCACAGACCAAAGTAAGTAGAGGGCAAACTCGTCATTTCACTGGCATGTGTTCTAATGCCAATTAGATGCTATAGTTCCTACTGTTTTCTTTTGGAACTGAACTAGATTGCAGAACAAGGGTAGGGAGGCCTAGTAAAGTTGTTGCACAGTATTTGGCTTTTTTTGTGATATGTGGCATTATTTGAAAAGCTATGGGGATCTGAGAGTACTCGGCTATTCTGAAAATACATGGATGATAGTTTATAGAAATTCCAGATGGAGAAATAAGTAAAGGGGTGATCTGTGTATGGCTGCTGAAACAAAGTGTCTTTAAATTAGCAACATGTGCTTAATTTTACTCAAGGTATAAAACTTGCTATTGGTTGAGGATGAACAGTGTATTTAAATAGTATTGACATGGAAAGCCAGTCTGCATGTCAAGATCTGTGCTGTTATGTAGGCAGAGGAGGATTGGGGTAGGTTTCTGTTACCCTTCTCTAATTCAAAGATTCACATATAACCAGGAGATCCATCTAATCTCCCTGACAGTAGGATCTGGCCCTCAGTAATGAAATCATGTATATCTGACTCTGTAATTACAGATCAATTACCTTTTATAGAAAGTAGGAGGGATGGGGGTCAAGTGCACTGATTCTAATTCTCCAGTGGGTTTATAATTATCAGAGTTTAATATGGGCATAACCAGTGCGGAATGGAAAGTGTTCTTTTGTATTTTATTACCCATTTTTGTATTCCCTTGTGTACAAAAAGAATGGTATACTCCATATAATACAGGAATAATACAAATACAGAAATATATGTAATTATTTTGAAAGTAGCATTTCTGAAATTGAATTTATCATCACTGCCTTGGGTCTGCCCACTCTTGCCCTCTGCTTTACCATCAACTTTAAAGTTTCGTTTGGTTGCTAGTCCCTGTTTAAAACAATTTAATATTTACACATGCAAGAACTAGTATGTTAAAACACACATTTAAGTAGGCTACTTCTGCCAAAAATGCATGCATTTTTCTTCTCTCAATGGGAAAGAAAAGGCTCTCTTCTATTTTTGTGTTTATGAAACCCATTTATCTGGACTATATAGAATAGGGGATCTCAAGGTTTAATACCTGAGGAATCATTAGTTTCCCAAAGAGTGTCCGCCGATAGAAGACTATCTTGACCTTGGCAATCATTGTATGAGGCATAGTTAGTTATATACAGCCGGTACTTTTTGCTTACATGATAAGTGTTGAATATTTAGTTACACTGTGGTTATCATGTTGTTACATGGTAAATACATTGCATTTCTTTTAGAACTCTTATCTGAAATGTGTGTTAAGGAGATATACATATGATACCCCCCATTCATTTGTAAAAGAACTGTATACATACAAGGACTCTGTTCTATTATTCTTCCATAGGTTTTCTGTATATATTCCCCTTTCGGTTGCTGCCTTTCATTTTTGTTTTGCTTTTTCCTTTTTTTTACCTCGGGCTGCACTTTTATTTCACTGTCATTTTGTTTCATTTCTGTCTCCACACTCCTTTATTTCCTTTTATTTATCTTCCTACCTCTTGAATTTTCCTCTGTATGTCTTTATTTCCCATATATTTTCTTTAATTCTCTTTCCTGTACCCATTCTTTTCCCTGAACCTGCAATCAAAGTTACCCTTTTGGTTTTTCTCCTTACCTCTTATCAACCCAACTCATAAATCGTTTGGGATTTTTCCAGTCTCTTAGAGTACAAGTTACATGGCAATTACTTTTGGGACTAATATAGCTTGGGTAGTCGTCAGAAAGGAACATTGGCTCACCGCACTATAGTATTTACAAACACGATGGCCGTCCTCTTGCCTGGTACGCGGGGGAGCGAACTGACGACCTCTAGAGCTGAAAGCATGAGCTGCTATAGCTTGAGCTAAAGAAACAAGCTTCTTTAGGTAGGGGCTATATAACTCTCATATCCTCTGTATAATACAGTCACCAGTGGATTATACAGACATTGTGGCAAATCTTGTCCACTTCTCTGTTAGTCCTGTGGTCCTGACTACAGAAAAACTTGAATGGTTCAACTGAATGGAGGAGTAGGCTAAGATTCGGGGATATCCAGGGTGCCTTGGAGCTGAGCTCCACAGAGGAACTCTGCACTAAGGTGACCACCCATCCCAAATTGGGTGGGACGGTCCTGAAATGCAGAGTTAAAATCCCATTCCTGGGCTAAATGATTGGGACAGCATTTGTCCCGGATCCCCTGTAGCGCCTCTCCGTACCTGCCTGAGGTTCAGGGGCAGCGCCACCCTCTTCCTGGTGAGGAAAAACTGAAGGGGGCCACATGAGGCCTTGCACCCTGCTTCTTTGCTCCTCCCTGAGGCCCGCCTCCCCCCCCTGTTTGGGCCAGAAGCCATTGGTGGGCAATGGTAAGAGCTGCCCAAGGAGCCTGGGCTGCTGTGGGGGAACCCCGGCCCTCCCCCTGCCCTGGGCAGTGTGTCCTTGAGGTGGGGACATGGGCTGGGACTGTTCTCAAGCAGTCCAGTCACCTGCAGAGTGCAGGTGGAGGGTCTCGAACTCCCTGAGTGGCTCTTGTCATGGCCTGGCTACAGCTTCTGGCCTGGCCAGGGGACAGGGTCTTGGGGCAAGAGGAAGAGCAGGGGATGTGGCCAAGGACAGGGCATGTGTTCCGCTTTCGCCTTTTGAAAAGGTGGGCACTCCAGCACTTACAACATTTTGAGTGCAGGTCAGGGAAGGCGTTTGTTGCCCTACCACAGCCATTTTCAGTTCCCCACCACATGAAGCCAGGGGGATGCTGTAGTAGATATGTGAGAGGAGGTCTTCCTTCACAGGCCTCTGTGGAGATTCCCCTGTAACTCAGGCCTCATGCTGAGATCAGCATTTGACTCATTGCATTGACGTCGTAAATCTCATGGAGTGTACATGAAGATTTTTGGTGCTTGGATTTTTATGCCTTTTGTACCTGTGAACCTGCGCCAAAGTTAGAGTACAACAATTGCCTCTTTGAGAAGTAATCCTGAGTGTTCTTGCCTAATCATGTATGATCCCTTCCACTGGATGGGACACCAAAGACCGAGATGCGGTACCAGATGTATTCTGCTTGTCATGTACTTCACTGTAAGCTCTTAAACTTTTGGCAAAACCTGTAAAAGAAAACACTGTTACTGGTACTACAGAATGCCAAGAACACCGCTCTTTGCCTAAAGCAACAGGCCCCAGCCTTCTATTGTGTTCACTAAATTGATCTCCTTACTAATCCACTACAAATGCTTCAGCAAAAATGTCTCACCTGGAGGTTGGGGGGGAGACTTGAGGAGACCCCCGGCCACAGTGCTCTTCACTGACAATTCTCCAGACCTGGCCCCATGATCTCAGCCTCCAACGTGAAGTGAACCACCACTGCAGGCACCCAGAGGCAGGCTACACAGAACTCTGACAATGGAAGAGCAAGTCTGAAGGACTCCTTGTCATGGAGGGCAGCTTAATTTTCCATGCTGACCTATTGGCTCAATCCAATGGATTGGCCGATTCCCAACCATTGAGTGGCTCTGCCTCACAATGAGCCTTGCTCCTTCTTGAAAGGTGAGAATGGGAAGTTCGTGTTCTTGTACATTTTCATTTTGCATTATAATTAACATTCTTTTGTCTTTTTTCTTTTCTCTTTGATCTTAAAATAGTAACTTAAACCTACTGCATATACGGAAGGGAAGAGAAAAGGGTGATTACATTTGGCAGGTTCTTTTCTATGCCATCTTTTTTGCTACTGTTGTGGCAAAAAGAATCAAAGTGTCAACTGCTGTTTAATTTAATAAGGATTCACATAAATTCCAGCTGCTTCTGAATAGTATCTAAATATTTGATTTGAAAACATGTACCAGTACAAGAACATAATGCAGTCATGATCACCCAGCTATCCAGGGGGATCCAAGCTTTTTTGTGCTAATTACAGGGTGTGCAGATGAGTATGTAGTTAGAGCTTCCGTTAACAAAACCAGGGCACTTTATAAAAGGATGCGTAAGATAATGTTCAGATTCAGGCTGTCACTGAAGTTCACAAAACAACAGGACAAATCAGTAAATATAGAACTAACCAGGTTAGAGAAATGCTGATAGAACCATGTATTGCTCTTTTTGGGTATGTGTATGGTGTAGAAAATAATGCAAAGGGCATTTTTGCTTGAATGGCACTGCTATTTAAAAATAACTTTATTACCAAAAATATAATTTAGAAACCTCAAATTAGTTCAAATGTTCTGATGAATTAATTTCGACACAGAATAATCTACTGGAGAAATTGTGTATGTTTGTAATAAAGGTGTGTGAAAGTTAATAGGTTAGATTACAGTAATTTACTCGTTAGCAGAATGCAATTATGTAAATTCCCTTGCATATTCACTGGGACTCATTATTTGTATTGCAGAGGCATGTAGGAACCGAAGTTGTGGACCTCCTGTTGTACACAAAGAAGTACATTCTTCTTGCCTCAAAGAGTTCACATTAGTCTTTACTTTCTGTCCCAGACGTTTTTGTAATGTTGCTATGTACAATAAAACAGCTTGTCCTGTCAGCACTCACAGGACCACCCTTTGAGCCTATGGTGACGTGTGCCGTGACTCACTTATCTACGAAAGTGGCATTGTTAGCAGCCAAAACGTCAGCCAGGAGGATTAGTGAGCTAGCAGCCAGAGTGGCAGACCCTCCAAATACAGTATTCTACAAAGAGGATGCCTCCTTTAGGTTACATCCCAAATTCCTCCCCAAGACTATTTGAGTTCCACGTCAATACCTACCTGTATTATTCCTGAAACCCCATGCCCCTTTCATAGATAAGAGGCTTCACTCCCTCGATGTCAAATTTGTCCTATTCTGCCTACAAAGAACCAAACTTGTTAGAAAATCTCAGAGACTCTTTGTTGCCATAGCAGAATGGTCACATGGATAGGCCACATCCTCAGAGCATTTCTAAGTAGATTTTGGAATGCTAAAAAATAGCAAATCTTCCCTCTCCTGGGCATTACAGCTCATTCCACATGAGCAAAAGTGGCCTTCACAGCATCCTTATTGGCCATTACAATGCAGGAGTTTTGCAGAGTGGTAGCTTGGAGCAATGTCCACTCATTCACATTACACTACCCTGTCACTCAAGCTTTAACTGCAGATGCAGCCATAGGAATGGCAGTACTACAAGCCTCTGCTACAAGCTTCCTTGCATCCTCCTGCACTCTGAGCACTGCTTGCTAGTCCCCCACATGTGAAATACACATAGGGATCAACACTCAAAAAAGAAATGGAGATTACTTACTGTAACTGGAGGTCCTTCAAGATATGTGATCCCTATCTGTTTTCCACTCTCTACCCTCCTTCCCCTATTTTTTCCAAATCCTGTTGGATTGCGGTAAGAAAGGGAACTGGAGAGGTGTTGACCCTTACCGTCTCTTATACCCTCGGTTGAAAACATGAAAGAAGCTACTGTGCATGTGTGGGTCAACGGACGCTGCTTTGCAGAATTTCTGGACTCAGTGCATGGCACGTACGTATGAACGTGAAGAATATATATAGGGACCACATCTCTGGAAGAACCTCTAGTTACAGCAGGTAACCTCCATTTTCTTCTGGTAGGTACTGAGTCATTTCCAATGTTTAAAACATTTGGTTGATAGTCACTATAACAGCAATGTAACTTATGATATTTAATGTTCCCCCAAGACATTGGCCATTATGTTCCATGAAAAATGGAACTTTTCTTCTGTGACAAAGTAGCTTTAATCTTAAGGCCAAGTCCTGCAAACACAACTGAACACGGTCTTTGATGCATGACTCACGGAATCACCATGTTCTGTAGTAAGTGTTTAAAGACTGGCATCTATAGTTTGTACTGAGCTTTGGGATGATACAGATGACGCATGATAGAATACAAGCTTATTCATATACTGAGAGATTGTACCATTAAAATATGCATATGACATTTTAATCACCATTTGTAGGTTAGCTAGGACACCAAACATGATTGCAAAGAAATATCAGTATATGCTGATTGACCGAGTTATACTCTAACATGAGCACGGATATAGATGAGCACATACAGAGATTCACATATGCTCACGCTATAATGGTTATGTGGCAAAAAATAATTAAAGAGCCAAGAAATCTTGCTTGAACGCTTGCCAACAGGAATGAGCAATTATGAATTTAAGGGGTCCTTCATGTCCCAATTTCTCTGTAGAGCAGTTAAGGTTATTGCACAGCTTGCATGAGTGAAATGATACAAAAACAAAAAATATACTGTGACCGTGCCATGCAGAGTGTGTGGGTGTAGATGTGGGTGTGGGTTTATTTATTTGTGTGTGTGCATGTGCATGCATGTTTGTTTGCCAGTGTTTTTTAAAACACTTAGTAGAAACAACCTCTTCCAGTGATGTTTCTTTTCTCTCTACAGGGGCATAGCAAAGTCAGTTTTAAGCAAGCTGTCTGTAGGAGAAACATGATCCAGCAAAGACCATTGTGGCTGAAACATTGGCTCAGCTATACATCTTAAGCCAGAGCTAGTACTGAAAATGCAACTGCAATTTTTTCTTTGGAATATTCATCCAAATCCCAGAAAGGGACTTAGGAACATAATAACAGCCATACTGGGTCAGATCTATCCATCTAGCCCAGTATCCTGTCTTCCAAAGGTGGTCGATGCCAGGTGCTTCAGAGGAAATGGACAGAACAGGTAATCATCCAGTTGCCGGTTCCCAGCTACTGGCAAACAGTAGCTAGGGACATTTCAAAGCATGGCTTTGCATTCCTGCCTATCCTAGCTAATAGTCACTGATGGACCTATCCTCATTAACTTACCTAGTTCTTTTTTGAACCCTGCTATAGTCTTCGCCTTCACAACAACTTCTGGCAGAGCGTTCCACAGGTTGACTGTGCGTTGTGTGAAGAAATACTTCCTTTTGTTTGTTTTAAACCTGCTGCCTATTAATTTCATTGGGTGACCTCTAGTTCTTGTATTATGAGTATTCTCACTTCCTTATTTACTTTCTCTACACCAGTCAGGATTTTATAGACCTCTATCACATCCTTCCTTAGTAGTCTCTTTTCCAAGATGAAAAGTCCCAGTCTTATCAATCTCTCCTCATATGGAAGCTTTTCCATACCCCTAACCATTTTAGTTGCCCTTTTCTGTACCTTTTCCAATTCTAATCTATCTTTGAGATAGGGCAAACAGATCTGCACGCAGTATTCGCTATGTGGGCGTACCACATGGGTTTATAAAGAGGCAATATGGTATTTTCTGTCTTATTATCTATCTCTTTTTCTAATGATTCCCAACTTCCGTTAGCTGTGTTGGCCACTACTGCACACTGAATGGATGTTTTCAGAGAACTATCCACAATGAGTCCAAGATCTTTCTTGAGCGGTAAGAGCTAACTTAGACTCCATCATTTTATATGTATAGTTGGGATTAGGTTTTCCAATGTGCGTGACTTTGCATTTATCAACATTGAATTTCATCTGCCATTTTGTTGCCCAGTCTGCGAGATCCCTTTGTAACTCTTCACAGTCTGCTTTGGACTTATTTATCTTAAGCAGTCTTGTATCCTCTGCAAATTTTGCCACTTCGCTATTTATCCCTTTTTCCAGGTCATTTATGAATACATTGGACAGTACTGGTCCCAGTACAGATCCCTGGGGACCCATTATTTATGTCACTCCATTCTGAAAACTGACCATTGATTCCTATCCTTTGTTTCCTGTCCTTTGAGCAGTTACTGACTCTGGAGATGACCGCTTAGTTTGCTTAAGAGTGTTTGATGAGGGACCTTGTCAAAGGCTTTCTGAAAATCAAAATACACTGTTTCCACTGGATCATGCTTGTCCACATCTTTGCTGTCACTCCTTCAAAGAATTCTAATAGATTGGTGAGGCGTGATTTCCCTTTACAAAACCCATGTTGACTCTTCCCCAACAAATCATATTCATCTGTGTGTCTGATAATTCTGTTCTATATTGTAGTTTCATCCAATTTACCTGGTGCCGAAGTTAGGCTTAGTGGCCTGTAATTACCGGACTCACCTCTGGAGACTTTTAAAAAAATTTGCCATCACATTAGGTATTCTTCAATTATTTGGTACAGAAGCTGATTCAATAATATGTTACATACCACAGTTAGTAGCGCTGCAATTTCATATTTGAGTTCCTTCAGAACTCTTGGCTTGATACCATCTGGTTCTGGTGACTTATTACTATGTAATTTATCAATTTGTTCCAAAACCTCCTCTGACACCTCCATTTGGGACAGTTCTTCAGATTTGTCACCAAAAAAGAATGGCTCAAGTTTGGGAATCTCCCCCACATCTTCAGCCATGAAGACTGAGGTAAAGAATTCATTTCCTTTCTCTGTAATAACCTTTTCTTTCCTGAAGGCTCCTTTAACATCTCGAGCATCCGGTGGCCCCACTGGTTGTTTAGCCAGCTTCCTGCTTCTCATGTACATAAACATTTTTGCTGTTACTTTTTGAGTCCTTGGCTAGTTGTTCTTCACATTCTTTTTTGGCCTTCCTAATTATAGTTTTACACTTCACTTGCCAGAATTTATACTCCTTTCTATTTTCCTTAATAGGATTTACCTTCCACTTTTTATAGGATGCCTTTTTGCCCCTAACTGCTTCTTTTTCTTTGTTTAGCCACGGTGGCACTTTTTTGGTGCTCTTACTATGGCTTAATTTTGTGTCTTCTACATCCCTTTTCAAAAACGCAATATTTATCAGTTGGTGTTTACCTTAGGAGAGTTATATGCCCTGTACAACTTCCATGTAAAGTTTCCTTCCCACTATTGCCAATTTAAATCATACTTGTTTAGGCACCCTCTTTAGGTAAGAATCTGAATCTAATCTCTGAAACGCCCTAGTTTACCTGAAGCCAGATAACATATCTGTTAAATTAACCAAGTAATATAAGGTTTGTTTGTTTTCTTCATCACTGGAAGATTGATTTTAGGTTTTTCAACTATTGATTATGTATGTCGGTTACCCCTAAAGAAGCTAGGCAGTACAATCTAGCCTGCTGTTTCTTTTTATTTTACCTTGATGGAGATTCTTGTGACCTCAGCACTTTCAAAAATCAAGCCATGTGTTTTTTCCCCTATGCATTATGTAAAAAAAGATAATCATTTTGCTTCTGATTTTGAATGAAAATCACTGAATGTTTGATTAAAAAGTGAAAACTGCTCAGCATACAATTATTCATTTTCAGTTTAGACTGTTACCCATTGGCAATGAGCTAAATTCCACTCGGTTCGATAGGCAGAATGCTAGTTAAAGTCACTGGAATTACATCTGTATAACTGATCAGTGAATTTGACTCACCACTGGTTACAACCCACAACAGCCTGTTTGTACTGTTCACTATTAAATGAAGAATTTGAATTAACTTTGTATCATTCAGGAGACCTGGGTTTGATAGGTGGGTTTATGCTCTTGTAGCCTTAGCAACAAAGTGGTTTCGGAAGTATACATTCACTCCTTGAAGAAGAAAATGCCTTATTTCAGCAATGAAGCCTCCAGCCAGTTATCAGACCAGTAGAGACAGGTTCCATTGTGTTAAACATCTGTTAAACACTGCTCAGCAACACTAGGCAACAGAAAACACATGTAATTGAAACTTCAAGTAGGCACTGAGGTAGGTAGAATTACCGAAGATGGAATTTGGCTGGGATGCTGTGTTCATTACCCTTACTCTTGAGGAAAGTGCTATTGTACTGTTAATGACCTAAGGTAAGCCTAGTGACTCAGGTGGGGAAAGAATACCCAATTGTGTATTTAAGAGAGAAGGGCCTGCCAATTTTATCACTGGGGTAAAGGGTTTTGAGTACTGAATGGGCTTTAAAAGGTTTTTTCAGCCTTATCTCAGTAGTGGTGAAGTTACCATTGTTACAGATCATAATCCTTTAGCCTGGTTACAGTGATGAGTGGGGAGATTGCAAAATAGCTGAGCTGGGTTTCAACACTTCAGGGGTATAACATGAGCGTGTGCAATTGTCTCCCAGCTTGTTGGTGCGGATTGATAATCCTATTGAGACATACCAAGTTCATGAAATCTTACTGTAGTTTTCCTATGTAAGGATTGTGATAATGAATGATGGAGAAGATGTGAAATACCATTTTCTGGCCCTTAGCAAGAGAGGGTAGGTGAGGTGTTACAGCTGGGGTCTAGAAAACGACCAGAGTGGGTCTGGTCGTCGGATGTTCTAAGATGTTCTAGGACTGGGGGCTGTGTGTCACACTGGCATCCCACACCCACCACAGTTCTGTTGGTCAGTTGCTTGATCAGCCATGAATGTAACTGAATGACTGCTCTATGGTCCATTTGGATGCTTTAGCGCTGAAAAGCCCATTCCGGGACCCAAGCATCATCAGTGGTGCTTCGTCATTCCCTGTTCCCTAGCTCTTCATCTCCTGAGGATTCACCCTGCTGGGGAACTCTCCATGTTGCTGGTTAAACTGTCTTTCCAGCCTCTGGGGAACTGGAACAGCTTTACAGAACTGGGGTAGGAACTGGTATGGGGTGTTTGTGAAGCTGCTAACCTCAAATGAAAAAGGAACCTTTTTTGACTGAGTTTTGTGGCAGCGGTCTGTGAGTCTGAAGCTGCTTTGTCAATCGGGTCTGATATTCTCTTTATTTGTAGGCTTCTCTAGCACTATTGCCTCTGAGCATCTCACAGACATTACTTAATTTAGCTCCACAGCCTTTGGTGACATGGGGAATTATACTTATCATTTCCATTTTGCAAATGAGGTGCCAAGGCACAGAGTATTTAAGTGACTTGCCCAAGGTTGTATAGAAAGTCTGTGGCAGAACTGAACATAGCACTGCTCTTGTGCGTCTAAGTCAGATGCCTTAAGTGTGAGACATTTATCCTCTCCTAACAACAAGTCTGTAATATTTAGCTCATGTTCTTTTGAAGTTTTGTCAACCATGATGAAATCATAGTCTTGGCTGGTTGTGAGGTGAACCTTGTATACCAGGAGAAACCTAGAACGCTGAATTTGGGATTCAAACAAGGGAAGGCATTTAAATATCTAGTAATTATGAAACTAAGAAAGCAAGTATATAATGATATTCTGATACAGCTTTATCTTAAATTTTTATAATGCACCTAATGCCACAATATCATGTATGTGTATATATATAAAATATCTATAGAGGCCCTAATTCAGCAATGAAGTCACACACAGACAAGGTAAGTACATTTAAATGTTTTGCTGATGAATTGGGATGTATTTCTTTTACACACACACACACATTCTCTCTCTCTCTCTCTCTTTCTCTCGTTCGTGTGTGTGGCAGGAGGTGGGGCAATAGCCTTGTCCTCATCCTGCTCACAAATACCCCTCTTGCTGAGGGGTACTAGCCTAGCATGATGCCTGCATCCCCCAGGGATGTGGCATATGTGAGGAAGCTACCTGTGCTGTCTCCTGCAGCTGATGCACCCAGACTGGACCAACCACAATCTGGCTTTTCAGTGTGATTAGCAGTCAGATGAGAATCCTCATAGATTAGAGGTAGTATTCGCTATCCATTCAGTCACCTAACCTTTAATACTTGATGGAGTTCATAAGATCATAATTTATCAGGAACACGCTCCTGTGTGTTCAGTGACTGGGATTGTAGAGGAGGAGGGTTGGAGGGTAATCCCTCTTTTAGATCGAAGGAAAACACCACTGAGTAAAGATATGACCCACACACACACGCGTTCTTGGAGAGGAAATAAAAAGCCTGGCTTAGATGGCTGTACAGTGTTCCTCTCAGAGACAGGCATGGAGAGACTTGGCTCATATTGTGTTGTATGCCGTTGTCATTATGGATTTGTCATACATTCTGTAAGAATATTTGTAATTTGAACGTTCTCTCTTGGTTGCTGTGGTACTCACTACCTTACGTTTCAGATTGATTTGCCAGAAAAATGTTTGCAAGTACCACTGTATGTGTAGAATACGTTAATCAGCTGTTGCTGTTTCCTCAAATGCACTTTAGCTATATGGCATGTGAACATTCAATGAAGCATAAATACCACCTGCATTACTGTCTTTCTGTGGTCAGGTTTATTTTTAAATATGGAGCATGACAGGCGGTAGAAGAATTTGTGACTAAAATAATTATAAACGTGTTCATCACTAGGAATGTCTACTGTATCCCCTGTGACATGTTCCGTCTTTGAATGATACATAGAGCCTGACAAGCATAGTCTCCATTTGAGAAGATTGCTTATTATTTTATTTCAAAATAAAATGTGCACCCTGTGCTCTCTTCTTTGTTGGGTGACCATATTTCAGTGATGTGGTTCTTTTGTGTCAATTATTCCTGTAGTAGTCAAAGCCTACGTTTACCTATTGGAAATGTTGTTGAATACTTAAAAAAAAAAAAAAAAAAAAAAAAAACCACCCCAAAGACATCCGTATAACAAAACAACTTTAAATTCAGGCAAGAAGGAGTTATAACTGTTCCTAAGCAATGATGGCTAAAAGACAGTGCTGTACATTAGCTTTCAGATTGATAAATACTTTATGAGGTCATAAATACTTGAGGTACAAAAGGTTAATGTAGTGTGAAAGGCTGTAAAACACAGCAAGCTACCTTCTAGATCATAATGATGCATTAGTACCTCTCAGTATGAGTGGCAGTAGCTTAGAAAGTCTTTGGGCCACATTTTGTTCTCCAGTACAACAGTGTAAATCCAGAATAATTCCTCTGTAGAGTCACACGGGTGTAAAATGAATGCAAATGAGAAGAGAAACAGACCTTGTGTTTATAAATGCTCACTGTCTCAATAACTGGATAATTGACATTTTCTTTAATATTTGCCTATCATTTATGAGGTGTATATCTCACAGGTATTTTGTCTGTTCTCAAATATAAACTGTGGCAGGGTCAGACTAGATGGCTACCTGAGAGTGCTAGAAGGCCAGTGTATCAGCCACAGGATCAGTCTTTTCCCCTGGTAGCTGAGCAGTGGGTATGCCAGGTTAATTAACACACCTGAAGCCAATCAAGACCCTGCCTAGGACGTGTTAAAAGCCTCCTCTCCAGAGAGAGGCTGTGGCTGGAGTTGTGAGAGTGTGGCGAGCTGCCAGGGTGTGTGAGCAGGCAAGATGCTGTCAAGGGCCAGGAGGCTTTAGGAGAAGGAGCAGAATGCGGCAGGAGAGATCCCTGCAGGTACAAAGACTGGGGGAGGGAAAACTCCACCTGAAGAGGGCAAAGGACCTTTCCTAGGTCTGGAGGCCTGAGGGAAAAGATGCTGCCAGAAGGGGAAGATCGAACTGGACATTTGGTTCGGCACCACCACGCCTAGTGGGGCTGTCGGGTCAAGGAGGCCAGGAAGGGCCCCTGTCTGAGCAGGGTCATTAAGTCAAGGGGCACGGGAAAGTAACCCCAGGAAAGCTAGCAGCTTTCCCGAAGCCACAGCATGTGGCTGCTACTTGTAGGGTCCCTGGGTTGGGGCCCAGAGTCAAGGGTGGGACCAGTCCTCCCTCCTCCCCAGCCATTCACTGGATGGGCAAGAGCCCCAGTGAAGAGACCTCTGAGAAGGGCCTCTGAGAAGCAGAGACAAGACTGGGACCCAGCAGGGAGCGGCCATATTACCCGCCGCCACAACTGGAGGGTGGAAGAACACTAAAGGGTGAAGCAGTTCCCTGACTTACTGCTAGAAGGAAGTGCTTGGGCCCACCGAGGTAGAGGATGAGCTTTGTCACAAAGCAGTAAAACAAAGTGTAGTATTTATTGGATCTTGTGTCATTAATGAGTTTTATAGATACTTTTTTGTCAAATGAAATTAAGCAGTAATGCATAGGTGAAGGAAAAGTGGTATGCATTATGTAACAGTAATAGCGTTTGCTTGAACAGTTGTTAAAGAAAGCAATACAGTACTAGCCAAAGTAAGCATTTATCTTGTGGTGATATTGACTTCATCATGATAAATAGCAATATTTTCCCATGCTTACAATAAGGCTATAATTAAGCTACAGTGCTACTCTAAGCTGCAATATTTTTTTATCCTGTTAAGGCTGGTGGTTTTGTCTTGTAATGTTTAGGAATGTACAACATTCATTTTCATACCTCAGTGAGCAAAACATTTAACTCAAGCCAATTATTTCTTCTCATTCCTATATCAGAATTAATATCTCATCAGAATAATTCTGTGGTCATTTTAATTATTTTATAGTTAAATGTGCCTATTTTCAATAATGTGTGATCTTCTTTAGAGGCAAAATTGGGCTAATTAAGGAAATTTGAAATAAAATACTTTAAAAATCTCATATTTCCTGACTGTTGAGTTTTGTTTTTAATTTTTGCACCTCTGTGATTGTCATCTGCTGTGCTTTTTCTTTCTTGTATGGGAGAAGGATATTCAGTGGATGGATTTAGTTTTCTTTCTTAATGGTTAAAAATAGTTTGGGGTTACAGTAAATCATCAATGCTGTTTACATAATCTGCGATGAGCAGTTATGTCTCTTTGCCTGGGGATTTGTTTGTCTCCCTGATTTCTTTCATCTCCTATCACAACTTTTAGGACTTCCAGCCAGGTGAAAGGATTAGACAGGTGAACCTAATTGTAGGCCACTAATAAGAGTTGAGAGATTAAAGCCTGCGTATTCTGGTATGATTGTGTGGTAAGGTTTCTGTTCTCTGATGGGGTAGAAACACAACCTGATCCTGGGAAGACCCAAATTCTTACCGTAGAATTTGAGCTGTTCAGACATTTTCGCATGTATTCTGTAAAGGCATATAGGTTACTCGCATGGTCCATATTTAGTGAACTGGGATAGGACCTTGGGCTCCATTGTTAAGAGTTTAGGGAAGGAAGTGAATGAAGGCCGTATGCCACTATGCTGGGATTGCACAAGTTGTAAGGAAGGATGGTACTCAAAGTTGTGGCAGGTTTTTACCATATACGCAAAAATTGTGTATCTCTGTTTCACTCATTTTCCGGCAATAATGCTGAACAGTTCCTCATCTTTCAGTCCCTGCATCTGCAGTTCTTCATCTTATATCCAGTACCAGCTCCAATTCAACGTACTGCAAATGGAACTCCTTATCTTTCCCTCCACCTCTCCTGCTCCTCTCCATCACTACTGACAACTCCACCACTTTTTCAGTTACTCGGCCTCACATACTTGGTATCATACTCAAGTCCCCGTTCCCTCATTTGTCCTAAGCCAGGTGATGGTTCTTCCATTACAATATCTCCAAAATCTTCCTAACCATTCCTTGGTCTATGCCCGGATTGTGTCTTTTCTTGATTATTGCTATCTCAACCAGTCTGGTCTCCCTGATTATCCCAGTGGAATCTCAGCCACCAGTCCATTAGACACCACTTGTTTGTTGAATCCCAGCTTCCAGGTTTTTTCTGTATCGTCTTCAAATTCCTCATTCCCCTCTTCACGCCCCGCCCCAGCTGCATTTCATCCTAGTTGTCCCTGTTCAGCTTGCCTGCTTTCCATCTTCTATAAATGACTCCATGACTTCTCGTGCCTGCACTGTCCTCCATAATTCTGTGCACTATGGAGCCTTAGTTTTCCTTCAAAACCCTTCTCAAATCTTGTTCTTTTTGGTGCCTGCCTTTCTTTACACTGCTGTCTTTCCTGACTATGTAGTTAAAGTTAAAAAAGCAAGTACTGTAACCACAAGTTTTGGCAATAGTAAGCATATCTCATGATCTCTTGATGTTTTTACTCCTATCCGTCCTCTGTCTGCTCTCCCTTACCTTTGTTTATTGTCATTTCTTGCTGTGTTATGTCTAATTGAGACTGTAAATTCCTCAGGGCAAAGATCTGTCATCTTATTTGTCTGTAAAATTCCTTGCCCACCTATGGTGCTTTATAAATAATAAAATCAACAGAAGTATGTGAATTCTCACATTTTTTTTGTCTTTTCCTATTAATAGATACATTTAGACTATATTATAGGATATAAACCCTATCCTGAGGAATTAAACAGAATATTTCACCAGACAATATTTAGTGCCTGATTTGGTGGAGAATACAGTCATCTTCCAGCGTAAAGAAATTTGCTTAGATTTCATTTAATTGATCTAGACATAGAGAACAAACATTTTCTAAAATTATTAGCATGAAATTAAAAAGGTAGCTAGCTTGCTGATTATGCAAATCTGTCTTTGGCAAATCTTTATGGGTTTTCTTTTTTTTAATTATAAATCACATTTAATCCTACAAAGAATTCTGAAACCTGTTTTAGTTCTGATACAATTAGCAGAATACAGTGTGTTCTTTACATAATATTGCAAGTAACTGAAAGTGGAATATGCATCTTGTAAAAACCTCCATAACATCTCTGAAAATAATGTAGTTCCTAATAGACATTGAGGTGTTTTATTGCATTTTTGTACAGTTGGTCAAGCTATGAATCCAAATAATGAAACCCCAGTAGGCCAGTATATCATGTTAAGGATTTATGAATCATATTGTCATGCATTGCTTTGTATTACAAAGTCTGAGATTTTTATGGTAACATGAAAAAAGCATTATATATTTCCAAACTCAAACTTGTATATCAGGTTATAAGGCATTTTGCATCATGCTTCTGGGCAGAATTTTTATTCATTTCTTGCTATATTATTCTCATAGTCTGTATTACATTATAAGGCATTCACAGCTGTTCAGCCATTTCTATCGCATGACTTGCTATACATTTTAAAAGCACACCTTCCTTTTCTTCAGAATGAAATCATCCATATACTTATTAGGAATGTTGTGTGGGAACTTCATTAAGTTGGTGGTCGGGGGGGCGGAGAGGGGAGGTTAGGCAATTTGAAGAAATCAGTGGTGTAGTTTAATACATGCACCAAAAATGTTTATCAGAGGTTCTTCACATGAGTGGGTCAGGAGACAGCTAATCTCCAGCTAACAATTCATTTTGTCTCATCTGAAATACTCATCTGACTTCCTAAAAGAAGAAAAGTGCATGTACTAATAAACATATATTCTTCATGAAATTATATTATCTCAGAATTACAGTCATTAAAAACATGAGATTTCAACCTGTATTGACCACTTGCAGTTTCATTTCCTTGCCTAATTTTCCATTTCCTTTGTTCATATGAAAAGGAGCATGTTCAGCAATGTCTGCCTCCTAAGTGGTCAAGAACTATTTGGTCTTCTGGAGAAGATTAATTATTTAGTAGGACAGAAATGAACAGACACAAACCCACACTAGAATTTCTTAAGACTATTCTTATTTTTAATATTCTTACTACCTTGAAAAAAATGGGTTAACTGCAAAAACAGTAGTAAAGTTTATAATTCATAACTGCAGCCCCATTTTCAGAACTCCATCAAAATGTCACTTTGAGGGATTCACCATAGGAAGATGGTGTAAGTAGATCGAAGGGAGATGACACAATGATAAGGGAATGTAGATGATATTGTATTATGATCTCTGGATTTAATACAAGAGAGGGGCATTACCTGCCCTGTCACTCATACTGTCACATAATGCATAACTCAGAGTAGACTTCTCAGCCTACTCCAAGGATTCATTTCACTCTTCTAAATCCTTTTGCCCCCTTCTCCTACAAGAGGGACAGATAGTACCAAAAAGAAGGGTGCTTCGGCCCATGAAGAACTCAGCGTCTTTCCCTGTTGCATAGACACAAGGTCCATCAGGTCTTTTACTTCTGGCAACTGGCCCTTTTAGCCTTTCAGCTGCATGGGCCACTGACCACAAGTTGTGACAAACTAACATCCCTACCAAGCGCTACCGTAAATTACAAAATTCTTCTCCTGTTTAATCTGACTGTGCTTTCAAGATGCTGTGAGGAAGGCCCTAAAACCCACAATGCTTCTGCTAATTTGGCCCCAATAGGAAGAAAAAGTTCCTTCCTGACCCCAAAACAGGTGATCAGTCAGGTCGACAGCATCTGCCAAAATACAGACCCTGTTCTGTAGTCACAGAGAGGAGGGTTGGGGCAGCTGAAATTGAGCAAGAGGCTCCCAAGGACCCAGGTTAGGGTTTAAATTAATGAAATGGAAAAGCAAGGGGCCAATCATCTCCACTCCATCAGCCAACCAACCAATGGCAGATAGAGCTTCTGGAGAAGGAGGGTCCACCAGTGTGTGCCCATCACCCTTTCTACTGGGGCTGTCCCATTCACTGCTGGTCCTATCAAGTTTCCCACCCATTGAGCTATGTGGGTGGCTGGGGGAAGGGTGTTAAAACTGCCATATGTTACAAGCTGACAGAACACCGTACTTATTTGTCAACAATGCAAAGACAGCATCTATTCTCCTGGGTTTTCAAGTAAATGTGAAGGCATTTTTATGCAGCAGAGTTATGCGATTACCCACATGTTTTGAGGTATTAAATTCTCTTTTGTATTAAGTCATAAAGAAGGTTAGTTCTCAATGTTGTATAGGACTTTCATTAACCCTGAAAGCACATCAACATATTTATTGCTGCTCAAACAGAGACCTGCAGGATTGTCATAACCGTTTACGTGACCGCCATGAAACCTACTTGTCTCCTTCACGAGGGTGATGATGAACATGAAAAACTAGCAATTCTTTACTTTCCAGTTAAATAGAAAAAATACTCATCCTGGGTGAGTCCCTGCCAGTGAGCGATTCCGGGTAGATGCTAACGTGTTGAGGGGTATTTACTTGTCATTTGTGTATATATAACACTGTAACTGATTTTTTTTCTCACTTTCAGTGATCTTGTTTAGCGTAAGAGTCACAGAAATGTGACTCTGAAACTCATAGTTGTGGATTAACTGTGTCTGTGATTTCCACATAAAATGTGCTCAGTTAATAAATGAAAATGAGCTTTGCAGAGCTGACACAGCCGAGAGCAAAGGCTGGATTTTCTTCTCATGCACCATCAATAGAATTGTTTACTAACGTCCCATCAGTTAAATACGAGCGAGCACACGGATGGCAATGTGACTGCAGAGGTGCAACTGAAGGCATAATTGAAAGATCTTGGATTTGCATTGGTGTATATATAGGTTATAATTTGGTCTTCAGGGCCGTTACTGTTGGTGATGTGCGAAAAGGAAAGAATCTACTTTAAATTGATGTTGCAGACTTGGCCATTAATATCGTCAGCTGTGATGCAGAAAATATGCAGGGAGCAGGCTTGTTGAGTAAGAAGGTGCCATTTTTACATACTTGCATACTTTTCAGAACACAACCATACTTTAAGGATAATGGCCCCTTGTGCAATTCAATATTTTTATCTATCTTTGGCTTTTTTGGGTACAGAGGCAATTATGGAAAGGGGAAACTCTTTACGTGGTGACCCTGTACTAAGAACATAAGAATACACTTTGATATTCTGAATTGGACTCAGTCCATCCAGGCTGATAGCCTGCTTCTGGCAGAGTCCAGTGTCTGATGTTTCAGAGGAATGTGAAACTCTTCCATAATACACCTAACCAGTTGTGCAGGGCTGTAAAATAAATCCCTTACTGACTCCTGTGGATGATTAGCATGCACCCTGAAGCATGGCATTTGATTACCCTTACCTTGCATAACTATAAATGTTGTTAGTGGTCATACAATTATCAAGTCCTTTTTTTTTTTTTAAAGCTAACCCCACCATTTGATGTAGTAACCTACTCTGTCAGTGAATTCCACATTCCGATTATATGTTGAGTCAAGCAGTATTTCCTTTTATGTACTCTAAAGAAAATTGTCCATTAATTTAATCAAGGGCCTTTCCTTATTCCTAAAATCCCTGTCCTTTTTTTTTGTTAAATTGTTTGTTGTGCTGATCAGGAGGCCCTAGTATACTCCTACAACTGTTAGTGTTCTTTTTACCTGGGCATTGTAATCTCATAGAGTTTACCCTGTGGTTCTCTTCACCTCAGTATGCTCTTCATAGGCTATGTCTACACAGCAAGGAAAAACCTACGGCTGGCCTGTGTCAGCCAGCTAGGGCTCACAGGGCTGGCCTATTTTGTTGTTGTGTAGACTTTCGAGCTTGGACAGGGGCTCTCCCAGCTCAGACTGGAGCCTTGCCTACGGAGTAATGAAACAACCTGCAGCCTAAGCCTCGCAAGCCTGAGTCGGCTGGTACAGGCCAGCTGTGGGTTTTCCTTTGCAGTGTAGACATACTCATAATGGAGTATACTTTAATGTATACAAAAAACTTCCATCCCTACCTAGCCTAACCTCTCTTTTCTTCCTGTAGCCAGGGATCCATAGTTCACTGATCATGTCCTGTTGCAACCCTAAGATACATCAGCCACCTCTTACAAAGCCAAATACTCTAACTTTATCACTTTTTGGTTTTAACATTAACATAAAAATGCCATGTTTTAAGTCCTCAAAACATGGCCTTTGCTACTAGCCACATTTGGTTGAGATCACTTTTTGCTTGCACCTATTTACGAACACCTTTACCCTCTATTGTCCTTGTCATTGCACTCTACTATTCTGTCACAAAATGTCCACCAGCAGGCCCTGCTGACACTGGTGGCAGAAAGGGTGATGGTCTTTGAGGTCCTGACCCAAGGCAGGGGGCAGGTGTTAGGTCTGTCATTTCCCCATGACACCAACATCTAGCTGCTTCTTCCCACATTGCTTCTCAATGGCAGACACAATACCTAAGGGACTCTATTCCCTGGATCCTCATGACAACCCTTTTTCTCTTAACTTGAATGTTGGTCAGTGCCTTTATCTTTCACCTAAAATCTCATTTAAATACATTAATAATCCTGTTCAAGCCAGGTAACTTCCGTTTGCAGCTGCCTTTTTCCCTGATCGTTAAGGCAGAGCATAACTACAAAATGTTCCCTGGTACTCCGTGTACTTCAGAAATCATCTTCTCTGTGCTGTCTTCTTATCTTTGCATTGTGATTCCTTAGTTCCCCCTAATTGGTCCTGCTGGTGGAATGGGGAGGATTTTAGAGACAGACAGAATTGAGGCACTGGGCACGATCCTTATACATAATTTATTTCATTTTTATATGTAATTATTATTACATTTAGCTTCCAGAATCTTTCCTTTTATAGGAACTTGCATTAATGCAAATGATGTGCAATTGGATTCCTACACTACACGGTATCTTCACACTGGCTAGACAAATTGTCACTAACTCCACTGTATTTTCTAGAATTCACCCTTTCACCATACTATCAGCGGCTTCAACTGTATAGACATATACCCAGGGCAGACCCATTCCACAAGAGATGTCTCCATTTCAAAATGCCCTGTACCAGAAATAGCACCACTTCTTCGTAGCATAGTGCCTCAAGAGAGCTATCCCAAGTCCTGTATTCTCGTTGATTCTTTGCCCATTTGTGACTCTATTTCTGTTAATTGGATCCTGAGTTTTTAAACCTCCATGAGTGTGACCTGACTAGTACATTTTTATGTACACACACAATACAAAAAACAAAACAACTGTGCCAAATGATTCCAGTCAGCAGGAAAGAATTCACATTGGGGCAATGATATTGTAAATGACTTTGTTTTCTATGGTTCATGTTCTAAAAAGTGGCCCAGTGCTTTGTTCCTTTTAGATAGTTAATTCCTACAATAAACATTTTAAAAAAGGGTTGAGGATTGGTTTGGGCAATCAGTGGCCAATTTCAACTGAAGATGTGGGTATGATGTTGAATAGATAAAGGTAAGAAGTGTCTCTCATAGGGATCTGCATTGCAGCAAATTCATTTAGAATTGATGTACCTGTAGCCTGATACTTAATTGTACAGTCAGTTAAAGAAGAAGCACATTGTTGGGTGTCTGGAGATGTGGTTTCTCAAAAGCAAATTAAGGCTTTTAAGGTTCATATTTAAGTTGGTTGAGTTGGAACTGTGGCAGTGTTTGTGGAGGGGATATTGGATTTACCAGTCTTCATTCAAGGACACGGGAAGTCTGGTCTAATGCTTACAATAGCAGTCAATGCTTTAGTGTTGCTTTGAGGAAGGTGAAAAGTCCCATGATGCACCTGACCAATTGTGTGGTGCTATACAATTACTAGCAGAGTGCCTAGGAATTTTTGCTGACCTCTGTGGTGGTCATCTGACAGTTCAGATCTTCATAAAACTGCAAATATTACTTGAACCAACCTACTTGATATCCCACTATAGATTTCCATCTAGTGCCATGTGGAAGACTTTAAAATGTGCATAATTTAGTTGATTGTTTCCTAAACCTTTTAAATGTTTTGCACACTAACAAAGAGAAGTTAATCAACGGACTTGAAGAATAGGTACAAAAGGGGAAAAAAAAAAAAAAGAAAGAAAAGAAAAAGCCCTCAGTCCCTAAATTATCTAAGACATTATGTCCATTATGTGGTCTTCCTTAGTTTTGGGTAAGATAACAGGAGGCTGGTAAAGTCTTCAGGAACATTCCAATTAAAATGGTACTGTAATCAGGTATTCTGTATAAAGAATAGAAAACCTCAAATAATCAGAGCCTCCGGTGTGGTTTTTATTTGTAATTTTATATCTTGTTTGTTGTAGCTTGCTAAAATATGTCAGAACTAAATAAAACCAATAACAAAGTAAACCCAGCTATTTTTAACAGTATGTCAGTGTAAAATGGAGTTTACATTTGAGATTGAGAAATGTGCTGTTCTAGGACAGAACTGCTATTTGCAAAACCTATCTCCAGCATGTCTGCCTAAAAAGGTCAAAGTTATTCGGAGGTTATCTTTTGGGAAAACCCTTGAATATCGCTACGGTGGAAAAATATTTGAGGAATTGGCTCGTGCTAAAGCACACAAGTAAACAAATAAAAGAGCTACAGCAGGAACCCAGGAAAAGGTGCTGATCTTCTGATGGGTCAAGCAATGAAAACCTTTCATCATGTTGTCACCTTTTATTTCTTTATGTGAGCTTGTAGTGTCGCAATCAGCCGTTCTCTCTCAGCATGAAACTCTACTCTCACAAGTTCACTCAGCAGTAGGTTATGTCAACACAACGCCTACAAAAAGGACTTCACATGCATGACAAAAGTCTAGTTCACAGGGGGAAATGCTAGAAACTTGAGTTCTTTGGCATTTGCTGAGAACAAACATTCTTTATGATTTCCAGGGGCAGTAACCTCCCTCTCTCCCATAAATGTTCTAACTGAAGGCAAATTCATCTTATAACCCAAGTATTTTCTAAGCTGTGCTTCTTGATGCAGTATTGTCCGTTAACAAATTTTTCATTCAATCAAGTAGTACATTTCATAAATAACATAATATAATAGGATATAAAGCTTCCATCTGGCAAAGATTTTTTTTCCCTCCAAACAGAGAAGTCCTTTGTTGGTGTAAAGATGTAAGAATGAGTTGTATCACAGCTCACAGCCTTTTATAACATTGAGTTACGAAGATAATAGTTATGGATATTGTTTTAAATAAATTAATCTGAGCACTTGAGATCTGGGAATATGTATTGCTCCTATATTATAACACAGCTGGTTGGGTACGGGTGACTGCAGGCAGAAGTATGATCTCATTTCTGTCTGCTGAACTGTCTTGCTTTGTTGGGAGAAATTCTTTGAAATGGTTAAAGTAGTAATAATGATGGATGAGTGGGATATTTTATTAACAGATGGTTGAATCCAAGTTTCATATCTGAGTTTATGTAACGAGGTTGTTGCCATGACTTCTTATCAGTCAGGAAGTTTTGAGCTCAAGGAGTAGGTTCTTTCTTTCTGGCAAGGGGAACAAGTCACTGTCACAGGATTAAAACATTTGATCTTACTCTGCTACATTTACAATATGTGCGGTTCTCTCAAAGTATACTGTAGAAGAAAGAGCACAGTTTATTTAATCTATATAAGAAACTGCTTATTCTTCTTCGAGTGCTTGCTCATGCCAGTTCCAAGTAAGCGTGTGCGTGCTATGTGCACGGTCACCAGAAGATTTTTCCCCTAGTGGTATCTGTAGGAATGACTCTGGAGCCCCCTGGAGTCACATCTCCATAGCACCCTATGTAGGGCCCTACCGACCTCCTCCTCTTCATTTCCTTCTTGCCGCCTTACTTCTCTTACTTGCCAGAGCACTGGTTTTTCTTGCTTTGCAAGTTGTTCCTCTTTTAGTGTTCTTCCATGCTTTACTTGTATATAGTTATAGTTTTAAGTTAGTAATTAATAGTAGTTTAGTAGATAGGGCCCCCTACAGGATCACTTTTTCCCCATGCCTCCGTCCTCCCAGGTTCAAATAGCGTGGGGCTTGCAAGAAGCTCACGCCCAGAAGCAATCGCCATACTACTTGTCTCAAGTGCTTTGGAGAGACTCATCAGAGAGCTTGCTACAGGATTTGCGGAGATTTTCATCCGAGAGCCAAGAAGGAGAGAAACCAGAGGTTGAAGTTCATTCTCATGGAGGCGGCTTGCAGACTATCACCGAGCTTATCTGAACTGTTGCCCAGCACTTAGACCTCGATATGGAGTGCTCTGGCATTTGTAGGAGACGTTGTGCTGATGAAGGACACGAATCAAGAGATACTCAGCATGGTCACTTGTCACCAGCGATGAGGGACACGTCAAGAGTGCAGCACCACTCTCACTCCCCTGTTCTGTGCAAAAAACAGAAGAAAATGGCCAGTGCCTAAACCATCTGGGTGTAAGGGCTCAAGCGGAGTGTGTCCCACATCAGGGTACTCAGCTATCGCACCCGCAGCTGCAGTGCCGGGAACTCTGGTGTTGGGAAGGGGACCTTTGAGTTTGGGGAGGAGGACTTACATCTCCCCTCAACACCAGAGACTTGAAGCTGCCAGGGAGATCATTGAGTGCACGGCACTGCCAGCCCAGGTGAGGGAACGTGCACTGGAGGCAGAGCCTGCGGCACCAAAAAAATGCATGGTGCTTTTTAAGGGCAAATCTTCATAGATGCCTCAACAACCATCTCCTCCCCTGCACTGGTTGCCAGCACTGAGGGGCACTGCGCCATCATGGCCCCTGAGGAGGGATTATTCAGGATCCAGCTCCGAGGTGGAATCCTATATCTCAGAGCGAAGCCAGCGCTGTGAGAATAGGACATATCACGGAATGGATATTGCTTAGCCCTTTTTCATGCCATGGCTACCTCAGTGGCAGGTCTAAAGCTCAGTCGCCCTTTTGGACCCTGTGGGTCTTCCGTCAAGCCCAAGGGTCTCATTCGGGACGTTCATCCTCATTGGCCTCAGGGAGTAGATACCCAACTCAGAGGTAGTACCGCAGTTGGACAGTGAGACTGGCACTGAATATGACACCACTCCCAGCACTGAACTAGACACTGACACTGGCACCGAGCTCATACACCCAGTGCTGTGGGACCGTCTGGGAGCAGAGGGTCAGGAGAACATTCTGGGAAAGGGATCATCTTCATCCCGCAAGAAGGCTGTTGCGGGATCAATACCAGCACTGGTCATGGAGGATAGCAGAGCTCACCAGGAGCAACTACCTAGAGTTGTTCAAAACCTCAGGATCCAGGTTGAGGCAGTCTCTTAAGGAGAGGATCCTATGCCAGACATTTTAGCCCCAAAAGGGCCAGCCAAAGTAGCCCTGCTGCTCAAAAAGACCATTCAGAGCACAGCGAAGGCCCTATGGCAGACCTCAGCCTTCCTTCCCCCAGCCACAAAAAAGGTGGAGAGGAAGAACTTTGTCCTCTCTAAGGACTATGAGTACCTCTACAGCACCCCCTTTCGGGGTCATTGGTGATCACAGTGGACAATGAGCATGAGAGTCAAGGATAGCAAGGTCCTACACCCGGGTCAAAGGAGGCGAAAAAGATGGACCTTTGACAGAAAGGTGTACTCCAACGGGGGGCTCCAATGTTGCAAACTAGCAAATGGTTTTCAGCAGGTACAGCTTAAATTCCTGGTGGTTGATGATGAAGTTCGTAGAGTCCATTCCACCAGATTTGAAGGCGGAATTCACAGCCCTGGTTTTGGAAGGCAAAGGCATCTCTTCAAGGAGCCCTGGATTTGGCCAACGGAGCAGCTTGCGCCAATGGCCTGTGGAGTTAGTGATGTACAGGAGCTCTTGGCTTCCAGCCCCAGGCCTCCCCCATGTGGTCCAAGAGACTATGCAGGGCCTTCCTGTTGAAGGACAGGCTTTATCCTCGGATGGATGGACTTCGCCTCAACGACTCTTGGGCCACTCTCAAGTCCCTAAGCCTCCACACTCTGACGCCACGAAGGAGACGCATCAAATACCAGGCCCTTCCTTGATTTTATCCATCTCAACAGAGACAGGACTTTGGCCACAAAAGGGGCAGGAATTACGGTAGGAAACCACCGCAGCCTTCCACCAGCCATGGGGCAGGCCCAGCAAGACAACCTCCTGGGCCCAAATAAAACTTTTGAAGGTGAATCCAAGGATGGGATACCAACACAAATCCCAGATTCTTGTTTATTTTTAAACCGGTTATCCCACTTCAATTGTGCATGGACATAAGTCACTTCAGACCACTGGGTGCTATGTATGGTAGAACTAGGATACTCCCTTCAATTCAGCTCCCTTCCTCCCTCCCACACTACCATCCTCCCTGTCCCTCTTCAGGGACCTCTCCCATGAACAGCTTCTGATCCAAGAGGTACAAACGCTCCTAGAGTTAAGAGTTTCCAGAGTGTTCACAAAGTGTGTGGCGGATGTGACTGCATTCCTCAGGAAACAGAATATTCAAGTTTATCCATACTTGGATGATTGGCTGATCAAGGGTTGCTCCAGAGAGCGGGTGGAAACAGATGTGAAATTAATAAAATCAACTTTCAACAGCTTAGGTCAATATGCAGAAATCTTCCCTGACTCTTACCCAGACAATAGAATTCCTAGGAGCAGTGCTAGATTCAAACCAGACCAGAGCTTGCTTCCCGGACTCTTGATTCCAAGCCATGTGTTCCATCGCAGAAGAATGAAAATGGTATCCTAAAACTACTGGGTCACCTAGAGACATGCACTTACATCATCCAGCACACTAAGCTGTGCCTCAAGCCTTTTCAGGGATGGCTGGCCTCAGCCTACCACCTCTCTCAAGATCACATCGACAGAGTGCTTCATTCTCCTCATCCGTGTGGCATATGTTTCATTGGTGGCTCAACCTGCAGTCAATCTGTGCAGGAGTCCCCATCTCTGACTTTGGTCACTGACGCTTCAGCGACAGGCTGCAGGGCTCGTCTAGGAAAGCTCAGGACTCGAGGTCTTTGGTCCTGGGAAGACCTGTCAACTCACATCGACATGAGGGAGATGAAAGCGGTACACCTTGTGTGTCAAGTCTTAGTGTCTGTCTGTCAACATGAACTGACAATACAACAAGATGTTCTATATAAACAGACAGGGAGAAGCACGATCTGTGCATTTCTGCATATCTGCAAGAAGCTTGCGATCTGTGCATTTCTGCATATCTCATGCAATTCACCTGGAGGCATCTTACCTGCCAGAATCACAGACTGTGCTGGCAGATCACCTCGACAGGTTGATCTATATCCATGAATGGCCTCTTCATCCGGACGTGCTTAAGGACATTTTCCAGAAGTGTGGGATTCCCTTCATAGAATTATTTGTGACAAGATCCAACAGGAAGTGCACACAGTTTTGCTATTTTCAAAGTCTCAGTCTGGGGTCAGTTGCAGATGCGTTCCTCATCCCATGGACAGATCACCTGTTCTATGCATTTCTGCTGATCCCACTGGTCCTTCTGAAGGTCAGGAAAGACATGTTCTCCATAATTCTGGTAGCTCCGTCTTTACCGTACCAACATTGGTATACCACGCTTCTCAACCTTTTGATGGAGACTCATCTCAGTCTTCCACTAGTGCCAGACTTGATCACTCAGGATCACAGCCACCTTTGTCAACCCAACCTAAAATCTCCTCACCTCATGGCTTGGAAGCTTCATGATTGAACCCTCTGGAGCTGGAATGTTTGAACAGGTCTGGGAGATCCTCCTTGTTAATAGGAAACCTTCCACTAGAGCCACTTAACTGCCCAAATGGAAGAGATTCCCCATCTGGACCACACAGAAGGGTATTCATCATCCATATCTCTTACCTTTGACTACCTGTTACACCTTAATCATCAGGGGCTTTTGGAGTCATCAAATAAGGTCCACTTGGCTGCAGTCTCAGCCTTTCATCCCTGGGTAGTAGGCTGCTCCATCTTTGCTAATTACATTGTAGGGAGCTTTCTCAAAGGCTTCAACAGGTTATACCCTCAGACGCGTCAGCCAATTCCCCAATGGGATCTTAATCTAGTGCTATCAATACTGACGAAGTCGCCGTTAGTGACATGTTCGCTCCTCTACCTAACAGGAAATGTAGTTTTTCTGGTAGACATTACTTTGGCTAGAAGAGTTTTGGAGCTCAAGGCTATCACATGAGAGCTTCCTTACACAGTCTTCTTCAAAGACAAGGTTTGCCTGCATCCGCACCCAGCTTACCTTCCAAAGGTAGTGTTACAGTTTCATTTGAGCCAGGACATTTTTCTTTCTGCCTTCTACCCAAGACCATATGCCAACAGTCGAGAACAGAGGCTCCATTTATTGGATGTTAAGCAGGCTTTGACCTTTTCTATTGAAACCTTTTAGAAAAATGACGCAGCTCTTTGTAGCAGCAGCAGATAGGATGAAGGTCCTTCCAGTTTCATCTCAAAGAATCTCTTCATGGATCACATCATGTATAGGGCCTGTTATGACTTGGCAAAGATACCAGTCCGGTGTTGACCGCTTACTCCAAAAGGGCACAGGTGTCCTCCACAGGCTTCCTAGCTCAGTTCCTGATCCAAGACATCTGTAAGGCTGCAACATGGTTATCCATCCTCACCTTGGAGGTGCACTATGCTATTATTCAACAAGCCAAGGATGACTAAGTCATCGGTAGATCGGTGCTGCAATTAGTAGTATGTTGAACTCTGACCTCTCCTCCTACAGGGCTGCTTGGGAATCACCTGCTTGGAATCCACATGAACAAACACTCAGAAGACTAGATGGCTACTAAGTTTCTGTAACTGTTGTTCTTCAAGATATGTCACTCATGTCCATTCCAAGACCCACCCTTCTTACCCCTCTGTTGAAGTCGGCCAGCAAGAAAGAACTGAAGAGGCGGGGGGTCGGCAGGGCTCTATATAGGGAGCCATGGAGGCATGACTCAAGGGGACTCCAGAGCCACCTCAACAGCTACTAGGGGAAAAACCTTCCAGAGACCGTGCACACAGCCTGTGCATACCTACCTGGAATGGACATAATCAACACATCTCAAAAAACAACAGTTATAGAAGGTTAGCAACCATCTTATCACAAGCTATAGCAGGGATTTGTGAGGGACAGCTTTCTGTGCTTGTTCATCTGCCTCAGCCTATTCAATTCAAATTTATTTGCAACTGACTCTGTAAGTTTCTACAAAGGAGTCGGTGTAATCTTACTTGCCCAGTGCAAACATAGACACGTAGTACTAGATGACTTAGTTGTTAGGAAAATAACCTAGACAAATTTGGGGGCAGATGGCTATGGTGATTTATGGGCAAAGGAGTTATTTCACTGAGGTTTCTAAATACTTTTATTTTGTGTTTGGATTATTGATAACTTTTTTCACTGTGATTTTTTTGGTTAATTATTTATAGTATATGCACAACTTGTGAGCTCACAGCTTCACGGTGTGAAATTATGCTAGCTATTCAAATACATATGAAAATGATAAATCAACTCCACTCAAGTTTTCTACACACGGTTTCATATTATCCTCATTGCCCATTCTCACTTGCATATCTGTTTAGATCGTATATCTTTCTTTGAAGTATGGAAACAAGAATCTTATTTTTAAGCACTGCATCATTCCTGTTAATACAATCTTCTGGAAGCAAGAGAAATGTTAGTATACTGACTGATAGATAAAATCACAGGTATCAAAACATCAATTAAAAGGTCATGTATATATTGTTTAAACACAGAAATTACATTACTTCATTTCACATTTATGCTATTGTCTTTTGACTGATCGCATGTTCCACATTATATCCATCTAAGGCTTTATCCTTCTTCACACAGACATAAAACAAGTAAAGATCTTTGTATTAGCTTATGCTAAAGTAACAGATGTTTACAGATGCCTCGTGAACTTTTTTAAATGACATATGGAATATGTCTGTTTCCATTTTTGCTTATGGAGTTTGGGTGGAAGTGGTTACAGAGAAGTTCAGTAATTTTTGTTGCTGTAACATTCAGTGGATAGTCAAGAATAGTTATTGAACTGACTTCAGCAAATAAATTATATAGTAAGGCAACTAATTATAATTCCTTCTCCCAATGCGAGTTGCTGATACTCTTATACCAACCTGCTGTCCTCCGTTGAACTCCGCAACAGCTCAGTGAAGCTCAGAGCTCCGTTAATTGCTATCATGAACGTTGTCCTGAAACTCAAAACCCCGCTGTCCATTGTCACAGATACTACCCATCTCTAAATTATTAATGGGTTTGTGCAGGTGTGCTTTGAGCATGGTGCTTCATATCCAGCTTTGCAACATCCTATTGCCTCCTTTAGAAGAATTAAGGGACCCAGCAAGTTGTGCACCAAATGTTATATTCCACAGTCCCAGCCAACTTATTGAAGAGGATAAGCCTTGCTCCACATAAAAGACACCACTAATAGCGTCATATGCTTCTCTGGGAGTGGACACTGGTAACTTTTGCCACTTGCCCTGTAGAATAGGCAATTTCAGAAACTAGCCCAGCCAGGTCCTCAGAGCCAATGATCTCTCAAATGAAGTTACTAGCATATTACATGTCAGCAATCGCAGTAATATCAATAGTAATAGCAATAGCCTGAGCGCCTGGTAATGAGACACATCATCAGGAATTCTATCGTTAATTCCCAAGCGTCTGAGCAAACCCCGGAGCTGAGCCCTCGGCGTTGTCTGTCTGTATCTGCACATCCAAGAAAAGGGCTGCTGGGCCAGTGGAAGCAGAGCTCAAGGTTGGTGAACACAGAATGCCAAGCAGTATGTCTTTTTCTATTTAGCTTGTAAACCAGGTCAAACGATTCTGCACAAGCACGCCTTTGGTTGCTGCACCAAGCCTAAAGCAAGTGACCCAGCCCAGGGCAATGCTCCTAAGATCAAACTTTACATCACCAAGCAGTAACAACTGGCCCAGAATGATTGGCTTTACTTGCATGACCTCATGAATGAGTGTCTGTACCTTGCCCCATTCATTTGTTGGGAGCTGGGATTAGCTCTCCTGTTCACTTCAGTCACTGAAGAGGTTAGTCTTCGGACAGTTTGCTTAGTCTTGTCCTGGGTCAATGGGAGCCCCACTTGGAAGCAAGCTGTATGTTTTCATAATCATCTACTCATGGAGCCCCACTCCTAGAAAATCATTGTTTTCTTTGCTTTCTGAAAACGTGGACCCTGACATTGGAAAACCTGTGGGAGGGCGAGGGGAGCTGGATAGTGATTGATAGGAAAGAAGGCTGGTCTTCCCAGACACAGGACCTGAGCCAAAGCCTGTTAAAGACGAGGAGTTTTTTCAGTTCTTTGAACCAGGCCCAGAGTGAGGAACCCCCATTCTGAGTGGTCTTTCTTCACTCTGTACCTGAGGTCCCATCTGCATTCAGCACCTGCTTTTGCCTTGTGGCATGACTGAGTCGTCTTCATCTGTCCTATGAAGAATCCTCTTCCGTCCATATCCATGTGGAAGGTCAGGGCAGGCTGGCTTCCTAGTCTACTAATACGCATTTTCCCTAATGCTTTAACATCTCCTGGCAACACCAAAATGCACCCGTACAAGCTGGGAGGCACAACATCATCTGACACTAGCATAAACTGGAAGCATCTTTGTAAAGTAGATGTTTGCTGGTGTACCATGCACTAATCTTTTTTTAAAAATGCATGTCAGGTAGGGCAAATAAAAAGAGAGAGAGAAGAAAAGTTTCCTTAGAACCAAAACAAACATCAAGGCCCGACAACTGCTTTTGATAGAGTTGTCATGTCTTACCTCTGAAACATACATCCTTAATAATACAGGCATCACAGACAAATGAACAATTAACAAATCCATTGCCAATAGAAAGGAGTAGATAGAAGAATTGTTCTTAGTCATAATATACACAGCAGCGATTTTGACTGTGTAATACCTAGAATAGGGACAACGTGATCCTGTGGAAGGGGAAATGTCTTCTCGTACTTGGCTTGTTCATGTTATTCTGCACAGTACTTCCCCTAAGAGACAAGGACAAATTTATTTTTCCCTAGGCACAAGTGTGTTTTCACTTAATAGTTTGCTATGTTGTTGTAGTCTTGTTGGTGCCAGGATTTTAGACAAGGTGGATAAGAGTATCGTTTATTGGATCAACTTCTGTAAGTGAAGTTGGGCCCATATAAGATGATACCTCATCCATCTTGTTCCATTTAGTAATTCATTTCAGCAAATGTTTTATGTAAAGGAAACTAAAGTAAAATTATACTACTTTGACACACTGGGACACTGAGGTACTGTGAGTTTAAGTAATTTGTCCAGAGTTGAGAACTCAGGGATTCTAATCCTGGCCTCACTGAAGTCATTGGGAATTTTACCATTGAATGCCATAGGATCAGGGTTTCACTTCAGATGTTTTTGTTTCTACTACAGTCTTTAGTCCACCACATGTTACCAGACTGAGCACGTATTCATACACATGATGGTAGACTCTTAATCACAGCATCAGGATAATAAAAACGGTTGAATATTCTCATTTACAGCGAGTCCGATGTCGACATGAACTGTTTAGCCAATTGGTTAGTGTGTTAGAAATCCCTCTCTGTGCCGATCTACAGAGAATGAGTTGTTACAGCCCTTATTTACAGAGCTTTCAATCTTTAGCTCAAGCTGTAGTAATTCATGCTTTTTGCCCTGGAAGTTCACAGTTCAGCACCCAGTATGTCTGCCAAGATGGCAATTGTTACATGAGCTCAGATAAGAATACACGTTTTTTTTCAAAATAAAATCTTAGTGTCCTGTGATGAGGTGGTACATTTCATTGTGAGAAATCAAATATTTTTCTGTTATAAGAAAGCCAGTTAATTACCTTTAAACTGATTTGAAAAATGTTCACCATCTGCTAAAAGACTAAAAACATTAAGGCTTTAGAATAATTGCTTATTAAAGAGAAGAGAATTTCATAGACTTAGTTTACAAACAAACACACCATACAGTGATGAACAACCCTAAACCCCTACTTGAATTGAAAATGTTTATCAAATTTTCAGAAGCAAAGGGATATAACATGAACATATAAAAATATATCCATCCTCTTGTGATGCATCTTGGCAGCACGTCAGTGCTATCAAGGATATTAAATATATCAAAAGCTACATGATTGATCAATCAATCAATCTGCATAACAAAACAGGAACGTGACAAGCATGTTTGCATGTGTTGATGCACAGTTGGCAGTACATGTTGAAAATAATATTTTAAGGAAGCACCAAACTGTTTTAAATTATTCTCTTGGCTCACTTTTTAATGGAAAACAACTTTTCACAATCTAGCTTCTTTCTAAACGGAGAATATGCAATATTATCTAAGAGAAGTATGAAGTTGATTTAGTATGCATGATTTTTTCAGTTCTTTGTACACATTCAATAAGATTACATTTTTGCTTAGGATATATATATATATAATATAGCCCTGAACTTTCTGGATTGCTTTTTTATCAGGTTTACAAATCAAATCAAATAGGTACATTGCAGAGCGCTGTGATATTATTTTCTGCACTTATAGCACAATGTATTGAATTATGCTTGCTCATGTACTGCTGCTGCTATTCTTTCCAGATTGAGAGAGAGTGACTGTGGGGGCTGTAAATTCACTTGGCTTCCAGCATTACTGGTTAAATCAAGAGCCCTATTCAAGCTTGGAGAAGAGACAGAGCAAGTGTTCATTACACAAATCAATTTGGTCAAAAGTACAGCACAGTGGGTACTCAACCATTGCTCACATAATATTGTCAACTTAATCACATAATGCCTAGAAGACATTCACAAGCTTTACTCTGAGAAATAACTTGATTGGTGTAGCAGGAAGAAGCAGGTGGCTTTTCAAAAGTGTACTTCTTATTTATAACCATTAATAACTTTCTATATATACATGAGTATGCACGCATATGGACTGACACATAGTACTAAATTTACCAAAGATTTAAAAATAAAAAATATATGCTGTAGCCAGGAGTGTGTTTTGTAGCTTGTGTAGATGCAGCCCCGCTAGCTTTAATCTAGCTAACTTGAGGACACAGAAGCGTGGGCATCCGTGCAGATGGCACAAACCTGCCTCGCTGCCCTAGCTACATACTTGCATGTACAGCCGCTGCATCCTTGATGCTGCTTTTAGCAAGCTAGCTAGATTAAAGCTAACGTGGGTATGTTTACCCCGCTAGGCGTCTCAGCTGGAAAGATGCCAGTTGGGATGGGGATCCTTGCCTGCTAAATCTAGATTGAGGCCACCATTCATTTCACATTGCTGTATGCACAGCCAACCTATAACATCTGGTGACTGAGAAATCCAATTTTTCAGCGAGCACCAGAGGTATTTGCAGTGAAATACCTGCAATTGAAAGAGCGAGATTGTAGAACAGTCACAATGTAGTGAAGTGGAAGTAGAGGAAAAATAGAACTTAAAATGGCCACTCAGCATTCCAGTGTCAGAATCATAATGGCCCAGTTTGGGTCTACACTAATTGTTGGGGATTGCACAAAGAGTTTCCTTCCCCTCCTTCTTTGTGCCCCAGCATAGGGACCAAATACAATTGCAGTCCTTGTGCTAAAGTAAAACAAGGACTGCTTAATATTAATGTCAGCAGCAGCTGTAAATGCAGGGTGCCCTTTTGGCCCTTGCTGCCTGTGGCTACTGGAAGAATTGTGAATGTGTTAGGTAGATCCCACTGGACTGGTGCATCTATGTGTGCATACTAACACTCTTAAGGGTACCATATAGCTCTTTATGCAGACTCCAGGTTCCAGATTCTGTACCCTACTGAAGCTTGTACTGTCTTATAGCCTTATTGACATGTATTATATTTATAATGGATCAAACCCATACCTAGTCTGAATAAAGACTAGAGATGCCACTCATTTTAAATTGAGCAGTAATGTCTTATGAAGTAACAGTAAAATGAAGATTAATGTTGTCTTTTTCTTCTCTGTGTCATTTTACTTTCTCCTTTTCAGCTAATATAGAATATATTAATGAATCCTCACAAAGAGTTATCAGAGGCTTTCTTTCTATCAGAGGCCATGTGTTTTTAGTATCCTGTTGTCATAGTAGATTATTCAGAAGATACGTTGCTGTCATTTACATATTGCCACAACTTATATTTAAAGTTGCTGATCATTAAATTTTTTTATCAGAGTACTTTTTTGGTATTCTCTCAGACCTTTTTCACTCAGCTTATCCAGAACACCTTGTTCAGTTCTGGGACAACACTTCATCCAGTGCTTTGGGATCCAAAACACTCAATTGAACTCTGGATTTCACCACTCAGATTCCTTTATTTAGCATAAATCAAAGCTAAGCTGAGTTTATCAGACTCAAGCGTAGGGGGTGAGTATAGGATCTATCACATTTCCAAATTCACACAGACAATCTCTTCCCTTATTACTCCTGCTGAAATTCTGTCCCATAGAGCGATGCAGAATTGGCGCAGAATTCATGTTCTCCACAGAATTTTATCACCCCCCTGGACAGCTCCCCCCACCTGGCACAGGCAGTTGGAGCCACAGCCCCCCAGGGCTGTCAGCGATAATGTGATTATATATTGTGTTATTTTGACAAATAAAATATGCAGAATTTAAAAATATTGTGCACAGAATTAATTTTTTGGCACAGAATTCCCCTAGGAGTACTTTATGTACATTTACACATTATATTTCATTTACTACACATTAAATTGCACATTTTTGGGTTGGCTTGGTTACTTTGGAGGAACCAATCGCTGTATAGCATGCTGTGTCCATGTGCTGTTCACGTGAAACCTGATCTTTACATTCTAGGTTTATCTTGTCCATAGTTTCTAGCATCAGGGTGTTGCTGCTTATCTTAGCTAGCACAGAAATCCTGACTCCAGCGTACTGTTTGTGAAGCCCCTATTTACAACTTAATCTTCCATTCACCTTTCCAGTTATGCCCACTAAGAAATGAGGGAAGTTACTTATGTCAAGCCAAGCCTACAATAAGAAAACTATTAATATGAGCTGATACTTAATATGGTTTTATGAAAATTTTTGCTAGGATAGATTGTCTTTTTAACTGTGTAATTTGAGAAGTATTTTTTATGTAGTTTTAGCTCGCTTGGTGACTATAAGGATACATATATTTCCTTGTTTTGGTGCAGCTTATATTTTATTTTCCCCCCACGCATTATGAGCAACAAACAATGAATCCCCAACCATAAGGCACAGTTTTATTTAAAAAAAAAAAATCCAATTGCTAATGTCAGGGAGAGGCTTAGAGAAACATGAACTATCAAAGAGCAAATTTACCATAGGACTGGAGCTTGATATGAAGGGGGAATATAAGTTGGCTAAGAACGATACGTTAAATTTGACATATGAAGATACATTTTGTTGTGAAGATATATGCATGCCCTGTGTAAAGTTTCTCTCGAAATTCATCAATACCTAAATCAAATTTTACCAAGATTAAACTTGTGTAGCTCAGCCTTAGTGATAGAATTAGAAATGATTATGGAAAATTGAGCATCACAATTCTGTATTAAAGTACTTGTAAATGCAATCATCGATCTTTAAAAGATTAAAGTTCTCACTGTTGTTTTAACATTACGGCATAAGGCTGTTGTTGAATTCTTGGGATTGTTTATTAAAAATATCTAATAAATGGCTTATATGCTAATAAAGGTTTATAAAAATCACCTCAGAATCAGAAGGATGCTGTTTTAGTCATATTGTAGCTTTGTCCAGGCAATAGTTCTCAATAACCTGCTAAAATATGTTACTGTTTATCAAGATTTTTAAATTAGAAACACAATCTCACTGGAACCAGAGAAAAGTCATGCATCAAATGGGTGGAAATGACCTTTCAGTGGAGATGACAAACAGCTTGATTCTTACAGCTGGAAACTAATCAGATGAAGTAATGACTGACTTATATGAGAGAGCCAGTCCATAAACTAAGGGTCTAGTTTTCAAAGGTGCTGAGCACCTGTAGCTTCCATTGACTTCAATTGGAATTGGGGGTCCTCAGCTACTTTCAGGCCCAAAAGACATTGATAAGTGACCTCCTGCTTTATCCGTTTAAAAACTGCTTTTACTTTAAAATTATTTCAGATGTCATATACATTTGATGTGCGTTCTCTTTGTATTAGTTACAAATCACACTGTAGGGTTTCATAGACTTTAAGGTGTTTCATAAAAGTTTACATCCCTTTCAAATCCACTGCTAAATTCAAACCTTAAAACCAGAAGGGGAATACTTTTGGTGATTTAATGTTTTATAGTCCTGTCATCATTGTAGCCCTTTGCTTTCCAGTAATTATTCCACTACATGGTGATATTAATTGCCATAAAAATAAAAGGATCAAAATAATGTCCCAGTCTTGAACATTCACAAAAATTAAATAAATGGATAAATCAGTTATTTGTCACTGATAATCCTAAGGAAAAAAGAGCAGAACCCTGGAAATAATGCATTGGTTTCAGATGCTCTCATATTGTGTGTAATGGCATGACATTCACCTCTTGTGAGCACTATTTCTGGCTGGGTGTGTCTGCAATCTTTAAACAGTCCCGGCCTTGATATCAGGCCATACCTCCAGGGCTTCCTCCCTGGAGGCAATGGTTTCACCCTTTCTCGGCGCTTCTGGCCCCAGCTTTCCAGCTGGGCCACTAAGGAGTTCAGATCTCTCCTGGGGTTTTATCATAGTCTGATTGCGGCTCCCTCAGTGGCCTACGGGGGGGACCCAGGCCTGCTCACTACTCCAGGTCCCTCAGAATAGCAGCCATGCACTGCCATGTCCCTTTAACAAAATTATTTTCAGTTCCCTGGGCCACTTCCCTGCAGCTTCAGCCTTCACCCATGCTTCACCTTTACCTCAAAGCTCTTCTATATTCAGGCCCGGCAGCCAGCCAGGAGCAATTTTTCGCTCCCCTGATCCCTGCCAGCACTGAGCTGTCCATGGTGCTGCAGTTCCCTTTGGCCAGCCAAGAGCACCATTTTATAGTCCTCTGGCTCCAGCGAGGAACTGACTCTGGTTTGCACTGCAGCACCTTTTTATATGGCCCTTGGGCCCTGATTGGCTGCTCCCTGCAGCCTTTCTGCTTGCAGTCTTCTTATGTAATCTCTCTAGGCCACTTGGAAGACTTCGCTCCATTGCTCTTTTCCTGGGATGGGTGTGGCAGGACCTTGAGGCCTCCAGTAGGGGGCCTCTGGGCCTAGTCCGCCCTGTCACACTGTGAAATGAAATTAAGGCTAACTGACCTGTTCACACCAAAGTTGGGCTTGATATATAAAAATGGCGCTGCAGCCATGCTCTCAGCAAGTACGGCGATGTTCAGCTCCAATTTTTTGGTTCATTCTCATCTTTAGTTATGTCAGGGTGTTTTTCTCTCTACTAGCAAAGGCAGTACTATAAATACAACTATCACAATGTAAGAATTGAATGATACAATTACTATTATAGACAGGTTTACTTTTTACTTTTCCAACAGCTTTGTTACATTAAAACGTTAACCTTCATTTTTTAATGTAATTTTTCTTACTTTATTCAATGAATCGCTGAACTTCTAAAAGGGACAAAAATCTTTCCAATAACAGCTGCTTCTCACCCCTTTTTTAAGCATATTTAGCTTGGGCCCCCTAGAAGGGCCAGCATCACCACCTTTGCTGATGTAGACTAATGATTTGGTGCACACAAGAGGGCCTGTGACTGGTGGGTTCAAAATCTAGGACTGGCTGATGCTGCCTAGTGGTACTGATGGGGCTATAGGCCATCAGCAAAAAAAGACCTGGATATACTCAATCTCCATCTTACTTGTTGAGATCATCTCACCCATGTTCTCTGGAAAACATATCCCCAAGAGGTGACTACTTATTCCCAGGTGGTATGAAGGCAGGCAGGGTATCAGGGGAGGCTAAATGCTTTGTTTCTTGGTTTGTTAATTCTTTAAGAAAATATCAGTTTAGAGACCTTTTAAGTTAAGTATTTCTGTGTTGTATGTAGTTGTCTACAGTTTGCTGGGGGTGAAT
The DNA here is from genome assembly GCA_007922155.1 of Mesoclemmys tuberculata. NCBI lineage: Eukaryota > Metazoa > Chordata > Testudines > Chelidae > Mesoclemmys > Mesoclemmys tuberculata. The sequence continues at coordinate 8,642,048 of ML675626.1, forward strand.
TCAGCAATGAAAATAGTTTGGGAATTATAGTAGTTAATATAAGGTAGGATTTGATTCAAAGTCTAGAAATCCATAAAAGCTTTGATGCTTCCCTTTCTGAAACACTTCAAGGTTCAGCATGTACCATCTCTGTTCTGGGAGCATCTTACGTCCTCAGTGTTTATATGATTTTTTTTTTATTTTATTTTTATTTCAGAATAAGGGCTTTGAGTTTCAATTTGTCACCTACTCAGATCTGTTAGCATGGACCCATGCTCACCGAAAATTCCTGCAGCTATTGGGACAATAAACATGGGTTGGATAGATATATAAGTAGTTCTCATTGGCAAAGCCTTTTCCCACACGGTTTTAATTTTTTGTCTGAAGTCTTTACAAGGGATGTGACAGGTATGAAGCTTAATAATACTCAGACAGTTTCTGAAGAATCTGGTTTTCAAATCCTAAATACCAGGACTCTGACAAATGGTTTGGTGAAGCTCAGTTAGATTTCACATTTTCTTGTGAAACAAAGACTGCACTTCAAAATAAAAAACTGGACAAGACAATAACAAAAGCAATCCAAACCACACACACACACACCCCAGCTACAGCAGTTACTTGTAGATGTATTCACATCAATCTGGCTGCAACTGTACTGTAATTAAAAAATGGAACCATTTTGGCATCGACTTCAGGGCCACATCTAGTGTGATGACAACGTCTCTGTTAGAACTCATGGTTCAAAAACTGTCTAAGTTCTCAGGTGTGCTAACACTGCAAGGTTCAACCCTTCCTCTCATCTTGTTTCTCATCATTTATATTAATACAATGAACAGAAATTACTTTTTCCAATTTGCATTTATAGAGTATGCTGATGATATCATTTCTTCCTGGGGCACCTTTTGTTCCTGAAGCTGAAAAGCACCTTCAGGATTCTTTAACTGGATTCAAATGACTCAAAATGACTTTAAAATCTTCTATAGTATTACATTTCCACCCCTTCCAGTCCCTCCTTCCCCCAACACCTACCACCATACACCAAATTATCTTCATATGTCTTCTATTCAAGTGACTGAGCTGCTAATGTATTCCTCGTGATGGTTTTGGATGGAACAGGTTTCCAAATATAAATTCTAGATACTTTAATCTATTTTAGATAGTGTAATGAACATGTTAGGACAAAAAATGTTTTTACCTCTTTAAAATAACAATATTAATGCTTAGCAGTTAACCACATTTAATCTTCAAAGTATTTACAGACATTAACTGTGATTAGTCCTCATAACAAAATTATGAGCTAGAGAGGTAGCAGATGAAGAGAGAGAGGCAGAGATCTTGACAGTCAGTGTCAGAGGCAGTTAATGGTCACTTGCTCAGATCACCAGAAGGTGCTTCATTAGAATACAAAGAAGATTTCCATATTTTGTAGAACTGGTTCCTGCATGTGCGTACATCACGATGACGCTTACAATGGGTGAAATCATCCCCACATTGAAAATAACGGGGGAGAGGTGGAGTCACCATTGAGTGAAATGCTGCCCTTGTTGAAGTCAGTGTTTTTTACCCCTAAGGTATTAGTTTGAGTACTACTAGTTGAATGCATTATGCCAACATATTTTGTAAGGAGTTTAGGGTGAGGTCTTCACTGCCAAAAATGTTGTGTTTTTACAGTAAGACAGTATGCCCTGTAAAATCCGAGTGGAAGCAAGGCACTGTACTTGTTAACCTCCATGTACCTAATCTAGGTCAACTGCAAGTATAGTGAAGGCCCAATGTTAAATCAAGTTAGCTGTCTTTCAGTAAAAACACGTTTGGTAGTGTAAATGGTCTAGGATTTGGTTGTATTTTCTTTATGAAAACAAAGCTTGGAATTAACATGTAGGTGGAACTGTGAAGGACAGAAATTGAAGCTGTAATCTTGAGCATCCTTAAAGAAAGAATTAACCAATGGGGGAATGGGGAGAAGCAAAATGGATTTAGCGAGCGAGCGGCCATATTACCCAGATTTGTTCTTAAGTTTAGACTGTGGTGTTTCACAATAGTGAGTTAAAATCAGACTTGATAGGGGACTAAGAGGGGGAGAGAGAGAGAGATTATTATTACATAGTTAACAAAAATAGGTGTAAGGCTGTGCACAGACAAAATCTGCAATTTTATGGAATTATTTTATTTGCATTGTATTACTGTAGCAGCAAGAAGCTCTTAATGAAATGGGGACCCCATTGTGCTAGACAATGTACAAACACATAGTAAGAGTCAGTCCAGGTTTATCAGTCCAAGGTCCCAACCCTATCATTAACTGTTGTAGCCAGATCTCTGCACCCATGTGAAATACCATTGAATTTTTGAAGTATACTCAAAATGCAGTAGAATCTCAGAGTTACAAACACCTCGGGAATGGAGGTTGTTCATAACTCTGAAATGTTCATAACTCTGGAAGAAAATTATGATTGTTCTTTCAGAAGTTTACAACTGAACATTGACTTAAAAAGCTTTGAAATTTTACTATGCAGAAGAAAAATGCTGCTTTCCCTTTATTTTTAGTAGTTGATGTTTAACATAGTACTGTACTGTATGTACTTTATTCCCCCTCTGCTGCTCCCTGATTCCATACTTCCAGTTCCAAATGAAGTGTGTGATTGACTGGTCAGTTTGTAACTTTGGTGTTCATAACTCTGAGGTTCTACTGAATATGAAAACTACAAAACAAAAGGATGAACAAAAGTTAAAACTGTGATCTTGGTTCATTCACTTGACCCAAGCTACTACACACTTGGTGTCAGGGAAAGATTATTGCAATTTTCAAGCGAGGCAAGGACCCCCAGAACATGGCAAGTTACTGCCCCATATCCTTGTTGTCAGTGTGTTTTAATGTGCTTGAGTGCTTGATCCTCCAATCCTGAATTAGATGACATCTTGCAGGCAGGGTTCAGTGAAAATGGTTTTCAACAAAACCTAATGAGAGGAACAATGTTCCTGGTTTTGACTGCCGCTTATAATGTGGTTTGGCACAGAGGCATTCTGTGTAAACTCGCAAGTTGCCCTGCTCTGGTGGTTGAAATAGTAGAGCTCTTCCTCCAAAGTACACATGGGGAACCTTTTGAGTGCCTGGAAGTGTCAGATTAATGTTCTTCCTCAAGGTTCTGTTCTTTCACCAATACTGTTCAACGTGTACATCATTGACTTGCCAGCAACACTCTGGCACAAGTTTATCTATGCTGACAACATCTGCTGCAGCTATCAATCTCAGTTCTTCTCAGAAACTGACAAGGTCCTGAATGATGATATGAAACTCATGGCAGACTACTGCAGCCGAGCATTTCTAAGACCGTTTCTAGTGTATTTCATCTGCATAAAGCAAGCCGTGAACTAAATGTTTTGTTAAATGGCCAATGCCTGCAGCACGCCCCATACCCGGTTTATGTTGGCGTGACATTGGCTAGATCATTGACCACTT